>CM076445.1:32212500-32812500 GCA_038419695.1 Scomberomorus guttatus | reverse complement strand
CTTCCCACCTCTTCTGTACAAGGCAACGCAGGGATCTCCTTTGATTTAACAGTGCTGACTCATTTTTTTGCATTAATAAGGTAATCTGGATAATTTCTGCTGTCAGTAAAAAATAAATAAATAAAAAGAGCTGCAGCTAAAATTTAATTTCATTATTGATTAATGTGCAGAATTTTCCTGATTAATTGTTTTGACTATAAAATGTAAGAAAACAGTACAGAATGCCCAGTATAATTTCCCAAGCCCAAGGCGATGTATTTGAATGTCTTGTTTTATCCAATCAACAGTCCAAAGTTTACTGTCATATATTACACACAAAAGTTAATGAAGATTGAACTCAACTGTGGAAAGTCTGCTTGGTGGTTAAGAGATCGTCTTGTATACAAAAACCAGTATCAGGCATTTAGAAACCTGATATTTGTCTTTAAGTTCTCCATGTGAAACGACTAAATGCATCATTGGTCCAAACACTCCAGAAACACATAGCGTTTTCTGATCTGACAGCCTTATCAGCAGGACATCATCTGTCTGTGCCTTCCAAACACGTTATGCGTTATACATTACAAAGCACTTAAAAAAGTGAAAATGCTATGGTTAAGGATTGGTTGGGTTTAGGCACAAAAACAACTTGGTTTAGGGAAGGCTCATGGTTTGGATTAAAATAAGTACCTTGTTAGGGTTAGTGGACCTTCATTGTCATGGTTACTATAACAACCACATGGTTAAGGTTAGGGGACAATCGTGGTCATAGTTTAAAAGAACAAAGAACAATCTCCCATTTTTGCTCTCATCATTACTACAGCCACTGTAGAGCTTTGTCACTTGAACATAAACATGCTGTATATTGTTCTGTTTGTGTTGTTTTTCTTGGAAAGACAGTTTCACTAATTGTGTCCTTGTCACAAGCCCCCTTAAACAGATGAAAGAGCTGAAATGTTCGCTCTAATTCAGAACACAACTCTGTCACTTAAAGATGATTAATTTGAATCCAGAGGGGGATGGATGTCCTGCTTCTACCTTCATTTATAACTTTAAATTTAATCTTATGTTAGTTGATCTCCATGTGCAATACTGAGACCTGACTTTAATAGACAGACAGTCCCAAAAATGTTTTCTTGCTTTAAGTGTTTGTTTTTTCTCCTTTAACTGAAATGTATTGCTGCTACCTGCTAGTTAAGAATGATTTGTCCTGGCCGCTACCTGACCCAGATATGCCATGAGACATTCCTTCACAAGTTCATGGACCCTAACACAATAGGACAACTTGTCCACATAACATTTAATGTTGTGTAACTGTTGGAAGTTATTAGAAAATTATGTAATTATTATAAAAAAATGATGATTTGTATAAGACTTTCAACATGTACAGATTGCTTCCATAAAGGACTCAAACGCAGACATTACTTTAATTATGAGGTATATTCTCAATTTTGAAACAAGTATGAAACCAAATACCCCCTTTGTAGGGCCTTACACAAAAACAGTAAGCTGGGAGGCAAGGAAAATATAGAAAATATATAATAGATATTATTTAATTAAGTTAATAATTTTGTTTCAAGCTTCATTTGTCCAAACCTCATTTTTAAACCTAGAAAACCACCCTTAAATTCTTCTCCCTCATGTCTAAACTCTACATTAGTCATTCTGCCCCTCAAGTCTAAAGTCTACATTAGTCATTCTGCCATTATAAGCTTGTCAACTTTAGTGTCAGCTTCAGCTTCAGCATCAAGCTCACTTAGTGTGGATGAATAAAGGCATACATCAGTGGACTCAGTCAATCAAGGCTTGCTTTTCCAAATGATTTAACTTTTACTCTTCACACACAAACAGGAACACACAACACACATCACATGATAAAGTGTTTTGAAAGTCTTAAACACAAAGGCACATTCCTCATCCGAGAAAGTTGATTTCCGCATTGTCTGGGATGTCTGTCAGTTATTTGTGGGATGGAATGAATAAGAGTCTAAACAGAGGATGGGCAGAGCGTGCTGGGATGCAAAAGAAAGCGATTTGTATCAGCTGCTGCCGGGAGTTGAGAGAACTGATTCAGGTGTCTGATAGCAGCAACCGGTTTTGTGTCCCTCTCTGTTTCACATATATATGTGACAGCCCACCCCCCCAAAACTTCTTTTATTGAAAAGCTGGAACCCGGGGTGAAAAGGAACGAGGTTGAAAGGGGGGCAGTTAAGACGAGGGAGGGGTTGTAGAGAAACATAAACCCAAGATGCAGAGGGCTTTTTACCCAATCCTTGCCTAGAGCAAGGTCCCCTTTCACCCAACAACCTCATTCTGTAAAGCTTCCAGCCCTCCCCCCTATGCCCACTCCATTTGCTATCCTTAACCCCTCCCTCCTCTGGGAAATCCATTCAGCTCAGCAGTGACAGAATGAATGCGAGGATGGGGTGGCCACTCAAAGTATATAATTTACATGTGTAGGGAGCACCCATCCACAAGATGCAGCCTATAGGCCTTTATATTTTTGGTTTTTTTTTCCACTTGTTTCAGTGTCAGGGTTTCCAGTGCGGCACTGTCCCATCTTTCATGCCTCATTGGAGCCTTGCACTGACCTGAAAGGAGGTATTTCAAACTCGGTAATGCTGAAAAGAGATCCTCAGGCTTCTCTTGATATGAATAATCCATGTGTGTTTAGGGTAGTCAGTGATAAAAGGAGGCTGTGTTTGAATGTCTGCCCTATAAAGCACTTGGAAATAAAAGGATGTTTGCACATCACTAACTACTTGGTGCCCAAATGTCAAGGAGCAGGTTGATGGAAACTGACATCATGAGGATAACATTGCTTTTCATGTGTGATGTGTTTTGCTTGTGGAGAAATGTTGCAATTAAGAGGCAGAGAAGTTATTTTATTATTATGTAGAGACTATATATATGTATGTATATATATATATATATATATATATATATATACATACACACACTCACCGGCCACTTCATTAGGTACACCTGTGCAGTCTAATGCAATCCAATACAACAGCTACATTTACGAAGCTTATACATTTTCAGTTTTTGTTGACATTGTCAGAAAGGTGATAATTCTACTTTATGTTTATGTATTGAGGTTGCAGTGGGTGGTGGTGGTGGTGTACTGGAGTGCCAGGAAGACAGGGTGGCTGGGTGACTTTCTGAAGGAAGCAGAAGCCCACGGTTCACCACCAACCAATTCATGTTTCAAACAGGCTCTCCCCACTCAGAGACACACCCGCTGAGAAACCAACTCTGATTATTGGCAGCTCCATAGTGAGAAATGTGAAGTTAGTGACACTGGCAGCCATAGTCAAATGTATTGCTGGAGCCAGGGAGAGGAAGGGGGTATTCTGTCACGGTTATGACAGCTTTTTTGGGAGGGTGGAGTTGGGCCTGGGATGGATTTGCTTTTCTATTTGTTATTTTTTGTGGGTACATTTTCTATTTTGTTTATGTCTGTGTGTGTCTTGTGCTCTGTTGTGGCTTTCTCCTTTTCTCATCCTTCTCTCATCTGACCAGCTATGCATGTATTCAGTTGTCTTTTGTTTTATTTTTTACCTCATTAATACTGTAAGAGCTTTAAGAGTTATCCATCTTAACATTAGGAGCCATTCTCCTAAAAATTGACTTTCTGAGAGCCTGGGTTGCTCACTATAAACCTAATATAGTCACTCTTTCTGAAACTTGGCTAAACGGTAGTATTTCTGACGATGAAATCCAAATTGAGGACTATGTTTTGTTAAGAACAGATAAGGGCAGTAGAGGGGGAGGTGTGGCAACTTTCGTCACTTCTAGATTGAGGTAACAACTGACCTTGAGTGCCTTTTTAAGATATGTTTTCATCACAATAAACATTTGTTTATAGGAAATCTCTACAGACCTCCATCTGCACCTTCTGAAACCGCTAAATGTACAGTATATTGTCTACAATTGGCTGTCTTAATTTTCCGTCAATTATTACTGTATTATTACAATTATTACTTATTACTGAACCTACCAGAGTTACTGAAACATCATCATCCCTGCTAGATTTGATACTTGTTTCTCACCCTGATAGAATTATTATTATAGTGTAAAAATATAAATATTGATCATTTTATTCAAGATGTTATTGCAATAGACTGGGATAGGTTTCAGTTAATACCTTATGTTGAAGACAATTCAACAATTTTTTTTTGACTGAATTTATTAAAGTTGTTGATAAACATGCCCCTTGTAGAACAATGAAAGTTAAAGGCAGATATTTACCATAGATTAGTTCAGATTTGATAAGTCTTTTTAAACTTAGATATAAAGCCTGGGCAAAATATTGAACAAATAGGGATCCAGCTGACTGGGAAGTATACAAACATTTAAGAAATTTCTTTAAGACAAAAACGAGGAATGCTAAGTCCAACTGTTATAGAAATAGTCTTTCTCAAGATTTTCTTAACCCTAAACAGTTCTGGAACAGGATGAAAAGTATCCTTAGTCCCAGTAAAAGCTCTGTTGCACAGATCTGTGTTAATGATGAAGTTGAAGTTGTAATAACCCCGCTATTATCTTGAAAGTTTTCAGTCATCATTTTCCCTCTGTTTGTAGTTCTTACTCTTTTGTTTCACAGCTGTGGCTCAGAAGTAGAGCAGGTCATTCTCTAATAGGAAGTTTGCTGGTTCGATCCCCGGCTCCTCCAGTCCGCATGTCAAAGTGTCCTTGGGCAAGATACTGAACCCCAGTTGCTCCCGAAGGCTGTGCCATCGGTGTGTGAGTGTGTGTGTGTGAATGCATTCGATTCTCCTCCTCATGAGCAGGTTGGCACCTTGCATAGTAGCCCCTGCCATCATCGTGTGAATGGGTGAATGTTGGCATGCTGTGTAAAGCGCTTTGAGTGGTCGTAAGACTAGAAAGGCGCTATATAAGTGCAGTCCAGTTACCATTTACTTAAATAATCAAATTTGCAACCTAACTACCAGTGGCTCATTTTCTTTCAGACTTGATTTACCCACTGAAATTATGCTATTAAGTTATAAGTTATTTCTGCTCTAAATGTTGGCACATTTCCATCTTTTTGGAAATGTGCTAAAGTTCACTACATAAAGGAGGAGGTCCATTAGATGTTAATAATTATAGATCAATTTCTATTATTTACACTACACTGTTTGAGAAATTATTTTTTAATCAATTATCACAGTATATTAATGATATTGTATCCCCATTTCAGTCAGTTCAATTTTTTCTACTGCTACTGCCCATGTAAAATATACCAGTGATGTATTCTCATCAGTAGACAAAGGTCAATTCACAGGAGCAATTTTTATTGATTTAACCAAGGCTTTCGGTTTAGTTGACCATCTTCTTCTTGATAAAGTTTATGCTATTGGTGTCTCTCAACAGGCATTATTTTGGTTTAATTCTTACCTCCATAACCGTTGTCATGTTTATTTTCATCACAATCGATCAAATTATCTAACTGTTGAAAAAGGTGTACCTCAAGGATTTATTTTAGGACATTTACCTTTCTCTATTTTTATTAATGATCCTCCTAAAATTTGTTCTAATTGTTCTGTTCAGTTATATGCAGATGACACGGTTATATACACATCTGACTCCAAATTGTCCAACAGCTTTTATTTCCCATTATTGATTATAGTGATATCATATACTAGAACACCTCTGAATCCCATCTTCAGCCTTTAAATGTAGTCTACAATAATATTTGTAGATTGTCCTGAGGTGTCCTTACCGCACGCATCGTTTGATGTACAATACACTGAACTAGCTACCACTTCATTTTAGGAGACATTTTCATTGGTTGCTCTTTGTTTTCAAATACATTTGCTTTAACTTTCCTTTATACTTAAAACATCTTTTGGTTCCACTCAGATCATCATATTCACTCAGATACACTCAAAATCCTTTTTTTATTGTGTCTAGAATTGTTAAAGAAATTGGGAGATGTGCTTTTAAGTTTAAAGCCCCGTTAGATTGGAATATTTTGCCTAACTCACTCCGATTGATTACTTCTTTTCATTACTTCAAGACTTCTTTGCTTGTTTACCTCAAATCTACTTGTTCTTGTTTTTGATTGTATGTACCATGATTTTAGTTTATAAGTAGACTCAGTACATTGACATAATGTTATTTGATCTCTTCATTTATTTTATTTATCGTTCATTCTTTGTACAGATGACTTGTGTAACAAATGTAGCGAGTGTGGTTTGGGATTGTGGGAGAGCCCTTATGTGTATGTCCATGTCCATGTTGATGTTACTGTTGGCTACTATACTTGATTGTTTTGTGTCATTGTATTGTTTAATTTATTATCATTATTTTTACTAATGTATTTTGATTTGTTTAAATGTTGTGACTCTTATTTTCTGTGCCTGAGGACCCCCTCAAAAACGAGATGGTGCATCTCAAGGGGTTTATCCTCTAATGAAATTTTGAAAATAAGTAAAAAATGTTTGGTTTCCCTGGCCTGGGTGAACATTAATCACACTATGAATGCAGTTTTCTAATTAACATAGCTGATTTAATGATGAACATCTAGTAAGTAGTTTGTTTTTCTCTTCTCCCTCCTTCTTCCAAGTTACACTTGATCCTCAGCATGCGGCTGTTTACTTTGACTGGTAAAAATCCTGCCTCAGCTTTTCCTAAGCAACTTTGGAATCTCTCCACTGCACTCCTGAAGCTTTATCAACACCCGCATGCACGCACACACTGTGTCACTTAAATTTTTCCACCTGCTCTCAGTACCTGCTCCCTTGTGCATACTGCACTGTACCCGCAGGGCCAGTTTACATCAAACATTCATCACTAGATGATTTGAAAGTGGCAACTACTTTCCATTTAAATTCCAATACACCTCTTTTACTTTATGAAACCAGCAAATTTACATCAAGGCAATAAAACTGTCGTATTTTATTATTTCAACCACAGACATGATGAGAGAAAAACACGTTTACTGTGTTGGTTGGATATTTTGCATTTAGTAGTTTTTATGTAGGATTTATCTGTAAATAACAAATTAACATGGACGTGCCATCATGTTGCTGTCTGCAGAAACTATTACCAAAAGAGCAAAAAGCCATGGAGGTCAAGGATTTGGAGATGGATGAAAATAAATACACAAACATGCTGTAAACTGAAAACTGGCTACCAGCAGTAGTCTAGAAGAGCATTTGTCACCATCAATATGGAGGAAAGACACTAACTTTCAAGACAGTATGTCACCTCGAACTATGTGCTATTTGGCAGCAGATGAGATCAATACTTAATACTGTATCTGCTACCGAGCCAGTGTTACATTGCATGTTCATTTTTTACAAGCCTTCAGACAACAACGCAGGAGAAAAGAGTGATACCTTTATATTTCTATTCACTATTTATTTAGAAATTTGTTAGAAGAATTTTTAGTCAGTCTTGATCCAATAAAGCTGACATTTGACATGTTGTCAACACACAGATAGGTCATTTTGCTGTTTTTGTTCAGACCTTTGTTAAAGAATAACATTCAGTCACAGTCAGTGAGTCTTGATTTTCATGGTCACTTTGTCTTATTCTTTTGTTGGTTGACCTTCTGCTGGTGGTGGCTCGTCTTCTTCCATTCCTGTCCATGTCCTCCCTTTTCTCTCTCTATAATAATATCTTCTAGCTCATCATTCACCCTCACATTGATCTTCCTCTTGGCAGCAGAAGCATCCTGGTAAAATGATCATGATAAAAATAGCAACAAATAAATTTTGAGTGTAGGTTATTTTTTTCAGTGTCCTGATCACAGACAGTAAATGGGGATTGGAGGTAAACGAATTTGAGGAAAAGTGACATTGTTCGAGCTGCCTCAGTGCTTTAGATGGCAACTTGTCAATTAATTCCTGAAAACACAGAACCTCTATGTCCTTAAGACAATAGCTGACAGCACCTACTTTCAGATACAGGCATATCTGGAAAATACACCTTACAAGAGTCTCTAGAGAGGACAATCAACCTACCCAACCACAGCTGGGAGTGGAGCAGCTGGCTCCATATGCAGTAAGGACATTGAGAGCTCATTAAAAAGACAAAGCCAGTCATGTTGACAAAGGATAAAAGAGATCCTTGAGTTACAAGTTGGCAACCCAGAATGTATTTTATATATTTACTATAACGGTTTACAGGTCTGTAAAACTTGAAAAAAGTTATTTACAAAATCACTAGTGATACAATGCTGAAATATCATCACCATATAAAGTTGTGGCGAATGTGTTAGCAAACAGGTGCATTTACAAATGCAGCTGACACAAAGCAACATTAGCATAATTTGGAGTCGTGTTACTGGCCACTTGACCTGTAAGTCCAACATTCACTCTTCTTTTAGCTTTAGCTCTGTCTTCACCAACTGCTGCAGTTGAATGCATATGCACATTTAGCACAATAACACCTAGATGACTCAGCTTTGTTTTCTAAACATACAGTTGAAAATATACCACATTCTCTTGCTATTTCGAGTGAGATGTGACTTCAAGTTTCTTGCTCATAGTTTTGTGAGCGAGACAAGTGTGTCTGAGTTGTTTCCACTCTCTGTAGGTGGAACTACTTAAATTTGGTGCCAGCTCCTCACAGATGTCCTCTCTTCATCCTTCTCTTCATCATGACTACCATCTCTAGCATCTTTGAAAGCTGTACTGTCAGATAGGGACTCAGGGGTCACTAAAGGCTTCAGGGCATCTCCACTGCAGGAATACAGAGAGTCTGGAAAAAGCAGCTGGCCCCACTATTCCTACTGGCAAACCTGTTGATATCGATCTTCACTTGAGAATATGAGCTTCTCTCTATTTCTGGCTTTGGCTGATAAGGAAAAGGATATAAATATATTTCCCCTCATCTTTTTTTTTCTGTAGAACAGATCTTTGGTAACCTGCTTTGACAGGAGGATATGGCAGGGTGCTGCTATTGTACTGTTCACATTCATATATTTGTATTCATGAAATTGCCATGTCCTGGGTGACAAGATTTTAATGAGATGAGATTAGATGAGCAGATATGAACAAACATAAATGTGTGCTGGGACAGGGTCCAGCTCCACTTGATCCTGAAAAGGATAAGTGGTTGACAGAATGGATGGATGGGAATAAAAACTCCAGGGCTGTAGCTGTGGACTAGACTTAATGATTAAGGAGAAATGTTGGGGGCAAGGGAGAACTACAGGGTATATCTGTAATGGTGCCTTCAAGGACAGCCAGAACACACTGCCTACAATGTTACACTACTGATAGGGAAAAGCAGACACTAAAATATTATACTACTAAATACTTTAAAATATCAGTATATTTGGAAGAAAACTAGTTTCATGATACGCAGCCAAATATTGTGCTGTGGAATCAGACACAACAGAGTGCGGAGGAGGAAGCGACCATGGGAGCTTTATTATAGCAGCAGCTGAAAGAGAGGCGCTGCAGCCGGAGAGGCATCAATGGTGACCAGTGAGGATCGTCAGAGAGAATGGAGACAGACTGAAAACTCTGCACTTCAACAAACTTTGCGTTCCCTTGGTAAACCTGACTTTGTTTTCTGACAGAATATTATATTGGACCCTAACTCTGAATACAGAAGAGTGAACAGTGACTGTGTTAAGTTACCTCTAAGTTAACTTATGCAGCCACATCCAGCTTGAGGTAAATAGGTAAAAGAAACAGTGTTTGGTTGCAGTTTTTCACCCCTTCATCCATGATTGTTTCCCAAAACAAGCTCAAGTGGAGGCGGCAGACTCAGAGGTGTAATGACTGTACATCAGCACCTGCAGCTCTGGCTTGGGTGCAGCACTCAGTAACTTTGCAATAGCTGTGTTTCCATTAGATTTGCAAGACAATTTTAAGCGGACTTTTGAAATGTTACAAGAAGGAAAATGCAAATTAGGTGCTTTTCCATCAACTGGTTTGAAGCAAATGAACTAGGCTACGCAACGCATACCAGTAGAGCCACAGATTAAAAATATAGATCTGTAAATGTGCATAATGTCCCCTTTAAGGTCTCTTTCACACTTGTAGTTTTGAACAAGAAAAGAAAGAAAAAAAGAAACATTAGTGTCTGTTAGTTCTGGTTTGTTTTATATTCACACAGACTTATTACAAACAAACCAAAAGCTGTAAATTTGAACATGACATTTTTGGATAATTAATTAATCATTAATTAGTAGTGCATTGACCTATGTGAGGATGTCCAGTGTCATGAGTGATGATTAAAAGCTAGAAACAGGACAAAAACAAGGCGTCTTGCACCATGATGATTACTGTCTGGCTGCTCACTAAAATGCATGAAGTAGGACACATTCTCAAAACATCTGAACTGCTTTTCACTTTCTGATTGATCACTTATGTGCTGCCTACAGTACATGTTACCATGTTTAACAAATGATCTTGCATAATTATACAGTATACAGTAGATCCCTTATAGGGATGTTTCCTTGACAGTTTCCATGTCCAGCAAATTGATATAAATGTAGTCGAGCTTTTGAATTCATGTTGAAATCATATACTTCATTAAATACTTGAGATGGTTTTCTACGCTTTCACACCAGGGTCTGATTGGAACTTGACCTTTTCAAGTGTTCTCTTAGTTATTTGGGGTTTGATTAACAACTCTCACACCAGCTGAATGAACTGAACCAAACAGGTTATGTGTGAAAAGCACCCGAATACTGTACTTCACTGAGAAAAGTAATCTAACTTTTCTGGATACTTTCTCTCACTGGTTGGAATGCTATAAACATACGTTTGTGTGATCCATATCAATATATAGAAATTTAAAATATTTATACATTTCATTTTTAGTGAGATACAGCTGATTTTTAAGCTAACTGCAGCATGACAATCCCAAACTTCAGAATTCCCATTTTCCAAACTTAACCCTGAACTACTTCTCATGTGATGTCACTTCAGTACTTTCATTGGATTTGGGGCATTGTTGCTGAAGAAATGGCAACTCAGAAATGTTTATCATTTCTGGTTGTCAATCAGATATAGTCAAACAGGCTTAATTGAATGAGACAGCTCCTTTCAGAGAAGTATATTCGTCATGAGCTAAGAAGATGCTTTGAAGACTGTGACCTTGTCAGCAGCAGCAGCGAGTGAGGAATGATGGACCGTGGTGACATGCCAGGCCCTCAGGATCCTCACAGCTCAAGTCAAGTCACTACTTATTCAGCAATGGTGTGCGTGCCCTTGTTTTGCACACATCCCAATGTGCCTTGTGGATGTTATTTGACTTGAATGTGTGTGTGCGCCTTTGTGTCTGTTTGAGTGTCTTGCCTGCAGAGAGGAGGCTGATCAGGCCTTGACAATATCCTCTGTGACAGCACATCAGGACTAGCCTCTCTCTCTTCTGACATCCCCCTCTCATTACCGCACTGCAACTCTTTGACTGTTCATTCATTGTGTTTTGTCCAAGTCCCTTTCTTGAAGGGGATGATGTGACAAGCCATGAGTTCTTGGAATTTAGAGGCTTACCAAAGGGAAGATGGGGAAATTCAGAGTATGGACAAAAAAAGTGGAAACAAAAGTGAAAGGTTCTTAAGAGTTAGTACTCACTAAAGTCAGTGACTAGAAAAAGATCACTTTCATACTATGATGAAATTATTGCCTGAAGATAGCAACAATTTCCAGGATGCTAATTGTCCAAGAAGTACAAGTGGAGTTGTCAATGATGATTGTACTGCAGTTAATTATCGTTTCATTACGAAATACATAAGATGCTCATTTGATATGTTCAGTGTGACTGTAAATCTGTGCAAAAGCGTAGGGCCATTTCTACTATTAGGGGGCCCAATGAATAATAGTGACCCCCCCCCCCCCCATTTCAAGCACTCATGAATATACACATATGCATATACATGATACCAAATGCTACATTTTACACAAATAACTTATTTTAATTTAATGAATGTAGCTGCATTGTTAAAGTTATCATCATCACTTCTATATTATATCCTTATGCACAAATAAAATTGTTTATCACACTAGCAGCATGAAACTAGAACTGTTATGCTGCTATGCACATAACACCATTATGACACAGTACAAAAGTAGGGGCGAGTTGCCTTAAATGTAACGTGTTACAGTTGTAACATTCACATTTTCTCTTGCTACGTAAATGCCATCATGACTGTCAGTTGGTCATTTATGCCTGTTTGTATTTATATAGTTTCTATTGTTTACATCGCTACAATAATCAAACTTTAAGCCAATTTGATTTTTGAAAATATAATATTCAGCTATTTTGAAAAGATGATGACAATGTAGCTGTAAAACTGTAACCAGCCTGAACAGACTATTTTGTGGCTATGGTGAAATAAATATTTTAGAGCTGGTTAATACAACTGTTCTCATTATAGGAAGGCTATTACTTAATGGTATAATGACCTAATAACAATACAGTCTGAATATGAACATGGCTCTTGAAACTGTATAAGTAATCTCATACCTCCTTACATATTGTACTTAAATTGCAATGGGGGTGTTTCCTTTCCTTAAAATTTTCCTAGAGTAGGCAAAGTTATAGACTACAGTGCCAACACACACACACACACACACACACACAGGCCTCAGGCCCATTCTGCCTTTTACACACACACACACACACACACACACACACACACACCTCCTGGTAACTTTCTAGGTAACATTATTTCTGCGGCACATGCACTCGCTTTTTTCCCCCCATTGTGCCATGATCTGCTCTTCTCATTACAGTTACGGGTTTGGCTGCAAAAATAATTATGACTACAGTAATATGAAAAGTCACATTTAACACAGACAATATAACTTAATGTTACTTTGCCAACTTAAATGCCTGGTGAACAAGCAAACTAGCTTGCAAATTACGTAACGTTAGGCTAACGTTATTAACGTTAAATATTTTCCCAAGGTTGGCAAGTCTACATTAACTCAAGTTAACTCAATTCACAATTTCAACTTTCCACATCCACCCCAGTCCCTTTTACCTTTGCAAAGGATTTAACAGAACCGTCCTCACTTACGAACCAACCAACCAGAGTTAGGAATGGGAATGAGAGGGATAAAACCCATGTTGTGTTGCTGTTGATTTGCAGTCTCTTGAAATGACATTACACATTTGTCAATCATGATCGTCCCCGCTTGATATTTGGGTGAAGGCAGGAGGAATGAATCCGGCATTATGATTGGACGAACTCTTCTTTTTCTTTTCGGCAGGATAGACGTTGCTGCCTCTTGCTGTTAGACTTGTGTACTGCACATGTACAACTGAACTCACAGGCATCACCAGCTTTCTGCATAGTTTAGAGTGACAGGGTCATACCAGCGTACTTTAATGTCAAAATGCGTACCTGCTACGCAAAATGCATACAGGCTGGCAGGTCTGCACTTGGTTATATGCAAGGGTTAAAGTGGGATTTGGCAGGTGGTGGAACCTTAAGATCCAATGTAGCGGTGCCGCGGGGAAAAATGACTCCCAAATTAATTTGTACTGTGACTTGTTTTCTTTGTGGACAAGCTATCTGATCAGCTGACCTTCTTTTAAGCATCCATTTCTTGACATATCCTCCAAAGGCCCAACCAAAGAAATGAACATCAGTGCTGAGACCTTGCAGATTTGTAGTTGTGCCTGTAGTGGTGTTATTATATTATATTACTGCTAAAAGACAAGCAAAATAAACATTACTAACACAACACTAACACAACTAAAAACTACTAACACAAAATAACATTTCACTATCTAATAAGCACAAATACATATTTACTTGACAAGCAGCATCAGGTCGAAGGATCCAGATCTCCTGATGTCACAGAGTTATAGACGTATCCATTCGCTGTGCTCACAGAGAACCTTACTGTACAGATCAGCTGTGGAAAAAGCATGATGCTGAACTGAAACTATGTACTCACCCAGTGTGTTATGCTCATCCTTGAGCCATCAGACCTGGAGGATTAGAGGCCCGAGTGAAGGCCACTACTGAGGGTCTGAGGTGATGATGAAAAGGCTGAGCAGGTATCTGCTGTTTCTGTAGCTCCAGCTGCAGCTACTTCATCCTGCTGCCTGTGATTCTGCTTGTACCAAGAAAAAATAGAATCACAGACATAAAGTACATTAATATGTTCACAAACATATTTATCAGTTCTGCTGCTCCACATGCTGCCTCATTGTTCTTCAGCGGCTGAATGGACCTGAACTGCACTGATTTCAGACAGAAAGGCAGAACTAAAGAAATCTGGATTTACTGAACCTGCAGCCTGTTATCAGAACACAGGAGACAGACAAGATTAGAGGGTAGGGTGTAAGCATGAGAGAAATGAAATGAAAATAACATATTTCACTGTAAAAGGTTAATACTTTAGTGAAATCTCAGTGTTAGTTTCTGACAGCTCAGACAAGAAGGCACAGAATTCCCACACAAGCCATTTATATATATCTCACACTTTAAATATTACTGAGTTACATCATGCACGTCCATGTCTACTGTTTATCAGACAAAGCCTGGCATTGGCTTTGTTCATCTGAGTCAGTTTATCTGTCTAACCACATCAGAGACGATAATGCTACAGTGGTTTACTGTCAGTCAGTAGATAGTAGTACATTAATTTGTTGCTGTTCGTTGTTATTACCAATTAATATTACCAATGTTATCGCATGGAGAGATTATCAATGTTAACCTAATGAATATGACAAAAAATCAGAGATAACAACATTGTCTCTTACCGTTCATCCAGTTGCACAGCAGAGAAATAGCTGAATAAATGTCAGGAGCAAACTTACTCAAGACCAGCAGATGAATACCAGCTCGAACAAAGAAAAGTCTTGTGAGTTTCATTCACTACAAACATAACAAAACACAAACATCTGATATTTTGGCTAAAGTTTTAAGCAAAGTTAGTCTTTGATCGCTACTCCTGCAGTCCTCACTTCCCATGGAGTCAACGAGCGGAAATACAGACAGCGCCACTCTGCTATTACAACCCACATCGTACAGTAGTTGGAGAGTTTAACTGGATGCTTATGTTGCGCCCCCTCATGCCGCGCCCCCTCGTCTACAGGCAGCAGCCGGACCCTTCTCCACGAAAAATGAACTCACTCGACAGTATTATGTATGAAATACATAAAATAAAAAAAATTATAAATCAGATTTATTAACTTAATCAATTCATTAATCAAAGGTGCCTTAAAGGTGACTTTAACTCCTGCTCATATGTGTTATGTTGTGATGTGAACACACACATTCTATTTTTTTCTATTGTTTAAGCCACTGTGAGAGGTTGTAGTCTTACTTTGAAAAAAAAAAAAAAAAAAAGTAATTGACCAGCTCACAAGAGCAGCTTCACTTCTGGATGAAAGGTTGTTCATGCGCTTGGTTCTGTGCGTCATGTTATGATGTGAACACATTTGAATGCGTTTTTATATTCTTTAAGCCACTGAGAGGTTGTAGTCTTACCTTGGAAAAAAAAAAGTAATTGACGAGCTCACAAGAGCATTTCTGAATGAAATATTGTTGCACTTGGTTATGTGTGTCATGTTCTGATGTGAACACACACACTCTAATGTGTGTTGTTTAAGACACTGTGAGAGGTTGTAGTCTTATCTTGAAAAAAGAAAGAAGTAATTGACCAGCTCACAAGAGCAGCTTCATTTCTGGATGAAATGTTGTCTAATCAATTTTTAAGGTATTTTTGCACTGTACTGTTTATTGTAATGTTTAAATGGTGAAAGAAGTTGAAGTTTTTTCATACCATGGCCTTCTATGTATGTTTTTTGTCAATAAAATATAAAAGGACTGTGTGGCTATAGCATAGACTGTAAAGTTTAGAGACTTGGGGTGTTTTTGGGCCTCCCCAAAAAGCATGTGACGTATTTGCCATACTCTGTTCAGTCAGATGTCATTCAATTATCTTCTAAATCAGATTAGGGTTGTATAGTATTTGTGCAACTTCCATCAATGAAATTTGCTAACTATGTAGGTGTAATCAATGCACTTGCCAATAAGGAAGGACACAAATGCACCAACTGGTACATCCAGTAATCATCATTATGTTTTTATACATTATCTGATCACATTCTTGGTATGATATCAATGTAAAAACAGTTGCTTGACTGAAATATTGTTGATTTGCCATGGAAACTATTTGTTTAATGCTGGGTTTTTTTGCCGTGTTACAACTGTAGCTCACAATTGAGACTCACATGCGCTTCATTTGTGACATCAGACAGTAACCCCTTTCGGTTTAATTCCTCAAGACTTGTTTTCTCCATTGTAAAACTTTAAGCGGTTTATGGTAGCAGACACATGTAGGTCGTTTGCCTCAAAATATTGCATATGTAGGTAAAAAATTAGTAGGTAAAAGAGTGAAAAGTGAAAAATGTTACAATTATGGTGACTCTTCCCTACTCAATTAGCAAAATAATGAGCTACATTTTACATCTCAGGTTTTTCATTCAGAGTAAACACCACAGAAATTTCTCTTTAGCTTAAGGTCAACACTGTAATATCTCATAGTAGTAAAATTTAATAGATTTAGCTAACACATTTCTGCACAGAACATACACATTCTCCTGGCAGTACCACATGTCAACCATCACATGCCAAGTTAGCTAACTCACCAAGATGTTACGAAAGATTAGTTAACCCATGGTACACAGGTCCCTGGATTGGTCACTCGGTCACTCCGCTTGTCTGCTGTCCTCAAGATTCAGGTTTTTAATATCCACAGGATTTCTCACTCACTCCACACACAGGAATTAACGTATTTACTCCAACAGGAACTTTCGCTCCGCTATCTAATCAACGGTAAACTAATGTAAACAAAATCAGTCAGACAGGCATATGAGTTAACCTACTCTGTCATTTCCTCATAAAACAGAAGCTAATACTAAATAATAGGATCATTTATGGGACTCATTTTTCTACTGGGTTACAGTTACCAAAAGTGTCAATTTATGTTTAATGAGAAAAAAAAAATAGGTTTAAAAAGTTTTTAAAAAAAAAATTGTATTACAGACACATTACATGTACTACATGTATGACAAATTTTAGCAGTAGTACACTTTCATTTGAATTAAATGAAGCTTAAAACTGAACTGAGACTGAAATTTGTTGAAAGTATAGTTACAATATTTTCTTAAAGACTGGAGAGATGGATGATCGGTGAAGGTAAATATGGTTTTCTGGTGTAAATATGGATGATATGTGAAGAGAACACTGCATGGAGAACAAATTTGGAATTCAATCAGCATATTTCAAACATTATAGAGTAAACAACTGCATATCCCTCAAAAATCACTCATGGTATACTTTACACTGCTCTCACGTCAAAATAATCCTAAATTGAACAGCATAAGACCAAACAATTGTCCTCTTGAGTTGAGCTTGCCTGATTACCCACAGGTGCGGATAATGAGCTGCTGCAGAGCACATCCCTCCTCCATACAGTGCTGATTGTGGAGGAGTTGGCATTGCTGTGCTGCTGTAGATTTAAAAAAAAAAAAAAAGCCCAAGTGTCAATCAACTGCAACTACATCAGTAACTAGATATATTTAAAATGGACATTTCTACAATTTGAACATAATACACAATAATAGAAGCCTAAGAGGATCACTATATTCACTCAGTAATGATAGGCACCACAATGTACCATTCACCGTTGTTGAAATAGATTTTAAGCTGATGCTTGCATTTATTTTCTGCACACTGTGTATATTCTCAGTAAAAACAAATGGGTATTAAGTGTATTTTTTAATGGAAACTATAATTCTACCTTTTTGTAGAGGTATAGATGCATTTTTTTCCCCAACAGAGCCATTTTCACACTAATGGTTCAGCGCACAATTGGCTGGCTTATGCTGAGATCAGGTTATTTGGGAATACCTCTCTGATAAGTTAGCTCTGCATCCATTCAATCAAATAGTTTTCAGTTTAATCATGAGCAGTAGAGTTCCCTCTCTTTATTATTTCTAATGCCAGCCTTACACCAAACAACTTTTCAAGTGATTTCACTGTCGCAGACAAATTTCCAATGTTGGAATAAAATCAGAGTTTTGCTAGAGGTGTGGCGCTCATCTTGATTGTTTAGTGTAAGGTGGTCATAAAACTCAGTCCGCGCTGTCTCAAGTCAGTCTTTTTCACATCTTGATTTTCCAATAAAATCAAACATGTTTAAAATTATTGGAAGTTTTTAGTCTTGGCTCATGCAAATAGTTAAGTTCAATGACGTGAACATTGTCAACAACCAATATGTGCGCTCTCTCCAGCACCAAACAGGAAGCAGAAAACCGGGTAGATAGTAAACATGGCGGAGACACCGGGAAAGTGCAAGAACGCGGTTCTCTTGGACTGTGAAAAAAGGAGGAGAATCTGGTGCAGTTGTGGAGTGAACAAGAGTGCCTCTTTGGCGTGTCCTCCCAATTGTACCATGATAGAGTGGAGAAACTTCCACATTCTGCAGCGTATTCTTTTTGTTTTTGGCTGGTTTTTCAGAACACACACACACACACACACACACACACACACACACACACACACACACACACACACACACACACACACACACACACACACACACACACACACACACACACACACACACACACACACACACACACACACACACGGGCAGCTGTGGCCAAAAGCTGCTTCCATTTGTGCTCCATTGTTCAACAGTTTTCCTTCTTGTAAATTTCCGCCAGGAGCGAGATGGGAAATAATCTCAAAATGAATCTAGTTGTAGTTTTGCAAATAGTGACCCAGCAGGATCCCCAGTCTTTGCATCTGTGACTAAAAACTCAGTGACTTATGACACATGGTCTTTAGATGTTAGAAACGGTGTCATACTTTAGTCTTTTCAAAGTCTTTTCAAAGTCCTCTAGTGTATGGTAGGCATAAGTGAGAGCATCATACTGCTGGGCTGTACACTTGCATTTTGCTCCTCAGTCAGGTCTCCCTGCGGCAATGTCGGCTCTCCTTTATGAATAGCTTAACAGCCACTGTAGATCACAGTGAAACCAATTACTGAGGTGAGTCAAAGGGAGCTGAGATTGAGCTCACATGAATTCAGATTCAGGAGTTCTCAAGCTTGGTGTTATATCACTGAGATAGTCTGAACAAATCAGCGGCATTTCTCATAATCCTGATTAAACAGGGGTCCGGAATTGTCCTGAGACCCTTTGATCAGAGTAGGTGGTATTGTTTTTCACCACAGTATACTCTGATGATGATGATTGGATTTTTAGGATAAACCAATTCAATACAGTCTCGTAATGGTGGACATGAAATATTCAAAAGTCTGATCTTAAAGTTTGATAACTTGGTTTAATTTCTCTTATAAATCATTCCCATAACATGAACTACAGTGGCTCATTCATCGTCATCGAGTCGGATAAAAACGTTCCTGCCAGCCTTCAAGCTAAAATTGAGAGTCAGAGATATCAGGAATTTCCGACAGCGACAATATCTCCCACTTGGTGAAAAGCACTACAGAGATGTCGGCACCCGTGGCAAAATGGCTGCTAAACCACAATCGCTGGCAGTTACATATGTAAAACTAATACAGTTAATTAAGCTGATTTAATAAAGGACCTATAGGTCTGTTCGTATATTTGGTTCCACGTGTTAACGAATTGGTTTCACTTATTAACAAACCACTTTAAATACATTAACACAGCAAAAGTAGCTGATTTAGGTTATTTGATCTCTCTTAAGTCAGAATTTTTTTCTTTTCATTTGGCCAACACTGCATCAATGCAGCAATACCACACTTTATACCCAGTGTGTGGTGGATGCTCCAAGATAAGTAGTTTAGTAAATGCATGCATATTTATATAACCTATTTTAATGTTCCATTGATTTTCATTTTAACAGTGGATTTTCAGCTGACTCGTGTTGTTTACAAAATCACCGACATAATGTGATAAAATAGATTCTTTTGGCACCTCAGTGATGTAGCTGGCAAACAATACCACATTTTCTTGTCCAGTCTATTGCTCACTTTGTCAAAAAGCCTTAGATATGTAGCTGCAAAAGCAAAGGTGATTTATGTGATTTATTATATTACATGGAACTATAGAAGTTCCACGTTGCTGTTTGTGATTTAACTTGACTTAACCACACTTTGATATGCAGACCTGGGAGCGTCTGAGACAGTGATGGCAGCACACAATAGGCCATTTTCATTGCAGACATTTTAACTTGTCATAGCAGAAAAAGCACAGGTGGAACTAATAACACCAACGACCTGCTATGTGTCACAGTTTGCCATGTCAATGAGCATGCAGAATATCAGGGTCTCGGAAGTAGTGCTCCTAAATGTGAAACAGCCATTATTGTTATCAGTTACACCTGTGCTTTTCCTTCTATGACATGTTAACATGCCTTTAAAGAGGCTTATTAACCAATAGGTGAGGTATCAGTTCTTTACACTGCCTAATTATATGCTCATCAATCTGTTCGCACTTGACTTGATGTTTTACCCAATTCTGATGTGTTAAATACATAAATAAAATATTGGCAGCTCACTGTTAGGACCTTATCTACCAAGCACAGCTGCCATCCCTCAGTTGCCACCTTAGTTTTGGACAATCTTATTAAAAAATATATATGAAAAGTTGTGGCTGGTCAGAAATTTACAAGAGTGAAACAGAACAGCCGCAGATGGATAGTGGCAGGGTTGTTTTGTTGAAGTGTGTTTTGTTTAGTAATAGTAACTCGTGTTTGATTGTGTGAGGGATGGATTAAACCTGACTAAACCCAAATATTCACCAGTGCTTACAAGTGTCTCCGGATTGTCTTGCGGCTACCAACATCTCTGAAACTGCTCAACATGTCCAAATTTCAGATCAGTCAAGCAAGTGCAACATACAAAAGCATCCAGTGTAAAAAGCACTAAAATCACTCACTTCAAGCCCCAAAAAAAGCCACATTAGTCAGCAATGCAGTGACAGTTCATTCAAAGCTTAGTACCTGAGAGCAGTGTTGGTAACCTGATGCACCAACCATCAGACAACCATCTGAGAAGTGTTGCTTGGAAACAGTTTGAAAAGGGCAGGCACTTTTAAAAAATACTTGGCAGGTGACTGGATGAACTATCTGTCTATCACTGTCATACCTTGCAAGACAGCTGAATTTGCGAGATCACGCGAGAATCCTAATAGGACGCTGATTGGCACAAGCACATAACTTGAAGTCTGACGAGATGGATTCTCACGAATCCAGCTACCTCGCAAGGTAAAGTGTTGGGGGAAATGTGTTACAAAGTAATGTGTTAGAGTGCTCAGATCTTTTTTTTTGTTGTAACGAGTAACATAACACGTTAGTTTTACAATTCAAGCAATCAGTTACCCATTACTTTCATCACATTTTCAAGTGGAAGCTCAGAGAAAAAGGACTTTTGCTGTTTAATCAGCATTACTGGATAAACACTGGATATCATAGATACATGGCAACATAGGCTAAGTGATAGGCATATGTTCAATTATTTAAAAAAATGTTCTGGCCACATTTTAGGCTAAGCAATGGGCTTTTTTTCCCAATGAAAAAAAAGACATGTATTTGGAAAAATTTACTCACGTGCCACAACAATGTAATGTTTGAGTTAAAATATCTTTATTTGGGGGCTTTTCCAAGCAAATATTGATATATGTGATTGTTTGATTAAATCAGCATATATATATTTCCGCCCCCCCCTTAAAGTCTCCATGCCATCCTCTTGCCAACCATGAATATTTCTCTAGATCCACCCCTGCATCTCGCTGTTTGCAGTGTACAATAGTTTGCACTGTTGAGTCTTCAGGTTTCTCTAAAGCATAGATTAAAGACAAGTTAAGATTAGGTTTGTTCAAACTGACTGGATTATTTATGCCATCAAGTTTTCTTGTTATGATGTGCCATTCCTCTGTAGTCTTAAGCCTTTTTTAACCTCCCTTTTAAACATTTTAATGTGAAACATTTCAAAAATAAAAACATGCATGGCAGCTAGTCTGAAAACTCTAAAATAAGTGATGGTCTGTAATACATTGACAATGAACTATCAATGGGTTTAACAGTGTGTAATTTCCTGTGATGCAATTGCTTATTTGTTTTTGATATCATTTAATTAGACTAGTTAATGTCAATAGTTCACACATCGGGCTATTTAGTACTATTCTGTTTGTAGTGTGCGCAGTCTCAACTAATACTGTGTTGTAGATCCAGTATGTTGTCATTTTTTCTAAGGAAGCAAAGCAGCCTTTTGTTGATAATATAAATATCTTTTCAATGTGCAGTTTTAGTGCACATTGAGACTTTCTTTGCCCATTTCTGTTTTATAAGATGCATGTGTGGGTGAGGAACACTGAGTGAGACAAGTGTACTGCTATTACATGCCACAGTGCTTGGGTTAAATTAAGGGGTGATACGAAATCTTATTTGTTTCACAGTCAGACCATTTTTAAACAGTTTGTACTAGGATCTGTTAATGAGGCATGTGAAGAATAGAATCCCCTTTCTGTCCACAGTCTTTATCACTTCCCTTGCACAGAACAAGCCATGGGTAATACACATGGTTATGTGCATGCAAGTGTGTGATGGTTGATGGTGCAACAACATTTTCCACTGAAAAATCATGACATAATCCCAAATGATTTCAGTTCTGCCACATATGACTACAGAAATTGTGTTGCTTTCATGGGTATATATAGACTATCAAAGAAATGACAATGGTGTGTTTGGAATAGAAACACCCATATAAATCACCAAAATAAATCAATAAAATTTGCAATTTAAAAAAGTGGATTCAGCGTTTTGATTTGTTTTATATTCATCTTAATGCCCAACTTTAGCAGCAGTACATCAAGTGACACCCATTAGCACTAATATGAAGCACAGGTATTTCTATAACTTAACAATGAGTTCTCATCGACAACTCATCACCTGACAATAGAAGAAGTCAATGGTACGGTAGCCAGGATGTGCCAAGCAGCTCTAAAAAAGACAGATTGCAGATTTTTAGGGGTGTGTGGGTTTACAGAGAGAAAATGTTGAGGGCGATATGGCAGCAGTGTATTGTGCATTTATGATTCAGTCCAGGGATTATACAAGAAAGCTGGCCACCCAATGCTTTCATTCAAAACCATACTCAACACAGAAGTAGAACAGGCAACAATATGCAGCTCTTTGTTAATCCCAGTGTGTGAGTGTCTGCCTTTCAAAATATTTACATTTAGCACAGAGCTTCAAATGTTTTTTTTTTTTTTTTTTTTTTTCCAGTTTGCTAATGAATTTGATTTGTTGAATCACTGTTCATTTTCTGTAGAACTCTTTGCTAATATGTAGTCAGTAAATCTGCAAACTGTTTTCAGAAGTAATCTTCCCTTTGGCTCAAGTTGTATTCTGGCAAGTACAAAGTCACACAAACAAATGCCAGGCCAGCTGCTCCTCTCTGCTTTGTTCTGAATCATATCCAATCAACTGAAATGGCAACAGGTGGAGTCCAATCAAGTTTATGAGACAACTCATATACACTGTAAAGATATTGGTCGCACCTTAAAAGGATATTTCAGAACAGGATTGTTAATTCTTTTCTTTAAATATATATATAGTGAGTTAAAATGGGTGTTATTTCTGGTAACCTGTGGGGATTTCTAAGATTTGTACTTTTTGGACTATTTCTTTTTCATAATATGTACCACCAATGAAGTAAAAACAGGATATGACTACTACATCACAGGAGATGTAGTGAAGGGGGGTACATTGAAAGCAACTGTGACAGAATGTATATTTAGTCAAACATTTTATTACTCTACACTCAAAGTATAAATACCGTTTTGAATTTTAAAAATGCAATACTTTGAAATGCCATCTGTACAAAGCATCAATACAATACACAATACTGACCGTAGACCAGGGGTTCTCAAATACAAGTCTTAGAGGTCCACTCACCGAATTGTCACAACATTAAAAGCATTACATAATATTTCAATACAAAAACTCCAGAACTCTGTACATGAACAGCATTTCTGTATTAATGAGAGAAGTCACACCTGTGTTGTGTCTCCAAGTCCTTAAATTGGACATAAAAAAGTGTGATAACACACTGGTGTGTTCATTAGCAAGTCTGTACTGTATTCATGGTTGAAAATGTTTGATTTTACAGTTATTCTGACGACTTCAACTGGTTCAATTTTGTGGTTCTTATCTCCGTGTTTTTGGGATAGTTTTGGTCAAAATGGGCATGTTTGGTGTTGTAGTGGCGTATTACGTTACCACTCTTCACTATGGCCACTGATTCATAGCAAATCAAGTACATCATATTACATCAGCACATCGGGCAAAATTAATGGGTATTTCTCAGTCCACTAATCCTTAAAATGCAAGTTTTTTTATGGTCAACTTCTCTTTTTTAGCATTGGCTAGTTTTGAACAAGCCATTTTACTTGTTCTGTCAATTTAGTGGTAAGAACAAAATTGGCCGGTGTCATGAATCTGACGGTAATTTTGCGTGCGCAAAATAAGAACATTTCTACGCACATATCAATGAATGAGGCTCATTGTGACTGTCTACAAACCAACCAATAGACATGAAATGATGCTGCATACTTTGACCTACGTGATATATGCATGTTCACCACATTGGGGTGTACTTTATACTGTATATTTAGCATAAGCACCATTTTTTAAGAGAACAGTACCAGTGCTGTGCAAAGCTTGTTTTTTTGCTGCATTTTGAAAACATGACAGTGCTGAATAAGATAGATGATGCAAATTGAGGATATGTCTGTGGTTGCACATGTTTTCTAGTAAAACCATCCGTTGACTTATCAGACATTCATTGCAAAGTCTGACATGCCTCAAAACTTATATCTCACTACAGTCAAAGATTGGAACCAATATTTCATTAGACCCATCTTGCACAGTGTGACATGCAATGAATCTGTAAGATCGCTGTTTTCACACAGAGGTGGACTAATGTGAATGGGCTTGGTATTCATATGATGTTGCTGTCCTCCCTTGAGCATAGTGATCAACTCTCTGTGATGGCGGAGGCATTCATACCTGGACTACTGCAGATGTATTGTTTCTCTCTTTATCAATACATGTGTCTTTCCTACACTGATCATTCAAATTCCGCCTCTTCTTTTTCACATCAGCCGCTGTATGTACTGTACAGAAAAAGGGAAATACGGGACATAAAAAATAATATTGGATTTTCATACAGGTTTTTAAAGCCATTGTGAAACAATACCAGCTTGTTGCATAGGTTTCATTCAGTGTACATAGTTACAAAGTAGTCTGTGAATATTAAAATTAAGAATGTTAAAAGGTGGAAGTTGTCCACCAACTTATTACTAGATGAGGGAGATGTCAATCAAGCACAGTTTCTTCACTCCCCCACACATTTCTGGCAGGAGGTCTAATCAGCTGAAATAAATGAAAATACTATTGTGCGTGGAGTATAAGTGTTCAGGGTCTTGACTCTCTGGCTGCAGTAGTCTGGTTGGCAGTATTTGCAGTTGGGAACCTGGCAAGAGTGCATGCATCTCTGCCTGGACCAGCAACTGCTGAGGCGTACCATGAACCATTTGTGTTCATACCCAGGTGAAGGCCATAACATTTGTAACTTGAAAGAACACGAGCTACAGTATATTTAACCATGTGAGCTGAGGAATGAATTACATGTCATAATGCAAGGCAGCAAATGGCCCCCAGTCGATTCAATAACCTTGCACTTTATTAATAGTTTAAAACGCCACATTCCACTAGGAATAAAACTAAGATTTTACCTTTATTTTACAGAGAGGTATGTCTATGTAAATACATATTATGCCATATAATTCCTTTTTAGTCATCTGAAGACATCCTTTGAACACCAAGTTTGCACATTTTAACCTTTTCAACCAATTATCTCCGGTGGCCTTTTCCACCTGTCA
Organism: Scomberomorus guttatus; assembly: GCA_038419695.1. NCBI lineage: Eukaryota > Metazoa > Chordata > Actinopteri > Scombriformes > Scombridae > Scomberomorus > Scomberomorus guttatus. The sequence goes on along the minus strand of CM076445.1, from coordinate 32,786,640 downwards.
CTAGTTTGTTTATTTTTACTTATGTCTTTGTTGACTCTCCTCAAACATAATTTTACAACGGTGAATGCAGGTTTTAAAAAGGGAATCAATCCACAAGGATAGAGGGGTGCAAAGTGGTAATAGTGATGGATTAAGAGGACTCAAAGGAGATTTGAGTTGATTTCGAATTGCGTTGCCAGTGCTGCAAAGCAATTTTTGACAGGTGCTCTAGAGAAATACAGTGACAGGAGTGAAAATACACCGATATTGAATTTTCATGAGGACCTTCAGAGCAGTGCAATTACTATGCCTGTTTTTCAGTATAGCGTAACTGCCTTAGGAATAGTTTCAGTACCTGAAAAGGCTCAACTGGAATGGTTCACTGACCTTGTAATGAACTGTAATATGCTAAGGCAATAACTGTCTAATCTTTGTAAAATTTTAATTTAATTAAAATTTGGCAGACAAAGGACAGGTAAATTCACTTCATTTGGAAATCTTTACATTTTGAGTGTGAAGTTCACTCTTGACCTTCAATGGCAATCCACCAAATAGTAAATTGCAACCATTTGAATTATAAAGCTGACAGTTTATTAAAACCCCAAATGTAAAGGTGATTTGCTTTATGTTCAACAATTAAGTCTGAATAAATGCTAACTTGTGAGACAGGAACTGCCTTATTATTAATTTTAATAGTAGTAGTATTGTAATGTCACAGAGTGTACCCAAGCACAGAGCACAGACACAGGAGATAAGGGTGAGATTAAAAAGGTTTATTAGTAGAGGAAGGCTGGTGATGGCTGGGGGTTGGGGAGCGTTGGTGAATGGCGTGGGCTGGCAAGAATGGCACAAGGATTGGCAGGCAAGCAGGTTTAGCAGGCAAGCGGGCAGGCAGACAGACGAGGAATGATCCTGAGCACAAGGGAAAAGACAGTACAAACTAGGAATCAAACACGAAGAACGAATCACTTAAACTAGAGGAGTCTGAAGCGTGTCTACCACAGTAGCTGAAACAACAATCTGGCAAAGAGTGGGTGAAGAGCCGGGGTTGATATACTGGAGAGGAGATGAGCTTATGGATGGCAGGTGTGTAGGTTGAGAGAGGTGATGAGCTGATTGAAGGCAGGTGTTCAGATAGAGCAGGGATCCAGGAGCCAGGAGAGTGAGAGAGGGAACGCCACACAAACACCATGCCCACAAACACGGAGAGACAAACAGTGGAACACAGGAGACAGAGGAAAAGGAAAACACATAGAAACAAGGGAAAATACTGGAACATGGCCGTGACAAGTAGTAGTAGTAAAAGCAATGTTGGGTGTCACCAGCCGACCACATATTTCAAGACTCTAAGACAGAGTCCTTAGTTGTTCGCACCCAATTGTGAACTCCACCCATGGACCCAGGTCAACAAAACTAGGGGTTCCCCTCCTCTCCGTCTCATTCTCCTCACGGCTGCTGCAGAAACAGCTCTGTGCTCTCTCGTGTGGCCTACTCACAGCAGACGCACAACGAACTCTTTTTCTGAACAAGCAGCGATGCGAGAGCCCGCTTAGAATTCAGCAACAAAGGCAAGTTAGCATTGAGCTGCTTACTCTGACAACAGAGGGACAATCAGCGGCCTCCTCAGTGACCTGGGCCCTCTGACCAACACGACTGGAGCACCGACAGCGATGCACCGATGATGCCGGCATCATCCAGCATCGGAACCACAACTTTTCGCTGGACTCAACAAAGCAGCAAGCCAAAGCACCTCTTTCTCCATCGACTTGGTAATGCACTGGGCATAGCATGGAACGGCACATGGCTAAATCACTTGACTCCTTAATTTAATCAATGTACATTTGATTTAAGGTTGTTCATTAAGCTCCATTGTTATCTGTTTATAGTCAGGTTATTGAATAGTCACACCTCTAAGTTGATGTTCATTCTTTACATGTTACATCCAGTAACCTCTTCCTAACCTGGCACCTTTATCTGACAATGTGGTTTCAATGTGGCTCTTATCCCTTTAAATAAATGCTTTTGGATATACATGCTGTCTGTTTAATGTTGCACAGAGTGAATTTTGCCAATCTGCAAAGAACTCCAAATCCCTTCAACCTTAACTAGCTATTGATGTGGTGATTTTGGTTAGTTTATTAAATCAATTATTAATCAGACTTCCAAATTGATGGCTTAGTAAATTTTATGAGACTGAATTTGGCTCTTTTCGCCTGACCGGTGCTGTGTTATTAATTATTAATAATTTTATTGATTTTAATAATTAATGATCATCTTTGACGATCATTAATTATTGCTGATAGCCAAACCTGTTACCAAGGCCCACAGCAACAACAAGTTGTCTGTGCATATACCTGAAAAAGACAGAAGAATAATCTATTGTTTTTTTTTTCTCTGTATGATAGCTCCATGACAACTGGTGGTAGTTTTTATCTTTTTTTCTTGCAGCATGCATAGAATAACAGTTCAATGCTGAAACTCTGTATTTCCAATTGTTCATGTGTTGCTGCAAGGTCTGACACCTAATTTGCCTGCTTATTTTCCTGGAATTCATTGCTATTTTCTTGTAAAAACAAACTCAAGGCCAAACAATAAACAAGCTGCCACACAAAATTAAGCTTTGAAAACTGGATAATTATTCAGTCCTGGAGGAGTTTTAGATCTTGTATCCTTAGTGATTCCAGAAAAATTCAATAAATGCAGCAATACAATAAATGCTGATGTCCTCATGCTGGAAGAATACATGATGTCTTTTCAGATAGACAGGAAAACATGTTGTGAATGTGATATTGTGGGCCTTCTGCTAAAGCCACAGCTTAAGGAAATCTATCATTAATTTATCTGGAAAATGATGGACAGAAATGGAATATTTGTGTTCCACATTCAATATGCATATAGGTTTTCCCTCGGGCCAAAGTCTAGGCGTGTGGTGTAGGTACTCTATATGCATGCAACAGAGATGTTCACATTAAATTAGCATCACTTTCAGTGCATACATTTTCAGTTGGCTGAATTAGGTCCTTCTCAGCAGATGCTCTTAGGTGAGCTGCTTTGAGTGGTTTGGTACACTATCTTCCTCACTGGTCAACTGACCTGTCTACAGAGGCAGCTATTCTTGTATTAAAAAATTATTGAAACTTTTGACCGTCACAAGAAATCCACAGTGTGTGCGACCATGTCATACCACTCATACATCAAAAACTACAGACCTGTATCTCTTCTTCCTTTTTCTTTTCTGGACACTAGAACATGCTGTTTTGAATCAACTGTCTGCTTATGTCTCACAGAACACCCTCCTACACCCCAATCAAGCTGGTTTCAAAGCGGGCCCCTCAACTGAGATGGCCCTCATAGTGACATAAGAGCTCTGTGCTGCTAGAGCAAACTCCCTCTCCTCTGTGCTCGTACTTCTAGACCTGTCTGCTACATTTGACACAGTGAGCCACCAGATCCTCCTCTCCACCCTTAAAGGATTGGACGTCTCATTCTCTGCATTCTCTCTGTTTACATCCTACCTGATGCTTCACTTCTAGATAACATGGAAAGGATTGATGTCTGAACCATGCAGCCTGACAATAGGAATTCCTGTCCTGGGCCTCTCCTCTTCTCCTTCTACACTTGGTGCAGTCATACACTCATGGCATACGAATGCTATGCCGATGACACCCAGCTATTCTTGTCCTTTCTCTCATCTTACACTCACCTGGAGGCGCACAATGCTACTTGCCTGGCTGACACCTCGGCGGGGACGTCTAGGCACCACCTAAAGGTCAACCTGGACAAGACTGAGCTTCTGTTTCTCCCAGGGGAAAGAGTCCTCTTTCTAAGACCTGTCCATCACCACTGACATTCCTACATTACAACATCAGGAAGATTCACCTGTTCCTCACCAGGGAGGTGGCCCAGGTGCTCAGCCAGGCACTGTTGCTGTCTGGACTACTGCAACTCCCTCCTTGCAGGAGCCCCAGCATCTGCCACCATGGTCAAACCCTACACTCTGGTCTGACCTTTGCACTCCTCTCCCTCTGGATGTTTAGCCACCCCATCACTCAGGGGGCCCTCTGGTCTCCTGTCTCTCTTCTCTGTTCTGGCTCGACAGTGGTGGAATAAACTCCCCACTGCAGAGCAGAGCTGTTAGTCCATAGCAGAAAAAGATAAGCAATATAAGATAAAGGATAAGAAAAGTGATCTTATCATATAAAATTCTATGGCAAGGCCATTTTGTTTATATACCACAATTTATTACTGGTAAACTCAATGTGCTTTACATTAAAGTGCATACAGCAACAAGTGACAAATCTAAGAAATAGATGAGACATACACACATTGTTCAGTTTGCTTACAAAAGCAAAACAGATTACAATTTCTCTCACCACCTCTGTCTTTGTCTTCTGGCCATAATAAACACTCTCACCATCTTTTGTTTGGCTGTCGTTAATCCATTTGAATAATGATGAAATTGGGTCACAGCAAGCAGGTTAGACAAAAGCCCAGGAATGAATGTCACTGAGGAGGATTAATAAGTCCAGTTCAGATACTGTACAGGCCAGTTATGTTGTGACTGCTTACAAAGCATTTTATAAATTATCCAGCTCATTTCGGGCTGTACAAAGACCATCACACAAGAAGCTCTTGCTGAGAGTGAAAAAAAAAAAAACAACAGTGCCAAATCAAATGAGCTTTGGTTCATAATTTATTTTTAGAAAGACATCTGGGAATTGTGCTTAATTGGTAGCAATCATAGAAATAACTTACTGTGGCCTCTGAGTTAGTAGATAGAACCATGTGTACTGTACCATATGTGCTGTATTGTGGTATGGTGTGTTAAAACGAGGTCTTTTGTTTTGGTTGGAAAAACATGTTTTTTTTTCCTGAAATCCCAAATGGCTTTAAATATACTGTATGCATTTCTGAAAAAAACATATCACTTATGATAAAAGTGCCTGCCAAATAAATGCAACGTATTTCTAACAATGGCACTTAAAAGGTAGGAAGCGGTAACCACCAGATGCATGTGTGATATACTGCTGATGCGAGAGAAATGAAAAGCTTGTAAACTTTAAAGCCTAGCATTCTTTTATTGAAAATTGAAATGCAATTTACTAAAGTGTGGTGCTCGGAGTGGAATGATAAAACCATGTTAACCTTACTTATAGGGCTGTATGGAAAGGTTTCCAATCAGAAACAGATTTCCAGTAAACAAGAGCTCAGCAGCACCACACTGCAGAAGCAAATACTTAGACAGAATGTATAATATTTAGAGTTACATTCACTTACATTTAAGGCAAACCCACCGCTTTCCAAACATCGGAAACTACACTGAAAACAACAAAATGTGTATGTGTGTGTGTGTCTGTCTATTAACATGGGTTGGATATTGTTTGTCAGAAGTTAGAATAGGAAGGTGTGTTAAGGATAAGAACATAATAGTTTATAAGAATGAAGATTTGCATTTTCTGTATTCTTTTTTTTTTTTTAAACAAAAACGTGAAAATGCATAGAAAAAAAAAAAAAAAACTTCAAAAGTACTGCCTTCTCCTGATGGTTCTGGTGAAGGTTGGTGGCTTTCCTATCAGCAAAAGGACCAGCTCTTGTAGAAGGTGAAGAAATGCCTGCCAGGCATGTTTGATGTGTTGGATTTCAATGAAGCTTCTCCTGGGCTCACAGTCAATGCACAGCCTCACTGGTGAACTGACAGGAGATGCCTGGGAGCAGAATAACTGCAGACTGGATGCAACCACCTGCATCAATAAGATGGCCTACTTAAAACCTTTGTATTTTGACTATCATGTGTATGGATGGCAGCAGGTAAGGGAATCTGTAATGTGTAGTTACCAAAGATATGTGGTTTGCAAGTTTGAAAATGAGGCAAAGTAAAAGTATCTCATTAAATGTGCTCATATCACAAGTGAACCCCCCCACCCATGTTCCTGCATGTCTCATTGAGATGCTAAACTCCGATCCTCTCCAGATGTGCAGGTCAGCTGTCTTTTATGGAACCTCCTTCACCGTTGCTGTATGAATGTGCAGGGATGAATGCAAGGATTTGACTTTAATTTACATTTGGCCATGTTTCTTTAACTATATTAGATTACACATGGTGAGCTGCTGAGGAAGCTATATCAAGATTAATACAACACCAACAGAGGTGCAAATAGTGAGGGCATCCGCAAAACACACACCATTATCTTTGGGATCTTTAGTCTGTCTGTTATATAGCACTGTTCTACTTTAAGTGACAAAGCTCTTAACAATTTTGCCTCATTCACCCATTCCCTCACACATTTTGATGCATCTACCTCCTGAGCCACAGCCACCCCTTTGTCTGTATTTCTGTCCTTAGCTTTATTATTCTAGTTTGACACCCTACTGCTGCGCTTGATACAATTCAAATTTCTTTATTTTGTTTTCTGCTAATGGCCTGTGTTTGCTCTGACCCATGTAAAGGGAGAACAAAAGGAGGTCAGAGAGAGGCCTAACCTCGGGACACCCAGCAAATTGGGGTCTTTTGTGTAGCTGCCATTAAATTCTCACTAGGTACAATCAAGCTATTATATTGTTTCTGCCTTTCGGTGCCTGACCCTCCACTACCCTTTTTCCTTCAGTCCCGTTTCCTATTTCGCACCCTCTCACAAACACACACATTCACGTCCCTGCGTGCACCCTTATCTGTCTTTTTCAAATGCTCCTGTGATCAGTCACTGTAAGAGAAGGTAAATAGTCAGAAGAATAACCCCAGAATGAAACATAAAACACTGCATGCTGTTTTTCACCCTTCTTGAATTGGTTCCCTTTAATCATTTGAGTGAGTACTAGCCCTCACAATTCCCTACAAGTCAATGCAATGCCAAATGCCAGTGGTATAAATAATCTGATGTGGCAGTTACAGGAAAAAAAAAACACAACTTGCTTTGCTTGAATAAAGCTTTGAAAGATTTGGTTAAATTCTTTTCTGAGTCACAATTGTTTGTGGTTCACTAAAGTCGATACTAACATTACTATGACTGCTAGTCCTCTGTGTGTGTTTGAACCATTCCAAGGCAATCTAATTTTAGTTAGTTTTAAGCAATTATGACAAGTCACAACACGTTCAGTACACTATTCTGTATGTTTTCTGATTGAACTGTGGTTATGATTTACATCGGTTGGGATGCTGAATGCAATTTTACAGTAATGCATTTTGGAACATCTACTTAAGTATTTTGTTTTAAGATGCTCCAATTTAGGTCACACTAATCAGTTTTTGTGATGTGATGTTTTAAATAAAGTGCTTTGATCAATTACTGTTTTAAGAGCAACAATGTGCATGCAGATAAATAAGAAAAGACAAACTAGTGCTTGTGTTTATCAATGTGTCCGTATGACTGTAAAGCCAGTCAAGTCTGTTTTTTTTTGCATAGCAGCTTTTACAACAAGGCAATTCAAAGTACTTTACATAAAGACATAAAAATGACATTAACGCAAGATACTGTTTGAAGCAAGAGGAGCTCAGAAGTTTCCGAGAACAAACAATGAAAAATGAAATAGCAGGACATGGAAAAGAAAAAAAAGTGACAAACTAAACAAACAATTTGATGCAGCAATAGAAATGTAAATAGCTAATAATGAGCTTAACATGAGCTCAAAAATATTGATTCTGTAGGTTAATTTGATGTTAAAAGCTCAACATTTATTTTCTTACCATTTTTATAGGTATTTTTTGTTATGCAATTAATGGCAATATAATACTGATAATTTTGCCCACCAAAATAATGTATGTCTCCATATTTGTTGTAGCTAACAGTAAGGCCAAGACAAGACAAAGAGATGATGAGTGAAAGTTGCTGCAATGAATGGCATAAGTCCTCTATGGCTTAATTCAGGCAACAAACATTAATGGTTTGCAGTGATTTTGCCTCGTGATAATATTTGTATGCCACTGTATGCACAAACCAAGCAGTGCAATAGCTACAGTGAATATTAATTAGATGTCTGTATGTGTGCATGGAGAAATTTATTTAATTAAGTCTATGTGTATATGCAGTATGCGTCTGTTGGACTGAGTGTGTTGTCCTTTGGATCACTTCCATACAATCTCTTAGGACACACAGCGTCGCTAAACAAAAATAAAGGATTAGATAGGATTAATGATGTAATCTAAAGCCCACTCTTAGCGTGCACTCTTCTGAAATCATAACCCGTTTTGACCTTTTGCTTCCATTCTCCCTTTTTTCCTGACTGTTAATCAAGGCCTAAATATGTTATGATTCGCAAAATTCTATCATTTTTAAATATTCCTCTTCGAAATAGCTACAGTATTAATATTTTACATTTCTTATGCATTGATTTCTCTATTTTTCTACTGTACCCATTTTTTTTTTAGCTTTTTAAGGGTTGTTTTGTCCACATATTCACAAGAGAAATGTCCACTTAATTACTTTGACTCTGCTGTTTAGCATTACCCTTTTAGTGCACACTTGTCATAAGGAAGCTTGTTGGTTGAGCGTGATGGCCCACAGATGTAATGAACCAGTGTTATTTTTTTGTTTGTAAGACAAACCAAACAAAAAAGGACTTCTGCAAGCTGGACTGTTGATTCTCAGTAAGATCTGCAGTACAAGCTACCCTCAAGAACCCCTGCTAAATTACCAGAAGTAATTTAATTCAGCATTAATAAGAAACATATTACTTAATGTAGCTTAAAATGGTTTATATGGAGGATTCTCCACTTTGTAATGTAGTGTTGTTCATTTGTTGAACTGAAAACAATGAACTGATCTCCTCTCCTGGGCTGTGTGTGATACCCAATGCAGTGCTTGTTAATTTTTGGGAGTTTTAACCACTATTCCATGACACATACATGATCCCATTTGTCATGTCAAATGGCAAGTTGTGTATTTGTTGATTTATGTCACATGAATTGGTCTTGGCAGGGTATGAAAACATGTCCTAGTTACATGATGACGACGATGACGAGGAAGAAAACCTTGAGGAAATTTCTAATATGGTTGAATGGGCCATTAGCGCCATGAAACACTTGAAGCGCAATGCTTAGGGGACGCATTGCATGCCCTGCTATAGAGGAAAAACAGTATATAACAGTATAGTGTGCATTTTTACATGGGCACAATGGTGGCGGCAGGTGTCACATAAATATCAATCGAAGAAGCTTGGCTACAGCAGTTGTTGCGTCAATGTTCTGCAATTATCTTGTACAACAACAACACTACCAAACCTACTTAAGCTCAAAGAGTGCAAGATTACTTACAAGGTTATTCTGCTTTAAAATCTTAGTGTTAATCTAACCTGCTGGGACATAACTCACATTATGATATGCTCACTGTGAATTACACTTTATTTTTGTAATACCCTTTCATCAGTCTGAATCAGGACCATAATACAATTGCATCTAGTCACTATGATTATTTATTCTCTAGATGGAGTTCTAAAATTTGTGAAAATATTTCCATTTCTTTAAAGTGTAGTCAAATGAATTGCTCCCTGCCATTCATATATACACACCATAAGCTTCCCTTTATTCAGTCCTGTTATTCAGTGCAGAATGTGTCAAGATCAAATAATCTTCTGTATAGAGAATACAAATTACAACAAACTTTTATATGCTGGGTGAATGCCACTGTGCATGTCATCGGAACTGTACAGGTTTCACATGCCATATAAATATTAAAACAAGGACACACTCTAAAGTAGTGTATCTACAAATGGGCCCACATTCTCATGAGCATGCTGAGTTTTCATCTTTTGTACAGAAATATAGCATGCCACACATCTGCCCACTTTTTATGCACCATTCCAACCATTTATAAAGAATGAGGCAGAGTGCATTTTAATTACAGTGTACTTCAAAATCCTCTTAAGCAGAAATGAACTCAACTCGTGAACCCACTCCAGTGAAATGGTAATTAATGAAAGGGAGTTTAATGGAGTTCCTCCAAAATGTGTTTGATGTCAGTGGAGTGTGAAGTAATATACACGTATAAAGTAATGGACAGAAAGTTTTTTCTTCTTTTTCATTATTAAAAATTGTGACGTAGGTGTAGTGTAATCATGTCAAGGATTTAATCAATATAAGAATGATGATTATGATTATTAATATTATAATAATAATAGAAATATCTCAATTTTTCAGATTTAAATTTCTTTAATAAAACACAAAATAAATAAATAAATAAAACTTCCACAAGTATCCCAAACTACTTATATTAATGGTAGAGTAACATTTTCCTATTGTTGGTTAGAAGCTGAATGGCTAACTGATGTTGCTATGGTAACTGCAGACAGTGTAGCCATGTTTACTAGCTACAAATGCTTGTAGCAGAAGTATCTAAACCACAGGGGTCAAGCCAATAGTTAGTGACGGTTGATGAACACTACTGGTATGTAAACCTGTTTATTACTTTTATGACACTGGGACTACCTATAGACCAGTTCAGTAGTAGAAAGCAACACGCACACCGCTTACTTAGTCTCTCCTGTGCTGCAGGGAAATACCCCAAAGATCCAGTGAAGAAGAAAGTCAATTCCTGCACACACTCATCACATTTGCACCAATTTATTTTAAAAAGGTTGTTGACATTTCGGTCACAAGAACCTTTCTCAAGACATGACAGTCTTAAAGTGCTTGAATACAATCCATAATTGCATGATAGTCCGAAGCCGTGTGTCACACGGCTCAGAATATCCTCAACTGTCAAAAGCATAGAAAATCTACACAAAACCCTTTTAACATCGCTAACAATTTTCAAGTAAGTGGTACATACACACAAAACCTTTATCTTTAAAAGGTTAAAACTTTATGCCCCCCCCCAAAAAAAAACTAAAATAAATAAATAAAAATAAAAATGAAAAACTAATTTGGGGATGTGACATTTTACAGGAAAACCCTAAGATCTAAGTCCTCGTTCCTAATAGTATAAGTCTCAAGACATGTCATAAAGTGACATGTGCTTAAATACAATATATAATTGCACATCAGTCCACAGCTGTGTAGAGTGTGTCCATAATTCCCTCAACAGTCAAAAGTAAGGTAAAAGTAAATATCTATAATCTTACACAAAAATCCTTCAAATAAGTGATACACACACAAAACCAAGCCCAAATCCAAACTCCAGGTTGATCCATGAACAAAAGGCACCCAAATATATGGAGAAAAAAAACTAAACAAAACTATAGAGCAGTTTCCATATGATATCAGTGAGTACTTTGTGATAGATTGTAGTCATTTATAAAGGAAGTGCAGTATCAGTATTGGACTATCAAATAAAGTGAGACCATTCATTGAAATATCCCTCACCGATATGCTCCAACACAAGCTGGGCAACAACTGCAACCTCATTGACAGTGAAGTTTATTGTTTTGGATGAGGCCACTCTAGGGTCGACTAATTGGCACCATTAGTATTGGCACTAGAAACAAATGTAGCACCAAAGACCTTTGATTAGCCAGTCTGTGAATATGAGGCTGCTGATTCAAATCTCTAGCTCAAATTCTACAACTTATACTTTCAATGGACTTGCCTGTTTGCGCTGGACACCTTGCATAAATGTGCCATTTAATGGTTTTAAAGTAAATCTGAAAAGCACAGACACAGTGAGGAACTCCTATGGCATGACCTTTTTAATAAATCTCTCTAATTTAAGATGCCATTTTGTTCCAGCAGTGCAGAAGCAGGACATAACAGACATAATGGTCTCTAATGATAGCAGTTTTATTACTGCTGCAAATGTTAAATTCATCGTGGTAAAATGGCTTTGCTGTAATTATGTTTTCAACAGATCCCACGCATGACTTATGATAACCTGGAAAAATAGTAAGCTCTGGATGCAGGAGAATCGGCAAACTTAAAACCATGAAGGCACTATTTATGATCTAAATGTAGACTAGGGGTAGCCTCACTTTCAAACATATATTTGGAAGCTGTCATAATTTCCAAAATTAATTCACAGGTCTCTAAATTAACATTATAGACACAAACTAAATTTAAATCACGAATGGCCTTGAAATTACAACTTGAATCTCCTTTTTATAAATGTTTTATTTTTAAAATGTTGTTAACCCATGGTCTATACTATACAAGTTTCATAATAACTGAGTGAGACAGGAGTATTGTGTATCTGTGGCATGTCTACTGTTCAGTGTTTCCATGACCCACATTTCTACCCTGTTCAAAACAAGTGTACTGTACATATGGTGTAGAGCAGTGCTCCTCAAATCTAGTCCACAGGGTCCAGAGCGCTGCTGGTTTTCTATCCCACCAGGTGGTTAATTGCATTCACCTGTCGTCCCAGGTCAAAATCAGCCCCCGATTACAAACACAGGATGATTTTCTGGCAAAGTAGAAACCCAGCAGTACTCTGAACTCTGAGGGAATGGATGAGTACAGCCATAAAACACACTCGCGTCAAGTCTCAATTGTATCAGTGTCATTGATGCAATGTTTTACTGAACATCTTGTGTACTTAACACCACAAAAAAATCTTAGCTTTGTTCAACAGATCTGTGACACGGTTATGGTTGAAAAATTAGTTTTATTTAAACCTGCAGTGTGGAACTTTTACATATAAATAAACATCCGTTGCCAAACGAGTTCACACAATGCTGATTAAGCCTACATCACTGCCAGATAAATCTCTGTATTTCACAGTATAAAGAGTTTTTTAAATTTCATGTCAGGAGAGACATTTCCACACCCAGAGACTTCCAGTTAGCCCTCTGCTAACTTGAATGGGGGTAAAATAATTGAATCGTGCAGCTTCAAGTTTTGTGGCGGTTGTGCGATGCTCACTGCAATTTATCCACCGTTTTACAGCTGCAACAGTAGCGACGGCGTAGGCTACAGCGTAGCCTATGATGTAAGCACATGTTGACAGTGTTTTTGTAATTACTCTCACTGCCAGAAGAGAGAGACAAAAGTCCTGCACTCCAGCTTTAATATTAGTCGCTACTGAATGCTTCAACATATGGATGTATGGTCTTGTTTGCTTGTGGTTACAGAAATAAGCCAGAAAGAAAACAATGTTTCAGTGACAGCTACACACTTTATGCATGTGGTGACTTAGAATCACTATCGTTTTTCAGCAACATTCATCTCAAAGTAAGAGGATTCACCTGTTATCAGCTTGCATTAATACTGTAGAAGATGTCTAATCAACATTCACTGCCGTGACTGAACAAGAAATGGTCACCTGCAATGATATACAGTTTGCAGCTTTCACTCCACTTTCATTATACTGCACAATCAGCAGTTGTAAAACGTCTGCTGGAGAGGCAGCCTCATGACGGCCTTTTGTTCATAATTACTGCAGCTACTCATACCTCCACTGTCAGCTAAAACTGTCCCAATTAAGAAGTTTCACTTTTTTCAATTGATTTTCATATGTTATTTTGCTATTTGTGTGAGTTTGTCCTTTATTACACCACATTTAGTTCTTCATTGTGACTGTACTGTATGAGACATTCCATGAATCCTCATACACTAATACTGTTGCCTGACAACTACCACTTGTGCTTTTTGTTTATTTTAAGTTACTACAAAAAAAACAAAAGTGTGTACAACGTGGGTTGCATGTTATGACAGAATAAAGGTAAAAATAGAAATGGATAAGCAAAAGGCAGTGGAAGTGTATGTTCCTTCTTAAAACAGTTCCTAATATAGGCATCATACATGTACATTGGAACAAATTTAAACCTGCAGTGCGGAACTTTTACATATAAATGAATGTCCATTACATTCAAGCACTTGCCAAACTAGTTCACACAATGCCTACAGTTGCAAGAAAAAGTTTATGAACCCTTTGGGATTACTTGGATTTCTGCATAAAATGTGTTCTGATCTTCATTTAAGTCACAACAATAGACAAACACATTCTGCTTAAACTAATACTGCACAAAAAAAAAAAAAGTTTTTTATTTAACACAACATGTAAACATTCACAGTGCAGGGTGCAAAAAGTATTTGAACCTTTGGATTTAATAACTGGTTGACCCTCCTTTGGCAGCAATAACCTCAACCAAACGTTTCCTGTAGTTGCAGATCAGACCTGCACAACCGTCAGGAGGAATTTTGGACCATTCCTCTTTACAAAACTGTTTCTGTTCAGCAATATTCTTGGGATGTCTGGTGTGAATTACTCTCTTGAGGTCATGCCACAGCATCTCAATCGGGTTGAGGTCAGAACTCTGATTGGGCCACTCCAGAAGACGTATTTTCTTCTGTTTAAGCCATTCTGTTGATTTAATTTTATGCTTTGGGTCGTTGTCCTGTTGCATCACCCATCCTCTGTTGAGCCTCTTTTGGAGGACAGATGGTCTTAACTTTTCCTGCAAAATGTCTTTATACAATTAGGAATTTATTTTTCCCGTTGATGACAGCAATCCGTTTAGGCCCTGAGGCAGCAAAGCAGCCCCAAACCATGATGCCCCCTCCACCATATTTCACAGTTGGGATGAGGTTTTGATGTTGGTGTGCTGTGCCTTTTTTTCCTCCACACATAGCGTTGTGTGTTCCTTCCAAACAACTCAATTTTGGTTTCATCTGTCCACAGAATATTTTGCCAGTAGTGCTGTGGAACATCCAGGTGCTCTTTTGCAAACTTCAAAACGTGCAGCAATGTTTTTTCTTTGACAGCAGTGGCTTCCTCCACGGTGTCCTCCCACCAACTCCATTCTTGTTTAATGTTTTACTTATTGTAGATTTGTCAAGAAAAATGTTAGCATGTGCCAGAGATTTTCATAAGTCTTTAGCTGACACTCTAGGATTCTTTTTCACCTCATTGAGCATTCTGCGCTGTGCTCTTATGGTCGCCTTTACAGGGCGACCACGCCTACGGAGAGTAGCAACAGTGCTGAACTTTCTCCATTTGTAGACAATCTGTCTTACCGTAGACACATGAACATCAAGGCTTTTAGAGATACATGAAGCTGGAAAGGGTTACAAAAAGTAAGTCAACAATTCTTGATCGTAGGTCTTCTGAGAGCTCTTTTGTGCGGGGCATAGTTCACATCAGGCAATGCTTCTTGAGAACAGCCAACTCAAAACTGGTGTGTGTTTTTATAGGGCAGCTTTACCAAACACCTGCAATCTCATCACATTGATTGGACTCCAGGTTGGCTTATTCCTGGCTCCAATTAGCTCTTGGAGAAGTCATTAGCCTAGGGGTTCACATACTTTTTCCACCTTGCACTGTGAATGTTTACATGTGTTCAACAAAAAAAAATGAACATAATTTTTTGTGCAGTATTAGTTTAAACAGAATGTTAAGGTCTATTGTTGTGACTTAGATGAAGATCAGAACACATTTTATTCCCAATTTATGCAGAAATCCAAGTAATCCCAAAGGGTTCACATACTTTTTCTTGCAACTGTATTAAGCCTATCACCACCAGATTAATTTCTCTGTATTTCACAGTATACCTGAGTTTTTAATCTGGTATTGGGTTTAAGATTCCTTACAGCTGCAACAGTAGCAACAGAGTAGGCTATGGCGGAACCTATGACGTAAGCATGTGTTGACAGTGTTTTTGTAATTACTCTCACTGCCAGAAGTGGGAGACAAAAGTCACTGCACTCCAGCTTTAAATTAAGTAACTGTCACACAACACGGGATGCTTAGCAACAAGGTTTGGACATTTCCCCCCTCCAACATACTCTAAAAGATTTCCTGACTGGTAGGACATAAATCAGCAGAGTGCAGGTCCTGAGATACCAAGCTCAGTGAGTGTGGAGAAGAGGATTTGGTGGTTAAACGTGTTGAAGGCAGCTGACAGATCTAGCAGCAATAGAGTGAGGACTGACCAGCAGCTCTAGCCAAACTCAGGGATTCCATTATTGACAGGAGTGCAGTCCTGGTAGAGTGACCCCGCTTAAAGCCAGACTGATTCAGATTGTACAGGTTGTTCTCAGAGAGGAATTCAGAGACTTGGTTAAAGACTGTGCGCTCAAGTATTTTTAATAGGAAGGGTAGGAGTGAAACCAGTCTGTAGTTTTCAACCTGGGCTGGGTTGAGTGTAGGTTTTTAAGCAGCGGCAAACCTGAGCTTGCTTAAATGTAGTGGGGAACACACCCGTTGTAAGTGAGGAGTTGATGATGTGTGTTACTGCGGGGTTAAGTGCAGGGGAAATGGTCTGTAGGACGTTGAATGGTATCAGGTCCAGTGGACAGGTAGTGGGACAAGAGTCCAGCAGAGTTTTGGAGACTTCCTCCTTAGTCAAGAGGGGAGAATGAGAGGAATGAGGCCCTGTTAGCTGGCAGCAGCAGACTGAGTTGGTCAGGCTCAGAGAACTGGTTACTGATGGCAGAAACCATATCAGTAAAGAATGAGGCGAAAACATGTCTGGAGTGAGCAGAGTGGTGGTCAGAGGAGGAGGTGGACTGAGGAGCGAGTTAGAAGCAGAAAACATTTTTCTAGCATCTGTGGCACCACAGAGCTTGTTCTGATAGTAAGTGGTCTTAGCTGTTTTTAAACTGGAGAAGAATGATGCTAGAAGATACTGATGGTCACTGAGGTCAGTGGGCTCTCTGGATTTATGCCATTTTCTCTCCGATACTGTGAGCCATGGACTAGGGGGTGCACTGCGAGCAGGTTTGGATGTTAGAAGGCAGAGATTGTTAAGAGAGGAGGCTAGTGAGGACCAGAGTGTGTATATAGTCTCATTGACAGGGAGTGAGGAGAATTCATTATGGAGGGGGCATGGTAGCCAAGACCACATTGGAAAGGTCTTTGTTTAGTCTAATGCACATTCTCACATGTTTTTGTGCACAGATTGTATCCTCTACACAGGTAAATTATTGATCACTTGGTAATATACAGTATACTGAGAAATTCTACACAATCGGGCTTTGAGATCACATGTTTTCTGAAGGTCTCTGCACCTCCTTCTCTGCTCTGCTCTCAGATGGCTGCTGTGATGTCTTATTCTGTCAGTGAGATGATGGCCACCGGGGCTTAGCAGCAGGTAGGCATATACTTCTGTTTATTTCACAGCACCCACGCTCAGTACCTCTCAACAGGTGATAAAGGACTTGTGGAGAAATCCTGCTAGCGTAAGCCCTGTGGGCTTAATTGTTAATAAGACCAGTCACCACACACATGTTTCGAATACTAAAAGATCTTCTGCCGTTACTGCTTACAGATGGTGGTCAGTAATGGTGTAGATCAAGTAGTGCATGAGTATGGCTGTGCATTTAATGCAAAGAGAGAAAACAAGCTAATAAATATGTCGACCAGAGTCTATATTAGATATTTCCTATCACGTATATGACTAAGGACTTCTATTACTTCTAATACTTCTATTAGAAGTAAGGTTGGTCATAGGGGTATTGGTTTTAAAAATTTTTTTAAAAAAAGCATGGTCTCTGATTCATTTATTTTAACAATGGGTGAATTGTTGGGTATAATACATTGATGAGTTGAACTAACACAGTAGTGGTAGAGCAATAAATGGACTGGCCTTAACTTGAAGGACCCATCTTTAAGTCCCCATCTCTACTTACATCCTATTCAAGCTTTACATGGCCCAATGGGAATGAATGAAGAAGGATCGATGGAAGTATCATAGGTCAATGAAACCTTCAGCTCCTGGTGTTTGTGTAGTCCAGTCTCACTGTGCGCATATTGAACAACTCTGCAAGGCATGTTTTTATGTCCAATACCAGCATTTGATGCCATCACAGGAATGGGCGTGTCCTCCAAATTAAACAACAAAATACATAATTTGTAATTGGCCTCCAGGATGACATACGCGTCTTCTGATCACGCACCACTTTGGTTAGGTTTAGGTACAAAAACGGGTTACGTGAAATGAAGGGTTTGGAATAAAAATAAGTACTTGGTTGAGGTGCCGAGGACATTCTGGTTTGCATTAAAATTATTACTTTGTTAAAGTCAGGGGACCTTTGTTGTAAAATAATTACTACTTGGTTACGGTTAGAGAATGATTGTGGTCATGGTTAAAAGAATACTTCTTCCCTCTGTACACTTTGTGGCTCTTCTTCCTTTTGCTCCCAACACACAAGATCCATAATTGTTTTAATGAAACAATAACAAATGTTCAATTTCCATTCAGAGAAGTTCCCTGCACAGTGATGCATGGAAGCTGTGTAGTGCAGCAGCTGTAGCTGTCCAGATGGGTTAATTTCTGACACTAATTGTCTTCAGCAGCACCTGCATGAGGGTTGTACTAGCTCCTGCTATAGAAAATATAAAATAAGTATATCTGCTGGTATAACCTGGAAACACTTTATTTTTTAGTTGCAATGGGAAATTGAAAACTTTCCCTTTTTGACACTAAATACAGAAATCACTGGATCAGATTTACATCCTATACACCCTAATTGATAAACATCCTGACAAAATTAAAAACAATATATTTGCATTTTTCATTGGCAAATACGTTTCTGATTGAATTATGTGTATTGATTTATTTTATTGAGTGGTGCATTTAACTTCATAAAATCTTTGAAAATAAATTAGCCACCGACAACATGTATATTATCAAGACTGGAAACAAGAGAACAAACATTATTTCTTTAACGCGTGGGTGGAGACAAGGTAGCCGTTATCCTTGATCTGATGCTCTCTCTAACCATTAACTTGCTTCACAAATTAGAGATTACATTCCTTCTTAATGCAGAGGATTCAAGCCTGTCAAGTCCAGCAAAGATGCCACAGATACACCCACAATACGTTACTTTGTTACATTTTTTCTAGTCTTTTTAACACAAGGAAAAATTGCTGTTGCAGTTCTGTATAAACAAAACACTTGCACCATACAGTACATATACTGCAAGTTGTCAGTGTTCATACAGTGCTTGGCAATATTGTATCTCAATATATGGCCATGCAAATACAGCCTATGAATTTGAAAAACTGACTTTGATATCAAAGAGAAATGATGGCTACACTGAATGGAACTCAGAATGCACCCAGTATTCAGTGTCTGTGTTGTGATTCTGTTTTTGTCTCTGTTTTGGTGTGTTTCCTCCCTAATCCTCCTCTCTGTCTCCTAGGAGCCGTACAGGAGGGCGGAGCTGCAGGCTCGGTAACGAGGCACACCTGGTCCCTATCACCTCCACAGCAGAGCTATTTAAACTCAGCCCAACTTCTCCTCAGTGCCAGACCAATTTCCCCTGTCCAGCGATTCATGCCCTTGCTGAGTTTCCCGAGCCGCAGCTTCCTGCCCTCCGTGATATTCTCTGCGAGTTTCCTTGGGTTTTTTATAGTGTTTGTTTCGTCGATCGTTTTTTCCCTGTTGAAAAGGTGATTTTCTGTTTTGGACATTGTTTGAATAAACTGTTTTTTGACTTGACTCTGCATTTGGGTTCTGGCTTCATCATTTTCCGAACACAACAGTGTGCCTCTCTATCCTTCACCTGCCTGATCTACAATACATAATCCCTTTTATTTGTACCCATCTCTGCCCCCTCTTCCTCTCCCAGTAACCCTCAGAAATACAGGTCATTGATAGATAATGTTATGATGCAACTCCTGTGTAAGGCGTAATGAATTTCATTTTACTGTGTTACTGTAATCCTGGACAAAAGTGGCAGCTACTGTAGACAGCAGCAGGGGTTTGTCAGTTACCCGGGGATAATGCCCCTCCCAAAAAAAATGCAATCAGGCCTCTGTCATGTTTCATAGATTAGAATGTGTCCAATGGTGGAAATTACAGATCCAGGTCAAAAATCATATGTAATCATCTGCCCCTAAGTAATTTACTAAATGTAAGCCTGCAGTGGTATACAACATCCTTATATAAAAAATAAATAAAGATGCATTCAAACAGTCCACATTTTATCAAATATATACCAGTTGTGACGCTTGATGCAAGTGTTAAAGTTGACTATATTCTGTATCTTACGGCCATTGTATAGTAGATCCTGAGGTTTTTTTTTTTTTTTTTTAATTGAAAAACTGATTTTGTTTGCATTCAACAATATAAACTGTATTGGTTGAAAACTGCCACAGATATTGGGTGACCTTTTGTTCACTGATAATTTACAAATTCATCAGTCTGTTTTATGCAACAAAGTATGTTTAGGAGGGTTTCAATTATTCATGATTACATTAATAATACACAGCAATATGTTCTTTTTTATAATTATAATTGCACAGAGAGAACTGCCTCTTTTCTCTTGATATTCTCTTCATTAACATATTCATCCTGAAAATGTGACACTCACTACTCTTAATCCACCCATTACATATGAGCATCCATGGCCAGTGTTTTGGTTTGTGTGTGGTTTATATATACACACATTTTTTACACCATTAGGCAAGGGTCGGGAATAGACATGTAGCAGGTACAGTTATGGTTAGGCTAATCCTCCAGGGAATTAATTTAACCCAAAACAATGGCCTCATAATTTGGGATTAACTGTTGGATGGCCTCCATTAAGGGCTTGTGAAGAGACCACATCCAGAGTGGGGGTATCAACTGCCAGGGTTTACCAACCCCTGGGGAGGTCAGGTGTTAGGGATCATCTTACGATGCATCATAGTCACCTCTCTTGACTATTGTTATGAAACTCCAAAGGAATTCCTCACCTTTTAGCTGTGCAAATGCTTTCTCATCCCATTCCTTTAGACCACCTCTGCATCCAAATAATGTGGTTGGAATGGGGTTGTGAGCTGGGAGCGACTGTCCGTTGGGAGGACAGCAAGCAGCATTGAAAGCTGCTCATAGCTGAAGACTGTGGTCTTGACTCTAAGTGCGGCTGACAGCAAAAGGAACCATTTCACATTACAGAAAGTTGTGTGATGTAAATGTAAATAATACTTCATACAGAATGAAGTAAACTAAGAATTTTGCAATGGTTTCTGTATCTACAAACAAACAAGAAAACCTTGGGGAGAAATCTGGTCATTCAGTGTTGTTCAGGTAAAATACCTGTTTGTCACCACCTCTGGTACTTTTGTTAAATTCTAAACCTCCAGTGTGTTATGCCCAGTCTAGGGGTGTCTAAGAAACAACATGAATAAGCCCCATCTTCCCCAAGTCCCGAATAGCCACAAAGGAGGACCAGCACATAAGCCTCTGGTGAGAGTTGTGCATCTGAGCAAGAAACACTAAAGGGTTGTGGTCAGTAAAGACTTGGACAGGTTGTGAACTGGACCCGATATACACTTCATAATTCTATAGGGCGAGCAGCATGGCGAGAGCTTCCTTTTCGATTCTGCTATAGTTTAGCTGATGTTTGTTAAACTTTTTGGAAAAGTAGCAAATAGGATGATCAATGGCCTTCTCATCCTTCTGCAGAAGAACACCATCACCACACACACACACACCTACTTGTAATTTGAAGGGTGTGTGAAGTTGGGCGCAGTGAGGACGAGTGCACTACTCAGCAAAGCCTTAGCTGTTTCAAAAGCAGCCTGGCAGGTGGGGGACCAAACAAAGCTTTTTGAAGAAATAACAAGTCCTGTGAGAGGGGCCACCACATCAAAGAAATTCCTACAAAATCCCTGATAATAATCACACATTCTAAGAAAATGGCGTAATGCCTTTTTTGACTGTGGGACTGGAAAAATCGATAACTGCCTGCACTTTTGCTGATACCAGACGCACCTGCTTCGTTCCACCCGTTTACCCAAATAGGTTACAGTGCCGTTGGCAAAAATCACACTGCAAGGTTTAGGGTAAGGGAGGCCTCATTTTCAACTGCAGAGACGGTTGAAAATGAGTGATAGTGATGGTTGGACCAGGTAGAGGAATAGGCAACCACGTCATCTAAATATGCTTCATAATTTTTCACTCCAGGCAGGACGTTTTATTATCGGGTGTGACAAAAGCAGATATTTCTGATGCTTGCAGTGTTAAGGGAACTTTCCTGTAAGCTTTTAACAGGTCCAGCTTGGTTACAAATTTGGCTGAGCCTACTCTGTCTATGCAGGGAGAGGAAATGAATCGGGTTTTGTAATGGGATTGACTTTTCTGTAGTCATTGCAGAAACGAGGAGTGCTGTCGGATTTTGGGACTAACACACAGGGAGAGCTCCACGCACTAGTACTGGGAATGACCAATCCATGTTTAATAAAATAGCTCACCTCTTGTTGCATCAGTATGCTGCTTAATAGGTTTGTGTCCCTCCACATCAATGTCATGAAGCAAAACGAGGCAAAAAGTTTGATCGGGGATGATCAGAGAAAAGTAACAAATGATCCTCAAATATCTGCACTAGCAGAATCAGACAGATGAGCCAAGAAAGTCTCCAAATTACTCTGTACTTTGGAATTTCTCAAGCGAGAGACTGGCATTGAACCACTTTTTTCTGTTAACCATTCATCAGAGGGATGATACTGAGGAGGAGTGGCACACACTGGCACAGCAGGAGGTGGCTGAGGGGCACTCTCTCTGGAAAAGTAGCATTTGAGCATACTGACAGGACATACTCTGGATTTTCTTTTATGATCTGGGGTTTGAATAACAATCTGTATCACTGATTTTTGGGCTGGATCCTGGTAATGGGAGCAGCACCAGAACTTTTTCACCTGGTTGAAAAGCTCTGAGCACAGACTTTGTCGTAATGAGGTTTCATTTTGGTTTAAGCCTGAGTCAGATTTTCGCGGGCCAACTGAGACGCATGATGGAGATGCTCACGGAAAGTACTGACATAATCCAGCACATTATGCTCAACTTTGGGCAACTCTGACAACCATTTTTGTTGCTGAGGGGACTGTGCACTGTATGGCCGAACACAAGATCACAGGGACTGAAGCCCAGGGGCATTTCTAGGAGTTGACAAGGTTAAACCCAGACCATCTGGGGCTGTGGTCAGGGTGTGTGCACGCACTAATTTTTTTTTTTTGAGTGGTCCCTGCTGTTCTGCCTGGAATAATTCTCAAACCTGTGTTTAATTGCTATTTTACTTTATTCTTTTGAGTGCTGTAAAGTTTAGCACTTTGTGTTGTACAAATAAAATAAACCAGCAGCCTGATGACAGTAGTTTGAATTGAAACACTTGTCTATTTGTACAGCCATTTAGGGAATGTCATAGGGTATTTTTGTTATATGGAGTGGAGCAGGTGGACCCAAACGCAAGAGACCACAGGCAGAGCAAGGCTGAAGAATAACTAATTTATTTAGGCTCGTGCAGGCAAAACAAGGCCAGCATATCAGACCTAAACAAAATGCAGCACAATGCTGAACAGAGCCAAACAAACTAAACAGAAGATCCAACCAGAACCAGCACTTAAATACAAACTGAACTAATGAGGGAATGGGCAACAGGTGATCAAACTGAGAACAGGCAAGGAGCTGATAGGCTGAGGGAAACAGTGGGAGCAGGGCAAGACTAACGAGACTGACACAGAGCAGGTGTGTGGAGGAGCAGGGCAACACAGGAGGGAAACACAGAGCAAACAGAAAACCAAAAACCTAGAGAACACAATAAAGACAGGACAGTGACAGGGACCTGTAAGATAAACACTTCCAATACAAATCACCTCATATAACCTGCCGTTTTCTGAAAATAATAACATAAATGATCTATCAGAGTTGTCTGCTTTATGCAATGGGTGCATACACTGTTTAACATGGGTCTTGGGAAGATTAAAACAGGTCCACAAATTATCTGGATGCATAACATGAAGCTAAAGCCCTGTCAAGTCCATTGAGCTGGTAGTTCAGCAGTCTAAAAGTAGAGCAATACACTTCAATAAATATAGCATGAAATAACAAATGCTCACTTCAAGGCAGAAGGACACAAATCCATTACTTTGGAAAACAAAAAAAAAAAAACCAAACCTCAGAATAGTACTCAGGTAAAGCTGAGTCTTCACTACTCTGCTAAGTATAAATTATAGGCCTATTTCTAAAGTAGGCCTATTTGATACAGAATGTCATTTAGTATCAAAAATAAAATCTATATGATTTTCATATATTTTAGTGCTTTGGAGCATTGATGCTTTCACCTCTAAAAAGGTTATGATGGTCCAGTTATCCTCTGATATCTCCCTCTTAATGTCAGCAGCTCCTCCGGCTCTTTCAACTCGACTACTCCTCTTGTGTTGCTGGTTTCTCTGTATTCAATGTCACTTCTTTTCTGCCTGTTTGCTGTCTTGGTTGCCTGTCCTTTCGCTTGGCTGGCTGGCCTGATAAGTTAAAAAAGATACTAACATTAATAATGAAATTTAATAGCTACCTACTACCTTTTGAAGATCTAGAGTCTGCTCTTGACTACAGTCCTGCTACTTATTAGACTGCTATTTAATTTGCAATATATTTTGTGGTGGTCAGTGACAGAATGAACAAACACATCTTACTACACTTATTTAAAGACTACTTTCTAGACCTAACACAACATCTATACTGTATACTGCACACTACAGATAAGGTAATTGCAGTACAGGGGAACTGTTACCAAAGATGACTCAGTTACCAATCAAAACTGTCTGTATGCTTATCTGTTGAAAAACAGGGAGATGCATAAATGATGACAGACACCCAGTGCACCACAAAACTGGTATTTACCATGGAGCTATTAGTAGTATAGTAAAGTATACCTGCGTTCTCGCTTCCTCTTACCACTCTGCTCTCTTCCTTCTTGGTAAAAAAAAAAATCTGTATATCCATCTATAAAGCAAAATACATTGAAATTGAATGGCCTGCACATGATGACCATTGACCAACTATCAAACAAAGGTAGCATAATGTTTCATACTTAAACACTTACATAGCAGGAGCTAAATGATGCAGCAGCTACCATTAGCCAGCTGGCTAATTATCAGATATATCAAGGCAACGTTGTGACCCTACGCTAATTAGCTTGTTGACATATGTACCAGTAATGTTAGCTTAGCCATGTTCTCCGGGAAAAATGTCAGAATGCACCAGCAGCAGCTATCACAGATATGTAGTTAGGGTTTGCTTAGCTACATTAGTCAATAAACCATGGTTCTCAAATCTAGGGGCAGCATGGTCACTAGTGAGAGTTTTGTTTATATTATATTATACTTTTTTGGTGTAGTGATATTACTGCTGTTTGAGCCTGACAGCCAACAGACAGCATGAAGCAGAAGCAGCATTGCACGCCATGCATCCATGCCATGGCGCAGGTGAGGACATCAGCACACACGCAGCACCCGAGGGAAAGAGGGCTGCAGATGGACTGAGCTTGTATACAAGAGAACGTTACCCAGGCCCGCACACTGCCCCAGTCTCTACTACATCCACACACAGGCAGCAGCAAGAGTTGAGGGTGGTTGGGAATTAAATTAATTACATTTCCTGATTATAGATTTTTTCCTCTGTCAGAAAGATCCGGGGGTAATCAAAAAACATTCCCAGCTAAAGCCCCGGAAGCCCAATGTTGATGACGCCGATGCTGAAGCCTAAGGATTCCTGAGGGGTTTCAACAACTTACATCCCTAACTAACATAAACATGAGAAAATAAGTTTAACCAAGCTGACAGTCCACCCCTATTAACCCCAAAAGAAGGGAACAAAAGCCATGATTAAACAACATCAGGGCAGGAAGTGCAGCCAGTTGGGAGAAGAGGGAGGTGGGAGATTACCTCTGCAGCTCCAACCCATCTTGGCTCTTTATATAGTATAGTATCACCTGCCGGAGCTGGAAAACATCTCCACCAATCACCTCCTTGTCTGTGCACACACACACACACACAGACACACACCTGACACAGATACATCCCGTTTGAGGAAGCAAAACACATTTTAACAAAAATTGAGTTGTAACAAATGTTTATTCCAAATTTAAAACTAATATTAGAAAAGAAAATGGAAAAATAAGGTTCTGTTTCTTATTTTTGGTGTTTTCGAAAAATACAGTTTTGACTTCGCGACATAGTGCTCAGATGTATTGACTGTCTTGAACCATGAATTTTGTGATTCTTTGCATTTGTTTTCCCTCTCAGGTCTCTCTCTCCAAGTGTGTGAGCAAACCTTAACTGACACACAGACTGTCTTGCAGTCATTCTGTTTATGTGAGCCCCAGTGCACCCCCACTAACCACTACTGTTTGAAAAGGTACATAGAGAGGGAACAGAGGTGCAGCATACACACAAATGTGGTAAGATGTGCTTATTATCTTGCAATAAAAAGAGATAAGTAAAACAACAGTTTAAAGCCAAACCTATGGTCAGAGGCTCAGCAAATCATGGATTTTGTGGAGCCCACAGTGCGATGAGAGCATGTGGTAAATGAAGCATGAAGATGAAAAATGGTTCCTAACCTAGAGTCCGAGAACAGAGGCAGCCCGGCAGAGTTGGAAACCTATAGCTTGTGCCCAGGAAGATGGATACAGAGGATTTGTACAATAGGCAGTGTAATAGTTCTGGGTGAATTAGGTATTCATGCACTGAGTTTAAAGCAGGGCTGTGTCAGAAGAAGCAGAGACAATAGGAGACATGTTGACTTGTCATAGCATGGAAAGCACAGGTGTAACAAATAACACTGATGGTGGATCTGTTCCATCCAGATGTCCTTATAAGTCATGACATAGAGCCGGTATGCACAGTATCAGGACTTTCCAGTGTTATCTGTCTTATTATATTTTACTTTATTTTTTATTTCCATCTTTCATCTTATTTAATTGTGTTGCTTTTATATTCTGTCTTGATGCCTTTTATATTCTATGTAAAGCACTTTGAATTGCCTTGTTGTTGAAATGTGATATACAAATAAACTTGCCTTGCCTTTGGAACTGGGGCACCTGTGCTTGAGCACAGTCTGTACTATGCACCCACACGGTGCTGAGAAAAGAAAATCAGGCTAAAATGATAACAGTAGTGTGAATGTACAATGTGTGTTGCAGCAAGTCCTTCAATTTAAATAAAAAAAAAAAAAAAAAACATTGTTTGTAACTGCCCTTACATATTATATCTAAATATTTGTTTATTTAGATCTCTTTAGCTCAAGGCTAATCTTTCAAGAGTCACATGAGCATTTCCTCATCTGATCTGGTTAGGTTTTGGAAGAGATCATTGTCTGGATTAACATTATTACATCATTAAGGGTTGTTATTCATTTTAATGGTTACAATAATAACCACATCATTAAGGTTGGGGAACGATCGCGGTCATGGTTAAAAGAAACCAACATTGCTTGACGGTAGGAAACAGGAAACAAGCAGTCTCTGGTGTTAAAGACCTAAGCTTTAGTGATTCATCCACCATGATCTCCTCCCTACGTGGATAACAGTCATAATTCATACGGCTACTAGATGGCTTTGCAAACATACATTGTTTGGAGCATTTGCTGAAACAACTGATTTTGTTGTTTCTCTTTGGAGGACAGTCCCGAATAGGCAAAAATCTTGGTGATTTATTACATGATTAAAACTAGTATTAAAAAAAAATAGACCAATAATTGCCCAGATTAAGATTTCAATAAAATAACATTAGTAGTACAAATAGTAATTTGGCTTTGACAATTTTTATACACAAATTATAGCAACCTAAAAATATAATAGCCTATAAGCCTTCTGAAGCACAGTACCTATTGCAAAACATTTCAGTATTCTGAAAACCATTCACTCTTTCCTCCCTGAGAGTGAATGCTGCTCACTCCATAATGAATAATATTCACTGTGCTGCACTAGAGAAAGGAAAATTAAATTATTGTGTTATCTGTGATAGTCAGAGCTCTCAGTACTGTCTCCATCTCCCTCCACGCTGTCTCCCTCGCCTGTCTCTCCCATCTCTCACACTCCTTTTCTCAAAATCATTGAGCAGTGAAATGGTGAAATATGACGATTGGGAGACATGGACTGGAAGACAATTTGGCACAAATCATTCTAGCACGTGGTCATAGCAATCAAAAACAATGGTCCTAGCTATCAAAAATAACTCAATACAATTTTAGTCCACAGCAAAGCATAATTTCAATGTATCTTCTGGCTGCATTTCCATTTTAGGAGACTCACACTATCACACCTCATGTTTGGTTATTGGTTACTACATTAAAAAATAATTTCTGAATCATGAACTATGACTTGTATGCAGATTTGATTTTTAATTGCTACTCTGGCTCATTAACTGAAATGCATCACTACCATCACATTATGGACACAGAATTGTACAAGACATCGATTTTATTTAACAAATTATATCTTTTCAAATAATTTACTAGCAGTTACTGATTTATTTACTTGTATGAAATAGAAATGGGTTATTAACATGGTGATTCCTTTCAGTAGTTACTTTATTAAACTATTAGATAAATTATTAAAGTCCTTAACTGTTTATTTTGAAAGGGAAAGGAAACCTATGGCAGGTCAGTAATACTTTTCTCTCTCATCATGATGGGAAGGGGTAAGCTACATTTTAATAATTGTTTCAGCCCTCATTGCAACACGTCAGCCTCATCGTATGTTTTAAATCTATAGAGAATAGTCTCTCCTGTCAAGTGTTTGTCAGTACAAGTACACTATACATAAGCATTAATTTAAATATTCTTCCCTGAGTGTAACAAGGGCGTGATGAAATGAAGACCTATGGGTGGCATGCCAGTGCTTTTGTTACCTGTAATGAGGATGATATTACATCTCTTTGACAATATGGTCTCTTGTGTGAGCTTTGTCCTAATACCCACTAATGAACTGTGGTTGTCAAAACCCACAATCATTGTCAGCAGAGAGGGAAAAACCCAACAGGGACTTCCCTCTCAATTATCTTTAATAGCGCTGGTATACTACACCATCTAAAATCATTAAAAAAATATTATGTAAAGGAGTCTGTGCTGGACCCTGTGAAGTCTCAGCTGGGTTCTCCTATCTTTAAGTGGCAGGGCCTTGTAATATTTTAGTTTGCAGACATCGAATACCTACAGAAGTTATCTCAGGGCACTTTTAATATAGAACTGATCCATGTGGTTGGTTTGTTTAAAGGGGTTTGCCATACTTAGCTGTCCAAGATGGTGGAGCAGGAGAGCAGTGGTAGGAGTTGTGCGCTCAGTCATGTACCCCTTTGGCTTCTGCACGCGCTCAGTATCAATGTTGCACGCATGAGCAGAGATATTCTGCGTGTGGGTGCGGTGAAAGCGCTTGCAAAAATAATATGCATGCACGGCTGTTTGAGTTGGTGCACGATTCCTCTACATCCGTGCACGTGGATCTCATTTGCACTCGCAGGTTTTTGGCAGAGATATGCTGTCATAATTACCCCAACGTAACCTGATATTTTTAGTAGATTAGGAGATTACTGTTACCACATTATTACTGACCTGTTCACCACATTATGACCTTGAAATATTTTTCTGCATCATTACATTTTGTTTTTTTCCCCATATATATATATATATATTCTTACAGATATTACATATCCAAGTAGCACTATTGTTGCTGTAACAAGAGATTGCGATATGCTATAAAGTAGTAAGACAGAATGATTCACTTTGGACAGGACTACCTACAGGACACACAGATAAGTGGTGGCAGTGTAACATTATGGGTAAAGTAAACAGTGGGGCCAAACCCATCAAGGTTCATGTAAGTTTGGTTCTTGTGTAAGTGACTTGGTTTGCTGCCAGTGGTTACACAAGATAAATAAAAATTAGCATCCCCTCCCTGCTCAACATACGTGTCTGTCTAGCTTTCTCATATTTTCTCTTTCCCATATCCTTCTCCCCTCATTGTTCTACCTACAGGAGCATAAAGAAACAGTACATACATATCTGTCATCACAAGCAATAGTGAACGGTAGCCTTGCCTATCCATTATTACCCATGAAATCCAACGAGTGAAGCATAAAATTGAAATGAAGAGCTGATCTGTATTGTGATGGCTCATTTCCTTATTCCACATCTCCGCATTAATTCTAATTATGCCCAAGCTGTCCCCACTTCCCTTCTAGGAGAGGTTTCTGTGTCAGGGTTTCTGTCAGAGTTGCCTTTCCATGATAAAGTAGCAGGGAAAGCCAATATTCTTCACTGCCAGAGATAGGCTTCACACACATCTCAAAGCCTATTTATCAGGCAGTGCCACCACTGGTGCAGGAAGACACACATAGATACACCTAAATGTGCTCAGAACTGCACACAAACAAGTGCTACACATACTTCTATATGTACATACTTAATGTGCGGTAGCCATACATACGTGATTACACATTCTGTTACTCAATGGTGGGTAAAATTTAGAGTTGTCAACGTTCTCCCCATAAGGCAGAAGATACCTTGGAGCCAGGTCAGTCCGAAGGAGCATTAAATTAGTTGAGCAATAAATATTCAGTTCGCTATTAATCTACGCCAGCAGTTAAAGGTTACACCAAGCAGCAACTACCATAGCTTGAGTTTGAAGCCAGTGTGGAAGTACTTTAAAGTTCAATGCCATTGACGGCTGCTTGATGCTGGCTCCATTTGACGCCCATTCAAAAATTGTCAACCTCTCTTTAAAAAATTAGGTAAACAATTTTTTTCAACGTGCTGTTTTCGGACTATTAAAGTCGAGCTATTGTTGCAATATTTTATAAGTCTAATGTTACTTGATTACGACACTTGCCCTGTTAGCACAATTTAGCTAAAGTAGCTAACAGTAGCCTAAGTGCGCACCGCTCGATGTTCCCAGTAAGCTAGCATTCACTTCGGTCCAAGGTAGCAGGGTGTATTTCCAGAGCATGAAAGGCAACACCCCGCACTCCTTACCTGGGAGGTCCTGGCTCCAAACAGAAAACAGGACGCCTATCATAAGCAACAACTGCAAAACGGCTCCAATGCAACCCAGCTGGTGATGTCAAACCTCACTGTGTCCATCTTTATATACAGTGACACATACATATATGAGTTACACCAAAAAGTGACCCAGCAAAATTAATTTGTGTGTCCTCATGAAAAAGGTGGTGCTGGGAGCTTGGTGACGTAGTGTCTCTGTCTCTCAGATAATAGGTGAACAAATTTAATTTGAGTGAACATATTTTTACATTTAACAACATATTACAAACAATGCCTCTTTTTTGGAGCAGTTTGTAATGTGGTAGAGTAGAGACAGTAGCACTGTCAAGACAGTTTGCAATAAGTCAATGGCACAAATTCAAGTGTCAATGTCAGGAGAGCAGCTATGCTAGTCGGTTTGTTTTACATTGGGTCTTGCATTATTGCATGGTTTTATTATCGATTGCTTTGTTATCATTGTTTGTCTTTGCATTTTTAGAGAGGATTTTATGCATATCGGAGTCCTTTATTTAGGTTTTCTGCATGTGTTAATTGTCAATTACACACATGCAGCACTAACCAGCTGCAGACTCTTGTTTCCTCCACCCAACCAATCACAGTGCTGCTCCTGTGCACTGCTCAGCCTTTTATTGACTCTTCATTGGTAAAAAAAAATACATGAATGATAGTGTTTTAACTCAGTTATGCACCAGTTTTCAATTTAGCATACAACCAATGTACCAAGCGTCTTATTTCACTAAAATTTGTACAAATGCTTGAAACTGATTACAACTAAACTCAAAGACACATCTGGGATGGTTGTGGAAACTTTCAATTGTGGATTATTTGGGTAACATGAGAATGAAAATTTCCCTATGTCGTTGCCACCAGCCAAAGCTATGAAGAATAGGTATTAGTGTTGTGGCTTTGAGTGAACTGAAAAAGAAATGAGTTTTTCTCTCTCTGTGTTTCTCACATCATCTCATAAACATTTAATTTCCGTCTCTTCAGCCTGAGCGGGCACTCAGGACAGTCCCACACAAAGTCAAATTATATGGACCACTGCTTCACAGACAAATGCCTGGAATTAGCATCTGAATATGCATTGTGCCCCAATCTCCCACACCAGCAAATTTTAATTTAAATATACACCCTTACTGGAAGTCTCAGCTGGCTCGCTTAAATGAGACCAGAGTACCTTTTTATTATGTTATGTCAACAAATTTTTATCGCAGAGTTGCTCAAGGTTACAATAGGCCATTTATTAAACTGTAATGGATTTTCTAGTTGATACATTCTGCGATGAAATTGCACTGGCTGGCTGAACTGTCTGATGGATGATTTTTCATGAGGATGCAGTATGTATAACACATAATTCTTTTTGTGTTCGTTTTTCAAAAGTACAGTCGTCAAATTTTCACCGACTATTATGGCACAATAATTTTTTTTTTTTACTATTTACTATTTTACTATTTTTTATTATTTTGAGTCATTTGGTCAGTCACTGTTAAGGATCTTTTGACTGCTGGTTCAGTTCAGTTTCAATTTTTTATAATATATATTATATATATATATTTAAAGGCCCTTCACACCTGTGTGTTACACCAGCTTGGTCTCACCAAATGGCGTATGAATAACACTACAAAGTGATTTCTTGTGTTATCACTACGCATTTTTTGCTTTTCTTGTGTCATTACACGCCATTTAGTTCGTAAATTCAGTCACCAAAAGCGACCTAATGGCTACCTGTAGTTTGAGTGACAGTGGAAGTGATGCATTTCAGATATAGTGTGACTTTTGTTTTATAAAGGTGATTTTTTGCTTATTAGGAGGAAACGGGTTAGGTGGATGGCTAGATAGTTAGCTGGCAAAAAGTTGCTAAAGCAGCAGGAGAGCACTGTTCAGGACCACCAACCGGACATTTTTATTATCATGTTGAGACATTTTTACTGCATTCTACTGATCATTTTAACCCAAATCATGATCTTTCCCTAACCCTAACCAAGTGGTTTTTGTGCCAAAACCTAACCAATGGCGTTGAATGACAAATAGACATGACAGGCGATGTGTCCTTAAAGTGGTGTGCTATTTATACGCATCCCATGAGATCACGTTAGGTTCACCCACACATGTGATTTCACTTATTCTTGTTCTGTGTGTGGATATACACTATTTGACTGACATCTCCATGACACTCCTATTAGCATTTTTGCACCTGGTGGGGCAAATTATTGTTTGAATTAGTTCAAGGAACCCAGTGACCTTATCTACATTCCAGGATAGCTGTGCCCACGTTCAACCTGAGCAGAAACTAATCACCCAAAATATCTGAAAACACATGTGGGGATCTGCAGAGCCTTTAATGAAACCTTCAAATGAGAATTGACAAAGTTCTTCACTAACACAAAAAATGAAAAAGGAATAACTGAAATCAAAGCAGTTTAAAAGATGCATTTAACCAAGATTTTCTGTGACTGTTCAGTTTTCTAAATTTAACCTCTTTATTTTTAAAAACTTTGTTATTGAACCAAGTACAGTTAACTCAGTTAGTTGCAGCAGACATCTCCACTGCAAAAATTCAAACCTTACATGACCTTATCCTCTGTATAAGAAATATAGAAATCCTGCAGAAAGCAATCAGAAGGGCAAGTGTGAAGTTTCATATTAGGCTCATCTAAAGGTTAGGAATTCTGAAAATTAAGCTTCTGTCCTGAGCTGAATATAAGCCACACTGACCCTGTTCCCAGCATCATGGGCAGCTGCCTGGTACAAAGGGGGTTAAAAGATCACATACCTAGTCAGGGACCAGGCTCATGTTGGGCTTAAAAGGGATCATTAATATTTTAAAATTAATCCTGTTTCATAGGAATCCTCGGAAGCTTTGGCAAATGTATAAATATAAGAGGAACATGTTCTCTTCTCTTGGTTCTGTGAGAGATTAAAGCTGCGGCATTCAGTTTCTCAAGGAGGCCATGGAGATTTTTTTTTCTCATCTGCTTGAAATAACAGACTGCACACGTTTCTAAGATGATAATTGGAAGATTTAGTTAAGAAATTAAATTGTGAAGAAAAATCAGAATCAGAAATTATCCTCAGATTGCTTTCTGTCATCACACATTAGCAGTTTTTGTCACAGTGAACATCAGAAATTTGTCATACAGACCTTTATTAGACATATGCCTACTTATTCAGATCAGTGAAAGACATTTAGCATTTAACTCTCCCAGGATATTTTTCTACAGCACACAAAAACTGTACATTTATAGTAATTTACAGTAAATTGCAGAGGGAGCAACAGAGAAGAAAAGGAGGGAGAAAGAGAACAAAACCACAGCCACATGAGGTTATTTCAAATCTTCCACAGCAATTAATCACTACCTTTTGTGGAGAGATCATCAGCCCATGACCACTGTATCCATGCTCAACACCTGAATTTAATATGGGCAAATCTTATGTGTCCTGACTTTGGCTAATAAAACAGGTGCATGTCTGCATTAAATCTGTAGTCGTGCTGGGAAGTTTGACTGTTTGAATTGTCTCAGTACACTGGAGTATTTCAAGTTTTCAAGTACTGGGTGTTGTGCCCCTCTCAGGCTACTATAATACAGGACACTAACCAAATGTTTGTGTATAAAGTGGTAGTAAATACATTTATGCTTCTTTATCCTCCCAAAATATTAGGCTGTATGCTAAATACAACGGATATTTTATTACATCAATTTGTTTTATTTACTTTTTATAGTAAATAAAAAAAAATACCGACTCGTATTTGTGTCATGACAAAATAAGAAATTACCTAAAAATGAAGACATTTCAATCAAAATGCAAAACAATAATTAACAGGCACTACAGTAGTCTAACTATTGTATCAACCAAACTGCAGCAGAGAGTATCTCCAAGTATCTACAAGCTAACAGGCTAAGCAGCATTGAGTCTACTGTCTCCAGGCTAACAGTGTCTGACTGTTTTACATGAACGAATCTGGCCCCAGAGTGAGCTCCATGTGGTCTTCGGTATTCTTCAGCATATGAGCAGTGGATCAGCATGTACGGGATGTGACTGGGGCAGCCAGCCAGTCGAGTCTAGTGTACAAGTTTTTAGTACTGAACTAGTGATGTGTCGGATACAAACGATTTTTTGTAAATTAATACAAGACAGAATAATAGGATGATCTTTTCACCACACTGCTCGGTCACACTCACTCCATGCACTGACTGATTGTTGTGTTGATGTACATGTGTGTGAGACCAGTCACGTGTGATGACAGACAGAGATCATACCATCAGGTTAAAAGCAGGTGGGGGGTATGGGGGGTGACGGTCTCCAGTTCTGAGGGACTGTAGCTGTGTTGTTTTCTCTCCGATTTACCCATTTCATTTAATATTTTTAACACTGGCCCGACACTCCAGGCCACCCGGTGCTCCCGATCAAAGTAGTAAATTCACTGACAAAGCAGAGGGATGTGGCCTTGTGTCACCTTGTGTAATGTTTACACTGCAGATCACTGACATTAGGTCTGCAATATGAGTAATTTAGTGCTGCTAAACCTAGTCCACACATGGGAAAAGAAATTATATTGGTGGGATGTCTAAGATTGAATCTGTTCCAAATCTTACCTGATCATTATCCTCGTGATTATTATGCAGATAAACCTTGTAACCCCACCCCCCACCCTTAAAAAAAAAGAAAAAATAATGATGAAAGGAACAGAGCCATAAGATCCAGCTCTCTTCAAAGAGCCGTAATTCCAATCACTATACTGACACGCAAGTTAGTGTCAGACTTTAGAGTGCGAGTATATCGCTACTTCCCAGAGACAGCTTGTACCTGTACAGACCCGATATGTATCAAACCCACAAATGAATCAGCACTTTGGATTTGTTTGTTCATTTTATGCCACTACTAGTACTAGTGCAACTCTAAGGTTAAGCTGAAGTTGGGCTTCTCATTCCCCTCTGTACACGCGTACCTATATACACACACAAAACAAGAAATTATGATCATGCATGAATTCCATACAAAAACTTGCTTTGCCTGTAAAATAAAGTGCAAATACACTGCCTTTTTCTATGAGTTTAAACACTGTGTCTTGATTTCTCGCTCTATCCTCACAAGGTCACATTCATCGCCATCATTAACCCAGTGAACTGCTGACCCGAGAGAGTACGTGCAATTCATTCTGCCCTCTTCAAATTATCTGGCAAATTAGCTCTGGCAAAGTCAGGACGAGAATTACCTCAATCGTCTGAGAACAATCAGTATCTCATCTCCATGACTAATACACAGAGCTCCATCATAATCATGTGGGTATATTTTTAAATTGTTTCCTTTCTATTTTTGTCTCTCTCCTCATCTTGTCAGGGTAAAATAAGTTTGCCACTGATATCTCTGGATCTACTTTAGTACATAATATGACATTGCAGTATTTCAGTGCAAGTATATGTGGATTTTCACATCCAGATCCACAACAATTACAAGATCTAGTTTAAGACATGTTTTTTTCCACAAATGAATAAATATTATATTATATCCACAGGTGCTGCCTTAGATCTGAGGAAGAAGTTAATTAAACAAATCGCTATATGGGGCATACTCTGATATTTTATTATCCTTTAACTTCTCATAAAAAACCATAAAGTAGCCGTTATGTCCAGTCAGACTTCAGAGTATCCAGGGATTTTATTACCTTTCATATTACATAGACAAATGTGATCTGTTGAAATAGGGAACCAATTTCTAAGAGCAAAACATCAGATCCAGTATGTAAATTCTTTTCAACTAAGTACAGAAGGAGTGGAAGCAACACTTCACATAAAGTATGTAAAATCTTTTAAATTAAGTACATACTGTTGGTATTGGGATCAAAACAACTTCAGAGAATGACAGTCTATTTGAAGGGTCAGAAGGTTCCCTGCCTCTGCTGTAAAATGTTAATCCTCAATCGCTCTCTTCTTCTCACAAATCTTACTCAGTCTTCTACATTTCTGTTCAATTACTAATTCAGTGAAACCCTCTATAGGCAATGCCACCTCACTCTTTTTTCATTCTTAGAGGCATTCATCCCCTTGGCCTTCAATCTCCCCCTGCCAGCTTTTACCTCTTTCTCCCTTTCAGTGTCATTTTTCTCCTCCATATTTACTCCTTCTTTTTCTCCCTTTCATTTTCAGTGGACCTGCTTCAGTGAAAGAAGAATCATGGCTCAAATATAGGCCATCTATCCTCTCTCCCTCTCAGCTCTTTCCCTCCAGCACTCTTTTCTTTTCTCCCTTTCCTTCATTAATGACCTGCTTTGACTCTCTTTAACCTCACTAACACCAGCATGCTGGTCTATATTTGAGAGACAGGTTGATTGAAGGATGGTGTCCTCTGTTAAGCACCACTTCAACGTGATTGGCCTTGAGAGCCAGCATGTATCCTGTTACAACTCGGAGAGAAAGCGAATGTGAAAAAGAAAGTGAGAAAATATCGAAAAACCTCTAATGTCACCATCAGATAAGGATTTTAATTCAGAGCTTTTAGGTCATGGCTGTGCAAAGGTCTTTTTTTTTTTTTTTTTACACACAGCTTCAATACCATGAAACCAAATCTTCTTACTGTACTGCAATGAATAAAGCTGTGGGTAGACTCTGCTTTTAAAAGTTAAACACAATTACAAAGTCATTCCGGCGTAGACAGGAAGTTAAAGGACACAATTACGGAATCGTAATTACGGAAAATTACTGCATTATTAGCAGCTTAGGCCTTAGCTTTGTATTTAAAGTGTAAATTTATTTTTCGGTACTACAAGTAATCATCCATAACTCAAACAGAAGAGGGGATATGTTGTGTTGTGTACATTGACATTTGCTGCTTGTGATCACCTTGCACCTGCATTTTAGCAAATATCTGACCGGTTTTATAAAATAACTCACAGCGTAAAAGATTGACAGAGCTGAAAGAACAGGAGAGACTTTAGAACAGGAGATAAAGCAGTCTGACAAACACTGAATGCTATTTTCATAGTGTTGGTACATGTGTTTTATTATGTGTTCACAACAATATACTCTTAATATTAACAGTGATCTCTCATATCAAAGTCTGGCATTTGACCCATACATCTGCACAAAGTGGAGGTGCATCTGACCTCTGTCAGTGGACTTTGTGGCTCTGTAACATCATACTATTACTCCTTTATGCCCAACAGACAATAGTCATAATTCCTACGGCTGCTAAAGGGTTTTATCACTTGAACGTAAACATATGCTGTTATTGCGCATTTGCTGAAATGACTGACGCTATTGAGGACAGTGTCCATTGGACTGTAGGAGGAAGCCGACACGCATATGAGGAGAACAGAGCAAACTCCCCATAGCAAGGTCCAAGGCAGAAGACCACAACCTTCTGGCCGTGAAGCCAAAACTAAGCCTGAATGATTAACGATTGTAGTTATTCTAACCGATTACATTACAGGTTATAAAAAAGTGCAACGTGTACAAAGGTAGATTGAAAGGAAGTGGCCAACTTTAGTTTATTTTACTGACCTCTTTTTTGCCCTCAGTGCCATTTTCATGGAGGATATGTTGGGGCCTAATGAGACATTTTCATACTTCATTGTTCCCCTAAAATCCTTAAACCTTAAATATTACCCTAATCCTACACGAAAAAAGAAGTGCTCCTTTTTTTCCTTTTTGCCCTTGCTCCTTAGAGAGTCTGTGCACGCCACCAGAGGCCAATGACATCTGCTGCTGTCTAATGACCACCGGGAGGTTCTTCAGCAAAAAATGGGGCACCATGTGAAAGAGGAGAATGTGCCTCACTTCCCACCTCCAGGTCAACATCATCAGATGAGGGCTGCAGAAAGAGCATGAATTGGAAGCCCGATCGGGCAGCAATTTATATGCCCTGGGCAGACGTTGAGGTGAGTCTGGGGCAGAAGGAGTAGCATTGCATAAAGGAGAGCAGAGATAAGGCCATCCTTGACCATATGTTCTCATTTGTCATGTGACTCTGTCAGTCGCTAAAAAAGTGGGAGACAAAGCTCCAACTGGCTCTGGGCCATTTCATTTTTTATATATATATCCTACAAACACAATAAATTCCTTTGCAGACACTGGATGCCACAGTGGAGCTCAAAGCCAAATGCAGTGCTACTTTTTGACTTTTTGTCAACATTAATCAATATTTGTCTAAAATTCAAATGGATTATGATCCACTGACAGATGAAGATGGAATGGGATCCATCAAACGTCTTAACATCAAGAGTCTTAACTTATTCTGACATGTTCTGCATTGTTCACTGTGCTTGCTTTGCAATAACTCTTGATTCACCAACATATGAGTCTCACTGGTTTACACGGAAAAAATTCCTTAAGGTGTCCCACCCTGATTTTTCTGAACTAGTGTAAAAGCGACCAAGAAGCACATTTAGTGAGTCATTTGGATTACCTTTCTGAACAAAACCTGGAACAAGTATTGAACCAGTGTTGCACAATGATAACGCTTTGTGTTTTTCTTAGCGAAATTACCCATACTAGCGCAGTGCCTATTCAAAATATGCCAGTTTGGGATGGGCAGAGAACCATATATATGTATCAATTGACAAATGTATCAATTAAAATGATAAGGATTTAATAAATTAAATGGTTTTAATCCAGACAGAAACTGGCCTTTCATTGGTTGATTCTGTTGCCAATCAAATGTGTCTGCGCTCCTATTTAACTGAGTGGGGCACATGCTATTGTCCTCAGCAGTACACCCGCCAAGTGTGGAGTCGAGTCAGAGCCCAGAAGCCCCACCCCGCTGTGATGTGACGGGGTTTGTATCAAACAGCCCCTACTGCACTCAGACATGGAGCTGAGCGGCTCCCTATTCGCTTGTTTATTCACAGTTTATTAATATTAAACATGTCACGTGTCCAAATTGCACCAAAAGAGCATCTGTCTCCACAGTAAATCACCTGTTGTGTTTTTGATAGTTGTTTATTGGTATTTTAGAATGTAAATGCTGTAAAACCCTAAGAAAATAATGTTGTATTTCCATCATTCACAGGCGCTCTCTCTCTCCCTCTCTCTCTCCAGGAAAACTTTCCAGCGTTGTCTCTCTGTCGCTCACTCGTGCTTTCAGCACGCTCACCCTCTCTCTCTTGTCTTTTTTAAAATGAGTCGGGAAGCCGACAGCAAAGCCTAACTTAATGTTATTAAACAAAGAGAGATGTTGTCCCCTCCTCTTTGTAGTGGCAGAGTTGTAAACCTCTGATTGTGACATGCAGTAGCAGAGCCCAGAAGCCCCGCCCCGCCGCTGCAGAGCGGTGCATCTGATGGCTTGTTTATTCAGAGTTTAAATGTATTAATATTGATCGTGCTGCATGTCCAAATTGCACCAAATTTAACACGACACTCCCTTTGTTCCCCAGCCATACAGTCGATCCGATGAATGGTTCAAGAGAGATGCAAAGGACTTACAGACATACAGACACAAAGACAGAGATTCCTTGCTTTAGCAGATAGATAACTATCTAAATGTGTTTCTTAAAACAGGGTCCTGGGTTATTCTTACCCAGTTAGAATCGAGATTACTTGAATAAAAGAAGTAGTTACTTGAGAGTAGAACACCCAGTGACGAGTGACTTTTTGGGCCCTATTGTTGTGGTGGAGCAGTGAACAACGCAAGCAGCACTCAGACAGTTTGGTACTTTCCTGACCTTGAAATGTGCTCTGCCTGTCTTTGCCCGCTGTGAGCGCAGGAGACTGGGATTCCGGTTTAGGTATAGGTATATTAAGGTATAGTTAACTCTTCTTGACTTCTGTCACCTTTAACTTTTTACAATAGGTTACCAACACCGAGAGCAACCTTAACCAATTGGATTGAGTTGCCTGAACATAGCCATCGAAATGTTGATTGCAATTTAGTTGCTAAAACTGTCAGTAGTGAAAACAAATGACATAGATTGTACTTAAGTGAACATGCATTCAGTATGAACATTTTGAGAATTTGCAGATATGTTAATTTAAAAAAAGTCTCGCTACTATAATGATTAAAAGACTGTAATCCAGGCATGCATTAATGTATTTGCTGTTTCATGTTAGTAATATAAAAACGTATTTTTTGGAGACAGGGTTGGGAGGCGAGAAGAGATGCCAGTTTATCTTGACATGAAAAACACAAAACAGAATAGCTGGCATCCTCTGATGCTGCAAACTGTGAGCCCTCCACCAGCAGACCTAGACTGGTTCGCCAGTTGCTGCTTTCAGCATTTAGAAGTTGAAACTGAATCATGTGACCTCTTAAGCTTCTTAGCATTTCACTTGTCTTTTCCAAAAAACAAGCAGAAGAGGCATATGTGCCATTACCTCCTCTGTTAAAATATAGAGTTCTGCAGTTCTGCGTTTTCTGTGCAGCTTTAAAACAGTGACTGTCAGATATGTCATATGACAATCCACTACTGAACTGACAGTCACCTTATTTGGATTATCTAAATGCTTAACTAAACACCAGATAAAACCAGTCAACCAACAGTAAGTGTGTGTCATATTACTAGGAGCTTATAAATACCCTGTTCAGTTGATTATTTTGCAGAACGGATTGGCATATCTGCAGACAGTGAAGATTCACTTGACATGTTGGTGATGATATTCAGAGATAGGCAGGAATGTAATCGATAAAAGAAAGAAAGACACAACCAGGGTCAACAGGCTAATAAAACGGTTATTCTTACATTAGATGTTGCCAAAACTAGTGCTTCAGCTGTTCAACTATTTAATGAAAAAAAATATATTGCAAGGGTGATAAAATTTATTCTATTTTTTTTCAAATAGGGAAACGACATAAAAACAGTACACATAGATACAGTACTATACAAACAATTTTACTTGAAAACTAGTGATCTTGTGTTAACTTTGACCAAGACTGACATTTGAGAGTGCAAGATCACACCTCATCTTTTTCTGTACCACAGAGCAGTAGGTGTCACGAACTGTATTGTGCAAGCAGAACTGAAAAGGAAAAGTTAGGTTTTTGTGAAGTTCATCTGCAAGAATCACCATTCTCAGTTCATCAAGGATGAGACTTGGTTTTCAGTGCTCATTATCGTTATTGTAGGTGGATTATATTGAAGCTGTCTGTAAAACCTCTGGCTCCGACAGTACTGTACATTGTCGTCTGGAACATTTTGTCCAAGTACAAGGAAGGATTTAAGTTTATATATATATTTTAAATACATGTGATTCACTGTGCTGCCATGTTAGGGGTCTTCTGTTTACATTATGTAACAATATATATATATATATATATATATATATAGGCTTACAATATACATACACACACACACACACACACATATTGAGCTGATAATGCAGCATGCAACAACAGTTGATTGGGAGAGACAAGAGGCAATGTGAAGATAATGCAGTAGTGATTGTGACGGACAGCGTTAATTAAGGCTGTCATTAAAGCCGACTGACATTTTAAATCTGACACCGTTACATAATGTAAACAGTCCAACAGGACAAATATAGTTTAATACTGTACATGGTGTTTCTTCAGTACTTTATTCTGTTTCATGGTTTCATGTCTTTGAAATGATGAGATTGCTTTAACACAATGTGCAACAGGTATTCAATACAAATTCAGAATAGTTTGTAAGAAAAACATTCAATTTGATATTATATTGTATGTCTGTCTTATCAATTTTAGCTTTTACTTTAACAGGAAAACTACTCAATTTCATTATTCAGGTACAGTGATATTCCAATCCTACTCAATATTTACAATTGGAGAAAAAAGTTAACTCCTATAAAAAGCAAGACAGCAAATTTCATCAAAATGTAATCTCTTTGCAGTTTGGGAGATGGATGAGAAGCTAACACTATGGTTTTGAACTAAAAAAAAGAAAAAGAAAGTGCCCTAATATCCAGAAAATCATCCAGGATTCTGTCATAATCATTTACTCTGTTGGGTACAGTAAAATCCTTTTTCCTTTATCAATAGATTTTCACCAGAGCTGTCCAACTGTCTGCAATTTCATATTAGGTGATTTACAATCTACCCTCTTGTTTATTGCTATGGGAAAATAAGTCAGTTTTAATATAACAACTTACACAGCACAAGGACATGGGACATGGAAGTTGAAATGAAGTTACATTCACTAACTTTTAACAAGAAATATGCTTAAATTTCATTTCTGTCCACAAAACAATGCCCACCTCTCCTTTACATTTATTCTTCTCATTGTCCAGTTACTTTAGTGTCCAATGGTGAGTACAGATAGTCAGGGAAACCTTCTCATGTCTATTAATTAGTTTTATTATATGGTTGTCTCCAGAAGGTGCTTGCTTGTAAAAAACAAGAAAGTATATATTTTGGATGTTTTTCCAACCTGTACTGTAGGTCAGTAATTATTATGGCAGTAACCTGGAATTATTTTGAACCAAAATGTACGTCCTGTAAAAAGCAGAAAAGAAAAGAGAAATGTTTATCTGCTGGTTCCAGACCTTGGAATTGCTGTCCACACCACAGCTGTTTTCAACAATGTGGTGATTGACGGCAGTTGCCCACTTTAGAAAACAACCAAACCAATTACAGCTTTGTGGGCAGGATAAAGAATAGTGAGGACATCTTTCAAAGCCAGAGCAAAAGAAAAAAAATGGCCACATCCTTTAAAAAAAAAAAAATAGAATCAGAAAGATTACCACAAAAATGGCGTAGATGAGATTGACACAGCTGCACAGGTTGTTTTATGTTAGCTGAGAGAATACTGTAACTCTTAAATTGGCATTTTTCCCTGATCATTGTGAAAAATATTTCATGTTTCAGTTTCATGTTAGCTTCTCCTTGCAAATGTTACTGCAGCTTCCACAACCATAACATCTTTCTCAAGCAAAAATCAGTGAACTTGAACATGTCAGACTGAATAATAAAGTGAAGCGACATGGCGACTCAATTAAAACAAATACAGTGCTACTTTTTAGTCACAAATCAACAATTGTCTTGTTTTTCAGTCAAACAATGAAATGGTACAACATTTTCCAGTCTAAAAACAAACAAAAAATGCAATTTTAAAAAAATAATACATTTAAATAATAAATGATAAGTGAAATTTAACTGATAAGCATTGCCAAGGCTGATCAAGTTTTATTATGTGATTATGTAACTAGGTAGCAGAACGTGCTCGCTTGGAGAACTACTGCTAAACTTGTACTGCAACTACTTTTACAATCTGAGTCAGCGATACATTGTGGTATCTATAAGGAACCAGGAATAAACCCATTAGCTCACAAACCCATTAGCTATTGTCTCATCGTCCCTCGGCACCACTGATGAAGGCTTTCCAAGTTTGCTCCCGTATTCCTACCAAATAGGAGAGTGAGTCATATGATGAGCGATGGCATCTTTCACTTTACCTTTTCTGTATTCACGCACTTCACTTTCTTCAATAGCCTTTAG
The DNA here is from genome assembly GCA_038419695.1 of Scomberomorus guttatus. Taxonomy (NCBI): domain Eukaryota; kingdom Metazoa; phylum Chordata; class Actinopteri; order Scombriformes; family Scombridae; genus Scomberomorus; species Scomberomorus guttatus. Next base: position 32,742,639 of record CM076445.1, on the reverse strand, counting down.
CCTGTGACAGCAGTGTAATGTCGAGCAGGGTCCAGGTGGAAATCCAGGACTTCCTGCTCCTCAAGCAGCGATGCTACAACAGTGCCAAGAGGGATATCATTGTTACAACCTGTAACAACCTGCAGGGCTACCGAGCTACCAAAAATCAAACAGGACATCCAACAAATAGGATACCCTTGTTGGCACAGGGGAAGCGTCTTTGCTTGAGGAGTATGCAAGCTGAAGTCTTGGGATCGCCTCTGGTTCCTACTAAATGTTACAATATGCATTCTTTGCGAGATTAATGTTGCTGTTGTGCCTTTTTCCAAGCATAACCAAGTGAAAACATCCCTAAAGATAATCCTGCCAAGAGAAACTGACAGGCCTGACTGGACTGTCTTCACGCCTGCCTTGTTCAAGGTCTAATCTGAGTCCAGGCGTTGCCTTTCCCAGGATGCAGAAAAGCTTGAGTGATCATCTGGATCACCAAGTTAATGCTCTCCCAAGGGAAAAGTACAAAATCCTCATATCTAACACGAACTAACTCCAATATCTCGCCTTTTACCAGTCAGCAAGTAGCAGGTATTTTTTCCTTCGTAGCGACACTTTGAATCTAATGGTAGTGGCAGTTTGACCTTCTGTACCCTCTTCACCTAAGAGAGAATGACAGATCGGGCCAGGACTGAAAATGTCACTCCTGTCACTCCTGGGCTCTGGCCACTCGGTGTGGCTTGTACACTAATTTGAACATACAGTAGGGAGATGCATCTAAACCATAAGCAAGACCAACCATCTGTATTCATATTGTGTTTGTACATGCAGTTGTTAGAGGTTGTAACAGGATTACTAATTCAAATTCAACTTAAAAAGATAACAGTAACACTGAAATGCATAAAAGAATATTCCAGGCTGTGCTTTTTGAGGTGAATCAAAGGATATTTAAAACTTTGTGACTTTCAACTCAAGTACAGTCAACTCAGTCAATACCAGGGCGTCGTATCTATGACCAAAGGGTCTAGATTTGTGTTACAGCATCGCCAGTCCCAAATGCGTTTCAATGCTTAGTCAGGTAAAATTAGAGTTTATGTTCAATGGAAGAGGGCATAGTTCGAGAGGTATGAAAGACAGTTTAGTGAAGGAGAACGCTGGACATGAGAGTTTTTTCTTCCCCTCAGGTAGCGTCAACTTTCCTGGCAATGGAAGTGAAGAAAGAATATCTTTTTTGTTTGGAAGTTGATTTAATCTTTAAAAGCGCCGATAGAAACATAACACATGTTTTAAGCAAAGGATATTCCCCTGTGGAGTATCTTGTAGAGTTTGTTGCCATGAGCGAGTTTCCTGAAACTTCATCGATAGACAGGATAGCATCACTGCAGAGCAAACAGGAATCAAGTACAGGTTGGTACAGCAGGTTCAACAGTTTCCCCACACTCATATGACCCCTGTGTGTTTGACTGCAGGGAAAGTCAATGAAAGGCTCCACCATTCTCCTCCATCGTACGTCCGCATGACTAATGAAGTAAGCCAAGAAGGCTGGGGTATGACTCTCGGAGAAAGATTAAGAAAGAAGACAAAAAGCCTCCTCTTCTGAGGGAGAAATCTTACTCTTGTTCAATCTGCCTACATTACCTTGCACTGTTATCCGATATAAAGAGACACACAATGCTGGTCAGTGTTGATGTGGTAGCATACAGAGAATGAGAGAAAGGACAGCAGACTGTGAGACAGGGTGGGGTGAGGAGGTTGTGATTGAGTCACAAAGTGATTGTTTCCCAAACAATTCTGATTAAAAACTGATGAATTAAGTGTCATCATCCAGGCACAGAGGGCGTCCACATTACATTCAAAGTTAATGAGAAAAAATTAGGGGATAGTTGCAAGGTTTTCATGCCTAATACCCAGAGTATGCACAAATATTTTAGTCAAAACTTTTTTTTTTTAGAGATAATTTGGGATTAACTCTGCACAACAAACTACAAATGACCGGCTGAGTGGAGTTTGAAGACTGAAAATTGGCACGATCTGAAGGTTTGGTAATTCCTTACAGTGTTCAAAAGAAACTATTTACCAGTAAGACAAATTCTATACACACAAAACATAATACAATAGTTGTTAGAGTTTAAAAAGCAAATAAGAATTACATTATTAGCTAGGCTGTATGGAGAACTGACAGGCTGTTCATTCTTTGCACATGGAATATATGACAATTTGAACCTGTTACACCTAATTTTTGGAAACCTGTATCTCTGACTAGAGTGGAGGATGTTCAGGAGATCCAGATTCACCAAGATACATTTTGCTCTCTTTGCGATTTGTCGTGTAAAAATGTCCGTCGAGGCGGCTGCTCACCAATGATTTTTATTGGTCTCCTTCACAATGCCGGTTGTTCCCAGTTTAAATTCCCATTCTAACAAATCACTAAGAAGGTCAGGATCTATGCTAAAATTAATCTGCAAAATAAAAATCAACCGTCTGCTGAAGTTAAGAACATTTAACCTCCAAATAAAATTTAGTCTTTGTCACCCTGTCTCTCATATTGCCTCAGTATTCTTGCCAAAGTTTGGTTTCTTAACAGTACAAGAACCACAGTACTTAACTTTCCATACTTTGCATCTTTTACTCCAGTGAGGGAGCTAGTCAAGGCTGAGAGATGTGATGGATCAACCAGTGATGGATTTTTTAAATTTGCCACTTAAAATAATTAGAATTTGTTTTCCTTTAACATAATTAGCTCATTGGATGTAAGTAAAGATGTCAAAATTTTAATTTCAATAATAAAGGGACCTTCAGTAGTCAAACATTTATCTTGGAATCCTTGGAAACAAAAGCCACCTGAGATTCTGTTCGTTCTTTCATTCAGGAAGGATTTTAGATAATAATAGAAAAAAAAAAAATCCCTGTCTTGGGCACTGCTTTGAAAAGTTGAATAGAGAAACTTATAAGAACTCAAGCATATCTCACATTCCTCTATCCCCTCTGTCTGAGCAGTATTCATGCAGGAGAGGGGTGCCATACTGCTTGGTATTCAGGCAGTTCAGGCATTTCTTCCCTTCCATGCAGTATTTTGCTGGGATGCTTTGTACACAGACCTTTTGTGAAACCTTACCTGCTTATAGGGACATAGAGTTTATGGGTGAGCAGAGGACTGTGTTTTCAAAAGGTTATTCTCTTAATGAAGTCCATTGCAGACTATTGGTTATCTGATTTGTTATGAAATTATTTGAATTACTGCAACTGCAACTCTGATTGTGATTGCTAATGGTTCGCGTTTGGTAGAATATTGAGTTAAGTTTATAAATTGTGGGTTGACGAGCCATACAATCAGCAGCAGCAACCATGATTAACCATAATTTCAATGTTCCTAAAGTGATCTGTGTTTGACTAATCTTCCAAATCAACACACCCAGACAGAAGATAAGTGGATAATTCTCTTGGTCAAAATGCTACCGTTCAACTTTGGAGTCCAATGGCAAAGGATCTTGTAGTGCATAATCATTAAGGTGTGTTCATTATTGTAATCACTCACTTGTAGTTCTTGTTTTACTCTAATGGAAATGTGGCTTAATGTTTTTGGATTAAATGAATGAGTAAGCCAGTATGTTACCTGCAGCTACCACAAGTAATAAAAGCACCTGTGGCTCACATTTTAAAAATTCCCAGATGACATTTTAGCTTAAATCTCTGCTGTGTCTAAACAGGCTTTAGTGGGTTTAAATTGGTCTTTGGATAGCATAAGCACAGTTTATCCTCTGATAAGAGGGCACCTCCCGTCCATGTAATGCAGTAATGTCTCATCATAATGGGTAATTTTCTTTTTTAAAAAAATTTTACAGTCTTTTAAACCTGACCTCTTTTAACACGCAAAGCCTGAAAAATGAGCGTGGCGCACATGTTAAAGTGTCCTCGGGGAGGGGGGAAAGAAACACCATGCAATCGTGCCCATGTGTACAACTGTGTGCTGCACGTGTGGGCTCTTTTTTCCCCCAATCCTCGTAAGCACAGACTTCACAGACTCACGGATGTTGAAGACAAAGTGCTCTGCTTCCTTCCTCTGCTCTCATGTGGGACATATAAAATGGTCAGCAGAAGTAGTAGTCTGTGCACAAACTCAATATTCCTCTCATAAATCCCTCAGTCTCTTAATAGAGACAAATCGCATGTGGGCATCTGGGTCAAAATTCCTTTCTAGGGGTGGAAAATTTGTTTCCCCTTGCCCCTCAGATGCTCTCTGAGTTGTGGGATCAATTTATTGTGCAAGCAAATGATCCTTATCCTTTTTTTTTTGTGTTTCATTGTGGCACACAAAATGGAAATTGTTCTGCAGTTTTGACATATACTGTAAAGTACAGACTTAGGATAGGAGATGGTTTTGCCGTGCATGAAGCAGTCGGAGCTCTAATCTCTGCCGAGTAGATGTTTGCTTGGCTGCAGAATGAGGGCGGACCGGGATTGTTGTTCTGGTTCAAGAGCGGGCAGCAGAAACTTTCCTCCTCTTGAGTGTTGTTGGGTAAGATATTCCCTCTACTCTCATACAAATAGAAGAATAGCCTTGCCCCCGTTCTTTTACTGGTGTGCCAAACATTGGCACTTCGCTGAATTGTCCTGCTGATCCTCCACCTCCAAACATCCCACAGTGGGAAAATTGATAGATCGAGACATGAGCCCATGCATTGAAGAACGCAAATCCTACTTGGACACATTCATTTTTTCCGCCAACCGCTCTTGTCATTCAGATTATCCTGCTTTCCACACATCTTTGTTTTGCGGCCACTGCAAATCAAAAACAACCTGTCCCATAAGTCATTGTAGCTGAATGAGAGGGTGGGTGTGATTTATTTCTGGTGATTAGCATAGAAAAGGGAAAGGTGTGTTAAAAAGAGGAGGGGAAGAAGATGAGGCCTTTTAAATGCAACATTCCAGCCCTGGTTCAGTGGTTTAACTGAAACCACATAACTGCTCTCATATAACCTTTTCTTTTTACTGTATCACCATGGCAACTGCTGAGGTAAGCAGTTGATCTCATTAAAACAGGAGCTCAGGCTGACAACAGTTTGGAAGTTGTCCTTGAGAAACAGAAACAGCAGCCTTGGAATGCTAGCGCAAGTCTCCTGACAAAAGGATGGTTTTTTTTGGCAATTTCCGCTTTTATTCAAAAACCCTTTAAGGATTTTGTATCCCGCTTCATTAGCATGATAATAAGATTCAGGAGGACACCGTACAATGTAGCAGGGCAGACCTTGATACCCTGCAAGACGAGCCTCTAGTCCACATTTCTCTTTGTAAGATCCTGAAATTCTTTGCATGCAACGTGCTGTAAATCCAAGATCCTTGAAAGTTTAGTCAGATATTGAACACAATGCCACAAGAATCACATTAAGTTTGTTTTCATACAAATGTGGTGCATGTTTTGTGAAAATTTCCACAAAATCCACAAAACATGAATCAGTACATGTTTCTTTTAACTATTGTTTTGCATATATTGATGATATAAAAAGGAAATGACATGCAAATATACAGAACATGTCAATATTGCTGTTATTACGTAGGTCCCCCTCTCTTTCTATTATACTCGACTCAGTCCTTTGGACTTTGCTGTTAGTTCAATAAAATTTTCAATTCAATACAAGTTAATTCATCCCTGTAAGTGCAGTCGTGTATATATACACACACACACACACACTCGAGGCCTCTGCTCCTTTTATCTTTATTTTTTGGACTCTGTTGGAGTGCAGGCATGCAACAGGAAGCAATAGCATACCATGGATACTTCGTCTGTGGTGGAAAAAGGAGCAGTCCAGGTCATTGTTTTTTTTAAAAAAAATCTGATTCGATTAGCCTGTATTGCATGTGAAAACATTTTTGATATTTTGGCTTTTTTGTACTTTTCTTGCATTTCCACTGCATTTTTTATGTGCAAATGTAAAATGTGAATGGAAAAGTACCTATTGTGTTACAAGTTATAGATACATTATACATGGGTACATGTATCCATGGTGGAAAACTAGTGATTATTATTTTTGTTGAAGAAGTGAAAAAAAGCATAAATGAAGATTTAGGGTTGGTTAGATTATATATATATATATATATATATACACACACACACACACACACACACACACACACACACACATACACTAGGACAACTTTTAAATCTCTAGTTTGAGGTAGAAATGAATGGGACCATGAACATGTGAGGGTTTGGCCCAAAGCTTTTCATCACATTAATGCATTTAGGTGTTTGCATTCACTGTAAAACAGATTCCAGTACTCTTCTGTGTGTGTGTATATATATCGTAACAACTATGAACGTTGCGGCTGGTGTTTACTCTCGGGGTACTGGCATTCCCACTTGAGGTTTAACTGCTGTGGCAGAGTTTTATCAAAGATGGCTGTCATGGTCAGGGTCAGCTCCCCATGGGAAAGTGGGGAGGGTAATCCTGTTAAAGGTGTTATTATCAGCTCTGACAGCTACACACATACTGTGACCATCTCAACTGTGACCATGTCAGCTGAGCCCACGGAGTCCTGCATTTTGCTAAAGTGTCTACTTTTTTTTTTTTTTTTTTTTTGGAGTCAAGCTGTGTGTTGCACACACCATCTTTTCCTGACATTTGAAAATACCAAATGTCACAAGAAGATGGTAACCATATGTCCACTGCTGAGTATTTTAAAAATTCAATGAATATGTCTTGACAGAGTATTCATTGTAAGACTTGACAAACATGATGATACCTTAAGTTTAGATCTCAGACAAGAATTTAGTCAGTTTGTTTGCCATAACTGGTCAGACAAACTTTAATAATAACTACAAGAGAAAGATTTCCGCATTTTTCTAGCCAAAATTCTAGCTGTTGTGTTTTTCAACCACTAATCTGAATAGTAATTATAATGACAGACAGTTCACTGCAGCGGATTGATGCCACGGAGACCTCATCAGCTTTGCACAAGAGATGTTTATATAACTACATGTAATGCTCCAGATACCTTCTGGAAATAACAGCTTGTCTGCAATCAGAGCTTAAAGCTACCTTGACGATATCAAGCTTCTGGGAATACTGCTTGCTCATTTAATGTTGAGTGACACATAAAGGAAAAAAATAAAATTCATCATGTTTAGTGTGTTCTCATGAGCTGTGGAATTACAACTAAATACACTTTACTGACTCAGAGTGCCTCATGATACTATATTTGATGACTGAGTTGAATTGTAAATATTTAATATTCAACAGTCTTTGTGGTGGGCTACATATAGTCCAAATGTGGATGTCTATTATACCGTGGCCATGGAAAATGCTGCTTTCTCATTGGCTGGCAGCTGTCCACATACAGTATCAGAATACCTAAAACATAGTTCTGTCATGGGTTGAGGAGCAGGTGGCGAAGGAAACCATCTTTATTTAAAAGACTGGCAGGCACAAAACAAAAGCAGGCTGGGTTGAGTAGAACAACTGAACTGAACAGACAACTCGACAAAGACTGAACTGAAAACTGAACTTAAATACAAACTGAACTAAACAGACAACAAGGAACATGTGGCACAACACAAGGGCAGGCTGGGAGCTGATAGACTGGGGAAGACACTAGGAGCAGGGCAGGGCTAACGAGGGTGATATAGGGCCGGTGTGAAGGTGACAGCAGACTGGGGAAGAACACTGAGACAAGGGCAGGGCTAACGAGGATGAATGCAGGGCAGGTGTGAGGAGGAGTACATGAACACAGGAAGGAAAAACACAGGGCAAACAAAAAAACCAAAACCCCAGAAACACAGTCCAACCAGTAAAGGCAACCCAAACACCATGTCTGAAAGTCCCTCAAAAAGTCCAACTCAAAACAAGCCCTCTCCAACACAGTTCAGTCTTCACAAACAGAACAAGTCTGAGGGACAATGGCAACTAAGGAATACACAGTCAGTCTCAAGAGTCAGTGACAGAACCATGACAAGTTCCAGTTCAACAAACAATGGTTGTAGTTACACACTTTATTAAACTGCAGGTAACCATAGCAACAATAGTTCAGCTTCACAAAAAAGTTAACTGGTTAACTTGCACTAAGTTGCACACTGAAACTATCCTAACCAGCGAACAAGCAAACATGAAAAAAAAAGCATAATAATTGCCTTTTACAAACACATTGCCTTTTTCTTTGTGCAATAATTAACATAGAGTTGTCCTGTATAGATAATGTACTCAATTATTTTTGTGTTATCACTTCCTCAGAGTGGGTAATATAGATGCCAATGCTTAGTTGGGTTGCTGCCATAGACTGTATATAAAGATGAATTTAGTGAGGTGTGATCCGTGTCACCCATTGGAGCTGGTTTGAAGCCCAGAGTTGCTGCTTATGGTTGGCACCATTTTTTCTGTTTGGAGCCAGGAACTTCCAAATAAGGAGTGCGGGGTGTTGCCTTTCAGGCTCTGGAAACATGGACTATCTTGGACCGAAGTGAACACTAGCTTACTGGGAACACAGAGCGGTGCACACTTGGGCTAACGTTAGCTACTTTAGCTGAATTGTGCTGATAGGGCAGGTATCATAGGGTGACCATATTTTCATACCCCCAAACTGGGACCCTTAAGTGTACTGCACGTTCATGCACACACACATGTATGTGTTTATAGGTGTTTTCATCAAGATGGGGGACAAATATTTCAGTGCTTAGCACACCTACCGAGTCTCCCAAAATCCACCAAGTTAAGTCAGTGTGCACAAGTGCAGACTGATGGCTACATGGCCGACTGTGACAAATTCTCTGCCAGCTTTTTTAAAAAACAAAACAAGGTACAAATGTTCTTGTGGCCTATAAATAACTTTATAGGCTATAACATAAAAATAACCTTAACTTACATCTTCACAATGCTATGCCACGAGCTGGTCATGAGTTTACAAAGATTAAAACGTCAAAACATTAAATCACAATTGCACCTTGTTAATAACAAAAACCAAGAAAGAGCCTTTAAAAGAAGTTACCTTTAAGAAGATTGCCGGGTACTTTACGCTTAGCAGTCTTTCTTCTTGGTTAGTTTCTTTTCTGGAGCTCTCAGCTCTCAGGAAAACCACCGCTTACGTTTGGTCATCTTAATATAATTCTTTATATCGGCATTTTCCACCATGCGCAACCGAAAATGTACTCTTGCAGTGTGTGCAGAATGCAGCATTTTCATTAACGGGTACTTTATGAGGGAAGGAATGAGCCTCCCTGGAGCTCTTTAGAAAAGACTGACTCTCTCTTCAGCATGACAGCAACCATTAGCATACTGACAGGTTCTGTCAGAAAGCCGCAAGTGTCATAGGCTAGCAACAACCTTGACAGGACACACTGATTGATTGACACACATACAGACAAATCAGTATTGAATTCAGACACGTGGTGCATTGTTTATGTTTTTATATTGGGTTAGGTAATAATGAGTGGGACAGAACATGATAAACGTCTATGTAAGCGCTGAAACAAGTATAATATTATAATTATTATCATAATTGTGGTCAAAACCAGGACAATCTGTTAGTGAATGTTGAAAACCAGGACATTTTAGTGTTTTACTGGACCATGGCCTAGGCTCCTAAGCAGTGTCCAGACTAACACTTAGATTCTGGAGTCCATCAGAACCAATTAACACAGTGGCACTTCAGGCCTTAAAATGTACAGTATAGCCCAGTTACAACCAAAAGTCCCAGGTACACTGGAACCAGAGGAACTAATCTCAGGAACTAATCTTGGAACTAACAGGCCCTGTTGTGCAATCATGTTTGCATTGTCACTGCATCTCAGGTGGATCATGCAAATTAGACCCATGAGGAATTAAAAAATGACAGTGGCGCTTTAAACGCTTTATTCACGCATGAGGAAAACACAACACAGTTTTGTCCTGTTGTTCTTTGTATTTAGGCTAACTGCTGCATGATTTGGTTGTAATGAATGAAAGAAAGGAAGAAATGCATGGGAGGAAAATTAAACTGAAACTAAGAGGGTCTGTCTCCACAGTTTGAGTCTTTGATGAAGATGGCTAATAAGATGAAATAAATAACGTTTTATTTCTATCATTCACCGGCTTGTACTACTGCTCCCGCTCTTCATTCATTCTCTAGCTTGTTTGACCACTCTCTCTCTCTCCCTTGCTGTCTCTCTCTTTTTTAAAATGAATCGGGAAGCCGACAACAAAGCCTAGCTTTACTTTCAACATTAACAAATGAAGTGAAATGTCCTCTCTATGTCCCAAATCGATACTAGAGCACTTCCTTGTTTTATGAATGAAGTGGTACACAAGTTGAAGCAGCCGCGGTGTCTGTGTTTGACCAATCAATGATGGTAATCCTCCAAACCCCACCCCCAAAATTCCTGTACTTTTGGAAAGTACTACCCCCAGAGCAGCGACCATGGTTCCTCCGATGGAAACGCAAGTAGGGGAACTGAGTTCATCAAAAGGTTCTTAGTCCCTGGGCAAATGTTGAAAAGGCCTAAATCCCCCCAGTTTTTTACACAGTAGATGAAGTGTTGATGATGTGTCTGTATTTGCCCCATTTTGAACTAGTTTTACTAGTCATTTTTCTACAATTCAATTGCTTCACCTTTAATCTGCAGTAGTTCTGTCATTTTAGGTGACAATGATAAACTTTTTTAATGCATAATGAGAAAATGCTGATATTTGAAATACAGAAAAATGTACATTTACAGTATGTAAGATCACATGACAATAATAAAATGTATTATAGATTTTTTTAAAAAGAGGCATTGATATAGGTATTGATAAGGGCAAAATAACAGTTTAGGTTAATAAAGATTGAAATAAATAATAATAATAATAATACATATAATAAAATGCAAAAACACTCCAGCATTCAGAATGATATTTGTAAAATATGACTGCACATTTCTTGTGTAAATTAAGTCCAATGTCTCTTTATGGTTCAGCCCCTAATTCTGCATTTGGATGAAGAAACTGAGCACACTTTTCTGCCTGGCTTCTGCCTTTAGATTGGGGCTGTTCATTTTTGTAATTAATTAAGCCGCACCAGACTGCAGCAATAAGAGATGCATGCATTCTTTGACTGGCTGGTTATTGTTTTTAAAGGACATAAACATGTCAAGATACAGTGCAATGAGGCGTTTATGAATGGTGATTACCCATTAATGCTTCATTAAACATAAAGCAGCAAAGAGTCTGTTATGAATAGGAAATGTAAATGCCTCTCAAAGTAAAGTGGTAAGCTGACTTAGTGGTAAGTCAATTTTACAGGCAAGCTGCCACCTCATTCACTCAGTGAAACTACTACTAGAATTCAATCTGGAGCAAGACTTTTACAGGCAAGGACAAGGTTTTAAAAACCAGAGCCCCTCCTAGCATTATAGTATGAAAGGAGGTTTCCATTTCTCAGGAGGGATCTAAAAAGTGGCACGAGTTCACAAGTTTGCCATCTGAACATTGCTGCAGAGCCCAGTTAGCAGCTAATGAAATACATACATGCAGATAATACCAAACTCTGAAGTCAGTTAGTGTGACTCATGTGTGTGCTCGCACCCAGGGGTTTCAGATTCAACAGGCACACAGTTATGTGCACTAAATTCAGACCCTCTGATAAGTGCACTGGTGGTCATTTTGGAAATCATTGCTCCATTAATAAGATTTGAAGACTTATACTTTGACTTTGACTTTGGGCATTGATTAACAGCTGTGATTGACAGTTCGCTCAGCTGCTGCTCTCCCCGGCCCCAGGGACTCGCACTGAGTCGGACTATTGTTGCAATATTTCCGTAATTTTAATGTTACTTGATTATGATACCTGCCCTGTTAGCACAATTTAGCTAAAGTGGCTAACAATAGCCCAAGTGTGCAGCACTTAGTGTAAGCTAGTGAAGCTCTGCTAATTCAGTGAAGAACACGTTTCATTTCCTGTAAATTCTTCACAATAAATACTCCTGTTATTTAGTCATTTAAAAGCTTTGTAATATTAATATGAAGTAGTAAAGCAGCCCCTCGGCAGGCTTCCAGAAAGCTGGCCAATCAGAACAGAGTGGGCTCATCAGGAGGGGGGCCTTAAAGAGACAGGAGCTAAGACTGCCTGTTCAGACAGAGGCTGAACTGAGGGGCTGCATAAAGGGCCAGTATAAGATAAATAAGGAGTTTTTTGAACTGTGCATGCAAACCTACACTAGTGGAGTCCCAGAATAAAAAAATATAGAGCTGGAAATGAGCATAATAGGTCCCCTTTAAAGCTGAGCTGACCAGCACCTTGATGTCCAACAAAAAAACACACCAACTGTGTGTCACCTTGTCTACCTCATGTTTTGTCTCACTGCACCTGCATGTATTCAACACTGTGTCTACCATTCTTATTACTTCTACTCCACTGACACTAAGCATTCCTTCACACTGCTGTTTCAGAGAATCATGCGCTTTGGGTTACTGAAGAGTCAGTGACCTGCGACATGATTCTGAGGCTGTGGTAGTGATGTTACATCAACAGAAACATGCATAGCAACCATAGTGGCTCTATCCACTGTCCCTTTGCCTTATTTAGATGAATTACTCTTGACTGTGTTTATTGCTTTTATAATTTTGTTTTTTGTCAGTACTCACAGTTGCTTCAAACTGTAATAGGCAAACTGTTAATTATGTTTTGCTGGGGTGAATGCAGCTTTGTGCTAATGAGATAAGGGTCATGTTGTTACTGATATTCAATTGTAATGGTTCATTGAAATAGCTTTTTTCCCCCTTTGCCTGTCAGATTAATTCACATATTATTTCCTTAATTTATGGCTTTCACTTAAGTCCATTGACCTGAACACCATCTCCGGCCTGATTGTCGCATTGTTACCTGCCAACCCAGACCAATTCAATTCCCCAGCTCTCATTGTAGGTTTTAGTGCCTAAAATGAAATCGCTGTTGCTGTAAAATGACAACGGACAGCGCTGTTGCCCTTGCCACCGTAAGTCGTGATTGCATTGTCATGTTTGCCGATCGGTGAGTCATCATCAAAGTAAATGAATGAAATAATTCATGATGACAAATTGTTTAAGTGGTTTGGATTTTTAATGCAACAAGGTTGTATTAGATTCATGTATTGTTCATCACATTGTGTCCACTTATACAACTTATACATACCGGATGATAGAATATTAATTTCTTCATTTGGGTACATACTGAATACATACTACCAAAATTTTGGTGAATGTCCTTGAATACCAACATACCATCTGGAGTTAGAAATATCAGAATACTTTATGAACAATAATGAATAAAATAATATATGTAAAATACTGTTTTACATACATAATTTGTGAGGGAAATTATTGTATGATTACATATAAATGCTTGTGTGAACTTCTGAAAGGTTAAAATGCTTTGTGATAATCATAGAAATCATGTTTGTGTGTCTGAACAGTATGTTCCTGCTTGGAAGAGAAACAAAGAACATCTGTTTATTCTGAAACAGACCCTGCCATGTCTGTTTGGGTATAATCATAGTCACAACAACTCCTAGAGGTTGGTGTAAAACCAAAGAAGTGTTTTCCCCACTGTTCGGGGCTTACTCCTTAACAACAGCTCGTATGTCTGTATTGAGTGTGAGTGTGTCATATACTGTATCAAGAGTTGTCTCTTTCCTCATTGAAGTCAAGTGCAAGAGGTAAATTGCCGTGACAAACTGTAACAGTACATTTGAAAATTAAATTTGGTCTGTCATCCTCGGCATTACTCCACCTCTCAAGTGAAAGTGAAATGAAAGTGTAGCAGTGCTGTTTCCAGTCTGTGAGGAGAGATAACCATGCAGCTCACTGGTTTTTACAGTGCAGTGTGGGAATTTTCTAGGCAGCTGAACTTCCAGTGAACTGGAATGATTTTGGCACGGGGTCACACGTCTGACTCCCTGGGCAGTTCACTATCTACTGAACTAGTTTGAGACACACCCCACACAACTTCTACTATGACTTTTTGGACTGTGGAGGCATGGAGGCGATGACCAGACAGACAAGTACTGCCTGTCAGTTTAAAGAGTGTCTTCCACCTTACAGAATGTGAACAGTCACAACAGCCACTCCACACACTGCCTCAACTGTGGACTGCACCAACCCCAATCACTGTCATGTCTCCGGACCCCTTGTGTGGCATGTTGGAAATTGACCAGGAGACAATAGCATTGGGATGGAAGAGGGGAATTAAAGAGGGGCGGCAGGGAATAACAGGGAAGATTCCACTGATAGAAAAGAGGCAGTCAGGTGCATGTTAGAAATGGAGAAGATATCAGGGGGAAGGAGCTGTGTTTGCATGATAATCCAGTCGAGCTGGTAGAATGTGGCTCAGCTCAGAAAATCCTCTGTCTCTTCTGTAAGAGATTGCTGCAGGGCAGGCAAGCTACCAGCAAGGCCTTTGGAGATTAAAATGTGTATGTGTGCACATGTGCAAGCCCATATTTTATACATACCTAACTGCACAGTTATTTTGTGTGTGCACACTTATTTGTACTGTGTGTGTGTGTGTGTGTGTGTGTGTGTGTGTGTGTGTGTGTGTGTGTGTGTGTGCGTTCGTGTGTGTGTGTGTGTGTGTAAGAGACAGCATCCAGACAGGAAATTGTTGCTCATATCAGTGGCTGGCCAGTTGCTTTGGTGAAGAAGGAGGGCAGGATGAGGGAGGGAGGCAATGCACGGCTGCCTTGCTGTCCCCTTAGCTCTGAATTTTGGCAGCCCATCAGAGGCAAACAGATAAGGCCTCACACATGCTTCATGTTTGGTGAACTGGCAGTGGGCTGTTCAGAGACAGATGCTGTGGCCCGGTGGGAGGAGTGGACATCGCACTTTCCATCTCCTGTCTTTCTCCATTTCCTACAGCAGGATACTGATTTACACAAGAGTAGCAGCATCTAAATTGTATGAATAATGTATCTCTCCCTTTTTCCTATCACTACCCCCTCTCTATATATCTCCCTCTAACAAATACTGCACAGGAAAAGAAAACCAACAACAGCAGTGAGGTGAAGTCACACATGTAGCCCAGAAGTAGAGAATGGATGAGCACCAGACTCTCTGCCATTTAAACTAATGACTTTAATTACTTACTTTTAATGGTGAGAGTGTAGTGCCATCCATTTTGTAATGAATGCCGAAATTAGTGGCAGAAAAAAATAATCGTTCTCAGGTACTATGTCACATAAGGGACATTTTGTAATATCAAAACTCAACCCTGGCTTTGCTGAAAAGAATCACAGCCTTTTTGATATTATTCTGTGCTCTCAAATAATATTTCCATACCAATTATAAGCAAGAAAAACGTGTGCCCTGTTCCATTATTTAAAAAGTCACCCTTCCATCTTTAAATGTCCTGCATTACCTTTCAGAAAATATTCAACCCCCCCCCTGAGATTTTTCCAGTATTTTCTGTTTAATGCCTGTGTTGAAAATGGAAAATTGATTTTTTTAATGGCAGAACTTCACAGAATTTCCCATGCCAAATTGGATATTTAATTTGCAAATTAAAAGGAATAAAAAGCTAAAATGTTCTACACATTCAGTCTGTATTCTCGCCAATGACTTTTGAATATGAATTACTGCTGATGTGCATCAAGATTCATTTAAACACTCTTGAGTCACAACTTGAATAAAATCATCCGTAGACATTTTAAATGATGAATGAGAAAAAGCTTGCAAGGAAACAAAATCACAAAATCCACATGAACCAAACTGACACTGAGATACAGGAATAGCTTTAAGGTCCACTTAAGTATTGGCTCAGGAGGAAGCACATTTCTTTAGAGTCAAAAAGTGGTGATTTATAGGCAACAGATGCAGACAGAACAGATACCGAATGTCAAAACATTGGTCTTAAAGGTATAATGTGTAAGAATTGGCCAGCATTTTAGTTTAAAACATTCCCAAATTAACTAAAATTATCAACAGAATGTGAAGAAATAACAGTTTTGACGTTATGTCAAAGACCTATATGTATTGTGTTGCAGAAATATCTACTGAAGTTAGCATGCTAACCAGTTAGCCCCGGCCCCGTCCTGTACTGTCTCGTAATACCACTTTATACCACAGGGGTGATAGTGAGTCACTGTAGTGTCCAGTCTGCCCTCAGTTCAACATGAGAGGAAGATGAAGCAGCGCTGCCCAGTAATGGCGGAGCCCAAGTATATCCAGCTGCAGCCGCAGCACGAACATGCAAAATCTACACAACACACCCACTTTACTACATGACACACCGACTTGGTTAGGTCTGTCACCCTAACATGCCATGTGGGGGGGGGTGTTGTGTAGTAAAGTGAGTGTGTCGTGTAGGGTTAGGGTGAGTCTGCAAGACTGCAGCTAGACCCTTCTCACGGAGCCAGGCTGAATGTTGTTTCTCTGAATGCTGAAATTTTCACTGTAAGACTGTTAATATGTCACTTTATTAAGTTTGAATCTTTTTTTCAGGTGAGAAAGTAACCATGTAGACTGCACCAGCTTGCACCAGTTATGTGAAAGCTGACATGAGGCATTTGACATCGCAGCACATAGTCATAGTAAGCTGGATCGATATTGAAATATCATATTAATAAATTAGGTATCTACTAGATTGCTGTGTTGTAAAATGGCATGCAATTAATGAAAAAATGATGCTGTGTGAGCAGAAAAACTGCTGTTTACCATTAGTGAGTTATGCGACATTTTATGATTTACACCTACCCTAGGGGCATGTGTGTAACTAGATGTTTCTTAGAGTTATGTTGTAACTTATCTTCGTGGTACAACCACTTTCTGATCTGTGCAGCTCTTTGGTAATTTACCGCTGGCTCTAATGTCTCTGTAGCATTTTGATATCTTGACAACGCCATAACACAGATTCACTGTAAACAGTAAGCTTTATGCTATATTCAGTGATTGATAATGGTGGTCAGTTCTTACACACTGAACCTTTAATCAACTTTTTTTTTAAATTGTGACCTGTTGGTGGTGCTAGATGGCACATTGACACAGTTTTGTAACTTTTACAAAAATAGTAGATTTTACTGGATTAGTGAAAATTTTAACCTGCTAGGGGCAGAAGAGGAAAAGTCAGGAGATCATAGTTGTTGTAATTGTTGAGATGTTTCAGTTTGGACCAAAGTGGTGGACCGACTGAATGACGAGCAAGCAAGAGACCAACGTTGCCATCCCTAGAGCCATGTACGCCACCTGCTGAAAATATGGTGATTAATAAGGCTTCTTCAAGTTTTCGAAAGGCACAGCATTTATGGTTATGGGATGATTCTAACTTAGAATATCTAAGTGGTTGAAATGTTTATTTTGGAATGAAGATAAGATGGTTAAAATAATGTGATGCTGCAAATACTGATGTGTGTGCTACTATTAGCATAATAATGGTGTTACTGGGTCCTAGTTGAGATAGTAGCATTAACACAGATTTAGAAACAACAAAACATAACATTCATTCATGCTTTTTAAAAACCCTGACCATCAAATCTGACTTGGAAATACACTTAATATATGCAAAAAATAGCTCTATTCTCCAGAAAATAAAGGCTTGAGAAATAATGGGTGCAGAGTGTAAATATATCCAAAACATGCCTCCCTGAAAACAGAGAACTGTTTATAAAAGATGTAAGATATCAGCAGGAGCTACATTTATAGGTACAGGCCATGTGACCACATTCAGCTGTCTAATCACAGATTTGGAGTCTGCAAAGAGACCAATCTTGGAAAGCACAATTTATGTCAAGGGGTGTTGTCTTGATACTGGTCATTGTTTTTCCTAAAAGACCAAATGTGGACTTACAGTACATTAATACATGTGACCGAAAGAAAATAAATAAATAAATAAAGACAGTAAATCCCCATGAAAAAACAGAGGAGCTGAAAAGTTGTCCAACTGCATTTGTTGTCACCAGTTGAGCCTTACATGGAGCATTTTACTTTTACTTTAGAATCATAATGCAGCATGTTTCTAATTGTATTATTTTTATACTTTCTGTAATATGGTCAGGTAAGCGATATATTGACCATTTATACAAACAGGGGTTTGATACAAACAGAGGAACTGTTTATAATATAACACAATACAATACAGCAGTGCATGTTTGTGGGTGGAAAGCCAGTGAGACATTATATCCTTGTCCCTGCACTTGCGGTTCCCATTGGTTTGTTGGGACACATTCGCATGGGGGGCAATGGTTTATTTGAGCAGAGTTACACCCTCATACTGGAGCTCCTCACTGGTAGTTGAAGAGAAGCTGCTGACAACATAAGAAGAGCATCAGAACATCAGTAGAGATGAACAATATCTCTGCAGCTCTCCTCAGGCAAAAGGTAGAGTTACCAGTGACAAGGAGTGCAATACACAGTTCTGATGTCACAGAAAAAAACAAATCTACTAAACTTATACTGGCAGAAGAGTGACATCTACTTTTGTCTTCAAAAGAAAAACACAGATTGTTCTTAAGTTTAAGGCCTCAATTTGGTTCCCATCACAGATCTGAGAGCTTTGTAGTTAATAGAACAGAGCGACATACTGGTTCCACCTCCAGACTGCAGTTTAAATACAGTATGATTGTCTTCTCTCAGTTTTTTCTCCGTATGTTGCAACCATCTGGGCAGTTCCATGATCAGAATATCCAATGGAACAGAAGACTTGTAAGTATGGATTAAAGTGCTCCATTGTTTAATTGCTTATTGTTCATACACTCAGTTCAGTGTGTGATGGAAAAACACTTTTTAAATTGTTTTATTATTACTGATATTGTTTTTAGTGTTCTCTTCACCCTGTGACTTGTACCATCAGCAAACACTACACAGCTATGCACACGTCTGCAGTGTTAAAACAACAAAATTAAAAGCTATTGATGTCTCCTGTGTTCCCTGTCAAACACCATAAAGAGAAACACTTACTTGTATAGATTCAGTATTGATTTTTGCTTTAGTTTACAAGATATCAATACCCCTATCTTTACATGTGAGGATGAAGGAGCTGAGACAAGTCTAGACTGAGCATTTGGTTATTTTGTCTACATTTTAATATGCAACCATTTGTTATATCGGAATTGGAATCAAGATTTTGACAACACTGTTGGGTACATTTTAATTGCCAATACCCTTCAGTTACTGGTCTGTTTTTGAACAAAGAAATCTATCTAATCATGCTGCAATGGGTTGTTCTAATACATGACAAAAAAAACCATTTTAATTGTGTAATATTGTAACTTTTTATGATTAATGGTTTCTGATAAATACTCACAAATTAGTTACTATTATTGTAATTATTCATGCAATAAACAATAGAGCCATTCTGTTCATTCCGGCTTTGCAAACACAAATATGTTAACATAAGATGTAATCAGCTAGATAAATACTGCTTTATCTCAGTGGACAGACTCCTAGCTGAGAAAATTGATTAGCAGCAGGAGAAATGTCAAGAGCTGAACTGGATGTTGACTGACAAAAACGTCCTTGACATTATTCTGATCCCTGTATCATTTTCCACAAAGTAGCCTCCAACCTATTTAAATCAGGGGGCTAATTTGGACCAATGTCAGTTTTACTGCCCTGTCACTGTTTGTGGATCGGCCAGCAGTTATTGCTGTCTCGGTAACACTTCATTACTGCCTAATTAGTATTCTGGATTAATTGGCCATCTTGTTAACTGTAACCTCTAAATATTATGATAAAGCTGCTGAGCAATTAAAATGAGGTGGGTTAGAAGCTGTAGAGCTACAACAGAGAGGAGGGTAAACTTCTGTCTGTCCTCAGTGGAGGGGGAATTAGATTTTTCAGGTCAGAGCTAAAACAGTAACTGCTGTTGATGATTTTGCACTGTAAGAAAAGTGGCAATAGAAAAAAAAAGTTCGTTTGTGATCAAATTGATCCTAAATATTGCCTGTATCGAAAGCCAGATATATCTTATTCCTTTGTGCTTTAGAGTTCCATTGTTTTCTGAAAACTATTAAAAACACATCAATAAGCCTCACTGTTGCATTGGATAACATGTTCCTTCATTACAAATAACATGGGCACTGTTTGTTTTGAATTGATCGCACATGCACTGTCTGGCTCCCATTGATACTTACTAAAGCAGGTCTTTTCATGGGATTTATTGACATTAACAACATAAGGAATATCAGCAGCCTTTAAATATCTCCACTAATTTCTCCAACTACTCCTGCAGAACAATCAACTTCTCTGTCACCCCTCCATACAAACACTTTGCCAAGCTATAACTAAACACTGCACATAACTTAAATTATTAGCTAGCACAGTTGGTTGTTTGTGTTTGTCACCAGCCCAGTATCATGCCAAAGCGTGTAATACACATGGCGGTCCACCGTGTCAGTGTCACATTTTGCCTCGCCTAGGCGTGAAAAGTACACGTGTGTATACTCAATGCCAACAACTCTATCTAGCAGCCGTAGTAATTATGACCTGCAGAACTGACACAGTTCAGATGACGTCTATATAAGATGACAAATTTCCACATTAGGAGGAGGCAGATTGGGTGGATGGTAGTTGTATGGCAAAAAGTGGACTTAGCCGCAGGAGGCCGCTGTTCGCTTCCCGCTTTCAACTGCGAGTGTCATGTTTCCAACATAATTATTTTTTAACAGTGACGGTTTTGTAACGGTTTTAGAAAGCACAGACAAATTACGTTGTCCTGCCGATTACTGCTGATAGAAAATACTCCTAACGTTTCTTGCCTAGGCGAGGCAAAACATGACACTGACACTGACCTGGTAGACCGGCGGGTGTATTACATGCTTTGGCGTGATAGCAGGTTGCAGTCACACACGACTACATTTTCTTATGTTGGCAATGATCATAAGGCTCACTGCACCATATTTTGGCAAAAATAAATGTTTCTGTCACACACAGAGCATTGGGACAGACAGTGCAAATGTGAATTATACTTCTTTCTGCTGATGATTTTTGATCCTTTTTTACTGTGAATATGCAGTCACCCAACGTGAATACAAGCTACAGACAGAGATAGTTACAAATATCTAAAATCTACATATTCTGAGTGTTTAACACTCAAAAGATTGTATTTGTTTAAAATATAGGCTACCATTAAGATATTGCATAATTCATTTATCATCATATTTAGTGTTAACTTTTATAGCTGTTTTCACTATTTTTATACCATTTATGCTTCCAAAGAACAGGAGAGGTTTCTGACCTCTTGTTTTTGGCGCTAATCACTGTGACCCAGATCTTAAAAGACAGAAGTTGATTAATCTCAGTGTGCAGAAGAGGCAATTTCTATGTTTACCGATTATATGTGATTTAGACAGGGTTTGCCAATTATTTATTTATATTAAGGGGCAGGCATAAATGAAAACAGTAACATATTCTACTCTGCAATCTTCTTCTGTGCATGCACTGAGTTTAAAACTGACAGGTGCTTGCATCTCGCTGCGTGTTACAGTTTCTCTGAAGCTCTAAATCCAACCGCTGAAGGTCAGATCTACGAGTCTGATTTGGATAACAAGAGGCAGTCGGTCAGTAAATCAGGTCAATGGACATAATCCAATATAATCCACTCTAATCTCACAGCGTACTCATGGCAGGAGATTACCTTAGTGATTCATTTTAATTGCAAAGCTAAAACCCTGATTTGGCTGCGTATGACTTATAAAACTAAAATGAAGGGACTGGAATGTGTCCTGGGACTGCGTTGACAGTTTGTGTGAGCGTAGCCATTAACAGCTGTTTGTTTAAGAAGGCTACCCTTTAAAAACTGTCCTAAATAAAAAGCCAACCAGTCAAAAGCAAGCACAATTACTGTGGGTCAAAATGCTATTTACAGAATGTTTTTACTGGTTTACTGGTCGGCTGTCATTGCATTTAACATGTAATGACAGCAAACAAACAGAATCATTAGTAGAATCACCAACTGGGAAAAATGATCACACAATATGGACTTTTGTGTTTAGGACAGTGGGCTCTCACTAGGCCTTCATTTCAGGAAGAAAGCAGTAAAATAAGAAAAACTTGTCTGTGACAAGCATGTTAGATTCCACTTCCAGAATAATTTTAAATGATTTGAAAGTATTATTTGAGCATTTAAGCATACTAAGGCATCAGTTTAATCACTATATAAAATCAAATGCAAGCTGAGGAGCAACATGCTTGCTCTGGAAGTGCATCACACATGAGGTGATTGCAGCAGAGGCTCACACAACTTCACCTTGTGAGGTGCTGCCACCTGAAAAATTCCCTCCATTATCAGCTGACAATCAGTCTTGAAATCAGGAAGGCTTCTTGTGTTCTGACACAGGGTTACTGCTGGGTAGGATGTCCTCCTGTGACCTATGTGGTGGTCCTGACAAATGCTTTCCTAATGGGATGGGGAGACGCATGATGAGAGCAGTGGGTGGCAAGCTGTCACAGCACATCAATCTTCTGGGGGTGGATGTGCCACTACAGGTCTTCCAACACTTCAATCCACCTCTGAGTGGCAATGATATTGGTAAGCACCGACAACTGAAAGATTGTGGCTTGCATCAACATGCAGTGAGAATCCCAACTGTTCAAAGAACCTGTGGAGTAGAGCAAAGGAAAATGTCCACTTTCTGAATTATCCCATTCCTGGTCTTCAAAGCATACCGACTTCTTTAGATGGTCTCATAGTTTTGGGGGTTCTGTCTCAAGTGACCCATGCATCATTGAATATTGGATTGTCGTGCAGTGATTGTGATATTCTGCGCTGCAGACTGTCCAGAGTCCACAGGCCTATGAAGCCTATGTACATTGTCACATTCCACCATAACGTGTGTGTGTCATGTTGATTTTGGTGAGAGGTCAGTGCTCAGTCACCCTTTTTATGAAACAGTTTCTGCAGAGAGTGAGGTTACAAAAGGCTGACTGTTTCCCCATTTGTCCCACAGTGGGATCTTTCTGTGGTTCTTGGGGTGCTCTCCTGTGAGCCATATGCGCCCACTGAGATTTCCTTTAAGTTGCTGTCTCTGAAGACAGCCCTGTTGCTGGCACTAGCTTCAGTGAAGCGTGTCAGGAATCTATATGCTCTGTTGGCCCACCTGTGCCTTTTTTTCTCATTCAAGGGCTTGCAGCAGCAGCATGTTTCCAACAGTCCTGTCATTGGTAACAAAGAACACCAGACATTTAGGTCCAACATAACCTAAGCAAAAACCTATTGGGCCTTGCGAGACAACAATGAGTTAAGTTATGCACTTTAAAAGGCTGACAGCTGAGGTTTACAAAGCTCTATTCAGCTTTTTGTGTAATGTCCATATCACACCTATCCCTTACTGCATAGTAACAGAACATACATTATAATCAATACAATTTGATTCAGAAAGCAACACAGACAGTGGTAATCTAATCAGTGTTTAACATGATACATCCTTAGAGGAAAACTGGTTCCATCTGATTCAGTGTTAAGAGCTACAAAAGACTGTTTTTCCCACTCTCAGAAATAGTTTGTAGATGCGTTGAAGACTGATTATTGCTTAAAGAGCAGAAAGAATTGAACCGTTCTGTGTACCCATAAAGTGAATAGTGATTTTGTAAGAGAAAAGTAATTTAACTTTTTGGCACTTATTACTATAACAGTGTATTCATACAATGCACCTACACACTATTGATTTCTGGGTCATTTCACTTCATCACCAACCGATTTCAGAAGGGCATCACTTATGAATACACTCTTATTTTAGATTACTTGAACAGATTTTGAAAATGGATTCATCTGAAGAGGTGATTATGACTTGATGAGTCATTTAGTCCCACATTCCAATGTTCCAGGTTTAATTTTTACAAAATCAACATAAGTCCCAATGCCAAAAGCTCATTTTAATTAGTCAATCTGAGTTCATTACCTCAGAAACGTGTTCCATTGCTCTCATGGCGACTAGGTTACTATATGAATGCTCATCCTAATGTCTCTCTCCCCACCTCAGTGATTCTGCAGTATGAACCGCTGTCCCCCACGGGTGCTAAGGTACGTGTGGTGCAAAATGGAGACCTAATTGGAAATGATCGCTGACAGAAGCTTGAGCCACAGGGTCCCTTAATGATCCAGGCAGCACTTGGATCAGAGTGAGCCCCCTCACTACCTGCGAAAGGCATTTAGAGAGGATGACAGCAGCACAAGCCCTGTTCTGGGACTGAGGGGCTACACTCATGTTGTGCTCAAAGTGTTGCAGGGTGGGAGAGATGGGTAAAGGGGGAGAGGGAAAATGCAGAAGGAAGGAGAACCTCTTTGACAGATGAAAGCAGAGTGGAAATTGAACTGGTGGTAGCTCAGATGTTGTGGGAAGACAATGTTGCCCAGTTTTCAAGTGTGATTCTGCAGGAGACAAACTTCATGTGTTGGAAACAACATTTTAGATGCTCCATTTACTTTTAAACTAAAATGTACCTCCAGGCATTTAAACTCACAGCATGCTTCATTTTTAATTATTACATACACACTCTTGATGAAATAGGCTTGTCATCTGCAGCGACTGACTTTTGTTTTCAGGTTTGATTGACAACAAGCACGCTGTGGACCACTCAAAAATATATTCTTTGTCTCTGTCAGTATCATGCACTATCATCTTTATTCAAAAAACTGTACATGAAAAATGAAATAGTCGCCATTTCCACATGTTCCCTTTTTTTTACCCGCAACCCAAGGTTAGTGTAATTATTCTCTATTCCCAGGACAAACACTGGCAGCATGTGTGTCAGGTATGTATCAGAATGGGATGCATTAGGGCTGTTGTGGTGAAGGAATTTCTCTTGCAGTGATTTAGGGTGGCTCAACAGCACGGTATGTGGTCATATGCAGCATTAATGCCATTTTGTGTGTGTGAAAATCAAGGTATGCTAGTCTGATTATGTGTTGGCTGAATGGAGCAGCTGTGCCTGACAAACACGGAAAGCAGGTTTAAGCAGAGTCCCCTTAAACCTGGGATTTATGAATGGAGTCTGGCTGGACACACCTTTTAGATTGTATGATTGGTGGAAAACTACTTTACTTTCCAGGTTAAATGGCAGCCTGCTCGGCCACGCCGTGACCCAGGAGAGTTTAAACATATAACCGAGACAAAGTATTATATATACAGGTGTGCTTTTAACTACCAAGCATTAGCATAGGCCCCTGGTCAGCTCACCCCGAGCCCAGCTCTGTTATAAGGGCTGGGTGCCAGGTTAGCTTGTTAGCCTGAATGCTAGCTGTGAAGCCCCACGAGCAAGAACTCAGTGTGCAAGACACTGCGTGCTGCGGGCAGGATCCTCCGGAGCCGCCAGACTGGACCGAGGGAGCTGCCAAACATTCAATAGTATTGCAATATTGAGATTACTGTACAGTCCTAGGATGAATGCCCATTTATCTGCAGTGCTAGTTGATGCACATGTTAACAACTTTCTCCATGGATACGTCAATGATTGCTCTCACTAGCCAAAAGGAAAAAGATAAGAAGTGTTGGTATCATGTGTCTCTGTTGTTGTTGACATGACAAAGTCTTTATGATATAGAAAATCTTTCGTTTACCATATCACACGTTTACCATGTCTGTTCTCAACAACAACAATAGTCATACAGTATAAAGCAACACTGTTAAATAGGACGGTTGCTGAGAAGTATGTGAATATTGTGCTGCTGCAGTTTTAAAATGCCTTGATGTGAGATGTGTGTCACTGCAGAGACACTAACCTTTCAAGAACACTTGATCTTTCTCGTATCTACAATAGAGACAAAAATGACACTCCAGGCAGCCACTACAGTCATCTTGACTTACTGTCTCAAGACTAAAAAAGATCTTGTCAAGCGAGATCCTGACCCATGGTCTTGAATATCCCTGTGTATGTCGACAGAGGAATTTTGACAGATAAGCCCCAGGGGCCAAATCACCAAAGGCAGGCTTGTCCAACCTGTGTCATTTCCTTGTAGCCTCAGGTCTTAGGATGCCACCAATTCAAAATTTTCCTCCTGTCTACAGGGCCTGGCTGAATCGAACAGCGCTGAGTCAATACAGCCATCCATCATGTGAAGTTAGTGACAAGGTGACACTTTAATGACACGATTGAAAGTTCCCCTTGGCTGTTTAGTTGTTGAATGATGATGAGTGACGCCCTGATGGCACATTTTCATCATCTTGCAGCTGAAGTCTGGAACATTGTGTCTGCTTTTAATGCTGAACAAAAACTATACATACAGTAAATGTTATTTAAAAAAAACAAGTCTGTGGGGAAAGATTATCAACAATTTCTAACATCTGTGGTGGTGCGTGTGGTTTTAGTCATTGTAGCAGTGAATCACATTATTTAAAATCTAAAACAGAGTATAATAGAGTTGGGTACTAACAAAAAAAAAAAAAAAAAATTAATGTGGCCAACTGTGTAGACCAGTTAAAAAATTTTTCCAACACTGCTCAAACTGACAGTCAGCAAAGAAGTTGAGAACAGGAAAAAAAAAAAAAAAACACACTACAGACTTGAGCTTTTCGGCTTATCTGTTGACAAATATTCTGAGTTGGGTTGAAAAGCATGAGCCATGTCTGATGCAACTTACTGCGCATGATGAGCCCAGGATGGTCTGAGTGCCTTGCTTTTATGTTCAAAATGAGATACTTTGGCAATCCAGAGAGACATCCTCAGCTTCCCTTTTGGAGAAAAAAGTAGTCCATCAACCCGACTGTCAGCTTTGGAATAGTGAGCAGTCAGCTACACTTCTACCCCTGCATCAGGTTTAGACTGT
Organism: Scomberomorus guttatus; assembly: GCA_038419695.1. NCBI lineage: Eukaryota > Metazoa > Chordata > Actinopteri > Scombriformes > Scombridae > Scomberomorus > Scomberomorus guttatus. Next base: position 32,716,002 of record CM076445.1, on the reverse strand, counting down.
TCTTCCCAGTGGGTCACAGTATAGCCTGTTGAAAAGCTGCAGTTTGCAGAGAGTTTGCTCGTTGTCTAGTCTCACTGCTAGGACACTGAGCAAGCTGTATGTAGCCAGACATCTCTGACAAAATAAATGTTATGTTACAATTTCTCTGTTTGGCCGTTGCCAGTTAATGAGTTCTATCCTTTTTGCATAGTTGTATTAGTATCACGAAGTCCCTTGCATTCTTGTTCCCACTGCACACATTTACATTTTCATCTCTTTTTGTTAGGCCTGTGATAGCATACTGGATACAAAGCAGCACATTAGTGGAGCTGTCATGGACTGAGTCTGGGTGTATTAGCACAAGCAGGTAGTTTTGCATGCATCTCCTTTTCTGAAGGTCATTTATATCCGTTTTGCAATCTGTTAATCTGTTAATTTGCTTCTTCTACATGGAATCAGTGTCAGGTCCAGCACTTTGTATATTGATACATACTGTACATCCTCGTTCTGGAAATATAATCCAGCCCTGAATAACAGGATTCCTGTTTTTAGGTCTTATTTTAATGCCAAGCCGGTTAAACAGATGGAAATGCTAAATCATCTGCTGCATATAGGGAACATACTGTGTTACCTTCCTTCAGTAGTCTCATGTGAAAATCTCACATTACTATATTAAAGAGAAATAGGTCATGTATGCTTCAGGGGAAGTCTAGGGGGATTTTAGTTTTAATGAATTAATCAGTTCTACTGACACTACTGACCTTAATGTACCAAACTGTGGCTGCAGCTTTGTAAAATGTCTGTAATTCTGATCAAAGTTTATGGACTTTATCGTGATGGAGGTGGTTGTAATTGCTGATTGTAAAGATTTAAGGCAAAACCACTTCAACAGAAATTACATAGAGGGATGTTCTTTTCTATACTACGTGAGAGGGTCAGTTATGAGCTGAGATAACTGTGTGATGATGCTTGTGAATACATTGTGCAAAAAGAAAATTATACAAAAGTATTTACAGATTCAAGCTGAGGGAGCTCAAGCTCCTGTGTGTTTCTTTGAAGACAGGTTGGTCCATTCATTCCCTATTTGTATTTTTTACATCCATTGTGAATGTGTAGGTCATTATTTTTCATCTGATGCTAGGCCAATCTATTGATTGACTGGTGTTTTGTAATCATGGTACTGTGCTGTGAGTTTCCCATGATGAATCATAAACTCAAGATCAAGATCATGCAATGGCTTTTTGTAACTGATAAGCTGTACTATTTTACACACAGAGAGAGAGAGAGACAGGTGGTTTAATACATGTTGGTTTGTATGCTTGGGCAAGCTCAGATGCCCTCATGCAGTGTACACTGCCAGGATCTGCTCCAACTTTGGACCACAAGGGCCCTAGAGTCTGTGTCTGTGCAAAACCTCTCTCAATATATCATTTTGTGTCTCATTTACGAGCGCTGACTAGCTCCTTGTTAGGTAATCTTCTCTGCGATAGACTTAAAACTTAAAAGGCAAAAATAAAAATGAACATAAGAAGTTCTTTTTCAGGTATAATACTCTGTAGAAAGAAACATCGTCACAAACCACATCATGAAGTATGAGTACGTTTATCTACAAACTAGATATGCCTGATATGTGCAAAATAAAATGTGGTTTTGAAATATATGACAGGAAAAGTACAGGAATTACTCAAAAGGCATATCATTCTTCTCGTAATGCACTACTCATATAACTTTTGTATACAACATGGTATCTTGTTGAAACCGAACCTTACTAATACAATAGCACAAGTAAATGACAAAGTAAAAACAAATGACAACCGTTGTCAGTGAGATACTGGAACAATGAAACCAATTACATGCGTTTGCCTCAAAAGCAGCTGATCTGCAGCAATCTCAAGGAAGAAAGTATTCTACTGTATCAAGTGCTTTAGACAAATCAATAAACAGAAAACAGAAACAGCAGTGCAATTCTCCTTCCTATTAAGGGAACAGAGTATGCCATTTAATAAATAAATGAGTTGTGTGCAGAGTCATTTTTCATCTTAGGTACTAGCACACAGTCAGTAGTTTAGTGTCAGTAATCAATAAACAGTGCATTTATCCAAAATGTACTGTATGTGTTAGGTGTTATTGCAGTAGACAGCCAGGAGGTAAATTTTATCGAGCATGCACTCAGGATTTTATACCAAAACTGTCTTTGTCTGTGACTCAGTATGCTTCTTACAGTACATCTCACTCTAAACTCAATTTGTTAAATGTAAATGTTAAGCTGTAAGCTCTAAGGCATGGAACTGAAATCTATCTTGCCATCTGTCATCTCCCAAAACAGAATGGCTATACAAATACTCTACAGCCAATACAATCCCTTGATATATCTATGTTGGCACGATGTAGCCATACATAAGTATTTTTACTTTTTACAAGCAGTATCTTCAACGGGGCCAGCAGAGAGGTGACAAGAAATGAGGAGACGGAAAGGGACTTGGACCAGAGACGTTGCAATTACATTGTCGGCATTTTCAAACCTGCATTGTTTAGTCTGGTTGAATCATTTTATTGTCCCCATTGGTACAATTTCTTTAAGCAGACCTAAACACAGCAATCGTACTTTGGTGTGGACCAAAAAAGACTCATCACCACCCTTTGAGGAAGTGGTCTTGGTCCGGTCCCAAACGAATTGTGGAGCGGTTCATTTACAGTGGGAATGTGATCCAACCTCAATTCAACCCAACAAAGGGAACTCTAAAAGTTTGAGGTAAACAGTTCCCGCAGCAAGGTGTGCTTTGCGCTCTGGAATGCAGATGGGTAAAAGCAACCGTTGCTAGCAGCTAGCCAGAGGGTGGATCGAGACCTCGACTAGCGCAACAAAGTAAATTGCATTCTTGACATTTGGGCAGATAAGAGTTTCTTCAGGACCCTTTTCCTGTGTTTACATTATTGCTCCTGCCTAAGAGACAACTAACCAATGAGAGGAAATAACATTCTCACATGGCTTTGCGTGATGCATTTTGATTGGCTTGAATTTTTTTCTGTGTGAAAAAAAAAACCAAACCAATGGGAGAATGCAATACATTTACCAGCTTATCCACTGATTTGGATCAAAGTAAACAAACTATAGTTTTGACAATGCCATTAAACCCCTGGGCCATCATGACACCCTGAGCCATGGCTTTTAAACTCAACAACTGAGAAATTTGGAAAGTTGGAAAATGACATTCTTCCCTGCAATCATTAACTAACAACCTCACTACAATGTGAAAGCAGGTAAGATCTGCCAGAGTTTTGTTAAATGCCAGTTAAATGTCAGAAATTACCTCTGCACTGCTGTCTTCTTGTGACTTACATTCCTAAGATTTCAAAGCGTTAGGCTCAAGAGCATGTAATAGTAGGGTATAATAGTATATGAAAGAGCATTGCTGCTGGGTTTTTATTTGAAAATAAACTTCAAGGTTATCCATTTCTAAGCCATATTTGTTTTACTCACAGACATGAAGCCTAATTCCAGAGTCCATTTGTTATCACAAGGTGCCTTGAGTGGTTTAATACCCAGATCTGAACCTCTCAAGAGTATGGCTTTGCTAAATTTCTGGAGCCAACAGACCAGCGATCCTCTGAGTACTGCAGTGTTGGGTTTGATTAGAGAGGTCACCTTCAACTCAGATGAGGATAACTATATAGGACTCTTCCTGTAACCTGCCTCATTAACAGTATTAATTCCCTTTGAAACTTTAAAACATGTGGTTAGAACATCTCTGAGGGTTTGGAAACGGTTCAGACACCAATTTGTTTTCTTGTTAAACTTCAGAGGCAGAAAGGACGCTCTTTCTCTGACTGGAGCTTTTTCCTTGTTGTTACACTTTGAGGTGTTTACATCTTTGAATGTACCAAAACAGGTAATGAATGTCATTGTTTTTGTAACTTAATTTAATTACTTTGATTATATGCCTTCTGGTTACTTGATTAATGCTATGGAAATATTATTAATAGTTATTTTTTTACCCTCACGTTGGTGTTTTTATTTAATCATTTTTAATTGTTCTTGCTGTAATATTCTTTTATTTATTTTATATTATTTTATATTGAATTGTCCTGGGTATAAAATGTGCTATATAAATAAAGTTGCCTTGATTTCTCCTCATACCTAAACAATGAAATGGCTCACTTTAATTTCAGTTGTCTTTCAAAACAAATCACTTAAAACTATTCATATGACTGTGTTCTGCTGCCTCTATGGTTACAGTTTAATCGTAAGTTAAGGCAAATAAAACTGTTTAGTTAAAGTTGGGGAAAGGTCAGAGTTAAAAGACATTAACATTGACTGTTGGTAAGACACAGGATAAAAACAACAAAGTCAGACATTTTGTTCACCCAGTTTCCTCTCTAAAATGTCTGTAGCACCATCCCACTACACCATGTTTCTGACAGACATTATTCATGTAAACACAAGAGGTTGCAGTGACACTTTATAATAACGATCAGTAGTAAGTCATTTATAAGACATTAGTTAATGATGAACTAATCATGAACAAAACATTAACATACTTTGTAAATGATGAATTCATGCTTAATTAATGCTAATGTTAACATATTACAGATATGTTGTAAGTCATCTATAAATGCTTAGTTAATTTTGAACAATCTTCATGAACAAATCATTAGTGGATGGTTAATTAATGATTTATTAATATATTATGAATTACTTGTGAGCCATTCAAAGCGATTATAAGAATTATGTTATTATATTAGGTGAACAAAGCACTGTCAAATAATTCATAAATAATTTGTTTTTATGTGGACCTACCACCAAAGAGATTTTCACTCCCCAGCTTCTCTGTGTTTCCAGTACTGGCCAGGTGCTTTGTGGGTGGGTCTGTGGGAGTGGGATAATGTGAACCTATACACGCTGCGACCTGCCAGTATACATGTAGCTCCTCATGCAGGTGAACAGGGGCTGGTGACTACATATGTGTCAACTCTATACCATCCCAAACTACTTTCATCAGTGTTCCTCATCTGTTATAAATGATATGTAAATGTATGACTGAATCATTTAAGTGATTTACAAGTGCTTTTGCATCCCCCCTAATCTAAAGTGTAAACAATTCATATATAAATCTATAGTCTAACCTATCACTTTCGGATTACTCTTACCTGTTACAAAGGCTCATGCATTTACACAAGGCTTTTACAAACCTTTTTGCTTTCCCCTATTCTAAAATAAGTAAGCCACATAAAGTGCTAAAGCAAAAATGTGAGGAAAATGAGTTCAACCAACTTTATTAAAGTCAACATATGTGTCGCAATCAGCCATACTCTCTTATCTCCATCCCTCTGCATTGATCTCTGTCTCTGGGTACATCTCAAGTCTCTGTCCTTTCCTCCGAAGCGTCATGTGAAGCGACATCTGTTTCTGATGACTGTGGCGGCTGATCACAGCTGATCAACTGTCAGTCAACTTTAACAGCTGTAGCAACTTTTGATGGTTTGTGCACATGTGCATTGTGCTAATACTAATAAAGGTGCACTGTTATCACTGCCAGAGTAGCTGTTTTCCCTCTGTAGTCTGTTACCTGTTCAACAAACACCTGAACATGAATAAAAACCTGCATTCTGTATTTATACTGTGCACTGTGTCCTGCTCAGAGGCACAGGAACCATTTCTACTGGCAGAATGCATTTATACTATTTATTAATTATTGATATTCTGATTGCGAATTCATTATTTAACAACCCAGAATATGGTTAGGGTGTCTTTTGAACACTGGAAATTATTTATTAGGCTAAATGTTTAAGGGGGAATGGAAATTATGTAACTCATATCAAAACCAGGAACCTGGAATTTTCAGCCTCACATGTGACTTTCTAATACATGAAGAAAGTTGTTTATGGTCATTTTGTTGATCAGATCTACAATTAAGACAGATGTTTAACTAAATGGTGAATCAGAAAACAAAATATAAAACTTAGGAGTGATATACTTGAGTTTAATCTGTAATCTGTCCACTCAATGATGTTGTGATGCGATCAGCTCTGTACTCTGCTCAGTCTGCCGCTGAAAATGAGAGGAGGGGCTGGTTTGTCTCAGCCGGCAGCTAAGTTTAGAAGAAATTGCCAAATTTTAAGATACGTGGCAAACTCAGATAAACAGTTACAGTTACAGTTGCTACATACAGACAGCTTTCGTGTTATTAGCTTAACCAGCACACTGTACTTCTGTAACACATACTGGTGGTGGATGGGACACTGTAGGCAAAGCAGCTGAAAATATCACTTTTCTACATGTTTATGCATGTTGAATAGGTGGTTTGATAAAGTACTTATTGGCTTTTTACTCGCGATGGTTTTGTTTGTTGCACTTACAGTAACTAGCGTAGTTGTCGCCAACCCGAGTCTTTCACTTCATCCAACTGCTGTTTGGACTGTTTAGACTTGACACCAATGTCTGTGAGCTTTTGAATCTTCTCTTTTGACAATAAACTCACTGAAGCGTCCCTGCCTGCCTCCATTGCCTGCAGCTGAGTCCATCTGCCTGCACTCCACAGTGACAATATGAAATACATCAGACTTCATTAAATTGAGTAAAAGTTTAGAGAATTTTGATAAAAAATTGAGTTGCATCAACTGTAATAGTCAATGTAACATTTTTTACCAACTCTTCTTGTTTAGATATGATGTCAAATCTACTCTGAATAATTCGTTAGCATAAACATTTAGATTTTAACACATATCATAATGTTAACATTCAATTGTTTATTTTATGTTTAATAACCAAATACATGAACTCATTCTTGACAGTACCATTACTTACCTGTAACACAGCAGTTTGTTTAAACTTTAACATGGAAACCAGCAGACAATATAAAACAAAGCAGAAGTCCACAATTTCTGACACAGTAGGACGAACAGACGTTATATTCCCTCGAAAAAAATTTAAACTACCAGCTTTAGGACTGACTTTTTATTTTTTTTATATTTGCTTCACCTGCTGGTGTAAGCTACCAATATAAAATGCATGAGCAACATTAGTTTGTACTCAAGAGTCTAATAGATTTGACCTGAAGCGTGGGCAGAAGACAGATGAAGGCCAGGTGGGGAAAGGTGTTTACAGGCTGCGGCTGGACTTCAGGCTGGACACTGCAGTAGACCAACACGGTGCTCTGGCTGTTCAGACTGAAGCTGCAGCAGGTATGAGACATGTAGCTCCGTCCCACAGGGTCCCAGTAACTTAGAGTTTCCTGGTCCTCTATGTCTAAAGAGTACAAAACATCCCTTAGCATAGCATTAATTAATCATTTACAAAAGCATATTAATGTTTTGTTCATGATTAGTTTTTCATTAACTAATGTCTTATAAATAAGTTACTATTGATCGTTATTATAAAGTGTTACCGAGGTTGCTTGTCAGTAAACAAGTAAATGACAGTAAGGTTGTTTCAAGTGTTTGAAAAACACGACATCTTTCAGTTATATTATAAATGATAAACTTAATATACTCGATAGCAGCTTATATATTCCAAATTTGGGGGTTCTCACTGTCTAAATCTCTGTATGTGTACATAATAATGTATTGCAAAAGCCATTTTGTGTGTCTATCTGTTTTAGATTTAACCTTCACATAACACACCTCATGTTTTGCTTCTGAGGAAAATAACTTCCCTGCTTTGATGGGTATTCTACGATAGCAAATTGGACCTGAAAAGCTATTCCAATTACTGCCTTTCCTCCAGTGAGTGTGATGGCTTTCAAAATAAAAAGTAGCAAACAAAACACTAATTGAAGCAATATTCTACCCAAACAAATAAATAAAGCCACTAGTCTTCAAGATAGATATTTTAATATGACTCAATTATTTGTATTTGTGAATAAATATCACCAGGCTTTATAAACACCCTGCAGATTAGATAGTCTGTCCCTTGGTTGTACATGGGTTTGTTTATATATTGTATGCAGGGAGCTGGATAATTTGCTGAGATTCATGGCTTCAAGGTCAATGTATTATGAGGATTTTATGAAATTGCTGAGTTGACCTTCAGCTGAGAAAGAGATGCTGGTTGGAGCTGTGCCACAGAAACTGGCCGGAGTCACGCCTGGTTTCTGATTGTTCCCAAGAGATCTGGTTTGTTGACTTATTTGACTTTGTTTTGTTTTGCTTCTGCTCGGAATAGCTGGACAAATTGTTGTAATGTCACTGTGCGGTGATGTAGCTGTACTGGATGAGTTGCTTTAGCCGGCCTCTATCACAGTCCTCCAGAGTATCAATGATGGATTGATCAGATGGCACAAACTTCCAATAACAAGTTTTCTAAATGACAGTAAGAGAGCAGCTGAGCCAGCTGAGAGAATGCAGAGTCAAATCAAAGGAAGAAATAGTCCTAAAAAAGGTCAGTCAGGTGTTGTTACAGGCAGGCCTCTAGAGCCGAGAGTCCTCAATAAAGATTTCTGTGATCATCGCTCGCCTTAAGACTCAATTTAGCTTCGATTATGTATTCAATTATACACTGGAACTCAGCGTTCCAGTTGAGTTTCCATTCAGGAGGGCAAATATGTTTTATCAAACATCGAATTAAATCCCAGTCAACACTAAACCAGCTTTTAGAAGACTTTTTAATGACGTGTAAGTTGGTACAGTTGGTGATACTGTCGCAATTATAAATTTCTCTTGCTTGTGAAGTTCCTAAATCTGCTCACATAGCCACAGCCTGCTGTAAATTAATTACAATTTGGGTTAATGAAGTCTATTTGTTTTTGACTTTAGACCACATGTTTGATTGTCCCCACTCGTACTAACCCAACTTGTCTGCTCTCACATTAGTTCCAATTCGTGGTCCACATGCATTGTTTTCTCTTCAGCCAGTGCAGTGTTTACTGTTAGGGTTTCCAGGAAATAAGACTGCCATGCATTTGGACATAAGTCAACAAAATGGAAACCAGTGCAGTCTAGGTGAGGACATATGAGGGCGCAGATTCACTTGCACATGCCGCAAAGAGCCAAAAACAAGCACGACTCCTCCATTACCATCAACAGTGCAAGAATGGCTTTCATACAAGCAGGTTAGACCAAATCTGGGAAAAAAGGTCTGAAATTGTTTTTAGTGAAACTATGGCATTGTGATGTGCATTCATAAAACAAATCATACTCCCACGGAAAGCAAATCTATGTGTGCATATCATTAGCGGTGCCTTAAATGAAACACTTATTTACCACACAAATTCCATGCATTAGCATATATTAAGAAAAAGGTAAACCATACTTCTTTTGCATCTAAAATAGTGTGATGATAGCAGGACACAGAGGGAGAGGGAGAATTGGAGGCAGAAGAGGGATGTTTACTCTCTTTTCCTCTCCCATGTGACTTTGATTGTGATGGCCTTTTGTACATTCTTCCATCTTGCTCACTTGTAACTCCTGGATGTTGCTTTCTTGCATACGACATCGCGGAAGGATAGATCACTGACCTCTGTGGGACTTATCTTTAAAAGAACACTAAATGAATAATAGAAATAAATTACGAACCTCCTCTGTGTGACATGCAGTTGTGCTGTTGCCCTTGAAGGTCTGGGTAGTTGGCCTGAAGAGACATGAGACTGAGGAGGCTGATCAGACCTTGAGAAGATCCACAGTGACAGCGCATCAGTACTAGCCTCTTCTCTGACATCCCCCCTCATTACTGCACTGTCACTCTCTAAATGTGAAGTCTGCAGACATGCATGCAAGTAAACACACACACACACACACGCACACAGGAGCTTGCACGTACACACACTTAGTGAGCAGTTCTTTATGGAGATTGACTATGTAGGGCAGCCTCCTTCACTGTGTACAGCCGTGACATTGACGCATGGTAACAGGAGATTCATTTCCTCACAGGGTTGGTTCAGGTTTTATTTTAGGCCCAGGAGTTTCATGAAGCAAACCAGCTCACTGCCCACTTCTGAGGTGCAGTATAAGTGAAGGTGTGGGTGTGGGGGGGGTTAGCCTGTGTGTATACATGTGGTTAACACCTTTTTTAATGCTTAGCACCCAACTGCAGCATTTTGTGTCAAAAATTGCACCAGACTTTCTCTGACTCATAACTCAGTCAAATCAGATAACTGGAATGTGATATCAGTTTTTTTCCCGTGTACGTTGAGGTGAAAATGTCCATAAATCTGTTTTTAAATCATAATTTAAAAAACTTCAGAACTTCCTTCAATCTCCAAATTGAGACTTTTTCTTCAGTAGATTGTGTCTGTACATTCAGTGCAAACAGGAACTGCTAGTACAGCCGTGACCTGCCAATGAATGGCATTTCTGAGTTGTCTAACTTATCCTGAAAGTAACAATATAGAGCATGCCTATAGCTAAGACATCTAGTGACTGTATACCATAGCAAGCATGCCAAGCAAAAACCACTTAGGGTTTAAAGGGTTAAAAAACCCATATGGTGGTGGGTCCTGCCCACATACATTTTTCCAGATATTCATTAAGCTTGAATTTATTGTGAAACAACAAACACAAACACAGATGTTTTCATGTACAGTAAATGCAAACTGACTTTGACTTTGAGGACCTATTCACATCAACAATGGTTTTGGTAATTATACGTGAGATACATGGAGGATGAGGTTGGTGAGCTCTGACTGCAGTAGCATCCGCCAGTGTTTGCTAATTCAAAATTATTGATTATATTCCAACTTAAACAATAATAATGAACTGACATGGCATGTCATAATCACAGCTATTTAACAATGTGGAGCCGTGCAGTGGGTGTTATTGTCTTAAATGCTCTTTTAGGTTTCACTGTGGGAGCTTGCTGTGTGGGTGGTGGGTAGTGAGTGTGTATTTGAGAGCAGTGCTTCTGGCAAACTGCACACATGAAAAGCTCTATAGTGGAGTGACAAATACTGAAAACAGTAAGTCCTCATGATGGCAAAAAACTGCATGGGAAAATAAGACCAGCAGTGAAAATAACAAGAATTATCCTTTAAAGGTGCACTGTGTAAAATTTGGGCATAATTTTAGTTTAAAACATTCAAAAATAAACTAAAATTATCAACAGAATGTGAAGAAATAACAGTTTTGATGACCTCTATGTATTTTGTTGCAGAGATATCTACTGAAGTTGCGTGCTAACCAGCTAGCCCGGGCCGTCCTGTGTTGTAATACCACTTTGTACCTCATGGGCAATAGTGAGTCACTATAGTGTCCAGTCTGCCCTCAGTCCAACATGACAGGAAGAAGTAGTAGCGCTGCACTGAGCCATAACAGCAGTAATATAGTGAAGATTTTGAGCCAGGCTGAACTGTTAATATGTCACTTTATTAAGTATTTTTTCAGACAAGAAAGTAACCATTTAGATTCCTAATGGTCAATTTATCAAAATAATGCATATTTGGAAATTTCCTGTGCTGTGGTACCATACTTTCTGGTGATATGCTGCCTCCTATTTGTTTGGTGCAGGTGGCCAAATCTCACATATTACACCTTAAGACTGTCCAATCTCTCCTTGTGACCTTCAGTTTAAATCATTGCAGGTTGTCAAAGACCATTCTTACTCGTTTCTATTCCCTTTACATTACTTTGAAACACTGCTACAATAACAAATATCAAAGTAGTGGCTCTGGTAGTTGTTGCAATAGTAGTAGTCATAAAAAGTGTGTTTTTGCAGTTTCAAACAGCAGTGCACCTCTAATAACACTGTGCTCAGCTGTCCCCAGGGATCCTCCTGCTGTGCCTCATCAATAACTTTCCAATACAGGCCGACTCACAAAACAACAGCAACAAATTAGATTCTTACAGAGCACAGCATAGATCATTAATGACTTGGCACAGTCAGTGCAGTGTGGCACATCACTCTGAGTGTCATATCATAACCATTCGGCACTAAAAAAAAAATGTAATTTATAGTTAGTCAAAGAAGATGTTTTTTATCAGCTGTCAAATACAAAATACCAGCATTGACTTAACTCATTGTGGTGTAGCCAAAGGTACAAAATGCATTTAAGTCTCAACCCTACAGTAAGAGAACAGTGCAGTGGCAGTTTTCTGTACAATGGAAGATGATTTGCCCTTTAAGACTGATAGACTATGCTATTGGGCTGGTCTCCAGTTTTGGCTAAGCTACATGTTGGAGCAACCAAAAGCAAACCATAAATTTTAAATAGGATCTATGAAAGAATCAGATTACAGAAAAATGTTAATTATGTTCAAAACACTTTCAGTTCAGTCAGTGTATTATACTTTCATTTATTCAATTTAATGCGATAAGTCAAAAAGTGTCGAATAAAAACAGATATCCAAAAATGACCTGATATCCTATTCATGTGAAATACAGTTGACAAATGTTTTATTTACTGTAGTATTATTTAGGTGTTAATGAGGTGGAAAAAGAGGGAAGATAGTCCAGGAAAAGGTAACCAAAACTGAGATGACAAAGATAAAATGGACTTTGATCACTTCAAATATGAAACTGAATTTGTCTAAACTAAATCAACAAAAAATACAATTTGGAAAAGCAGGTAATTTTTATGATAAACAAATTAACTAATAGCAATTGGTATCATAATTTGTGAAATCCTTTTATACCTTTTTGGCAATCTGAAAACAACAGAGATGGAGAAAAAAAACACTCACAGAGAAGGGCACCAGGACATAAAGCTTTAGATAGCCCAAAAACGTAGGACACAGAATATATAATAGATTGACGCATACCAAAAAAAGCAAAGTGGTGCAAAAAGCAGTAAGATGAGCACAAGAGCATTCCCTGTATAAAAAAGAGCACTAAATGGCCATCTTGACATTTATCTGGAACATTATAAATCTTGCATGACAGAAGCAATTAATCCCCATTTTGGAGAAGAGCAGCAGAAAATAAAATTCTAAAAAAAGGTGTAACGTTAGTCCTCAGAAGTACGCCATTTTGGCCCAGATTCCTCTGTTTAGAAAGGGAGATATAGTTAGTGTGCTAGTGGAAAGCTGAGGAACTACTGTGAAAGGAAGCAACTATCCCTTAACTACCCAGCCAGGAACAATTGGTGAGCAGACCTAATAAAATGTGTCAAAATTAGAATTTACTAAGTATCTGAAACAATTTAGGTAGTCATCACTGACTGAACATTCCCCCCTTTGGAGCTGTGATAGTGAAAGTATGAAGTCATGAAAATGGACTTGCTGAGGAGATAATCGGTGGCGTCAGGGTTTGCCTTTAACCTATTACAGTTTATTGAATTATATCACATCTATAACCACAACAGCATACCGTCCGAAAAGGGTGCTTGCCCAGTCAAATGAGAAACAAAACTGCATTGCAGCACGGTGGTGCAATGAGCAGAGCGATTGTCCTTCAATGTGAAGGTCTAAACCCAAATAATCCCCGTGACAGCAAACATTCAACCGGCTGAAGTGTCCTTGACAAAACACTGAATCCCACTGGCACTGTAGCCTACTGTAGCAGAATTTCTCCTCTGGGGATTTCTAGAGTATCACAAAAATGTATCCATGCACATCAACAAGACTGTTGTAAAGGGAAACTATCACAAAGAGGAACAGAAGAGGAGTCAATGTTGGAGAAACCTGTCAAAGGATTTTGGAGATTGTTAAAATAAATATGTGCACACAAAGACATTCTAAATGTAAAAAAAAAATTGCCAGGCACCTTGATTGTTCTTTCTTGGCCTGGTACATGAACCTTACCAGTATGGGTATTCAAAATATTGCAAGCAGTGTAAAGAATAAAGTGAACAACCAAATCCTGCAACTGTACAGAAATAGCTAAAGAGGCAATTTAGAAAAGTGTAATTTGAGCTTATATATGGGGTTATTATTGGTACAGGCGAACCTGCAAGGAACAAAGTCGCAACACTAGAGATGAGGAAATTGCTAGTTAAGCAAACACTATTCTCTGGAGGAAGAAGTGCCAACAGGTGCCAGAAAAAGCTAAAAGGGGTTAGTGAACGAACAGGGAAAGTGTATGAGGTTTAAACTTCAGAAAAAAAAAAAAATCTTAATTTTTTGGGAACATGCCAGCACTGCAATACTCCACGATGGAAACATTAAAACAATAATGCTAGAACAGCAAATCCCATCAGGGTATAATGCTGGTATTTCCCAAAGTGAATACAGTACATAAAGTAAAAAAGCAGCCCTTGAAGTCCCTGGTATCAGCAAATGGGAGTAAGCAAACCAAAATTAATTCATTAAATTCTAGGAGAAAGAATGCAATTCATCAAATAAGCAATGTATGTACATACCTATATACCTATAGGGCTAAAAGGGGAAGATTTAGATTAGAAAAGAAACCTACACTCCCACTAGTGACCACCAACCCCAATAAAATGGGACCTGTTACTGATATTCATTATTCAGGGCTCTATTTAGTTTCTACACCTCTCATGGGAAAATAACACAGAAATAAGCTTAGAGTTGCAGCTATTCTTGACAACAATGGCCGCCAGCAGGGACACACCCTGTATCCGTTGAGTACAGTGGATTTGTAGCCACTATTAACTACCTGTGTCCTCAAAGATTTAGTTTAATAAATTACACCGGGCCACAAATGTAACCTCTGAAGTAGGCACTGGCTTTGTACAAGAAACCATAAAAATGAGTTAATGTGCCATGCGGGAATAGCTATGGTAGTATTAGTAGATAGCCGTACATCATCCTTAGCTTCCTAAATGATCATTTCCAGTATGTTGGTTGCTGATACAGTCTGGTTTTTGAACTCCTGCATTGGATGTTTCAAATGCGCAGGGTCACTTGTGTGTTTAAAGGGTCACTTCCTTCAAAACACAAAGAAAAAAAAAATCATTCTCTTCTGTCTATTGAGACAGTGTCAGTTTTATGTGCAGGCCAACCCATTACAACAATGGAAGTGAATAGAATTTCAGTCTTTGCTGCTCAAAGCATAATTTGCCTAAAAAGGAGACCCCAAGAAAAATGAGAGGCTCACTCATTACTGCAAGTGCCCCAAACAACATATATTTACGTTCAAGTGACAGAGGCCCTCTAGAGGCCGTAATAATTATGACTGGAGCAAAGGAGGGAATTAGTTGACATAAATATATAGTGACAAGTCTGCATAGAGAGAAGGTCGGGTGGATGGATGGGTCAACAAAACACTAGATTTTGACACAGGAGATCGCTGTTCCTGTTTCCAACTGCGAGTTTCACATTTCCAACCGCGAGTAAACACTGTTTTTTGAAAATCATGACGTCAATCATGCTCTAAACTTAACCATATGGTTATTATTGTAACCGTGACAACAAAGGTCACATGTTTCTCTAACCTTACCAGAGTGATCATTTTAACCCAAACCACGATCTTTCCCTAAACCAAACCAAGTCTTTTTTGAGCCTAAACCCAACCAAACCTTAACATCATAAAACATATTAAAACATATGTATTTGTCACATCATAAAACATTACTGATGATAGATCAGTAATCTGACAATTACTGGTCTATCATCAGTAATCATCAGAATGAATGTGTCAGATCAGAAAAGCTTTTATTATGTGTCATTCTGAAGTACATGAACAAAAGATATTTTATTGTTCATTTTTGAGGACTTGTTGAGAAGCTAAGATGAAACTAAAACTGTCCCTATTAAAAGTGTTGCAAAGGTCTGAGTGACTATAACATCCTGGAAAGAAATGTTGCAGTTAATTCTTTTCATGTTTTGGTATTTTTTGATGCATCCAACAAGCATTCTCACACTCACCTCCGCTGCATTTAGCAGGGCAAACTATCAGCATAGATGCCACTGGGGTTAATTGAAGAAATATATTTTTTTGTGATTTGGAACACAGTTTGTGTTCCGATAGGATCAGTAACCCTGATATAAGAACCTTTCTGATATGGGTTATCTTTCCTATATTACATTCCTTTTATGTCCGATATCCTGAAAGCCTGATTGTAAAACACGCAGCATCAGGGTAACATGGACATCTAGAGCAAATAAGTACAGTTTTGTATCAGTGTTTCTGGTGATACTAAGACAACTGAATTCACTGCTGATACCTTTGAGGGGTGAAACAAAAAATGTACTGTAATAAAACACACCTAATGGTGATGGTAGGGTTTGTATAGACAAGCACCATAACACCATAATGGATAGTTAGATTTGAATATTGGCTAATGCCAAATAATACCATATTGAAAATATGCTTTTTAATCCCCCAGACTTAATTTTCTAAGATATGATGTATTAGGTACAAAGGGACCACTGCTTATGTATTCAGCTGAATCATTTTGGAAAATTAAAGGCACACCGGTGAATAATATCAACCATTAGGCCTCAGATGCTATTATCAGAATCTCTTTGTTGTTGTGTCAGACTAGCCGTCTGAATTACAGCAGGCCTATGTGCAAGATGTTTGTTTTTCATTTTCTTCATTTCTATCATGTCTATCATTTCCATCATTTCAGTCCTTTCATCTATTTTTAAAATGCAGGGACAATAAGAGATGTGCAGACAGACAGACAGTTTTTCTTGGGCTTTCATATAATTTATTCTCTCAGACAGTCAAAGGCAGACACAGCATTCATCTTTATTAGAACTGAATTTGAGCTGAATCACCTGTGGTTGCACAACATTAACTCATGGCAATTTTATTTATGAAAGATTGCTTTCAAGCACAGTATCCCTAATTTTAAAGACGCAGTCCAAAAATGTTCCAGCTAACCCTTGATGCCTGAAACTCAAACGTGACATGTAATGACTGTCAAAGTATTAGCACTGAATCAAGACTAAATTTAGTGGATTTGGAGATGCTTTTAGTCACTTTTATAACATTAGGTAATGTACCATTTATGTGTTTTTGTGTGATATATGAACACATTAATATACATATAAGTCTTGCCATGTTATTTTTGACTGATGAGGGAAAAAAAGCAGTAATTACCCCTGTGAGGTTCATATGGAAAAAAAATTTCAAAGTCTGGTGTGGAGGAACTTGACTGGCTTGCAGAGCCCTGACCTCTACCACATCCAACACCTTTGGGAAGACAGGGAACCAGCCCTTATCTCCCAATGTCAGCGCCTGACCTCACTAATGCTCTTGTGGCTGAATGGGAGCAAATCCCTGCAGCCAGATTCCAAAATCTTGTGGAAAAAAACCTTCCCAGGAAAGTGGAGGGTGCAGCAGATTAATGCCCAGTGTTTTAGAAAGAGATGTTCAACTATCACACAAGTGTGTTCACAAACCTTTCTTGAGTGTTCACATACGTTTGGACTTATAGTGTACAGTATAGAGTTTATTGTATAACTGCATTGCCAGTTGTACCTTCACCAGGCTAGGTAAATAAAAAAAGTACTGTGGGACTGTGAAGTGATTTCAAGGATAGGTCCACAGTTTTTCATATCTGTCTTAAAACAATAGTCAGGTGCCCATATAAACATTGAAATAGGTTTTGCTCTACATAATCACTCTTCCTGTTCATACTGGCCATTAGAAGATTCCCTCCAAATGTGCTTACAATGTAAGTGATGGGGGACAAAATCAGTCCTTGTTTTGAGCAAAAATATATTCAAAAGTTTACTTGAAGATAATATGAGGCTTTAGCCATCTTAGTTAGTCAAATAAAGTGGATATCTTCCATGATTACAGTCTTTTTTGTTTGTGTCTCGGTGGACTGTGTTTTCCTGATTAGCTGCAGTTGAAAGATAATTACAAAAAGAGGGAATTTGGCACTAAAAAGACAGTAACTTTGAAAGATATGATTAATTTGGACAGCGGAAGCTTCATATTAGCTTCAGATTAACTTTTAAACACATTTTCTGCATTGATGGAGAGCTGTGGACATTTATCCCCCATCACTTATATTTAGAGTACATTATGAAGGGATCTCTTAATGGTCAGTATGAACAGGACGAATGATTACAGCTAAAAAAAAACCTGTTTCAGTGTTTATTTGGACTCCTAACTAATGTTTTAGGAAAGACTTGAAAAATTGTGAACCTGTCTGTTAAGTTGTCTCCCTTCTGTGGAAAAACGTGTCTCCTCTTAAACCTGCCTCTTGTGAAATGTTACTTCCTCAACTCACACTTTAGTCCTGCTGTGGCTACAGACTTCCTCCATAGCACCAGATTACTCAAATCCAGGCTGAGTCTTTAACTATGTTAAGCCGCGATGTCCATGAAAGCCGATTTTCCGATATTCACATATTCAACCTTTATCACATTACAAAAAAAATCAGATTGAGGCAGTAATAAATTCATGAACTCCATCTGCGTCGTGGTGAGGGATAAGGTTAAAGCCTAAGTGAGGTACGGTATTTGAACAAAGTAGATTTGCTAAATTGGATGTGGTACTGAGAAATTACTTATTCTCCATATCCCACCTTCCTCCAGTCATAAACACACCCAAATGACTTTCAAATCCAATTGGCTCTACAGCAAAATTATTACTATCTCTACATGAATTTTAATTTTCCTTCACCACTTAAGATATCACACACCAAGACGGTGAAATGGGCATTTTAAAATGATTCATCATGCACAGTCCACAGTGTGCAAACACACGCACACACACACACACACACACACACCTTAGATTTCCATCTAGCTTTGCATAAATGAGAGTATCTTTATTAATTTCACCTCCTCTTAAATCCAATTACTGACTGTATGGATTTTTGCTGATTATGTTTTGTATAACATTGTTGACTGATCACGGCTGACTGATTGCTTTTCATTTTGTTGAGCATTTTTATGATTATTTAATTGTTGTAAAGTCACATATTAAATTATGCCGCTTTTCTCTGTGCCAGATATTTAGACCACATTACTAAGTAAATAAATAAGCCAAATGTTGGATTTTAAGTAAAAGCCAGAACTTCAAAAATCAAGACAAGTTATTCTGTAGCAGGGTTTTAACCAGTGGTAAGCCTGTAAATGGTACCACCGGTGGTGATCATTTTGTCAGAGGGAGTGAGCATGCTGGGAACTGAACTGTGGCAAAAGCATGTAAAAATATGTGATCATTTTCTGGTCAATAATGATGCAGGATGGAGTGTGTGGTTTGTTATGGAGTAGAAACTGGTCAAGAAGAAATAAAGATTGTAACTGAGAGCTTATTCAAAAAAAAATGTGCTCTCTGGTGTCCTTTCACTGCACTTAAATTAAATCAGAGTGTAAAAAATACAAAATCTATTTGCTCACCAAACTGTTGAACCACTGGGTTGAAAGTGATGAGTAGGGGATGAAGCCGGAGTCTTTTATTTGCCAGAGTTAAGCTCTTCTGGATGCTTTTACCACTACAGTTGTCAGTGTCACACTGAGTGTTCTCCCTTCCACCCAAAGAACCAAATCTTATTAAAAAGAAATAAAATGTGTAGTTGCTCTATACTATGAAGACAGGCTGGTGTCATGGAGAAGAGAAGAAAAACTGATTTGTACACATACATTTACAGAACATGATGTTAAACACTATTATTTCCATTTGATTATATGTTTAATGGGTGTCATAGATAACACAATAGTTTAACAGGTAAAAACTGAAGTATAGCCACGTATCTGCATCTGAAATCTGAATAAAATAAATAATAAATAATAATAAATATTTATTGTCAGGCTGCCCTAACAAGTCTCTAAAGACTCTCCAGCTGGTCCAGAATGCAGCTGCACGTGTACTGACAAAAACTAGGAAAAGAGATCATATTTCTCCCATTTTAGCTTCGCTACATTGGCTTCCTGTAAAATCCAGAATAGAATTTAAAATACTTACTTACTTACAAAGCTCTTAATGGTCAGGCGCCACTATA
Source organism: Scomberomorus guttatus (assembly GCA_038419695.1). Classification (NCBI taxonomy): domain Eukaryota; kingdom Metazoa; phylum Chordata; class Actinopteri; order Scombriformes; family Scombridae; genus Scomberomorus; species Scomberomorus guttatus. The sequence continues at coordinate 32,696,284 of CM076445.1, read as the reverse complement.
TCTTAAAGAGCTCATAGTACCCTATTATCCCACTAAAACACTGCGCTCCCAGAATAAAGGCTAATTTGTGGTTCCTAGAATATCTAAAACTAGCCTTCAGCTATCAGGCTCCTCTCCTGTGGAACCATCTTCCAGATTCAGCCCGGGGGGCAGACACCCTCTCTGTGTTTAAAAGTAGGCTTAAAACTTTCCTTTTTGATAAAGCTTATAGTTAGGGCCGGCCAGGCTCACCTTGGACCGGCCCTTAGTTATGCTGCTATAGGCCTAGACTGCCGGGGGACTTCCCATGATGCACTGAGCTCCTCTCTTCTCCTCCTCCTCTCCATTTGTATGCTTTCATGTAACATTAATGCATGTTACTAACTTGACTTCTTCCCCGGAGTTTTTGTGCTTTCTCGTCTCACAGGAAGGTGCAGTGCCTGAATGGTGGGTCATGGCCGTGGGGACTGTGGCGTGGTCCTGTGGATGTCCTGCTTCCATTTCTGCTACTGCTATTATTATTACAAGTCATATCTCTACTACTATTATTGTTGTTACGGTTATTGTTGTTGTTATTACACTTCTGTGTGCCCCCCCTCCCCCCCTCCTTCTTTCTCTGTAAACCCCAACCGGTCAAGGCAGATGGCCGCCCACCTAGAGCCGGTTCTGCTTGAGGTTTCTTCCCCTTAAAGGGGAGTTTTTCCTTGCTGCTGTCGCCAAGTGCTTGCTCATGGGGGGAATTGTTGGGTCTCTGTAAATTAATGAGTACAGTCTCGACCTGCTCTATGTGAAAAGTGCCCTGAGATAACTTTTGTTGTGATTTGGCGCATAAAATTGAATTGAATTGAATTAAAATATGCATGCAATACATCCAGGCAGTTCATTTAAATGAGATTGTCCATGGCCTGACCATTGTCATTAGGTGTATATGCATCCACCTGTTTTTATTGGCATTTTCAATTTGTGCATAAAAACCTGAGTGGAAACACAGACAGTTTGAAAAAAAAAAAAAAAATCCCACAAAAAAAAAATTATGCTTGGCTAAATTATTATGACATGCATGAAACATGTGACTTAAACTTCCACTGAAGCTTCTGTCAGATCTGTGTGAAGCAATAAGGAGACTATAACCTCCTCAAATTAATACTTGAAACAAACATGAATACCATATTTCCATCATGTTTTCTACATTTTTTTTACCATTTGAGGTTTGACTTGCACTCTTTTAATTTAATTTTTTAATTTTACTTTATTTGCACACATAAGACTGCATAAAATCCACATAATAAAAATAAAAGATGTGAAAGGAGCGGTCAAGAAGCCACAGGCTTATAAAACACACCTCCCCTCAACTTGAGGGGATAATAACAAAAAATAACAAAAAAGGGATAAAAAACAAAAAAAAAACTAAGCTAACATAATGTATGACAAGAGGCACACAAAATGAACAGATAGATAAAAAATAGATGTTAAGAAATAATGAAATATGAATTAAATGTGATGAAAATTTCCTTTTAAAATTTTTGAAAGCTCTTAATAACATGCACTTTATATCCATATCTGTACTACATGATATCTGAGGGAGTATTGGCCACGGTTGGTTTTATAAGGAGGAAGGTGAAGATGATCCACCTGTCTAGTATTATAAGAATGAATTTGAGAATTAAATTTGAACAAGTTGTTAAATGATGATGGTAGAGAAAGAGGCAAGAACACGTTTATATATAAACACACATATCCAATGAATATTTATGTCATATACTGAAAGAATATTCGGTTTTCTGAACAGGGGAACAGAGAAAGTCGCCAATCTTACAAATCTTTTTTTAGTTTATGAAGACAGGAGGGGTATGTATTTTCCCATTAATCATTACCATGAATCAAATAGGGAACAATATTAAGTAAACAAAAGACATTTGTGAAACTTAGTAGTTTGCTGATGATCCCCATTGACTTCAGTTTTGTTACAAATAAATCAATGTTTTTTTTTCCAATTTAATTTTTCATCAATCAAACTTGGGAAATTTCTCTTCAATCTACTAACACTATCATAATCCCTAACATACCTCCTGCTCCTTCCCACAAATATTATGCAATTTGACTTTTTTAATATTTAATGAGAGTTTATTGAGTTAAAACCATCTTGCAACTCTTACCATTTCCTCATTTGTATCATTTATTAGTATGTAAGTCAGTATGTGATTAAATCATGTTGGTATCATCAGAAAACATAATGATGTCATTGTATGGTGTCCTCTTCCTCTGCAATAGTTTAATGACCCATAACTGGAAAATTAGCACCACCAGCTGTTTATCTTGGCAAATCAACTCTAAATATCTGCATACTGACAATGGACAGTAACATGCATTCATTCAGATTTTCTTTTGAGGATTTCCTGGACATTTTGTTAAAATTTACACTACATTTGGATGGAAAGTTGACAAGTCTTGCTGAAACAATATCCAATGGACAGTAGTATTAACCATATTAATATGATGGGATGAATTCAGTATTTGTAGGCACCTCAATACCAAAACACAGCTAGCCTGCCACTAACATTTGGGGGGTCTACATGACCCATAAATTTTGTCATCTATCCATGTCTGGGGGTCTACGTGGATGTCTGTGTCGCTGTTGCTGTGCAGGCCAAAAATGTATGACCGCATGAGTCGACATGCCCCCTGCACCTGTGCAGTACAAACAGAACTGCATCCACTATCTGCATGCTTTTTGGAGGACCTTTACTGACTGGAGCAGCCACAACAACCTCCATCGTAATTGTCTATTAAAGAACATTGCGTGTTGCTCTTGATTACAGGATGATTATGTATTATGTGGGACAGCTACTGCCAGGTAGCAAACTCCTGCCATGTACAGCAGGCAGGACGCTAACATCTCCTGTCAGACAGCTTAACAAAGCTGACAGCAGCACTGCCAGATGGTCTTACACTAACGCTTAGCATGCAAGGTTTGCAAATCTGGACCAAATTCCTGCAGCCCAGGTTCAATGAATTAGCCGGTGCTATCTTTGCTTAATTAGTTGCTGGTTAGTGGTATGTCGCACTGACATGTCATAAAATGGTTAATGAAATGGAACTAATTTTGAAAACTTTGATGTAAAATAAGCTTGAGGTTAAGGGTAGATATGATTACACATTGACATGGGGAAAGATTCTCCCAGACACATTCATACACACATCTGTGGGGAATATACACAAATCCTGTCATACCTTTTTACTGAAGGCAACCTAAATAATCTCTACATGCTCCAAACAGAATGTCTCCTTCAATACCCTCAGTTTACTCACTACTGAGGGAGAGAAAAGGCTGCATGGATTTCTGGGAAAGGTGTAAAAATGTTTAAAATGCACAATTTGTGATGATGATGTATTTATTCCCTTGTTTTTTTTCTGCTTGTTTTTTCTTTTAGTCTTATGGACAGAGGACACTGAAGGGCTTTTGAAAATGTGGGGAAATCATTTTTTATGAACTTTAAGACTTTTATAACCACCCCTGCTCAGCAACTTTGTCAAGGGTACTTTAGTCATACCACCTCAATAAGAACTTTAAACACACTAATGTAAAACATAAAACCTCACTTTGGGGACCTGAAATGGGTCATACAGAGTAAGGCTGGTTTATAGAAGTCTTCACTCAAACTTTATATGGACCTTTTAGAGACTGCAGGATGCTTAAAAAAATTGATCGTTCTGACAAATTACATTTTGAGTCTAAGCTTTTATTGACATTGCTCAGTGTAGATTTTTTTTTTCCCTTCACAACTTGTAAAGCAAAGAATGAAAAACATGTTGGGTAATGTGTATTATTGTGATCACAAGTCATCATTTTCTATATCTCAGAAAGAAAAATCAACTGTGAATACGTTTATATTTTAGCAACTTGCAGTGGCAGAAGTTGATATACACAGTGACGTTTGTGTTGCAGTCATGGTCGCCTGGATGTGAAAACATTTTTCATCATTTTGGAGGTGTTTAAAAATCCGATTAAAGCAGCCAGACTGAGTTGCAGCTCTAGAAATTTTATTTGAATTGGATTGCAAAACATCTACAGTATGAGTGTGGCTAAAATAAGATTTACTGAATTATTTCCCTTGTGTATTTTTCCTATCAAGGCTTGATAAAAGCAACATGGTTCAATTTTGAATGTGCCGATAAACAGATTTGAGCTAACAGTTTGAATATAACATAATGGTCATTTGGAGAAGAAATAAGACTGAGTGTCACGCCAGTGGCTCTGTGAGACTGTACTTGAGCTAAATACTAATATCAGCAAACATGCTCACAATGACAATGTATAATGTTTAGTAACTTGTTTAGCTTATATTTGCTTAGTAGCACTAAACACAAAGCAAAGCTGAGGCTGATGGGAATGTAATTGGTTTTACATTTTGCATTTAGTCATGAACTGAAGTCTATCCAGTAGATGTTGAGATATTTCACTGGATAAGTAAAAACTTTGACCTGCTTGTGGCACTAGAAGAAAAATTAGGGGGATCATCCCTAGACTGTGTATAAAAAAATGGATGTAGCGAGGTGTGACATCAGCCACTGGTTTGCATTGGAGTTGGTTTGAAGCCCAGAGTTGCTGCTTATGGTTGGCGCCATCTTTCCTGTTTGCAACCATCAGGACCTTCCAAATAAGGAGTGTGGGATGTTGCCTTTCACGCTCCCTTTACCTGGGACCGAAGTGAAGCTTACTGCGGACACTGAGCAGGTATTGTAATCAAGTAACATTAAACATACCGAAATATTGCAACAATAGTCCGATTCAGTGTGAGTCCCAGAGCCAGGGAGAGCAGCAGGTGAGCAAACTGTCCATCAACGTCAGACATCAAAGCCTGTCCTCAAATTTTATATGTAGCCTGATCATAAATGACAGGACCGGACACAGCAAAATTCTTGTTGTTTTTCTTTTAATTCCCCGACTGCACTCAATAAAGAACAACATTAATTCTGTAATTTTGATGGTCTAGGATAACCAAAATGATAACAAAACAATATTATTTTTCCCTCATTTTGTTCTCAACTAATATCAGTGAAACCAATAAGGAAGCAGGTATTTCTCCTATGAACAACCTTTCCAGAAGCACCTTCCCTAATAAAAGCTTGACATTGGCTTGTAGCTCCTGACTGTCTACTTTAGTGCTAATAACAATGGTGTAGATAGGTCACCCAGAGTATCATAGTACATTAATGCTTACAGTAAGGTTTCACTCAAGAGTTTACTCATATACTCAAGTATACTGTTGTCTATAGTATCTATAGACAACAGTAGTGGCTTACTTCCTAAATAAATAAAAAATAGAAAAGTAGAAATACAACAAATAAATACATTTGTTCAACCACTCAACTTGTGTAGTTAACTCACAGTAGATTACACTAGTTCAAAAAAAAAAGTGTGTGTATATATATATATATATATATATATATATATATATATATATACATTCATGAAGAGAACATATTTTTACAAATACTCTTACATTAACTTCAAATACATTTTTAGAAGAAAACCATGAACTCACTTGCAGTCCCTTGTGCAGCCTGCGCGCTCACACACACACCTGGAGGCCAACACAGCACTTTTATCTCCCCTCTAAACTCAGCAGAAGCATACAAAAAGGGCACATTTTAGTGAAAATAGTTAGCATACACCCCTATGATGCTATGACTCTATCTGTCAGTTTACTTTATCACCACTTACCCTGCACTGCTCTTCAGTGTTTGCCCTCAGCGTGGCGGGGATATCACACACACAACACGTTTTACCAATCTACAAAAATCAGCAAGAATACAGAATCATCATTTATCAAACTTAGTCCGCTAGCTTAATCATACTCTCATCTACTGATGCTGCTAACCATTTTTAGGTCTGAACAAGGTTTATCAGGATATTTTTCAGAGAGATAGGTGAAAAATACACACCTTGGTCACTAGTTTCGCGGCACTACAGCTTCCCGGTGCGCAAACTCTCATGGGAGTTCTGTACTCTCGCGAGATCTACCATTAAGCTGGTCTTAAAGTGACAGCGCTGACTCAACAGAAAGAAACAGCAAAGGGCCCCAAAAACACTCTCTACCCCTTGTTCAGCTGGCTACATATAAGTGGAGCAATAATTTCCAAAATGACCAACAGCACACTTATTAGAGGGCACAAATTTAGCAATTGAGACAATAATAATGATAAATAATAAGAGAGAAGTTGATGCTTTTTGAATGAGAGTCAGTTGGAGCCAGGGATGTTTTGGAGCCAGCATCTAGCAGTCGTAGGTGGCATTGTACTTTAAGGTACTTCCAAATATAGCTTTAGCCTCAAGCTGTGGTAGTTGCCACTTGGGATCAAAGTCAGTAAACTCTCTGTAGTGATTTGTTATACTACACCAAACACAGGGACCCTCTCCAATGTGCAGTGGCTCTATAGAACACTTCTTTTTTGGAAACAGGCATTGTTTCCAAAGGGGTTCATGTCTCTCTAGTATCTTACCATGCACATGCTCTGCCAGGAAAAGATACTTTGAAACGCTCAGCTAAAAATCTTGGTTGTTTGAAGAGAAAATCCACACAATTTATCAGAGTAACTGGTTTTGGATGATTCATTACACTCTATAAAGCATACGCCATGCAAGTGGAGGCAGAGCACCTGATGAGCTTCATTCAGCATTTTAAACACGTTTAACCTTTTTGTTATAAAACATTAATTATTTCCCTGATATTTTAATGCTTAGGGTGGCTTGGAGTTTGTTTTTTGTAATACAGTCTGCAAAAGTAACTAGAGAGTGGATATACTCTGTTACTCATGTTCAAACCTTTAAGCGTTTTTAGAAATAATCATATTAATAATTTCTCCACATATCACTTGTAAAGACATCCATGGGTTGACTGGACTAAATTACCACTTTCAGTCCTTTTAACATTAAGCCAACAGATAATACACAGTATTAATGAACTCATAAAGATTTGGTATGTCCATCTGCAAAGTTCATATTAAGCAGATCTTTTTTTTATTATAAATATTTCTGCCACATTCAGAATGAACTTAGAATGGAAATGCATTCAGTCCTGTTTATGTCCTTGGAAGGGGCATGATTGACATGTTGTGTGCTTTTTCCCATTAATCTTTCACATGAGGCAAACACTCAGGTCACTGCTGTGATACAGTACAGGTTGATAATGCACTGTCCACAGACCATACAGCATGTATGAGTGCATGAAACATTCATAACATATTCCATATTTTCTACTTTAGCTTCCTTCAAGCTTGATACATTTTTTATAATTACTCAATATTTGTGTGGATTGTTGGTATGTCTAGTGAACTGAGAGAAAAAAAGATGAGTGAAAGTGAAAAGAAAAGACATCAGGGACGTCACTGCACACTTGATATATTTAGAGAGAGACCTTAATCCAAAAATGAAAGCATTCAAGTAAAAAGAGCTCAATCTGTGCTGCCAGAAAATAAAATTTGTCATCACTAGTTATTCCTAATGGAGAGAACAGAATAGAAATGACTCAAACAAAGATGTTTTTTTTTAATTATTTCAACATATTTATCACAAAAAAATGTAATGTTTACCTCACAAATCTCCAAGACCAGTCTTTAAAGGTTTAAAACTGTCTTCATGCATCAATTTAATAGTGCATAAAGATTTTTTTAAAAGGGGACATACTTTTTGTTTTTTTCAGTTATACTGCTATAATGCCGGATGTCATGGTCAAAGGTCCAAAACTTAATTTTTCTCCCCAGTGGCTCAAGCCCATCACAGAATCTGACGTGTATTTGCATTAAATATTTTTTATAAATAATACTTTTTGATATTTATTTAAATTTTAACCTCATTTGGTTAATCAATGACCTTTAAATAGACAGTGATAACAACATATATCCTATATATCATATAGCCTGCTGAATGGCCTCTCTGATCAGTACTCTGATCTGAGACAGATTGTGGTTTTCCCTTCAGGACAGACGTCATGATTTCCTCTGAGGTACATGACAGCAATATCTGTCTCAGAGTGTGATACACTGATAGAAAATTGTGTCATGTTGTATGTAAAGGCCCTAGCAAGGGGATATAATTGTTTGAACGTGAAAGGAATGTGGCCAAGAAATGAGAAATGGAAATGAGCAAGAACGCTACTGTAAAAATTACAAGAGGAGCTCTAATATGTTAATATAAATTGCCTAAGGTACAGTATTTGCATTGCAGTGGGCACATCATGTTACTGAGTAATGTGAAAAGGGCCGGGAGAGAAATGTGTGCATGCATGCACATCTCATTCTGTGATTGGTTGACTGACAGCCAAGAAACACCACCGTGATACACACAGAGGGATTCCAGACAAACATCAGCACCCTGTAGCTCCACAACATAGTGCACAATGATTAGAAGAAGGAACTGAATCTGATGACTTATGCTGACATTTTGTAAAATGTAAACAGCCTCTAATATCTGGCAACTTTATTCTCCTGGCACTATATTTTTTGTTTTTACGTTTTGTTTATCAAACAGCAGCCAGAACTCGTATGTCATCCAACATACACAACACAGACTCTACTCAATCTCTGCGCCACAGCTGCACGCACACTGATGACGTATTATGTCGCTCCAAACAACAGTACATGACTTTGTCTGTATAAGCAACAGTATAAGCAAAAATAACAGAACTGACAAAGATAATTAAATAATGTGCAGTAATGAAATAAAAGTATATTCTTCTGCTGTTGCTTTGCATTTCCAGGAATTTGACAAGGTCCAAACACTTTCAGGTCGCAGACCTTCACCAACCCTGTGATCTTATATACCAGGAGTATTGAGTATCTCTCGTACCAGTCGACGCACTGTCAGTCATATTAATTGAGTTGACCCCGGGTTGAGGGTTGGTTATAGTTGCTAGTGGTGTTCAAAATAACAAATCAGTGCCAAAAATGTTCAACAGTCCACATCACCAGCGAAATCAATAAATATGGATTCTAAACAGGTGTAATAAGAAAAACAATCCTGCTGTATAGTGTCAAGAGAAGAAACATTTCTGGATCCTGTTATGTGCTCATCTTATTTTATCATGTTAATTGTAATGCACTTATTTTGCAAATTGCTCATTCAAAACATCACATACTAAACAGTCAAATTCTGCCCTGTGAATAACTGTAAAAACGTCTGGATAGACACAAACATGTGTGTTAGACTGTGGTCAACCATGCGATACTGACTACTGCTGGTAGTCATTTCTGAGAATTACTTTTTACCTAGATGACAACAACTCCGTGACATAATGCAAACCCAACTGAAGTAACATGTTTCAGTGTCTTTCCATATTTGCATTAAATGCCCTTGTTATCATTTTGTGGCCACTTTAGTTAGTAATTTACTCACAAGGCCTTAAGATAAATTGTAATACACCGAAGTTATACTCTCAGTTGGCACGTAATTACAGCTCACACACATATTATTAAGAGTAGATCACAGCTTCAAATCCACATTTAGAAATATTAATGTTGCCAGTAGTTGTGACAGGTTGAGCCTTTTTCACCTACAACAAAAAGCTGAAAGATGTGAAGAAGTGTATGACAAGCAGGGAGTGTGTGTGCGAATGTGTGTTCTTGTACTTTTATCTTTGTGAAGACCAAACTGTGCCAGACCTCGACAGTGAGAATATTTTTGGATTGTTGATTGTTGTACAGATTAAACAAACAAGATATAATTTGTTAATTATGGAGCTTTAGAGGTGCTGGTAGGCAGACTTCTGTCAGCTAAGCTGGACAGAAGCAGACTAGCTGTTTCCCTGTTTCCAATCCTTATGCTAAGATAACCAGCAGTTGGCTATAGCTGCATGTTCAGCGTACATGCATGAGAGTGGTATCCATCTTGTCATTTAAGTCTCAGGAACAAAGCAAATAAGCATATTTCCCAAAATTTCAAACTACTCCTTTAAGATTGGGCTGGGGATAAGGGAATGCATTATGTCAATGAGAGTCCTCACAAGTACACACTCACACACAAACACGTGTGCGAGCGTGTGACTAAGAGAGGCGCAGGTGTTATGCCTGGCCTTGTGAAATGGAAGATGTTACTGAGTGTTGACGCCACAGAGCAGTTGTCAACTCTCTGAACTAAATTCGCAGTGAGCACATTGAGGCGTGTGTTTGAGCTTGCAGAAGTCATCGTGAGCAAGACTCGTATGTAACAGCATCACATTTACCGCAGACATGTTGAAATTATGAGTTGGAGTGATGCACTTCATCATATCAATCAATTCACCAAATCAATTCGATATTTCCTTTTTATTTTGTTTAAATTGTCAATACAAGTACAGGAGGGAAATTGCCTTCTTCAGTGTGCGAGGCATAGCTGAAATGTCTGCATTTCCCGCCTGTGCTTTGGACAATTTAAACAAAATAAAAGGAAAATATGGAATTGATATGGTTGTGCCCCTTTTTGTGCTTTGGACTTTGACTTTGGTTACACGCACTCCATCTCCACCCATGTCTTTTGGCTAAGCGGGATGTTTTTTTGACTTCTACATTGTAACACAAGACATTATTCTGCATATTCAGGATATTACATTTTAAAAAGTTAGCAGACATAAGTATGAATATTTTGTTATTATGTGGATTTTTTTTTCAGTTGGTGTTTATCTTCTCTTGGAATTGCAATACAGCAGTGAGGCAGTGCATTTCTTTCTCATGATCTACATCATAATCAAAGGAGAAAAAAAATATTTTAGAGCAGCTTTATGGAAGTAGCCAATCAAGAGTTATTTTGCAGACCCGTTTGACACTTCTTTGACTGGCAAGAAGTGGCTATTCAGAAAAAGTCAATATTCTGTGTGAGAACGAAAAACCATCCGCAAGTGTCTGTGATCCCTCTGAATTGATTGCTTAAGTGCTTGTCAGATTCACGGCCTATATCGCTCACACTACTACTAACTGTCAAAAAGAGAAAGCAAGGAGAATAATTTGTGTTAATGAGGAGCAAGTTAGGTTCACCAGAGAGGTTTGGAGCCATTATTTAGAATTATTCAGAGATTCACAGCAAATGCACTTATGTTAAGAAGGGAACTTTTATTGTAATGTGTTATCAAGTGATGGGTCACAACAGTAAGATCCATAGACGGGTGCCTGTTTCATTCTGACAGTTGCCAGTATACTGATAATATGTTTACCTCCTTGCTGGTCTCAAACTGAATTAATTGGGGATATCTGGGCTTATTTTTGCTACCCTTTAATGTACTATATATAAACATTATAGAAGATCAGATACTTTGTCACAAGCTACTTTTTTTTGCTAGAGGGTATCAAATTGCATGTCAATCACCTGACACAAATTTGTTTTCAGAAATGCCTAACAAACTTGACTGTGACACTCATGTATTCTTATTTGAAGTGTTTGTACTTGCATTTACATCCAAGCTATATTTGATAGCATATGCTTTATATTTTAACTCAATACTTTGTTTAAACATTCACTTACACCTGTTTAAGATTTGAAATGCTTAAATACACTTTTATTGACAATGTTTTGAGCGCCTGGGTCCTTAATATTAAACGTGTCAATCAGATGACAGACAGACAGACAGACAGACAGACAGATAGACAGACAGAGATTCCCTGCTTTTTGGTTAGATGACCTGCAGTGCCCATTCAAAATGTTTCTGAGACATTCTGCAGTAAGTGTTGAACGTACGTAAAAGCATAATTTTACTGCTGTTTCAGGTGTTTGGAAAACTGTCTTTATGGTCAACTTATATGGCAACATTTATATGTTATTTTCTGGGGTTTAGCATGCTTTAAGTGTAGTGACATTGGGGAAATAGCATTCCATAAAGACTGAGCTTTTAGTATATAAAACACTAGTAGTGGTTTGCTTTACATATACTGGTATTACCTTTAAACTCAATAAATTGCACCTGCAATCTGCCCCGTTTTAAGGTCCTATTCACAAAAGATTTTGCGCCAATGATATCCCGGCGCAAACATGCCCATAAGGTTTTGCAGCTTAGTGAAATTTGCCCTTGTTTTGCATCTGATTGAGTGGGTATGGTTGCTCCAAAGATTTGTGCTCATTGTGTATTTGGCTCTGAGTGCTTCCAAGAAGCGGGTAACCTACGCTCAACAATGTACCTGAACGCCTCCTGTGTAGTCACTCGCTGCTGCTGATGATCTGTTAAACATGCTGCTAATGCTACACTTTCTGTCTAGACACGAGGCCATTCTTGTTTAAAAGCTCTGTTTTCGCTGTTTACTTTTCTCTTTTTAGAGCACTTTTCTCTGACTCATGTCACGCCTCGTCTCTTGTCTCTCCCTGACATGCGGGAGTCAGTTGGCAGTGCCCTGAAGCTCTGCCCTGCCCCTGCACAGAGTGGAGTGGCTCGCTGATTACTGGTTTATTCAAAGTTTCTTAATATTAAACGTATCGCATGTCTGAGTTGCACCATTAGCATTTAGCTCAGATCACTGCTAAGCATAGCCTCAAAGAGCAGCTAGGGTAGACTCGTAGTCTTTTTTTAACTAAGAAATTCTGTTGGATTTCTGGAAAAATCACTTTCATGTTATACAGTATAGTAATAAAATTTCCATATACTATGAGAAAAAATATTATCCATATGACCCACTCCTACAAGTTACCCATTTATTGTCTGCTTGCAGATGGGCAGGCTATTTTAATATTATTAGCTTCGTCCCACCTCTGTGTTGATGCACCTCCTCTGTTAGAAACTCAAAAAAAGTTTAATTATCTTGTTAAAATATTTCATTTGAAAAGTTTAACTTCTAGACACAATTCAATTCAATTCAAATCAATTCAATGCAATTCAATTTTATTTATGGTGACCCAACAATTCCCCCTTGAGCAAACACTAGGTGACAGCGGCAAGGCAAAACTCCCCTTTAAGGCGAAGAAACCTAAGGCAGAACCAGGCTCAAGGTGGGCGGCCATCTGCCTTGACCGGTTGGGTTTACGGGGGGGGGGGGTTTCGGGGGTTTTTTCGGGGGCTTTGGGCGCGGGGGGGCGGGTTGGGGGGTGGGGGGACAGGGGAGGGGGTTTGGGGGGTGGGGGTTTTTTCGGGGGCTTTGGGGGCGGGTTGGGGGGTGGGGGGTGGGGGGACAGGGGAGCGGGTTTGGGGGGGTTTCGGGGGCTTTGGGGGCGGGGTGGGGCTAGAGATAGAATAGAGGAAAGGGGGGTAAGGAAGGATGGGGTTAGGATGGGGGGTAAGGAAGGATGTGGTTAGGATAGAGGAAGGGGGGGTAAGGAAGGATGGGGGGTACGGAAGGATGGGGTTAGGATAAAGGAAGGGGGGGTAAGGAAGGATGGGGGGTAAGGAAGGATGGGGTTAGGATAGAGGAAGGGGGGGTAAGTAAGGGTGGGGTTAGGATAGAGGAAGGGGGGGTAAGAACGATGGGGTTAGAATAGAGGAAACAGGGTAAGGAAGGATGGGGTTATGGTGTGTAGTGGGGATGGCAGGGAGGTAAAACTACTGCTGTCCATGTTGATCCCGATTTGATCTAGATTTCAGTTCTACTGCTGCAACAACACCTTAGGAAGCCTCTTTTCTTCTTCTTCTTTTTCAAGACAAGCTCCTGCAGTTGGATGCTTTGAATAATCAGGCGCTTTATCTCTTCAGTTGCCTCCTCTTCTTTCTGGGGCCACATTCTTTCATGCTTGATGAATTTTCTCTCCAGCTCCTGGGATGCAGAGGTAATTTTCTGGACGTGTTGCTTTAACAAAGTCCTCTCATGGAGAGTGGCATTCTTTACGGATCTTTTCTGGTTGAACTGTTTATTGAAATTCGCTTCCATCATTAAGAGTTTCATTTCACAAGATTCTTCTTTCTTAGAGAGCTCCTGTTTGGAAAACTCCCTCTCCTCAGAGAGCTTCTTTTCATAGCTCTGTTTCTTCTCACTGAGCTCCAGTTTCAAACTCTCCTCTATCTTTGAGAGCTTCTTTTTGAAAGTCTCTTCTTTCTCAGAGAGCTCACGATTAAAGCTCTCCACCTTCAGACGGAGCTCCACCTTGAAATTCCTCTCCTTGGAGGCCAACTCCTGCTGGTGCCTTTTCTCCAGAGCTTCATGTTTGTTTTTCCACCTGTCTTCGCTCTGCTCAGCTTCTTCCCTCTCTTTTAGGAGGGCAGCTGTCTGTGTGTCCAGCTGTCTTCTGAGCTCTGTGACCAGAAGTTCTGACTTTGCCAGCTCCTCCTTCAGCCCGCTCATCTCAGAGATCTGATTTTCTTTCTCTTTCACGGTTTCACGAATCTTCTTCTGCTCAGCTTTCATATTTTTGATAATATGCTGAGCAGAATAATTCTTTCTTTGGAGGCGTTTGTTTGCCAAAACCAGGGTCTGCTGTTTTTCTCTGAGGCAGTCCATCTCCTTTTGAAGTTTTTCTATTAAGAAGGACTGTTCCTCCATCTCCCTCCTAAAGTCCTGTTGAAAAATGGTAAGAATGATTTGTCAGGTTGGTACTATTAAGGGTCTCACTTACTCCTGGTGTTTATTTGTCCAGGTTTTGAGATACACATCTCACTGAGAAACAAATATTTTAAAACCTGAAAAACTAAAACCAAATCTATTTCCATTGCTAGATACCACTGGAGACAATTATATTTGTTGAAGATTTAGAAAAAATATGAAGAAATTAAAGAAGATGAAGGGCCCTATTTTCCTGAAATAGGGCACAGACTCCTGCTGCAGGCCCATGTGGATGTGAGCTTTAGTAATGACCAGTCACATAAAATAAATATAAATACATCACTGCACATATACTGACAATTGTGGAATGAAAATAAATAAAGCTGATGTGTTCTCATGTGTGCAGCAGCTGCTGGCATAGGTGCTGTAGCTTATTTTGTTCAGTTAATACGGGATAATTAATATATTTAAACAACTCTGTAGTTCTATTTTGTTCTCATTTATGCTTTTAAGTCCAAATGCAATAGATCCTTATATATCCAACAGGATTCATTAGTGTTCAAAAAGCACCTCGCAATCTGCACATATCAGTGTATTTTTTTTTCTTCTATATTCAATTCATTTTTATAGATTATTTTTCCAGTTCTGTGCTCCCAGAGCAGCTGCTCTGAGCCTGTATTTGAACTTAGGTTAGGTTAGAGTTAGGAAAGTGTCTCCTGATTAAGTTTTTACTGACAAATAAGTGTCTTACCTTTTTGGTTTTGAGAACTCTTTTTGCCATTTCTAAGATGGTGTTGAAATTCTTCTTAGGGTAACAAACTGAAGATATTTCAAAGTAGTTGATGGTTTCTCTCCACTGTTGAGGATACTTTCTCAGCTCGTGTTGGGTCCAAATGACTTGTGGCTTTGAGAAACTTCTATTGTGTGTTTATGTATTCTAGAATCTTCGTCATGGAATGCAAATGTAAGCCTTTGATACATCATAATGCAACATTCTATTACTGTGTGATGTCATAAAGCCAAAAGGCCTGAATCAGTTTCATTGATGAAGTCGTACTTACATAAGAGGCAAAAGAAACAACCCAGGAAATCATACAAACTGAACAGGCTTTTGCTCTTGTCCTGATTTTTGTCAGCATGTCAAACAGCCCCCACTGCACTCAGACATGGAACTGAGCGACTCACTTGTTTATTCAAAGTTTATTAAACAGAGAACATAATGGACAGAAGAGTCAAGTTGTTTTCAAGCACATTACCAAATATCAAGTTATGTATACAGTCTATTTTGCTTTGCAAAACCAAAAAGTGAAAATTATATAACTCTAATTGATACTTGCTTTTTCACTTACTTTCTGCTGTTAAATGTATTTATCGATATGTGTTGTCTAATGTAAAGTATTCAAGCATTCAGCTACCTGAATCCAAAAAATAAATAAATAAATAAAACCCTTTTCCAACTAGATTGGACAGGTTAAGATAATACTCTCACTCAATCAAGGACTAAATGTCCAATTGCACTTCCAGTGCCAGCCAGGTAATTGGAAACGCAATAAAGTCAGTCCTGTGGGTGAGCCTGCTGTGCTGCTTGCTATGAATCTGAATGGCTTTTTGCAAGTTCTGTCACGACTTCAGGCCTCTAACCATCTCCTCTAACTTCCTGAGATGTGGGTCAGACGCTACAGGCCATCTGGTTTCGTGCTGTCACACCGAATCTCAAAAGCATCTGCTGCAGCTGCTGATGAGACGTTCCTGCTCATCTGAAGAACTGAGCTTCCTGGATTTGCAAGTGGAGTAGATTCAGTGTCAACATCCATTAGAGTGGTGGTAATTGAAACTGAGTGCTAATAGACTCTTGGGCAAATTGGAAATACACTCCAGCAGTTAAAAGTATAGAGAAGTAATTCACAGATAAGATACTTTAGAAGCACTTGTGCACATGCTTGCACACCTGCACATGCACACACATTGACAAGTATTTAGAAGATTCAGATTATCTTGATCAAATTTGAATCTTAACATCAATTAATTGATTTAGATCTGACCTTCAAGCTCAGTAACTGATAAAACCTGTGTAGGAGGCCTAATGAAAGAAACATAAACCACATTTCTTTGTCATATGCGCTCCACCCTTTAACAAGCTTTGCTAGGTTAACCCCTTGTTAGGCTCCACCACAACAGCCTGACACCAAATCAGCATGATTTCACCCTTTGGTGACTGCCATGATGGATTTGTTCAGCAGTATCTTTTCAGCTCTGAAGGGTTCCTGATATGGGTTCCTCCTTTTCTGCTACTTTGGCTGCTGCACCAGGCTCTTCGCTCACTCCCCCACTAGCAAAGAGTGGTTTTGGTACTTCAGGCTTCAGACTTTGGCCGTCTCTCCAAATTATCTCAGTGTTAGTTTCGAGGGTGGCTGCAGCTCTGGCAGGACACACACCAGAGATGGGACAAAGTAATGTACTAGTCAGTAATTCTTGGAATTTAAGTCCAAAACCCATTCCCAAATTATTCCGGTCTTTTAGCCTGAAAATGACCCAGAATATAAAAAGATGGAATTTTTTTTTTAAAGAAAAAGTGCAGCTGATACACATTTTTGTACATAGACAGTGTCCTGAGTTAAATTTGACCTGTATTTATTTTAAAAAATTAAAAATTGTTAAAAGGTGTTGTTGAATAACATTCATTGAAACCACAATGGCTGTTATATCCTCCTGTTTTAAATAACATTCTCCACAAACAAATAGCGTAAAACCTAAAGGACACACTATCTCTGTTCTCTGAAAGCTGAAGGATTAATCACACATTCATTGATAATTAGTGATAAGGTATTTATGAACAAAAAACTGATTTGTAGTTTAGAAGTTTGGTAGGGGGGATAGTGTGAGGGGTCAGAATATTTAACAGTAAGTGTTAAAATGTTTAAAAACATACAAATTGTATTACTATATTAATGATAGCAAAAGATATTAGAAGTAAATCATTTATTTAGGCTCTGGCAGCCTTGTACAGCCTATGGCACAGGATACTTAATAGCAGACCTTTGTTCAACTAAAGCTTTTACCTTCACAGGTCCGATGATTGAGTGGTTTTGGGGGGGTAGCATATCCCACTGTGCCTTTTTTGATACTACCACTGTGAGGCACCAAAGTCAGACATTTTCAAGTTCTACACATAGCGGCTTTAAATAACATACATTGAAATGACACAGCATCTGAGTTTTTTTATTCCAAAGAAAGGTGTTGAGTATGTTTTGTTTTATCCATGCTGTGGGGAATTGGAACATAGGAAACACGGTGCACGTGTGATGTTGGGATTTCAGATCATTTTTGTATTTTTTTTTCAATTCTGCTTGGATGACCAAACATGTACCTTGTCTAAAATTAGTTAAAAGGCACACCATTTGTGCAGACACATCTGATAAGTTTATATACTAACTCTGCTAGGTGTACCTGGTCACATTCTGATTTTAATTCAGATTTTAATTTGTCTTCATTGTCTTTGCATTGTCAATTTAGTCAATAATTTTAACCTTCCAGTGACACAAATTTTAGATGATATTGCATCTATACCAATATACTAAGATTTACCTTTACCACCTAAACAAAGATAATTTCTGGTAAATCAAAAGCACCTTGGAGGAATGTGGAAAGAGTGAAGGCACTAAAAAGAACCTGCCACAAATCTGAACACAAGCGGCGTAAGACCAAATTGCAGGCTGATTGTTATTTATAAGGACTTGCTCAGTAAATATAACAAAGAAATTAAAAAAAATGTAGCAATACTTTTCTCAAATTATTACTGAAAATTTTAATAATTCTGCAAAATGCAACAAATTTGCCTCATACTTTAAATCCAAGATTACCAATATTAGGAACAATATTGTGGCTTCCTCTGCTGGTGCGAGTGACTACTCTTCTTCCACAGTGTTGCCATACTGCCAACACTCTGTTCTTTTCACAATACATATACTGTATGGAATATTATACTGTATGTTTTTTTAACATTTAAAAAGCATATAGCCATCTGAGATGAAATGTGAATTTCTTTTTATACAAACACATTTTGATTGTGGTTGATTGAGATAAACAGCACTTTAACAGTCTCAACTGTCAAAGGAAACATGTTAAACTGAGAAAAATAATGTTATAAACGAGAGAAGCAATATAAAGTACAAAGAGCTTTTTCTACAACACATAAGACATGATAAAAAAACTAAACTGGATTGGACAAAGTTTAAGAGTGCAGTTTTATCAACAATAGCAGGTGCATTATAAATGTGTTACAAGAATATGTTTCCTACCTTGAATGTTTATTGTGCTGTTTATTATTTATTTATTTATTTTGATCCATTTCTGGATAAATAAACACCACTTATTAACAAAGCATTCCATCAAATGAAGTGATTATTCTAAGTGTTGTTTCTAGGTGTTTTGTTTCTTCAAGTGCACCACTGAAGCATGACTTGAATTAATCTTTAGGCTTTATGAAACTGGAGAAAAAGCAGCATCCCAGGGGTGCTTGCTTTAAACGGTGTGTTTATCGAAACATATTAAGAGGAAAACCCATTTATTTTTCACCATGTTGTGACATTAATTTAAAAAAAGAAAGAAAGAATAACAAATAAACAAAAAAAGGAGATACCCTATTAAAAGTGAGTTGTCTCTTTTTCCTCTGGCCTCACTTCTCTGTGGAATTCCAAGGTAATTATGGTGATGGTGGCATATCATCACATCTCGTGTACTCACATCAGCATCAATTATACACCACCCATAAAAAACATAATTTTGCTTTCACAGAGAGACTTAATTAATACAAAAACTGTGAATTGCAACAATCAAAGAGACTAGTGGAGACCTTTGAGGGAGATGACTTTTTTTTTGTTGTGATTTCATTTAATATGAAGGTTCATTCAATGTGAATTTCTCTAAAAATGTAAAACAAAAAAAAAACAGTTATGCAAATTGGCAAATATTTATACTTTAGCTACTGAGCATAGTCCTAACAGTAACAGCTACAAATAGCTCAATAAAGGTTAATTGTCTGTTTTATTTATATATCTTATCTATATTAGATCATTTAAATATTGTTAATAGCATGTTAAGTTAATTTAGAGGGCACCATCAAAACAACTTTCTGATAAGTTGATTAACATGGAAAATTAAGTTATTGCTTTACTGAAATCATGAAAATTTATGGCTGGCATTTTTTTCAGCAATAGCCATACACTGTGTTTCCATTATGTTACGCTCTGTCTAAGGGTTGCTGAGATGCAACATGAGAAACCTCCATCGTCTCCAAGTCCCAAGCAGCCAGAGAGACAGATTACTGAACATACTAATGGTTTAAATTATTTACAATGTGAGATGAAAATACATGCAATACAAGCGTTGTGTATTTATGCCCTGATTTAACTTCAGGGTGGGCAAAGGACACAAAACAAATCTAACTAGGAAGGTGACAAATATAACTTAATAACCCCTATTAATACCAGAAGAACCAAAAGTCATCAGTGTGGCAAAGGCTACATGTAATCAGAATGAGGGTACAACAAGTGTGGCTGGTCGGGAGAGGAGGGAGATTAGTTTACAATTTACATACTGCACATGCACACACCCACACCTGATCATGCATACATTCACAGTAATGGAAGGAAACACATATCTACAAAAAATATGTCTGCAGTCGCAGTTCTTTTCATTGTCACCAGCAGAGTGTGACTTTCCCTCTTAGATTTCAAATTGTGTATGCACAAGAGATTCACAGAAGGTGGTAAATACATGTACTGGACATGATGCAGAAGGCACAAGCTGATTATGCAACTTTTTTTGTCTATTTAATTAAAACAATAATGTGATGAATCCTCTTAAGCCTTGATTTGTTTGGCTGCACTGTAAAATGACACAGCACTTCTATAGCTCCTGTCCTGCATTAGTGAGACAGAGTAGCAGTTCAGGTTGAGTTTGCTGCCCCCAGTGGTTGACACATGTTTAACTTCAAACAGAGTTGCAAGACCTGCAAAACGCATATGCCATAAACAAGGACTTAGATAGAACTTTATGGCTTTAGTGCTTTTCCAGTCATTTACAAATTTAATTTAATTTAAAACATTTTCTACAGAAAATGAAATGTAAGAACAATAAAATATAATAAATGTCAATCCAATTTCCAAAGTACATTTTTCTAAAAGGTGTAATTATTACAAGAGGAAATTAAGTGCAATTACAATAGTTGTAGACACCGTGTTAATGTGTGACACTTGTGTGACAAAAGTATAAAAACTGCTTTGTGAACATTTAAGAGTAGTAGTATGAAAGCTTAAGTTGAGCATGAATACTTGAATGTATATTATCACTACGGTGCTGGTACTATTAGTGATTTTACAGAGAAATCTGGTCCACAGTAGAATTTGTGTGGTGTGAGTGAAACAGACTCTTTTCATGTGTGGTAGCAGCGATTGTTTGTTAGCACAAAAATAGTAATCTGGGAAACAGATTCCTTGGAAAAGAAAATTACTTTTTGACCTCAGTGGAAGGTGAGTGAGAGCTTTTGCAAATTATAACATGCAAGCTGGAGATTGTGTGCTGAGAAAACCAGAAAGTAACAATTCAATTTAACCTACAGAGGGGTTTTAGGGTCAAAGTTCAACCTGCAAGGATGGAAAACAAGCACTCCTGTTGGAAAAACTCAATTTACTTAGCTGCCATGCTGTGATATGTTCTCAAATTAGGTGCTGGAATAGGAGAGGGGGAAGCTATTGGAAGAATTAGATAAGTAACACAGAATGCGGTATACCCATAGTAAAATATATATTCACTATATCATAGGAATGAGCTATAATTGCTCTTTGTCTTATTTGCTATTTTGATGATGTTTTGCTCCAGGCTTATTGCTTACTTGCTATGACAGTTAGCTGGCTTGGTTACATGAGGTAAGGTGAGCTGTGTATATACAGGGAAATACATTACTCAGATTTTGCCTGCAGGGGTCACAATATTATACGTGTTACCAAATTTACAGTATGTGTAATTATAACAGTGGGTGGAGTTCTGGGAGCATCAATAATGACAAATGCAGTGCAAAAAGACCTTTTGCATTCTTTTTGATCTATAGCATAATCTATACCCCTAATTTCACCCCGACTGCGATCATTCACATATTTATGAAAATATTACCAAGGAGTAAAAAGAAGAATTTCACACCATGCTTTGGGAAATTGGGAAACACATTTAGCAGTGTCAGTAGTTGTATTAGAGGACCTGAAACAAATAGAAAATATTAATACAGCTGCCAACAACGGGCCATCTTTCCCATCAGACATAAATTCAATTTATTTTTAGATTTATCTGGCCATTTTTGGCTTTGTTACACGAGTATAATTGGAAAATTTGTCTTTTCTGTCTGAGGGGGATTCTGAAATACTGAGAAAGAAACATTTGCATTCATAGCCATTCATTATTAAAGAAATGTCATGTTGACATAAAGAAACATCTGTAAGTCTTTCATCATGCTTCTTCCTGCTGTGAAAAAATGCATGTTCATTTGGCATTTCTTTTCAAGGTGTTTGTGAATAAATGTGTCAACAGTAAACGATGATGGAGGGGAAATGCACATTTAAACCTCAATTTAAAAAAAAAAAAAAAATCTTAAAAAAGAGGCAAACACACAATGTGGACAAGGTAAAAATAAGTAGATAAATAAAAGGCTCTCTTCTTCTTCAATATTGTGCCCTCCCTCCACTTCCCACCAATTACAAGCGTTAATGATGCATCACAAAGGTGCACTCACATGTGACCACCCACTCCCTAAACAACACTGGACGGTCAGCAAAACTCCAGATTATGTTCAGTTAGGACATTTTTGAACATTCAATTTAAATCATTGTCAATGATATCTGTGGATTACAACTATTACAGTTAGGAAAATAAAAAGTGTTTAATATGGAGTATGGAGTATTGAAGTATTGTAAAAAGCCAATGTAAAACTGTTGGTCTAAAACAGAAAATACTGGATATTTTAAACAACTATCCTCCATCATATCCTCCACATCTTTAGGAGATTACAAAAATAATAGATATTCAAGGGGCAAACAGTGTGCGATGGCTAAACTGATACTTGGCTTGTGGCTTTAGGTGTCTTTGAAGTCTTTCTTGTAAGTTTCTTCTTTCTGGAGCTTCAGCTCTCAGCAAAAGTGAAAAAGACAAAAGTGAAACGCAATGAACGGGCCATAATGGCTGGCAAGGCTAAGAGAAAAAAGAAGCCCAGACAAAACTTTGCAAATCCTTGGTGCTCTTTCTTTGTGTGAATAGAAAAACTGGCCTTCCATTAAAAGGGGAATAATTTTATTCCTATCCTATCTAGGGAGAATATTTAAAAGCTACGGGTTTGCAATTGGATACTCGCTAATTTCTGTCATTAATGTTGACATATCATGAAACCATTTTTCTGTCATTTCAAAATAACTAAAGGATTCTAAAACACAGTAAAGGTTAACAATGGTTAGACCAGTCAAGATACATATATTTACACATTTTGGTAGGCATTTCTGACTATTGTAGTTAATTATCATGAATAAAAATGAGAGGAAGAGGGAGAGAGACACTTAAAAAGGAATGTGGGCTTATCTAAAAATGTATGATCCTAGAGATAGTGTGAGCGAGTAGAGGAAGGGAGAATGGTTCATTAATTTATCTGTGGAGGTTAGGGGAACTTCAGGTTGGTGTAGTCTGTTTGTATCTGGAAAAAGAACAAGGTTGTTTATTCCAAAACTGTCCATTTCTTTTTGTGGCTGGTGGGAAAGGCTGGCTTTTTAGTTCTGTTCATGTTCTCCTTGACATCTTTTATTCCTTGAGGTCAGAGGTCATTGTTTGTGTGTGTGTTCTTGTATACACACAAATAGACTAAAACACCATAATGTTTCTGAAAGAATCTAACATCTTTATGTTCCTGGGTTCGCCCACTACAATATAATGATACGTATCATTATTAAAAAGATTACATCAGCAATTCAACATCCAAACAGGAGAAATCTGCTTAAGACAAATCTCTGGTGTGAAATCCTCTCCTGGGGTTAATAAAGAAGGTGTGTTTTCTCCAGATGCAGAAAATACTTTTTTTTTTTTTTTAAAAATTGGGCCAGACACTGGAGAATTAACATGCTGTTTCCATAGTCCAGATTAAGGAAATAAGTTTCCAGTTTCTGTCTGACCTCATGTTACCCCCTTAAAGGCCAGTTCCAATACAGTCAACCTATTTTCATATTGCCCTTAGCCAAAGCTTGGCAAGGTGCTAAAGCTTCCCAGGATTTTTTGGCTCAACAACCATTGTGCACTGAAAAAAGCTGCATCCAAACTCAGAGTTTTAAAAAACTGTCTGTACTATATGTTGCATTTTGATAGCCAATGCCGACATATTAAGAAATGATTCCCTCATCTGATATGATGTTTTAGACATTTTTTTTCAATTTTTGTCATTGTCTGGAAGGTTAAAAGGATTATATTTAATTCATCCATTTATGTTTATACATACCATACCTACACATACCTAAGTATAGAACATTAAACAGAACAATGTCACATACAGTGTCATTGTATTAAAAGCTAATGCTGTATTACAGCTAAGCTAATGTTTCCGCAAGTACTTGTTAGTTCTAACTTGGCAGTATGTTTGCAGATGTTTGGCTCTGCATGTGTCATCTGATAAATCTGCTGCCTCTTTGGCAGTGAGAAATGTTGGCTCCTCTCCCTGTTTTATCACGGGGAGGCAGCTCCGACAGAAAGCCTGACACTGAAAATCCTCATAGAGAGGAAGGTGAAACAAATTAGAATGTGTGGAAGAGGAGTAGGGAAATGAACCATCACAACAAAGATCAGTTCTTATTATGAAAACTGGATCACTTATCCGTTTTTTTTTTCTTACAGGTCAGGGACTAATGTGCCTTTTAAAAACTCAGATAGGGAGAATGAGGCTTATGTCTACTGTACTGGTATAAACTATGCGTATGCGTAAAGAGAAAAAGAAAGTTTCAGAATTTGATATTAATGATGTGAGTCATCCATAAAAGGAAGAGTAGCATATACTATTCAAGAAATTGTTTTAAAATTATTCAGATCTGCACTTCTTCATTATTCTGTGTCTTAAGTTTGCAGAGACTCTTCAGACTTTTCTGCTCGCACAGATAGATAGATAATACATAAAAACTCAGCAGTCTAACAGTGTGAATAGACATGCGTGCATACAATGACAACTCTCTTTTTATAAATCAAAAACATAGAAATGTTCTTTCGATATCACCACAGAAATATTTCAAGAACATTCACTGGGATGCACTTTAACAGACTCTGATCTGAAATCCTCTGCTAATTCAAATCTTTTCAGGGTTTAATTCTCAATCAATATGGGGAACTCTGGCCCCGGTACTTACAAATGATTGAATTTGAATTTGAATTCACCTCCTCAAGGTCAATATGAATACACAACATAACAGAAATAATGTGTCGCAAAGCAGTAGTAGCCACTCACCCTGTAACATCCTTTTACACATCAACTGTACCAGCTTATTTTGGGGATCACCAGGTGTACCCAGGCCAGCTGGGAGATGTAGTGACTGTAGCGTGTTCTCTTCCTTGAAACACCTCCATTGGGAGGCAGCCAAGAGGTGTTTTTACTACGTGTGCAAACTTAAATGTACCCTGTGGAGTTTCTGACCTCTAGTAGTACAATGGAGCAGTTTTTTAAAATGTTTTATAATTGCATTCTGGTTTTGTTTCTCTTGTGCATGTGCACAGGGACGCACACAGACACACACATGCACGCAGGTAGCGCGATACACAGTCCTGCTTGGTTTCACACTATTCCATTGATCTACAGGTGGCTGTAATGCACCGAAAAATGCATCAATTTATAATGGAGGGACTTCACTCTCCATGGATTTCTATCAAATTCAATTACATTTTGAAACCAGTCCTGTTGGAAAATATCATATAGACCTCGGTGCAGTAGGAGTTCTTCTGGTTTAACTCCTACAATTCCTATAGAATTTATTGTGTTTAAGGACTGGTTCCAAAATGTTAAAGATCTTCTAACTGGATGTTTCTTGTAAGGTCGTGGTGGATGGATAGGTCAGCAAAGCATGTGACTTTGACATGGGAGACTGTTGTTTGTTCCCCATTTCCTAATAAGAATTAATGTGTGGAAGAGAAGTAAGGAAATGAACCATCACAGCAAAGATCAGTTCTTTGGATCACTTGTCCATTTTTTTTACAAAACAGGGACTAGTGTGCCTTTTAAAATCTCAGATAGGGAGACTAAGACTTATGTTTATATCACTGTAATGGCCAGTTTAGACCAAAGATTCATGACGAGACGAGTTGAAACTTGCAACTACTTGCAAAGCACTGGTCTGCAACGTTCTGAAA
Source organism: Scomberomorus guttatus (assembly GCA_038419695.1). NCBI lineage: Eukaryota > Metazoa > Chordata > Actinopteri > Scombriformes > Scombridae > Scomberomorus > Scomberomorus guttatus. The sequence continues at coordinate 32,670,469 of CM076445.1, read as the reverse complement.
CCTGCCAGTTTACATAAATGCGACTAGATGAGACTGTGTATTGTTTCCATAGCAACGACTCTCTGTACTTCTGTTCTAACTGCCGGTTTTTCAGGCTTTTTTGTAGCTGGATACTTTGTAGCATCTGAAAATACAAATAAGGATATTGATAGTGAGTTACTTGCTACAGTTGCAGTTCTAGCATTGGTGAAATGGCAAAAACATAAAAAAACAAGAGGGTCAAGAATTTGGATTGCACTTTTATTGCAAATTGCAAATTTTAAGGCTTGTTTCATCCAGACATGGCTGTTCCTCAAACAAAATGATGAGGTGATAATTTTTTTTTCCTCCCTCCAAAATTCTGCCATTTTGACCAGCTGACAATTTGTAACTGACTTGACCAGTTTACTTCACTACGAGCTGATTAGCTGTTAAAACAGGTGATTGGCCTTACGTTCTGGTGGCGTCGCAGGTGACGCCACCAGCCAGCTTGAGTCAAGCTGAGATGGGCCGGTTTACACCGCTGCAACTTTTTCCTGCAACGCTCTAAAACGGTTTCATCTCATCATGAATCTTTGGTCTAATCTGGCGTTAATGGCGTAAACTAAATTTAGTTGCATGAGGAAGGGAGATTCTTTGAAATGTGTAAAGAGAAAAAAGAAGTGGCAGAATTGGATATTAAAAATGTTATCCATGAAAGGCAGAGTAGCATATATTATTCAAGAAATAGTTTTAAAATTCCTCAGATCTACACTTCTTCACTAGGCTATTCTGTGTCTTAAGTTTGCAGAGACTCCTCAGACTTTTCTGCTTGCACAGATAGATAATACATAAAAACTCAACAGTCTAACAGCAGGAATATACATACATGCATACAATGAAAATGATCTCAGTTTATCAATCAACAACATAGAAATGTTTTTTCCTATGTTTCAGTCTGTCAACATTTGTTTACTTTTGATTACGATTGTGACTGATTGCGATCTTTCTTTAAGCAAGCTAGTAGTTCCATTTTGAAAAACCTATTCCTACTTCAACTGTGAATCCAAAAAGAAAACATCTTTCTGGTTAATCCTATCTCGAGACAAGATTTTAGATATTGAATGATTCCGCAAAACCCTGGACACTTTCAATAAGAACATTTTTAAAATACACACTTTCGACAGTATCTACATGGCAACTATGGTATAGTCAAGGCTAGAGAAAGAGTGTGGTTATGGCAAACAATCATCTTTAATCATCTATAATCTGTACATGTAACATGCTAACATTCTAGCATTTACCTTGTAACATTTAGCATGTTAGCATTCTAACTTTCCAATAGGGATTTTATTACAATGAATTGCTTACATAGCTGTCTTCACCAGTAGAAATGAGTAGACATTGTAAGATAGTCAGATATTGTAACATTGAAACACAGTCACAATTATAATTACAAGCAGAACGATGAAACAGAAGTATGTTTTAAACAGGACTTCAGTAGCTTGGATCTCACACACTCACGTGTGAAGCCAGCTGCTCATATGCACGCAGCAGACAGCCTCTTTAGGTGGTCAAATGAGTCTTGTATTAGAGGGACGTAATGTAAGATTGCTGAAGACTGTGTTCAGGTACATGGAAATGAGCTCCATCCTGTTATCTTCTACATACCCGAGGTGCTCATTACTCAGCGGCAGCTGAGCGGAAACAAATGCAATCTGTATGGAAATGTATGCTGCTTAGTCACAATACTGTCTGTGGGTAATAGTGTAGTGTATCTTCTGTGTGCTTATGCCATATTCACAACATATCAGGGGAAGTCAAAGAAAAGAGTGACATTGCTGCAACTCAGAAGCATTCACGTGTTTAACTTGTAAGGTTCACATTCAAAACAAATTTATCTTTGGGCTCAAATCAACCAGACATCACTGACATTTTCTTAAAATAGACTGGTTAAAATTACTGTTAAAGGGGACATAACATCATTTTTGTGATTCGTAATTTATATACTGTTATATTGTTGGATGTCTATGTTAAACATAGTCAAAGTTCCAAAACATGAGGTTGACTTGTGTAAAAATACTCCCCGAAAGTCAACAACGGCCTGAATGCTTCGTTAGCATATTTACCTATACTTTCCCATTGAACTGACCTCATATCGTTCACGTTGTTCACTCGCATATTTCAGATTGGATTCTGCCTCAAAAATGTACCAATATATTTGAGAAATTTCCATTTCGAGTAAAGAACAATAGAAGGAAGTGAAATCCTACTACTACTGTTTGTTGACGTAGCCTCCGGAACCACCGGAACAGAGTAGGCTCATCGGGAGGCGGGCCTTAAAGAGACAGGACCTAAAACAGCCTGTTTCAGACAGAGGCTGAACTGAGGGGCCGCATAAAGAGCCAGTATAGGATAAATTAATAATGCAAAGATATTCCAGTAGAGCCCCAGAATAAAAATCCTGGAATAGACCTGGGAATGTGCATGATATGTCCCCTTTAGCCGTTTTTTAAATATAATTTCAACAGCTAAATTTCATTGAGTCTGCTACACAATGAAATAAAATGAATTAATTGCTTTTGAAACAGCTGTTATGTATAACCTTGATATCTACTTCATTGTCTTGCCTACGCTCTTCTGTCTTTCTTTTTTGATACTAGTGTTGACTTGCGTCTACAATTTCTGACACAGATTGGTAGAACATTTTGAGTATATATACATTATTACATATATTACCTTACTTGTAATTACCACTTTTTCACAGTCAGCACATTTTCATTCAGGGTAAATCCAATATGACATGAATACTGCATTAGTCCCTGTGAACTGGTAATGCACCTCCTCCTTCCAGTCTTTTACAAGCCAAACTGTGGTATTTCTTCATCTCTGGGCTTGTCATAATTAAAGTGCAAGCTTTCTGTTGGCCTTGTTATCTCAACAAAAGTGTGGAATTTATCAACAGTTCTCTGCATGACAAGGTTCATTTTAACAAGTCATGTATTAGTCTTTTTGAAAATGTTCTCCACTTTACCCATTAAATGTGGAATTCACTGCACACATTTTCTATTGCGCTTTATTCTCAGCCTTTTGAAGCCTCAAGGGCTTTAAGACTTTTAAAGGGTAAATGTGACTTGGGTGAACAGAAAATAACATACAGTATGCAAACACCAATACACAGGGTTTATTGTTAGAATCTCAAGATCCAAGGTCAGCAGTATCACTTTACATCACAGTTTTTCTCAATTTCTTTAGCAAATTATTTATTCGTTGTTAATTCTTAGTTCTCAAAAGACAAAGAGCCATTACCACACCATTTTATACTGAACAACACTTAATCTGTTGTGCAAAAGTCATTCACTTAATCAAGATTTAACTCACATGTCAAAAGTAAATAACATCCACAAGTTCATCACTAACACCAAAATATAGACAGATAAACATCAACAGCATTATTTGTTATGATCTCATGACCACCTTCTTCTCTTTCATAATGTCAGGAAGTCCCAGTTTCAAGTGATAATCCTCTCCTGCAAGTGCGTGTAAGAGGTTGTAGGAGTGGATTTATTAGACAAACAAAACAGTAAACCCCAAGAGAAATAAACATGAAATTGATTTAAATAAATCTTATTATCGGAGAATGCATTCGAGCTCTGAGAAAATGCACAGTGGTGGAGGCGATTTGAATCATCTATCAAGTTGCCAGCAGAAATGCTGTTTTAGCGTAATTCAACTAATCAGAATGAAGGCATTTAATAACTGTGCTCTCTGAAAAATATGAACTGACAATCAAATTAATTTACTATGCAAGGTCAGTACAGATTTGAGCACTTGGGAATACCTGACGTATATTTCAGCATATGTATTACCTTTCCATTGAAACTACCATATAGTTTTATCACTAGCTCACATACTTCCTTTCTCTGTGTTCCAGAAATACTTGAGGCTTTCCCCTCATACATATGAAGGTCGCAAAGTTGAATTAGCAAGCATGGATATTATGTGTCAGACCACATAAACTTCTGTATCATGTGTCTCAGTGTCACTACAACGATAGCTTTGCAAGTGCCTCTGCAAGAGGATCATCATAAAGCAAACCAGTACCGCATACCCCGTGGCACACAATTACTGGGAGATATACAGTAGATGGGAAATGAAACCAATTAAAGGAAAGAATGAAATACGTGAAGGTCAACTGGTTGATTTCCTCATTTATTAATGCAGCATTACATTTTGTAGGGCAAACCACAAACATGTATAGAATGATTTTAAATATAAAAGAATATTTAACAATAAATCATGACAACTAATTGACATAATGTTAAGAAAATGTGGCAAAAAATATGATTTCACATAACATAGGCATCCCATTTTCTTCTACTCAATTTAAGATGTGGAATAATGGACTTAATTCCTCATATATAATGTGTTTATACTTTTTTCCCTCTCAAACTACACATATTAAGCTATGAAGCTGTGAAGCCATTAAAGTTAACATTAGCTGTAGTGTAATATACCCATCCATGTTTTCTTTTGGTTTAAATAACTTCACTGCTGTGATTTTAAAGCCTACAGTTGTAGCTTCTAAATGACCTTTTTACATTCAGAGTACTGTACATTGATCTACTTAAGCCAAACTTAGTGATCAACTATGAGAATATGATGATATAATGTAGAAAATGACAGCATACTGGGGAATTTGGGTATTTGGTCCAAAATAAAACTGCAGTTCATATGAACCAGAACTTTTAAAAACTCCTCATTTCTGATTTAATACATAATACATTAATACTTCGTTAACTTGCAATGTTGATTCTTCACAAACCGATCAAAGCAAAGCTGATCCTGTGCATCCCACTTTCATGCCAAGGCTACATTGTTTGTACATGCATCCATACATATGTATTACTGTAATAATACATCTGAACAAACACAACTTGAAAATGTGTCCGCTGTCAAGTCAGATGTGCTCAGGGGTTTTACAAACAGATTTGCCACAATTTGCTTTATGGAATGAAAAGATATGTATGAGATGATATCAAGAGAGAACAAACAGTAACTTAAGATGATGCGTGCGTGTATGTGCAGGTTTGCATGTAAGTGGCTATGCAAACATGCAAATGCGAGCACTGCTGCAGATTTAGAGTGATGTGATGCATTTGTGGTTGCATCTGTGGATGCATCTGATTTACATGAGTGTATGTATGTATGAGTTTTGTGACTAGTATTAATCAGTATCAATCATGCATGTTTTCTCATCAACTATTAATTAAATAAGGTACTCAAAGTAATTTCTGAATGAACGTGGCTTCATGAGATTTTATTTGGTATAATCATGAAATATAAAATTTGGATAAAAATGATTTGTTTTAACTTTGTGTTAAAATGTTTCCCTGCTTCAAGGACTGGTTTTCCTGCAGATTATTTTCAACTCACGGAAATGTTTTTCAGACATGCTGAGCACAGACTCAACAGAAAGTTACAGTAGCCTAAAATGTAATGAAGGAGAGACCCGCACTAGGCACGAACTGCCTGAACAAGTCTTTCATGGAGAGTAAAGTCATGACATAAGAGACCTTCAGAGTCTTTACATCAGCAGATATGCAGTAAAGACGAGTTGTGTTGAACAAATTGGCCATGTTTCTTTGTTCCTCCCTCTTCTTGATTTTCACTTAGATCTGACTGTTTTTGTTGAATTAAATTGATCTGGCATATGTATTCATTCCAGAGAAATTTATTTTTGAAGTTTTCCTTCCCTCTGAACAGCAGCAACATTACCATAATGCATGGTGGACTGTTTCCATAGAAACAGTATTACTGAACCTTCCTGTGTGATTCTCATATTTTTGTAGTGTCGGAGGTTCGTCAAAGCTAATTTTAGTTACTGATGAAGCAGTAATTAACTGACATATTACATATTGTCAAATGTGATGAACTTTTAATTCTGTTTATCTTTGTATTTGTATTTTTATTATAACTGATAATTTCTGTCCAAATATCTATAAGCTATGGCTTGTAAACAAGTCACATTTGTTATTTTTCTCTATTTTTAAATAATAATAATAATAATACATCCAAAATTTACCAAACAAACCAAACTAAACAAAAAAACGCATTCAGAAAAATCTGAGCTTCCTAGTTGTAATTATGACTTGAATGTCAGATGTTACGAATGTCGGAAGCCTGTCTGTTTTTCTTTAACTGATTAATATTGTACGCATTCAGAAAACATTCACTGCCAATATTTTTCAGTTGGTTATTGCTACAATTCAGTGAGTGTCAGATCTACATGCTGTGGGAGAAGGCTTGCGTGTTCCTCAAATAAATATTACATTTATTTTCATATTCAAAATTTGATGCAAACTGCATTTTCTCTGTGAACTACACCTGGCGGCCCAAACAGTGGCACTATAGTGTTCATATCAAGCAAAATCATTGTGACTGGTCTCCGATGTGGCTGGTGATACACTGCCTAAATTAAGTGAAACCAAATAAATGTTCTATTCCACTCCACCTCCCGAAAATCAGCTGGAAAGTGAAAAGGATGCAAGGTCAGGAATAAATCCACCATGTAATTTCCCTTTGGAAATATTTTTATTTGCTGCATTTCTGTGTATATGTTGCATTCACCAATCAAGGTTTGGTTTGTCCTTGAAAACTTAAAGCTGTTCTAAGATATGTAATGTGACGCAGAGAGAGGTTCATATTAAGTTTAATTCATTCCAAGGCAAGTGGCAATGCAGGGTTTTGCCAAACAGACTCTGTACTGTTTGTGAGTCTCCCACTGGCTCACAGAAAGAAAGAGTTTGAGGGACTTTGAGACAAATATCTCCCTGCATTTCCATAAGAAAAAAAATCATACATTGAGATTGAGTCTCATAAACACAAATAATTAATTAATTAATTGTTTTTTTTTTCTTTTAACTGTTGGATTACAGTCTTCAACTTGATAAATCAACTCTATAAATGTTCTTTTAATGGCTTGTCTTACAGTACAGTAATACACTATGACATGATACTTAACATTGGTATTTCCTACAGTAAACATCAGTTCAATCAAAAATGAATGCTTGGCTGCTCCCCATGTATTTCCTTAATGTAAATCCAGTCAGGCCAAAGCACATAGACACAAAGCACAGCTGATCCCAGACCAGAAGGTGTACAGACGTGTACAACATGTCAGGCAAATGAAAAAGAATTCATCTCTCTCCCATATTAGACTACATCTAATACATCCGGTTCTCTGGTGCCTTGCTGAAATATCTTATGCATAAAAAGGCTGGGAATAGGGGAAGATGTTTAAGAGAAATTCTATTTGATATGTGCCTTGGCAAAGATAAGAGAGTTAATGAAGTTGGAGATAAGTAATTTAATTTCTCTGCCACCTCGGTGGGGAGAGATAAGAGCATAATGGAGAGGAGGAAACTGTTAGCTGAAAATGAAGGAAAAGGCCAAGCTTTTAGCCCGCATGAAAAGATTTCTGACGGTCAATAATTAAAACTAATTGAGAGATGAGAAATACGGTTTCAAGTTGCAGTCTGATGCTACAGTTCAGTTTGTGCGAATCATTGTTTATGTGTCCTACATTATCGAGGTCGGCTTCGTGGTACTCCTGCCAAAAAAGAAAGAATGCAGATGAAATGAATGTCCATTATGTGATCCTTAAAAACATGTGGGGACCAGAGGTCTAACAATACACTTACAGATACAAAAACATGACAAAGTGCATATTAATTATATTATATCAACTGCCTATAGCAAAGTGGGGGCAGAGTGCTGTGGAGAAGCTTTTTTCAATGTCAGAGCATCAAAATAACAAGCAAGTTGCATTTAGGCACAAAAAGAACTGAATCTTGGCTCAGTTTGGCTGCTGGAGTGATTTTTCACTCTGTGTCTTTTGGCCACAAGTAGTCAATAGCCAAGCTCCCAGACTGACAACAAGCACCAACTCAGTGTGACAGCTCAGACAGACTGATTTCCAAACTTACTAGAAACTCCAGTTTCTCTTATTTTCCTCCAGACCTCTTCTTTCTACTCCTGTCTCTCTACATTCATGAAGTCATGCCACTATAAAATTCCACTCTCAACTCGAGCAGACATCTCTTCACTTCAAATTGTGGTGCCTACGATAAATCTGCTTCGGTTTGTCTCCACTGGCATCTTTCCATCAATTTTCTTTGCAGATATCACTGAGAGGCAGATTTCACCCCAATTTTTGCAGAAATTGGGGTTTGTGGTCAACTTAGGTGTTTGGAGAATGTTAGACCAACCATGTTCTTACACACATTGGGGCTTTATCTTCATGATGAAATAAATGATAGGTATTTTTGCTATTTCAGTCTGTAAAAATCATGATTTAATTTATTCATATAAAGTCTATTGATTACATTTTGCACTAAAATCTAAAATCATGAATCAAACTGAGCTGACGGTTACTGTGGTTACACCCCTTGTGAGGGTTCACATTTTATTCAGATCAGTGTTGTTGCACATTAAAAATAATAGTAAAATGAACAGCATTGTTGCCAGTGTGGCAGCTCTGATCAAACCAGACAGCATCATATCAGGGGAACAAACTGTTTCTAAAGAATTTTAAAGATGTACAGCACATTGCTGAGGTGTCACATTTCAGGGTAGGACAAGCTCTTCTTTCATTTCACAGTAATAAATGCTCACTACAGTATAAACTCATGCGTTTATAGCCAGCCACAAACATATGGAGAAGATAGAAAAGGTGGATTTAAGAAAGAGGCCAGGTAAACCGCAGTGTGATTTCCCACCGGGGTAGAGAGAATACACTCCATGGGATTTCTTACCGCATTTGTTCATGTTGAAGTTTGCCCAACAATCGACCCAGTGCCACACAACTTCCTCCCAAGAATGATTACCTGCTAAAAAAAGCGGACCTACTTAGATGCCACTTTTTCTACTTTGATTTCCTTTTTTGCGTTCCCCATTTTGCTCCTCCTGGGCTACACTAATAACACAGTTTTTCTCTGTGAGTGCTATGAAAAGACTGAAGACTGAATAATTGTCTGCTTATATCTGTAGAAAAAAGATAAAATATTAAATTGACTGTTCAGGGTTTTGGCTCTGAAAATCATTGACACTGACTATCTTAATACAGCACACTATAAGGTAAATTCCTTGACTGTCTTGTCAACTGTTTTTACATATTGTAAAATATAAAATACACAAAAGAAAATGTATATATATTATTTTCAATATTCTGTTATAATAACCATATGATAGTTTTCTTTTTTATACATATGTTAACAACAGAACAGGAATCTTTCAATTGTATTATCTATATTTATTTTGCACAAGATCAGACCTTCACTGTCTTTTCTAAAACAGAATAGGTGATGTATACAGGAAGTATTCCACTACATGAGGTACATGAAGATGATGTATCAACATATATTTTTCAGCAGTCCTCTTACATTCACCAGAGCTACTTCAACTATAAAGGTAAAATTCTCTTTTCTTCATTGGAGGGTTTCTGGTAAAAGCAAGCGGTGGGAAGTAATTATGAAAAATTGGACATGAAATTGTAAAGTGAAAGTGAAAGGTAGAAAATGACTGCTACATGTGCATTGCAAGCTCAACAAATCTGAGTGAAGTGATCGCTGAATGAACAAAGCATTTCATCTAACAGATTGATTGGAAAAGCTGCACAGTCAGCTTTCTCCTGGACTATTCGGATTCTTTCAGTGGATGAAGGAGGTTAGGGAATACAGTCGGGGGGTGTATTAACTTATACAAGCATGTGGTAAAGCTATCTAATAATGGCAGCAGAGCAAATGGTGCATGGTTGATTAATTGTTATTCCCTTCCTGTATGCCGCTAAAAAGCAAAGAACATTTGTAAAATAATGTAAAATGGATGATCTAACCTTACAAATTTACAACAGCAGTGAAAAGCAATGGAACTAGTTCACTGGGCTGATCTATATGGCCATGGTCAATTTCAATTTCCACTTAGAAGAATTTGTTGGACAGGTATCAACCTGATAACTGAATCCTCTGCAACTGCTGTTGAGTGATATATATTTTTTCCATAGCAACCAAGCAGAATGTGACAGATGGAAACGTGGGCAAAAGGGGGTTGGAACAGCTTGCTACTGCACACTCACACATACTTTCTCTCACTCACTCATGCACACACACACACACACACACACACACACAGAGTATGCTCTCCAGTCGGTAGGAAGTCCTGAAATTGTCTGCTGCTAGCCCATGAAATAAGCTGCTCCCACACTGTTCCACCATGTGCTTTAATTTTGGGCTTCAGTGGTCAGAACTTCATTCTGTGACCTGGTTTCTCTCAGCTGAACTTCAGAGGTGTGGTTTTCACCACACTTGCTTTAGTGAAGTGTTTTTCAAAAGTAAAAGTAAAAATCCTGTTGATGACTACTTCTCAGTCACTGCTTGAATCAGCCTCATAAAAAGAAAGGAATTAATTGCAGGATGTTAATACTGAAGGAATGCTGATGCTGTGATACAAGAGACGAATCAATAGAAGTTCTATTGACACTAATGGGAGGACTTTTCATAATAAGTGGTCAATTTCCAGTGTACAGTATGAGCTGAAAATATTAATTGTGTACCTGTCAAAGTGTATTGTTATGAAAGGTAGAGTTAATTGGTTTTTACGCACAGAGGCTCACTCTCTTTGAGCCCATATCTACCCAGCAAAGACATTGGATGTGATTTAACACAATGGGTACACACAGGATGATTATATGCCTACAATCTTACCATTTCAGGTTGATCGATGTCCATTGATGATGGCACCACACACGTGCTTAAGGCAGATTTCACACAAAATCAGGTGTTGCGGTGAAAATGCCAGTCCTCCCATTCATTTGAATAGGGGTAGTGCGTTTAGGTTTAAGTTGAACCAGAATCAACTTTTGGAGAAACGCAACCTGATGTCACGCTGGCTGGCTGGAATTTCTCCAGGAACCTCAGCATTGGGCCCGGGCCATATTTTGACGTGTTCTGTGCCTCAGCTTGCCAAGATTGTGTCATAAAAATATTCACAGAACGGGTGTTGCTTGTTTGCATACTGAATTTTGAATATGGTGCTAGAAAAAGTTCATGCAAGGTGATGTCAAGCCTGATTTCACAAGCTACTCAACTAGTTCCAGACTAGTTTAATAACAACCTATTAAGCTCCATTTCAGGTCCAATTACAGTATAAATCATAAGATGCAGCCATCACAGTTCAGTTTAATCATTGGATACCTGAAAGCTTTTACTCAAAATAGTTAGGGCCACTTAGTTAGAAGAATGTAAAACATCAAAAACATCATATCTGCAGAAATCTACTGAAATATCTGTTCATACAGTAAATGTAGACCATGATAGCCCTGAATGAAAATTATTTATAATGGTGAAAAGGAAAGTGATTAATCCACAACCTAAATGAAATAGAAGACAAGGTGATGAAGGCTACTATAATATGCTGAGTTCATTTTATGATGAGTAATATAAAGAAAAACCCTCAATAGAGCTGGATGCAAAGGAGCTCATATTACTTTCAGCTATTCTCAGACCCCACTACCTATTCTCCTTGTGAGTTATCAATCTGACCTGAAAAAGATGAACAATTTCCGTTCATAAAATTTTATTATTTAGATCATTCACTAACATACACGTGTATACGCTATCCACTTTCCAAAATATATCATAGACTTAGCAAACTGGGTATTTTTCAAAAGAAAATGTATATTTGAATATGATAGCACCTGAATGCACCATTCCAGAAAATGTTTTAAATGAAGCCTTGTTTTTGACTGCATTTCCATTAGACAGACATTACTAATAGTCATTTCAAGCGCCAAATGGGTTCTCACATATACAAAGCTCATAAATAATGCTAGCAGAGTGAACTCAGTGAATGACTATTCCATATTCATCAGTGACTATGGCATATGTATAGTCTAATTGGTTGTTTTTTTCAATTGAGATCCCTCTGACACTGTACAAATAACATGTTTTAGGCCTCTGTTTTTCTTATCTTTACACCAAGACTGCCAAGACAAATGTTTTTACATTTATTGGACTTAACTCATTTAAATATGATAGAACTAAACTATGTGACCACAGTATTGTGACGGATGCCAGAAAATTCACAGTTCCCAATTCGCCTGACAAACTCAAAATCTATATGAGAAAATTGATTGTAGATTTGTAATGATGTACACAGAGCTGCTGGCTGTGGTTAAAATGAAATTAGTCTTGCAGTCCTGAATCCCCACCCCCTCTGCGCTCAGTCAAGAGCCCATTAGTAAACCTGTGACAGACTCCATTCTGTTCCAGAAATATATGGCCTTTCACTGACCTTGTTTGATTACATCGCTGCTCACCATTTCTCTTTTGTGTGTCCAAGAGAGAACCTCCTTAGTCAAGTTACTTACCCCAGTATCAGTTCCTGGATTGATTTCTGGGTCACTTTTCCCATTTAGCATTGAGTGCAAGAGAGGATTTTCTGAGAATGCCCATCAAAATGGATGGGGTCTTTGCATTTTCTGCCTACACTTTTAAAAAGGTTAGTAAAGGCAATTTTTAGTGCCCCATAGCACAAAATGACCACAATACAGCTGTGAGGAGCTGATAGTGTTACTGATCAATACTGCACCCCCATAGCAGCCATTAAAATCCCCCCCGGGTTTTGAGTGACACTCAGTTATTTGGTGTTAATTATGTATCAGAAAGTGTGACTCAGATATGAGAAACCAAGATGAGAGAGCGCTTTTCACCTCTAAAGAATAACAGCAATTAAAAAAAGTAACATTCTAATAATTAATTATGGCACAGAAATATATTCTGTAGTTTAATCATTTGAATATGGATTGAGAAAATACCTTTTTAAATCATATTCTTTAAATCTATAAACTGCACTTTTTACATATATTAATCTATAAGTTTGTTATAAGCTTCACACACTTAGATACAAATACATATTCTCTCAGTCTTGGATCAACACACGTTACCAACAAGAAGTGAGAATCCAGTGGCTTTTAGTGAGGCAAGATGGTGAGATGGGAGATGTTCCCACTAATCCTTTCTCTGTGACATTTCCTGAATGGTAAATATAGGGGAACAACCGGGATAAAAGAAGAGAGGGTGATATCGCTGTCCCTGTTCAGTCATCAGTGTCACATTTCACCAGGCAACAAAAGAGAAGCCTGGCAGTTCACTTGAGTGAGCACGTCAGCTCTCTGTGCTCAACGACGATTACGCAGAGCAGAGTAAACTGGCCATTTTGTCTGAGACAGGTGGCTGAGTGGCATGTTTGATTTATCTAGTGCACATCTTGGTACTTGGGTTGCTACTGAAAGACAGGGAGTCTGTTTACATCAGCCTTGGATAGAACAGTTGTACTGTGTGTGGATCAGAGGAGGCTGGTCCATAGAGGCAGAGGGAGGTGCTCCTCCTCTATTTTTGAGAGACAAAAGGGAGATCAAAATATAAAAATATAATATAAAAAAAGAGTAATTGGTTGAAATAAACCATTACCAAATCTCAGCATCATTTATAAAAAAAATGTCTCTCTTCTTTGAAAAAAACCCATTATTGAAATTCTGATTAAAGTGCTTCAACAGCAACACCTGCAGGGCAAGCAAGAGGGGAAAGGGCAGTCTGTCTGAAGCAGTGAGCGGAGAGCAGATGAGGACAGACTCCTGCTTTCCTCCTCGGCTTTTTACTCGTGAAGGTTTCATTGCACTTACAGTAACGAGCATAGTTGTCATCAACTTGAGTACTATTTGGTTCACTATCCTCTTCTCTGACCATAAATGACAGCAAAACGCAGCAGAGACTGTTTATTTATGTTATTTACCTAATTTATGTGCATTAATTTCATTTCAGCTCAGTGTGAGAATCTCTACTGCGTTTCGCTGTCATTTATGGCCACACTACTCTGTCTCCTCTCCTCTGCTCTGAGGAGCACCGAGGTTCAGGGCTCAGCCCTCCGTGTGTGTGCTGCACACACAGCACAGCACAGGAGAGACAGTTACTGTACATGTAATAAAAGCTTCGCGAGTAAAAAGCCAATAAGACTAAGCTTTTAAAAAAATAAGCCACTTCACACACAAGTGAATGAAGAGCGAGTCTGTTGCGTCAGCTCCACTGATTTGAATGCATGGTGGGAAAGTTGCTGGTGACACCTGGTTCATAATAATCATTCTCTTTGATAATAATAAATACAGGCTTTCATCAGGGGGGCCATAAGCTCAGTCACCATTGTCTTACCTCATTCAGCGACAGACAGTGACTTAACAGACATTTCTTTAAATGAAAATCTTTGGAGATCTTTGAAATTGCCACTTTAATGTACTTCATTTTTTTTCATGCTAATCTGTTATTGGCCAAAACACATAAAATGACGCTCCAAGGGAGGATGTCCTCCCTAACCAATCAACAACCGGAATACAATATTGACATTGTGTTGATCCAAAGACAATTTATAATTTTATTTTCAATTCTCTACCACTGCATATGGTAAAGCGACAGATAGATTCATACAGTAGCATATTGGAAAAGAAATTGTGATCTACTTTTAAACACATCACTAAAAAGGTAAGTTTTATTTAGACCTTTTCACAGAGTCCAGATTTCCTTTTTACAGATTTAGCGGTTACGTTTCCCATTTTTTAATGAGCAGTAGATAGCTACTTGCAACGCAACAGTTAGCTTGTTATAGCAGCCCTGAAGGACTGTTAAGGACTGCTGTTAAGCTAACGGCAAGAATGGATTTGGACTGGGAGGACGCTGCTAGGGAGCGGATGGAGAGCTCACCTCTGCTGGTGCTGCCCCAGGCTTTGCTGCCTCAGCTGTCCAGGTTGGACACACGGTGGGACAACCGTGGTGTGCGGTTGGCCCAACGTGCTGCTGCTATGAAGTGAACTCTTCACAACAATAGAAAGTTAACAACGTAATTTAAATTAAACAACTGGGAGAATTAGCTTGTTTATCATCAACCAGCAGCGACAAAGTTCTGTTAACAAACAAACAAGTTGACCAACAGCCAGTGGGATGTTATGACATGGACTTCATCTCCATGAAAGAAAGAAGAAGACATCAGATACGGTGAGTCAGATATACCTTCTCTCTCTCTCTGTCTCTTTGGTCGCTAATTTCTTCTCTGATGTTTAAATGTCTCTCTGTGGCTGTTGTGTGAATTTATCTCCTTAACAAGAATGCAGCAAATAGATCATATAATGTGCTGCAGGTAGTTTGCCTGTTGAAGTTACAGTGAGCTGTGTGGACTCACGTGGAAACAGCCTGATTCATTTGGAATTTATCCAGTTTTTAATTAAGTGGTTGTTCAGTCACCTGCTGATGTTGTGTGATTTGTGAATGAGTGTGCAGGAGGTCTGGCTGCTTGCTTGTGAGAATTTCTTCATTCTTGTTCGTGAGCCAAATATTGAGTAATAAGCCTTAAAGTGACTAGAATTAAGACTTTTTAAATACTAAAATTAACTGGAACAACAACAATTAACACTGTCAACTATGTAGACTATGTATGTCATGCATATAGATAAGAGTGTGTGAGTCATGTATTTGATACATTCATTAATACTTTTTGATGTGAAACTACACTTTTAGATCTGTGAATGTTTTTAGTGTTCAGATTTTTCTAACATTCAGCACTGATCTGTACCTGTATCAGATTATAAACTATGTGGTATTTTCTTTCTGTATACTAAGTAAATACATAGGAAACACATGTAAATCATGTGATATGTTGTCTGTTTTTGATGAGAACATAAATCTGTTGTTATAATAGAACAATATTATAAATTTGAAGTTAACTTTGTTTGTAAAATGACACATCTGAACTACTCCAGGGCTAAATTGAGCACTTCTTTGTTTAGAAACAATATGTATAAATGTCTTTAAAGAAGCAGCCTTTTCACCACTCAGGGGTTTTTGTTTTTGACAGCAAATTGCCCCCCCCCCCCCCCCCCCCTCTGATTTACATCAGGTGGGGGACAGTGATATAGTATGATGTGGTTTGTTTGTTCAGTGTTACATTCTGTTTTGAATATGGGCTGCTATAATTCAACAGGTTATGCTACAAATTTATGTCGGTGTTTTAAAATCGTGTTCCATGTGCCCCTTTTTTAACTTTGAGCACCTGCCCCTCTAAAGGTCTCTGCACGGCCCTGCATTTGAACATAAGAACATACCATATAGTAGCTTGAACATAAGAAAGTAGAGATACTGTAAGTAGCCAACTAGTGTAAAATAACATGACGCCGTGTGTTTGTTTTCCTCCTGTCCTCCCCAATTTTTTGAGTCACCAGCCGCCACTGGTGTGGATACCAGCAACACTCAAATACTCAAACTGTTTTGATGTTACATATCAAAGCTGGTCTCAGTTTCCACATTTCTACTGTAGTGACTCTCATATAATTATGTGGGAAACAGAGAGAAACAGAGCTTCCTCCTATCTATTCCTTAGTTTGAGAATTTTGCCTAATGTTGAGTCAACATCACATTATACAGTTTTTTCTTGTGAGATGTTTGTATTTGTTAAGCCCATATTGACAGCTACAACCTGACTTGCTGTTCAGCAGCTCTTACGGCATCATACAGTATTATAATCATGCAAATATTTACATACCTTTCTCATCTGAATAATTTTAATGAATTCTGACTCTGCTATAAGCTTGTGAATATTTCAAGGAGAAAACAACAGCCTCTGTAATCATTTACTGCCTGAATATAGAGGAAACAAACATAATTATTTGGTAAATGTTTGCTGCTAAAACTAACACTCATCCCTCAGCTTAAATTTTATACAAGAGCCTAAAACCTTTTCTAATGAACATGAATAACTGAAGCAATTTTGGCCTAGAATTACAAACAGCCATGGAAACTTTGTAAAAGGGTCATCCACTTACATTTTTCAACTCCTGAGGTAATGACCTACCACTGCAAACACGCAGATCCCAATGACAAACAAACAGTGCCATGTTTGCCCTGCAAGCTGAGCAGCTGTGATAATTCTCCTCTCTCAGCTTGTCATCTAAACAGGTAACAGCATATGCATACATTACCAGTTTATAACTGAAGTCTGTGTTTGATGCCAGTGTGATAGCAGTGTGATAGTTTATTTATCCCCTGTAGTGAAAATTTGCTGTCTTTAGTCTCCCTCAATTGAAGTCAGAGGTCAGCTGCAGGAGGCTGCGGTCGGTAAGCTATCGAACTAATGTAAGCTGGCACGGTTAAGTTTAGCATTTAGCTGTGAATGCTTATGTGCTAGCTTTGAGCTAGATAGAAAGCTAGATAGATACCATCAGAGTTAAGTTTACATCACCACAGCTGAAGGACTGGAATGGATAGAAGCATCCCCTGATTAGATGTAAGCACTGCTAGCTTGTCTATTTTTAGTGTCCTTTAGAAATAATAAAGTAAAACAGCAAACTTTTTTTTAATAAACCTGCCAAAACATTTCCACCAACTCTGCCCAGAAAGTCTGTGTGAAGAAAATATCAGATAGTAGAGCATAATAGGGCATAAATAAATGCCACAGTAGGCAACAAAAGTCATTTTAATAATCAGTTTCATCAAAAAACAACACTGTCAAACAACAATACTGTAATCTATAAGAACCTAAATTAAACTGCAAAGTAAAACAGTAGGAAATGCTGTAATCATCGATGACTCCGGAGGTACATTTGTAAGAAGAATAGCTGCATGTCAGTCAAACTGAGCTGTGGGAGATACAATATGTCCTATTGTGAGCTGGGCAGAAGTGTATATAATGGAAAGATGTATAGCACCACAGCACAGGCTCCATTCAGAAATGTGCCAGTGGTGTCTGAGATATCACACAGTATGAATAAATGAAGGACAGATAATATTATCAAACTTAGCAATCAGATAAGTTTTGCTTACATTGTACAGGGAAAAAAGGCACATTTTGGTTAGTATGTCCTATTCATTTGCTGATACGCTGTGGGTGAAAGTCATCTGTATGCATCTACCTTCAACAATACTTAATTCCAAACTCATAAATCGACAACTGACTGCTCTGCCATCTTTATTTCCGTCATCCCACTCATCACTGATGGGCGGATGACAGTGGGGCAGATTGTTTTTTGACCAGCTCATCAATCAAATCCACTAAAGCTCCGTGATACTATGCGAGCTTACACATTATGGAATATACACACGTTTGGATAATGTTAATGTGAAATATGATTCACGACTAGCTGTTGTTATCTCAGATTATTGCTTGACACAGTGATGTATTTCACAGATCTGTGCAAGGTAATTTTAAATGTCACGTCATGCTGTTTGCGCATTGAGTCTGCCTTTTATTTTATATTATTTTGCTAAACAGTGATGACAGATATATTTAAATCCACAAGTGTTCTCAGTTATATTTTATGCACCACAATCCTAAAAACTGTACGTTTTCCTGTTTGTTTTGTAAAGTTTGAATTCAGGTTCAGGTTTTGCTTTTGGCTTCCTATAATCATGAGTTAAGGTTTACCACTGATTATACTACAGTAAGGTATCCTGTCTTTAATTTCTTTATGTTCTATGTTCTTAGGCATCATGAGCCACACCTGGGTTTTTTTGCAGGGCAAAAAGCTTTGATAAATCGTTATAGGCTGATTCACTACTTTGTGTAATTTATTCTGAAACAATTTTGCAGCGGTATTGCCAATCTCTGGAGACTAGTTCTGAGTCAAGCATGCATCCCTGAGAATACTCAGGGACTTTGCATTGTTAGCTTGATGAGCTGAAATGAATAGACTACACTTGAAGTGGTAATCACAGCAAAAGTCATCTAAAATATGCCACCTAAACAATATCTCTATTTACTGCATTTTCTGTATCATTGAACCTGGCAGTCTGAATAGCTCTTTTTAAAGTCTTTATTTCAAAATGACAGATAACTTAAATCAGTCTATTGTGCACTGGATTAAGTTACTGTAGTTTTCAGGAACGACAGTATACATTTTTCATCATCAAAAGCACAGGGAGACACATTCCACACTGTAGTATGATAAAAGTAAGGCCATGTTCAGACCAACATTGGCCCTGCATGAAAAAACACAGCCCTCTGATTCATTTGAGTGGGGAAAGTCTGTCGAGCATGGAAATCCGTCAGCACAGTGGGGTTGCCAACACAGAGGGCTCTGGCAAATTTTTGGAGATCGCCGACAAAAGCCCCAGATCAGAGGCAAATCGGCTTTCACTTGGTGCTCACAAATCAGTGCTCAATCACTATGTGTGAACTGTTTAAAGACACGATCCAAGAGACTTGATGATGCATCGCAGACGCCCCAAAGATATCTTGTCAGGGAGTCCAAATCCTGTAGTGTGAAAAGTGTTGTGACTGGCAATGAGCGCAGCTCGTCGCTGCCAGTTGCAGGTGTTATGAGGAGTCGCAACACCTGCAACACAACAACATCAACAAGCATGGCTACAAGAAAAGTACCACGGTCTGCTTGGACCCAAGAAATGGAGGACAATTTAGTTAAACTTTGGCAGGAACACCAATGCCTTTTTGATGTTTCCAACGAGGTGTACCACAACCGGGTCGAGAAAGAGAAGAGTTGGAGAGAATCAGCCAATTCTCTTCAACTGCTAGGTGAGCAAAATAGGTTGATTTTTCATTCCAGTAGGAGCTAGTTTATCATATTGTAATGACGAGAGATAGACCACATGATGCCTT
Source organism: Scomberomorus guttatus (assembly GCA_038419695.1). Taxonomy (NCBI): domain Eukaryota; kingdom Metazoa; phylum Chordata; class Actinopteri; order Scombriformes; family Scombridae; genus Scomberomorus; species Scomberomorus guttatus. The sequence goes on along the minus strand of CM076445.1, from coordinate 32,650,801 downwards.
TACAAATATGTAAAGGCAGTTTGAAACATACACGTCATATTCTGGAATGCATAACAATTGACAATGTATTTTAAATTTTGTCTTTCAGTTGAGGAGGTTAAGACCAGGAAGTTATCCCTGACAACACAGTACTCAAGGTTGATGAAATCAAAACAGAGTAAGAGTGGGAACAAACTCTTGACACCTAGGCAAAGGTGGATCCTCAGGGTCATGGATTTCATAAAACAATATATTGTTCACCGCTCATGTTTAGTATTGCTTTGAATTTGTTTAGAATTAGTATGAGTTATGCAAAGTGTAAAATGTAAGTGCACATAATTAAATTAATTATCAAATATTAAGGAATGTGCAATGAGAAATATAAAAATGATTACATTGTTAATGTCAAAGTTGAGAACAATGGCCATGATTTGCTATTTCTATAGAACTGTGATGTCCATTGACAACATTTCTGTTTCACTCCTCTTCCAGCTTGATGTGCCATTCAGTGAGCAGGATGACACAGAAGTTCAGAGTGATCTTTCAGAATCACTTGAACAGTCGCAGGCACTGCTGTCAAGCCCTGGCACACCATCAGCTAGTACATTATGTACTGCCTCCACCCTTGAATGATTAGATGAAGGAGCTTCCTCAACAGCTGTTGAGGAAGCTCCTTCACCTGCCCCATCAACTGCCAGCAGGAAGGCACAAGGGGAGTCAATTGCAAGGGGATGTCAGAATCTGACACAGAGCTGCAGAAGTTTGTTGTTTTAAAGCAAATGGCAGCAAAAGTTGATGCTGACCCAACTCCTGATGCATTCACTACATTTGGAAACCAGGTAGCATCTGAATTAAGGCAAATACAAGATCCAGCCAATCTAACTAGATTGAAATGGAATATCATGAATATGATATATGATACTCCTCTTCCTCCTCCTCCTCCTCCTCCTCACATGCACCACCAGCACCGTACACATTCCAGCCCATCATTCCACCTCCACCACCAATACAGTCCATCCTCAGTACATGTCACATGAGGGTCCTCGACCTCAAAGCTTTTTGCAAACACTGCAAAACTATGATCCACATGAAAGCCTGTGAAAAGCTGCTTCTTCAATTTTACATTAACAGTATTTACTTTGTTTTGTACAGGTATTTTTATACTGTATGTGGATTGTTGTTTATTTTTGAATTTTTCCATTCTACTGAAATTGCTACACTGCTGCTTTTTTTGATTGTGTGAAGTTCGTATTTATTTTAGTGTTGTAAAAGAAATAAAAGCAATGTTGACATTGCAGTGTTAAAAAAACAGTTGTAACTGGAACACTTATTTTATACACTTTATAATGTTATTTTATATACCTTTTCAATAAATGTTTGAAACAAAGCTTACAAAAATAGACTGTCTGAACATGCAATTGAAACAATAACATCACAAAGTACATGCAATTTGTATATACTGTATCTTGAAAGTATACAATACATTCTGTACCAAAGGGGTTGAATCAATAACAGAACAACAACAATAATAATAATAATAATAATGATATCAATAATAATCTTTATTTGTATAGCACTTTTCAAAACACAAAGGCCTTAAAAGGCAATGCAGTAAAAATGTGAAAAACGTATAAAAACACACACATCAAGAAAAAAAAGCTTACTTTACAAAAATAACTACACATTTAGTGTGTTTCTCCTGCCAGGGAACGCAACCTGCAGGTGAAACAAAATAATCACAGAAGGTTTTGTTACATTTTTGCAGCAACTGTTGGGTTGCACTCCCTTCTTTGCTCCACCGGCTGTAAAGCCCCCATCCCTTGATTCCTCCAGGCTCCATGAACTATGTTGTGGACAGCATTCGCCCAGTCTGCAAAGCCTGGAGGTGTATATGCCTCACTTATGGGAGAAGTTTTGGATGCATAGGGAGGCCATAGTTATCTTAACCGCCTTGTCTGGCTCCAAGCATAGTACAGTGGACCTGAAAACCCTCAACCTGTTTACAAGAATGCCAAATGCATTTTCTACCACTCTCTGTGCCCCAGAGAGACAGTAGTTTACTACCCTTTGACTGTGGTCCATCTGCCTGAATGATCATAAGGTCATGCCTTTAAGGATATGCATCATCACCTACAAACTTATGTTGGAGCTGGGCAAAGGCTCAGGTGGAGGAAAGTTCAGCAGGCCCTGGTCAATCACTTTGCAAGTGAGTGAACAGTCTAGCATCTGAGACCCTACCTTGGGTACCCACACTTGCATAAATGAACTTATAGTTTGCATCTACAGCAGCCATTATTTATCACAGAGAACCTGCCCTTGTAATTATGGTAAAGGCTGCCACTTTATGCTGGAGGTTGTATGTAGATGTGTTTTCCATCAAGCGCACCAAGGCAATGTAAAGAAAATTGCCATTTCAATTTAAAGTCCCAGGCTATTGTCTGCCATTCTGCCTCTGTTGATGGTGTCTAGCAATAGAAGAACAGAACAGTTAAGGCGAGGAGTTAAACTTCATTTGGTACACTGATTCTTATATTTGCCTTAGATGGTAAAAATAATAAGTTTCTGCAGCACTGTGAATATGATTTCATGACTTAAGACTGTGACTTACAATTTAATTACATAAAAATATCAATAACAGCAGTACCCTGTCAAAATACAAATATTGTTAGATGAGAATTTGGCCATATTGCTTAACAGAGCATATTATCTTTGTGTCTACAGTAGCCTAATGTGTGGTGGTAACCAGAGCCTACCTTCAGGAAGTCTTTTTTTATGACCTGGTAAAGAGCAGCACAGATCTCCAATACTATCTGTTAAATAGAGCCGGTCCCAATCTTATACTGGAACCTGAGGGACTTCAAAGGTTTCACCTACATGAGAAATAAAATAATAACAAGATATATAGAAGCAGACATTTGAAATGAACAATAGCTAAATCAATGTGATATTATTTTGATAAGGCACTGGCAGACCCACCTGTTGCCAAAAACCACAGGGTCAAAGATAGATGCTCTCTCATGGATATTGCCATTCTCATTTTGGTATCCTGCTTTGTTATTGGGTTCAACCATCCCCAGCAAGAAATCAAATTCCTCTGCTGTCATCCGCAGCAGCTCTCTGAACCCAGTCTTATCATGCATCTATTTGTATGGGTGGTTGTAGATAGGGGGTACAATAATATAGCAGGCAACTACCTACGTTTTCATTGCAAAAATATTTATTTACCTCCAACTGTCTCTGCAGAACAGACAATCCTTGCTGCCCGCGTATCCCAATCCATTCTCTCACCCATTTTCTTTTCTTTTTCTTCCTTGTTTTTTCACTGCAAATCAGCGCACAAACAACTTAGCTCGTTCGTTTCTTGCAGACATTCCATTTTTGGAAGAAAAAAATCCTGTCTCGCACATGGTATTGTGTAATTTCCTGTGTCACTTCTCACGTGTGTTTTCATGACAAAACGTAGTTTGGAAAACAGACAGACTCGTCTCAGGAGTCCTCCTGGTGAAAGATCTTGTAATGCGTGTCCTCCTGTCGCCCATCAGTCATGTAGTGTGCAAACCACAACTTCAAGATTCCAGATTACAAGACAGAAAGTTGTGTAGTGTGAACAGTGCTACAGTGACAAAGTCTGACGACTTTGAAAGTCATGTAGTGTGTGCTTGGCATTAGGCACAGCTGTCGGTGCAGGTGAGCTAAATGCTAAGACCAACATACTAACATGTCTACAATGGCAATGTTCAGAAACTGATATTTAGCAGGTAGAATGTTTACCATGCTCACCATCTTAGTTTGGCATTTTAGCATGCTAACATTTTAAGAACTATATACATTTAGCACTAAAAACAAAGTGCAACTACTGTCATTAGTTTTTCAGGTATTTGGTCATAAACCTAAGTATTAGAAAAATAACAATTTTGATATGATGATGGCGCTAGAAAGTTAAGGGATCACCAAAGTTTTTACGATTCTTCTCGAGGGGGTCATGAACATCATATTACATGTAAATCCACTGTTGAGACATTTCACTCTGAGCCACAAATGTAAACATCATGGTGGCACTAGAGGAAAATTTGGGGGATCTCCAAAGTAATTAGGAGTCATCATCTGGGAACCTGAATGTCTGTACAATATATAGCAATTCATCCAAAAAGCTGATGGACCAACCACTAGTGTCTTAAAAATACTATATCATCCTAACTTTAATTTTTGACAAATCTGAATATATACTTTTATACATTGAGTTAATATAACAGGAAAAAAATATTGAAAAATACTGTATGTAATGGCATTACAAGTATCACTACCTGGGGCTATTACACAATTTACCCTCTGTCACCAAAAAGCTCATATTCATTGAGGCATCTAACAAAAGTAGTTCATATTTAAAAGCCTGTGAACCACAGCACATCAGAGGGAGCAGCCATATGGCTCAGATCAAAACCTCCCCTCGACTGAAAAGAAAACTCTGCTAATTAAACGCTTCCCGATTAATTCAGCCACTGTAATTAGACGAGAATTTATTCCACATCAATATTTCACTATGTCAGCAGAAAAAGCTGCCTGGGCCACGAGAGAATGGAGAATTACCACCCCATCACACTACACTACACTACACACGCACACACACACACACAGAGTTGTGTTTCCATCACTTCAGAGGACATTACACTGACTTACATTCATTTCCTGGACACTTAATCACATCCTAACCCTAACCATAACCACTACTTGCCACAGGCACACACACACGCAGTATATGTGAGTGCACACACACACACGCGCACCTGCCCTACTTATTTAATTTGTCTTTCACACTGATGAGATATTTTCCCTGGTAACTGATTTTGCAGGATGAGGTGACACAAGAGATGAAAAGTCAAAAGTTGACCAAGCTTGAACTGCAACTGAAGAGCCTCCAAAGTCAGATCTACCCCCTCTAAAGACAATGATTGCCAACATGAAATTGAGCACATTACAATTTATAATTTAAGTTATAAGTCATCTAAAGTCATCTACAAAATAATCATGGTTTTGAGGAAGAAATCCTTGCTTTGTATTATAATTTTGAGTGATGAACTTTTTTTTTCTCTTCCTCTAAAATGGACATGTAATATGTTTGAATGAATCCCTTTAGCCTCAGGATGATGGCCCTGTTGAGGGTTTATTACTCCAGATTGATTGAATACGGAGGTATTTATAAAACCTTATCTGTTTGACTCTAAATTTATTTATCTCTTTTACTCTGAGAAATATCTGAATGTCTATGACAAAGTTCCAACAGATGCCTGAGGCCCATAACATAGATTTTTAATGAGTTTAGTTTATATCCCAGTTGGGAAAAGGTAAAACTGATTCCTAATTATTGTGACAGGTTATGTCAGACTTACTGTAAATTAAGTTGAAATTAAAGGGTTGTTTACTTTGCATGGTAGTACTTTTGACTTGTTTTACAGTAGCCTAATACTGTATTTTGACTATGTTTGTTTTGGAGTCTTTCTTCATGCTCTGATATTAACTGCTGGTTTAAATGCTGTAATTTTACACACCCCTCTCATCTTGGGGACATCTAGTCAGAGACTCCAGTTCAAAAGGAAAACCACCACTGCGCTTAGCCACAAACCATTTAACACTCAAAGATCTCGGCTGGTACACTGTAAAGACAGGCCTCCTCCAGAGAGGAAAACTGGAGTGTGGTGTATGACAACATGCAACAACTGTAGGGAACGCTACATCAGTGAAACAGAAATAATCTTGGACAAGAGACTGAAAGAAAAAATGCCAGACCAAACCGGTCACAGCATCAACTAAAGGATCCAAGTCATCGACCAGGAGAAGGTGGACAGTCAGGGAAAGATCAAGTAGGCCATTCACTTTATGTTTCAGAGAGGTGTTCATTTACCTTTATGGTCATTTTTGAGGCTTTAATTTGTAATGGTGTATTATGAATACAGTCCATGTACCTTCTGTGGTGGTTATCTTTTATGTCAACTCTTGTTCTTCTCACATTGTTATTTCACCAATTACATAAATTTAAACATATATACAGTATACTGTATATACATGAGTATATGTACCGTATATTATACAACATTTTCTTCACCTTGAAATATCTTCACACATTACACAGTTATTGTTCTGCCTTCTTTGCTGTAGTTTCAATGTATGAAACATAAAGGATCTCAGGTTTAAAGAATATATTTTTCTTATTGTCAACAAATCTCTTGTGCAGAATTTTGTGTGTATCCAAAGCCTGATATATTTTATTCTTCGGTGGTGTAGACCTCCGCTGTTGTCCAAAAACTATTAAAAACACGTCAATGAGCCACACCGTCCCTCTAGGTGACATGTTCCTTGGCCCCACAGTTTTTTTTTTTAAAACAGCTACAAAGATACCAAATAACAAATAGCAGTGATTACATTTTCAGTCTCCAAAGACTAGTTTAGTGTCAGGCAGACACCACTGCGCATGCAATAATAGTTTTAGGGCAACAACGGAGGTCTACGGCACAGAGGAATAAGATATATCAGGCTTTAGATACACACACAATACTTGTAAGTAGGATGAGTTCATTGTTGGTTTGACTCTCCACATGAGATTTGTTGATAATAAGAAAAATATAGAAAATTGCCAGTCTGATCCTTTAAAATGTCTCTGCATAAGCTCTTGACAGTGACAGTATTGCAAGGATGTGTTGAGCAACCTTTTACAGTTTTTCTCGATCACTTACACACTATAACTGGGCCACTTAACTAAACACCCCAAACTATGACACCATCTACCAAAAGACAGACCCACTTCCCAATACTATAAACACTATTCCCCTGTTTTCACTTGTGCTCATCTAGAAAACACTGGCATTCAATATTGTTAACTCAAGTCATCACAGCTGGAACCCAATTAACACACACTAAGAGTCAAAATTGTTCACACACCAATCAGAACCTCAGGATAGATAACAGATCCATGTTCATAGATAACAGTTCACTTCTTTTGGAATAATGGATCCACAAAGACCTGACGCAGAATAAATGTAATTTCTTTCTTTATATACAAACTGTTTTTTTTTCATTGGTTTATATTAGTAAATACATGAAAATTATTTTACATATTTTTACAATGAATTTACTTTTTTTTACTCAGTTTCAGTTTATTTTACTACAGTACAGTGAGGAATTTAAAAAAAATGACAATTTACATATGTATTGTGTCTTTACATTGTGGTCATCATGTAAAGAGGTTGTTCCGGGGGAAAACCATAACCGCCATTATTCATGGAAGTAACAGGTTTTTACGGTAGTGTTTTGAATTGATCTCACCAGTGTGTAATGGCTATTTTGTAGTGTGTGTGTATTTGATGGCTTTTGCGTGATGTCCGAAGGCAGAGTTTGGTTTAGACGTAAGATTACATGGTTTTGAGTGAAGGGTTTGGTTTTGACATGGAAGTTTGACGTTTGTGAAGATGAGTGTGTAGTTATGCATTTGTGTGTAGAGTTTTGGGAAATGGAGCATAACTTCAAGTAACGTGTCTTAGCGATCGAGAAAAGCTGTAATCAAGAGCATGTGTGACAACTTTATTGGTAAGAACAACAAATGTTTTATCTGCTCTTTTTCTTTTTCCACAGTATGACTGTTGCTCGTCACTGTAGGATGAGTCATCAGACTCGTCTTGGTCTCTTATGACAGGAGTTTGGAGCCTGCCAGCCTAGTGAACAAAGCCAAACATGTCAGTCTGACAGTGACAAATAGGACATCTGTATTTATACTGTGGCTGTATTTCATGTAGCCGAGCTAAGAAGACGATGGCCAGCTTACACTGAATAGTTAAAAGAAATTCTTAATAGCTCTATGGCGCTATTTAATTCTGAGATGATAGCTCATTCATGTTTTATGGTCTTAGTTCTTCAGCAGGTTGTCCTCCTTTCTTGGCTCTTAAAGTCTTACAAGGTTGGGATGTTTTATGTGCCATAATGGCCAAGGTAGCATCCCCTCAATTAAACGCCTTTTACTTCATTTTTCACCATAAGAAGTGGCTTTTGACTAACTGAGAAGAAATCATCCCAATAAAGAAATCCCACTGGCTACCCTCAGAAACATAAACACTCAGAGAGGCATGAGGACATTCTAGCTTATAGATTGCTCACAATAAATGTGTTTATATCATATATTGTATATATTGTGAGAAAGGAAGAAATCCAACCTTGATATTTACTCATGATGTAGGATGATGGGAAACTAAATAAAAAGCTTTGCTCAGTCAATGACACAGGCGGTTTTCATATTCATTTTCTCCCATTCATCGAGCTTGAACAAATAGTTCCTTTGAAGGCTTGTTAGTCACACAGGTAAAGCAGCTGGAATAGTTGAACCTTCTTTTCTTATTTTCTGTCCTAGATAGACTTCAGTGTCTGTCACTTCTGAATAAAGTTGTATATTCTTGAATTACAGTTTTTGGTGTATCATTCATTAAATTAAAGATACTTTAGATACAGAGGAAAGTGTTTGTTTTTAACAGTCATAGTTCATGAATTATTACATTTCTGCTCATATAAAATTGTAGTTCTTAACTTTAGAGAGAAGTAATGTGGCTAAGTGTTCATGTCAGGGAACTAGATGCTGGTCAACAGTTCATAACTTATTATCCTACATTGTTTCTCTGAATCTATTTTATGTTTGCATTTAGAAATAATGTCCCTATAGGGTCTTAAGCTTTTTATTGATGCTTGAGTACAAAACAGGGTTGGTGAGCTATAGAAATGACTGACCTTAATGCTGAGATTTATGACTTTTTAAAAAAAGACTCTTTTATGTTGTTATCAGTAGCGAAACAAAGATACTGATCACTGCAGTAGGTTTATGGTATATTATCAGTGCACCAGAAGGTCCTGTTTTGACCAATGACATACTGTATGTAGATAGATGTTGGCACCATCTGTACCAGTTTAACAGATAAGTACTAGAAATGACATCCAGGGTGCACATTCAATACTGTGCATCAAAATGTATCAAATCTGCAGCCATTCAAAACCTGGATCCAACACACATACTGTAACTGCAGTTTGTACTGTTTAATTTTTATGTGTTTTGTCCATCAACCTGTCAACTTTTTCTTTTAAGCCTTCTCTTCTTTTAAGGAACATAACTTCTCTTAAGGAATACCTCATGTGCTTCTTTTCTCTGGACATGTGAGAAAGCAGAGGTTGTTCAAACCACAGGGAGATCAAAGCAGTAAAAGCGGTATAGCTGGGAAACCAACTTAGGGCCACAAGGGAGGATTATATGTGTTTGAAATTAAGCTGCCCTGTGGACTGTACCACACAGCTCACCCTTGTTAGCCTAATAATCTATTCACCCCACTTGCTGGAAGATTCATTACAACAGACCAGCACAACAGTGGCATAGGTTAGCCACAGCAGTTTTACTGAAACTGTAGTTACAACAGCCTCATTTAATGATAGTGGAAATAATAATAAAAACCCATGGCTCAAGTACAAAAGGTCTATTGTTTTTTGGTCTGGGAAAAAGGCTGCTTCCTCGCCTTTTCACTGAGCTGTGTACCAATGAATCATTTATCAGCCAACTTTAATAACTAACAGAATACAAGCTTGTCTCAGTTGCATAATTTTTGAGGGTCCTACACTTGTGATCTGTTAAAAGGTCAAAATTACTGGGGATGATTAGATGGACCTGTATGTTTTTTTTCTGCTTGTGAGCAGAATGTATTTACTGTTGCAATTAAGTGTCTTAAAAGCTTTATTATTATTAAATTATTATTAATAAAAGTCCACCTTTTCTACACTAACTCCTGCCCTCAGTAGTTGCACAGGTCATTGTCCATTCTTAGGTTTTCAAAGTGCCAAAACAACATATCACCTTTACATGGAGTACTGAAATGGACATTAATCATGCCTTTGCTATGAAACTAGAACAAGATGCAGCAGATGGGTATTTAGATACGGTTATTTATGTCATTTGGATTATCAAGTGGTCATCACAGATGTTTGTTGAATGAATGAGGCCCTTGATCTTTGCACAAGGGTTTAAATGGTAAATGGTTTAGAGCAAAGTCTGGAATCTCTGCCCTTGATGCTCACATTGAGGATTCAGCACTGTGTGGGTGGTATTCTACTTGTCATTCAGTAACTGCGTGGCTGTGGCAACATCCAGGAGTTAATTCGAGCTGACTGAACTGTAGCATCACAACAGGCCGGCAGAAATAGCTCAATACTAAATCTAGTATGTTAAAAATGTAATAATTGGTTGTCTTATAAAGGGGCAATTTGTTCCTGCGATGGCAAAATGTGAAAGTGGTTCAATGTAATATAAAAAAATCATGTATTTATTTTAAAATGTCTATCAGACACACAGATTAAAGTGTTTTTCACAATAAATCTATATCTAATAATTCTATAATAATTCTAGTGTATATAGTCTTTCATATAGTTTTTGTGTGTTCTTCAACTCTTTTATCTTAAAGAAAAGCAGCAGCCATTCTGCTCAGGAGTATTTTAATTCTGAGATCCACAATTAGGCACAATCCACTGTTGTCTTAGGGTTATAATATGTGTTGTATTTCATCCAATCTAACTATTCTGTTCATCTTTATTTTCTGCTTTGAGCTGGACAGCTGCTTGTTTCCTATATCTGACACGAGCACTTCACTGAAATGTTGGGTGGAGATAAACTAATGTGCAGTGTATATGCTCCAGAGCCTTCATGATTCAAGATACCACCTGCGGCATCTTCCCTCCATTTCTGTGCTCGCTAATAAAGTGTGGAAATCTCCCCAGCTGGCAGAGGTCAAGAAGGCAGACTGTCTTGTGAATAGCAAATTCTGCTTCAGCCCGGCAGTTCTCCTCTACCAAAGTCTGAGCAAAAAGGAGCACAACGAGGGGTCACACATTGCCTGGCTGATGGATGTGTTGTAGGTTGAATCAGGCTGTACAAATACTGCCTGTGTTCTTGGAGGTGGATGGCCCATGGTTATCTCCATGAGCGTTTACATTCTCGCTGAGCGCTGAGATATCCATGGGCATATCTTACCAACTCAGCGGCGAACACTGGTACACCAGCAAAGTGACTGCGGTGTACTGTAGCAGAAAATATGACACTGACAGACACTGACAGACAACACACAGCAATTTTCCAGAAACTGAGCAACAGGGGAAGGATGACAGCGTGAAAGACACAGGGTTTGACAAGGTCTGGACAGGAAAGTGAAGTGGAAGTTTAACTTTCTTTGCTGTTCCCTGTTTTCCCATAAATCAGGGTGGAGGGGGGAGTGTGGTTACCATGTTACCCAAACATCCCTGGGTTGCTGCTCTGAGGCAAATGAACGGAGCAATCAGATAGTCTAAATGAGAAGATTGGTGTATTAATTAATTAAGACACCTCATATATAGGTGACTGGTGTTGTGGTGTTGTTGTTGTTGTTATACTGTGCTCTTTGCTGTGCACTGTTTTCCCCTATGTATTGCTTAATTTAAAAAATTATACTTATCGTCACTATACAACCATGTAATGTCTTTGCACAAGTGATGTGTCAGTCTGGGCTGATGATCCTGCAGCCAGCTGCATACGAAACATTGATTATTTGCTGCCACCTACTGTCTTGAGACTGTAGTACAGTAGTAGTATAAGTATCAGTGGAGTAGTAAATAGCTATGAGAATTATAGGAAAAACAAATAATTCAATTAAGTGAAAAAACACACATTTCAATTATGTTACCAATGCATGAAGTATTCTCATCATCTTTCTGCTGCAACAACACTATTATGCAAAAACTTTCACTACTGCTGTTGAATTTTGTTTCATTTTTTATCAAAAGCATAAGTACATGTGCATTAAAATGTATTCATGGCTAACAGCTTGAGAAAAAGGAGAAGATTTTTCAAGTATTTTTGTTGTCTCTTCTGTTGTTCACTCTCATTGTGGCTCTGCTGTTCAGATATTTACTGTTAGGTGTGAGGTTATTTTTTCAAGGACATGACATTACTTTTCTTTGGCTGCCACTACGTTTTAAAAAATAACTTCTGAAATGTTTGTCATCAAGTTTAGTAAGTCATTGTACATTTTCAGATCTTTCAGAGCAGTAGTGCAGTCTGAGATCCTCTGGTAACAACTTGATTTTTATTTTATTTTATTCTTCCATCATTTGCCCCATGCAGTGTCCTCTGACAGGGCAAATTGTGCATACCAGGAAATGCGGGTCATACACAAAGGCACCTGTGTTCCTGCTTTTGCCTTGTGGGTTGACTACGAAAAAAGACAAGACACTTCCTGGTAGATGTTGTTTCTCTATGCTAGACTTGTGAAATAGAGACTAGTCTAAGGTAAGAAAACCCTTTAGCAATTAATTTATACTCATTTTTTTTCAAAAACTGTATTAAATAAAATAATATAATTTATTAGCAAGTAGCCAAATTAAAAATGTAAAATTGATTAGTTACTACAAATGAGGGTTAATGCAACAGTTGAAACGATAGCTAGCAATATATTGGAAGCTCAAATATCAAGATAAGATACCAAGTTTGACTGCTACTACTAACTAACTACTTTTTTTTAGAAGAAGGGATTTGATGGGACATTATTTTATCTGTGAATGCGTCGATTCAAGGACACTGTCTCTTTAAATAAAAAAAAAACAAGTGGAAATGAGTAAGTAGTCACGCTTGAGGAGACTTCCGTTTTAAGCTTTTACCTTCAAGATAAAAGTGAAGATTTTTTTTTGTATTTGACATTAACACCCATCTAGTGAAAGACATTATTCATAATAATTGGTGTCGAAACATGTGTCCTGCTTTAACTGCAGAGGCAAAATACTGTCAACGACGACGGTCAAAATGCAAACTGGAGCCTTCAAAACAGGAGTCCACAAACCAATGTGTGACGTCACATTGGGTATGGTTTTTACTCAGGGTCAATACGCCTTTATTCTGAAGAAATCACACCGGAAGTCGTACTGTTGTTGTGGCTGGCGGAACACAGCAGTCATGTTTGTATCGTGTACTTAGACTTGATGGTCCGTAGCTACATATTAGCTTGTTTAAATGCTCCAGTTTTCACCCAGGCTGTTGTTTTCTCTCTGTAATCATGAACAGGACACAGCTGAAGCGGTCCAGTATCTTGAGGATGGCTCTGGCCGGCTCGGAAACGATGGACCCAGACGGACACGGAGAGACTTTCTTACTCCGAGCTGTTAGAATAGCGGCTGTTGTTGTATTGTACTGGTTCGTCTCAATTACAATGGTGTTCCTCAATAATTACCTGCTGGACAACCGTGACTTGGACGCGCCGTTGTTTGTGACTTTTTATCAGTGTGTGGTGACTGTCGGGCTGTGCTGGCTCATGCAGATGCTGTCCAGGTTGTGCCCGGGACTGATCGACTTCCCGTCGGTAAGATTCGACGTGAAGACGTCCCGGGAGGTTCTTCCGCTGTCCGTCGTGTTCATCAGCATGATCACCTTCAACAACCTGTGCCTGAAATATGTCGGAGTGGCTTTCTACACAGTCGGTCGCTCCCTCAGCACAGTTTTTAATGTGCTGCTGTCGTATTTCATCCTGAAACAGACCACATCTTTCCAAGCCTTATTGTGTTGTGCTGTCATCTTAGGTAACTTTTTCTTCTTTTCTGGATGTGGGTTTTATGTAGTTCCTCAAAAAGTGAAAAACAGCCATTTTGCAATTGACATTTGTCTTAACTTTTGCAGAAGTAGTTCAGTGGATGTGAAAAACATTTGCACTCATTGAATCCTGTCAGAAATACACTCAGTTGTCAGTTTATTAGGTATTCCTTCATAACTAAAACTAATGAAGTTTAGTACATGAAGGTTAAGGATCAGTAATGTTGAAACTCTTTCTTTTAGATAATTTTGGAGGCTGCACTTTGTGGTGCTGGTGTGTATTGCATTATACTAAAAAGTGTTTGTAATACACTGTATTTTGTTTACGCCACTTACAGATGGGTGACAAATTAAAGGGAAAAACCTGAAGAAATGAGTGGAGAAACATAAGGAATGCAGATGTTTCCACACAGGTGCACTGTATGGTACAAATAAGCAATTAACATCCAGTCATGCTCTGTGGCATGTATAAAAATGGCCCATCAGGCCCAGTTGATTCTGATTTTGTATCAAGATGGCAAGAGGAAAAGAGCTTCAGCCACAAATACTGCTTAACTGGCTGGTGTTTCAATAGGAACAGTGACTAAAGTGACATCTGCATTTAGATCTATGGGAGAGACATCATTGAACATCTATGGGAGATTTTGGACTGACGTGTTAGACAGCGCTCTCCACCACCATCATCAGAACAACAAATGAGGGAATATCTTTTGGAAGAATGGTGTTCTTCTCTCCAGTAGACTCCTGAGACTTGTAGAATCAATGCTATGGTGCATTGAAGCTGTTCTGGTGGCCCAACAGCTTACTAAGACACTTTGTCTTGGTTTTTCTTTTAATTTGTCACCTGTCTGTATGTCAATTGGAGTCGACTAATATATATTAGTATATATTAGAAGTTTGTTCTATTTACATGTAGTTTTAGGATGGTGTACCTGATAAACTGGCAACTCAATGTATATTTACAGATATCCTTATATTGTTTGTATTTCAATTATTGATTCACTCAGAATTCTGTATTGTCAATAAGAAAAAAATAGTTTATAAGCTAAAAAATGTAGTAACACTGTGTAAAATTACCATTTTTATGCTTTTCCAAATTGTGCTTGGACACTTTGTGGAGTCATGATTGAAAATTAGCAAATCAATAAGCAGCGTTCCATTACTGCTGAAATATTAGTTAATCTGGAATCACTTTGACTCAATAGTTTTGGGCATTTATTAAGCAAAATGGAAATTATTAATTATGATTTATCTTTCATGGGTTCCAGTTGAATGGATTTGACATTTTTCACAGTTTTTATATTATTGCAAATTCAACATATTTACAATTTGGACTCTTGGTTGTTGGTTGGTTGTAGGTAACCGTCAGCTGCAGCCTGAGATTCAGTCAATATTCCAATTCTCAACTGAATACTCCAAATATAACTATTGTTAACTTGCATGACTGATAATCTAACAATACTAGTATGTGCATTGATATTTCAAGGCTAATATTCACCCGACAGCGTGTTAAACATACCTTATTGTGTGTTTTTGATATCACAATCCTGCATGTCTCTTTGGTTCTCAGGTGGATTCTGGCTCGGTGTGGACCAGGAAAGCATGGCGGGGTCCCTCTCCTGGTCAGGCGTCTTTTTTGGGGTGCTGGCCAGTGCCTTCGTCTCTCTCAACGCCATCTACACAAAGAAGGTGATGCCTGCAGTAGATGGAAACATCTGGAAACTGTCCTACTACAACAACATCAATGCCTGCGTCCTCTTCCTCCCACTTATTCTTGTGTTTGGAGAGTTGGGTCATCTTGCCAGCTTCAGCCGCCTCTCTGACCTCGGGTTTTGGGGTATGATGACAATCGGAGGAGTGTTTGGTTTCACTATTGGCTACGTCACAGGCCTCCAGATCAAGTATACGAGTCCGCTCACGCACAACGTCTCAGGGACTGCAAAGGCTTGTGCTCAGACTGTTATTGCAGTAGTGTACAACTCTTCTAGTAAAAGCCTGCTGTGGTGGACCAGTAACATGATGGTTCTCTGTGGCTCATCGGCCTACACTTGGGTCAAAAGCCTAGAAATGAAGAAGACTCCCTACAAAGTCACTCAGGATTCAGCCAAGGAAAAACTGCTGCCAGGGGAGAAGGGCAACATGGGAGTGTAACCTTTTGTAACTAGGTTTTCACTGAGAAATGTTCAGTTCTTATCCAAATGGCGTGAGAATGTTTTTAGAATATGATTAGTGATGGAAATGATAAATGCAGTTTTTGCAGTGATGTTGGTTGAGTTTAATCATGCTGAGGGTTTATACAGTTTGACGTAAGGTCAAGGTGTTTGAAGTCATTTGTATATATATTTTTTATTTAAAGCTATTTACATTTATTTGGGGCCTTTTTACTATTACTTTAAAAATGACAGGAATATAATAATGTGTCTTTTATGGTGTAGACTACCAATGAAGGAAAAAATCCTGTTTTTATTCACAGGGAAGATACAAGACATTAACTTGTAATTGAGGATTTTGGCATAATTTAGAAAACTTTTCTACACCTATTGTTTAATTATAGTGACGATAGTTTTATTAGAGGGGATGTCGACCATAAAAATTGCTGCCATTTTTATGAATGTATGTTGTTATTTTGTTAATGTTATTAGGCTAGCCTCTGGCTAGGAACATGTCTGCTTTCTCAAATATGAACAAAGCACTCCTGCATTTTACACTGATGCAGTCACAAACTTGTACATCATTTACAGCACATTGTGACATAGGCTATATGAAAATATATTTGCATTTCAAAACTAAACTGTGATAGACTGACAAGTCTCTCATATTTCACATCATTATCTTTACAACAATAAATGTCATTCACTCTTAACGTCTGGTATGACATGACAGGTAAAGGTTTGGGTAAACCATTGTCTGTATTCCAAACCAACTTTTTAAAATGTCTTTGTAACATTTCATTATAATAAAAACAGCTCTGGAGCTTATGTGAAAGAAAACATTAAAGATGTTGTACGACTCAACTATTTTTAAGTTTTTTTATTATAAGGGAAGCTTGTCTCGTATTCAGGTCTCTTGTTGAGTAATGAAATTTGAGGTCTATTGAGCTATTTTTGTGATATTCTTGTCAAATAAAATATTCATAATTTATACACATTCCTTGTGTAAATTACATTATAATCTTACTATTATCAATTATAAATCCTCAAATTTCATAATTCAGAGCTGGAAGAAATGTAGTTTTTATGCTAATATGTATCTTAAAATATGAAAGACCAACTTAAAATGGTCAAACAATTCTGAACTAATTTTATAATTTCACAAGAATTGAATCATCAACTGACTTCAGACTTATACTGTAATTTGTAATGTTGGTAATTACAAATTTCTAGTCACTGCCCCACCACTATGAGCCCAAAACAGGAAATCTTACAATACTTACACTGTAAGATTTTGTAAGGTAAACGTCCTCCCCTGGTTTGTGGATTAATTAGTTCCTTATGGCTGAACCTTAAGCCAGCTAGGCAAGAACTTAAGTGTTATTGATGAGATAAGAAAAGCCAGCGTAGGTAAAATGTTAATTTTAATAGCCTCAGGTGTCCTGCACAGTTATAACAGCATAACCGTTCAACTTTTAGCATCTTCTTTTATGTTTTGAGATCTGGTGCATCCAGGGAAGGGAATCTTATTTTAATTCCTAAATATTTCATACCTTTTGGATTCCATTTGAAGTTGGTCGTCCCCTTGTGAGACTGGAAAGTTGATTGAGTGGAATTTCCTCACTCTTACTATAATTTATATTGAATCATGAAAACTGACCAAATGTGTGAATCATCTTTTGCACATGCTTGATAAAATGCTTTGGCTGGCTTTGAATTTATAGCTGCCGATAGTAATACCTATTTCCTTTTTGGGCTCGTATGGCACAGGCAGAAGGGTTCGAGGGTAAGAACAAAAATGGTTGATGATATCAGCGTGTGGACTGAAAAAGATGAAATGGTTTAGACTCCACACCATTGTTTTAACAGATTCTACTGATTCACAATAAAGTGCCTTTACCCATCTTATAAAAACTGGTCAAATCCCAAACTTGGACAGTGCATAAAACAAATGGCGACATTAATCTGTCTGCTTTTGGAATTCATGAAATAATGGCTTTAGTTATGATATCATCCAACAGCAATATTCACAGGGGAGCCAACATGTCCTGAACTGTCATCACCTGGTGTTTTACCAGGTGATAAAAATTTAAGACTTGGTCCGGCCAAAGATTCCCTTTCTCTGCACTAAGGGACTGTAACAAAATATTTCTAAAGAAAAAAATCAATGTATTCTCCATGCATACAACATTCAGATTTATACAGCTTGCTGCAGATCTCGCTTAATACTTCATTAATTGTATTTATATCACAAACCGTAACCCTGCTCTTATCAAGTGAGCTGGGAATTGACTGGCATTTTCTAATTGTTTCAGTCTTTGTTTCAGGCATTTTAAAGTATCTTTGTAGTCAAGTTTACTTGCAATCCAGATTTTATAACCAACTGACATTTTTAATCTGTAAATTGTCAGGTTCTCACATGTGCTGAGTTTCTAAGGCTTTAATCTGTGTGGTGAGTCTTTGCTTCCTTGCCATTATTTCCTTTTTCTTAGTTGTTTAGTAAGTTGCCTTAAAGGCCTCAAATAAAGTTTTTATTGACTGGATTAATTAAAGATTCAAATTATTATTAAATATATTCCTGTATTTTGTGAGCATGTTAGTATCCTGACATTAGCATTTAGCCTAAAGCACCACCATGCCTGAGCACAGATTCTCTCGTTATTTTCACATTGCTTGTTCACTGTTACGTGTTAATCTAAAAATACTTGTTTTGAAGACAAGTAGAATTGTCAGTTTTCTATCTCTGCAACTCTCACTACTTAATATTTTAAGAAAACACCTGCACAGGTTTGTTTATGATGACTAGATGTGTTTCAGTGAGACGTCCCCCCTCTGTATCACTATTGCCAATGTGAGTAGTGAGCTTGGTTTTTGTCAACGCTGGGTGGAAGTAAGGAAGGTCAGTGCATGTTGGATCAGGGTTGGATGAGAGTCTCTGGCCTACAAATGGAACATTGCTCTGAGCAACAGAGGGGGCTAAAAATAGCCGACAGAGTGCCATGGGTAATTACATGAACCAAAAAACACTGGTCTCTGATGTCAAGAACTCATTTCAACAGTGACTCTGGCCTTGTGACACTGATGAAAGTTTTATAAGTGTGTCATAATGTGGAAAGCATAATCCCCCCACCCCTTGTCTTTCTCTCTCATGTCTGGTAGGGTCAGGTTCAACATGACAGGAGGAGGCAAAATCCTCAGCAATGATTGACAGTTCAAAGGCTGCAAGAATCATCAGAAGTCATTCATATTTTCAGTATATTTGTCAGCTCAAAGTGGTGGTCAAAATATGTCAGTTTGTTGATGGGAGAGATAATCACTAGTGGGACATTTTCTGTTAAAAATCATAAATACTCCTTTTCTGTCTAGAAGCACATTTTCACCTTGCCATGAGAGTTGCATGTGTATATAATGTCCCCTTTAGGTTGTAGTGCCCTCAGCCTTGTGATTAAATATATCAAGTGCATTATCATGCATCCAAGACTAAGTCTTTATGAGCACCTTTGGCTCTAATTACAGCTTTCACTTTTCTTTGACACATCTGTAATTTTCCCATATTTTTTCCCTATTCCTCCTGCATGTTTGTTCATATTCAGTCAAGCTGGACAGATTTTCACACTCCCTAGCCCAGCACCAAATGGCACACAGATGTTTACTAGCTAGTGAAGAAAGTTTGGAATTGCTGGACACCAAACCAGACATTAAAAGAGAGTGAATATTTGACTTTTTTTGCTTTGTATCTGCTCGGTGTGTCACCGCCCTGCCAACTTTTCATAAACCATTAAAGACAGCCCTGCCTTCTGCTTTGTGAAAAGTTTTCTGATAATCCAATAAATGGTTTATTTAGCTTAACAATAAGGAGAAATTTCTCAACTCATAAAGAAACACTTAATCCTTCGTTTTCCAGAAAAATGAAAATCACCAAATTTGGCAATTGGTGGTTTTAACTGGACAGTAACAATGATCTACATAATCTGAGTGTACTGTAGATCACTTTTTTTCTGCACTATGTTGCAAGCCAAAAGTCCCAGAATCTCTCTATCATCACCTGAATATGAATTTTACAATCCAGGCTATAGTGTATTAATACACAGTTGAAGTCATGTATTGTCAGTACTATCAGTCTCAATCTGTCTGCTTACCACCTGCTGTAACAGAGAAAATTAGAACAGATATCAAAACATGGAAACTCCTAGGTAAAGGCTTAGGTAATGGAAAAGAAACCTTGGGCATGAAATGTGCTGTGACGGGCCTGTTGGCCTCATTGCTCCTGGCAAAATCTGTGGAGAATGACATCATAAACACAGGGTCATTACAAAGGACATCTGTTATTTGTCTCCCAAGAAGTTGTGAAATTGTCATGTCCGGCATGACAGCTGTTGGTGAAACATCAGTAAACACATTTGTCTTTATGCACATGAAGAAACACAAACATTTTCTTTTCTTTGTTTCTTTGGCTTTTGAAGTATTAGGGGGAAAATCATTTTGAATATCTAAGCTTCAGAGAGATTCAATGCTGTTTTAACTCTCCTTTAACCTCTCTCTGTAAACTGATAGACGGAATTTTTTTCCTCTGGACTTTCAACATCATTTTTCACTGTTTTACCCATTAGCGTGTCTTTATTTTCCTCAAATGCACTTTCCACTTCCTTTGCCAGTAAGTACTTTTCCCTCGTTACTAATACAAAGCTCTGCACTCAGTCTCACAACGAGAGCAGAAAAACAGGAGCTATCTATAGACTTTTGCAAAGGAAATTTAGGTTTTTACAAATGAAAACATTATGGCGGGAAAGAGTTAAAGATCTCTATATGTTATGCTGAGATGGGGAAAGTCATCATCCACGGCTACGTCACATTCTGAGCAGACAAGGAAGATCTCTAGATAACACTGAGCTAGTCCTGCTTTCTTGGAACATACTTGGAAGTTTATCATTGTGATCTTGGCAGCAAACATGTTCACTTTCCTCATAAGAAAAATACCAATGCCCAACCCTCTGGACCCCATACACCATTATTTCCTCCTCATTTTTTGTTTCTGTGTAACAGCTTGGCCACACGGTAAGTAAAAAGTATTTTGTTTGCAGTTTTAATTTGATATTCATATCATCCTTACTGTATAAAACTTTGCAGATAATCTTTGTATGACTTTGTGAGTTGCCTCTAGGTGTTGTCCACTTTTAACAAAACATATACTTAGACATAGACTTGCTGACTAACAATGGAGTTATTTCATAACGATGAGTCACTTCTGCTGCTAAGACTTGTCTCGATTTATGCTACAGACTCACATGCTAAGTGCCTCACTGGAATAAGAATACCCCTCATATATTCTGTATATAGCTCCTGTGGCAATGCTTAACATACACTGGACTTATCAGTTAAAGTCAGAATTTTACATTTAATTTAGCAAAGAAATCAATAACTTTTAATGGATAAAATGAAACCTCTAATGAGGAGTCCACTTTGCACTGCTCTGTGCAAACATCACACTAACATAGAGATTTCAGCAAATCTCTATGTTAGTCTCATCTCAGTCTCATTGCTGAAGACAGGTCCATTAACACTGTATAAAGCATTCAAGTTAGGGTTCAGAAAACCAAGCTGGCATGTTCAGAGGGGTTGTGGAACAAATTTGAACCCATCTTTGCATCCCAAGCTGCTCAAAACTGTACATTATTGTGGGTCAGAGTTCACACGGTGGGTATACGATGGCAGCTCCAGATGTGAGATTTGGGTCACATACATTATACAGCCCAGCTTGAGCTTAATATCATCTGCCACAAAATCATCTGCCAAGATGAATTGCACACCTCTGCAGCTGCATCTTTTTTTTTTTTTTTACAAATAAATAAAATCTGCCTTATCAGATAACAGGAACATATAAAGGGACAGATTTGCACCTCTATTCTATTCACTACATGTCTATAACCACATGTAGAAACAGAAATATGTTGTAGCAGTAGCAGACTATAATCTTAGTGTAACTCTTCAGCTGTAATCTTATATTTTGACCATCTTCTGAGACCCAAAAAACACAAGTGTCAGGAGTCAGAGGTTTCAGAAGGTGGACGTTAAGATCGCTGCCAGTGTCCTTTGCTTTTATTCCACAGCTCTAAAAGAGGACAACTGCCCGAGCTCTGAGTGGAGCGTCATGTGTCGTCCGTGTTGTGAGTACTACCTGATCCAGTGTCGGTGTCCCTCACAAGGATCGAAGGTGGGCTACACTGTTCCCTGCTGCCGAAACGCTCTGGATCAGTGTGACCCCTGTATCATTCACCCAGGTACAGTCCACTCTCATCTTCACTTACAGATATCCTTTAATCTGCAGTAAAATGTAAGATTCTTATTTTATCTTTTTTTATTTTAATACCAGTTCTGCTGTTACTGCTCATGCTATCTAAACAGTTCTCTTTTAATTAATAACACAAACAGTTGCAGCTGTCTCACACATTAGATTGTATTCCCTGGGACACGTCTACTACACACTGGGTGTTCAAATTAACAAATGTTATACCTTTGAGTTTAAGCGAATCATTATGGTGTTATCGCTCAACCACCAACAGAAGTAATTTGAAAGTCTTGCAAATTATTACTTTTAGGTTACTTTTTCATCTTCTTCCTGCTTTGCTTCTCTGCGTCCTTCCCAGGCTGCAGTCTCTTTGAGAACTGTAAAACCTGCCACAATGGAACATGGAAAGCCAATGATGATTTCTTTGTCAAGGGAAAGTATTGTACAGAGTGTCGCCAAGGCTGGAGTGGAGGAGACTGTAAAAGTGAGTTACTTGCAATGTGCTTCTGATTATTTAACACCCTTTCTTGCCACAGAATGAGCTGAATTTTCTGAATCACGATGAAATCTGAGTTAATGATAATAAGTAGACATATGATGGATGTGGTATTATGGCTGACATGATAAAATATGGATCATATACTGTACGTAAATATCAACAATACTTTGTTATGAAGTTGTTTGCCATATGTGTAAAATATGTCAGCGGTATAATTCCTGGAACACCAAGCAAAATGTTGCTTTGAGGCCTAACACATGTCATACATGCTGCACCCCATCATGCCCCAGTGCTATTGTCATCTTATATACCAAAAATGCAATCCTGTTTACTCAACTCTTTGGCTGAATACACACAGATTTGTACTTGCTTTTTGTTCCTAGGTAGTAGGTGTTATTTCCTAATCTCTTATGCCTAAAAAGTATAGAAAATACCTATTATTCCCTTCAAACTTAGCTTTCATAATGAGCGAATTTGCATATTTTCATTCCCATAAACTCAGAAAAAACAACATATGAATCACTGGATACGATGCTGGGAGACTATTTTTGGGAGCTGATTGTGATTTACATTATAATTATAAATCTAGAAAAACTAATCACTTCTAAATCGTTTGTGGTCACTTTTGTATAACTTTACTATAAATACATGTTCATTTTGATTCATATGTTATTTTTTCTGACTTTATGTGAATGAAAATGTGCGAATTTGCTCGTTTTCCCATTGGAAATTGTAAATTTCAAAATATCATTGTCCAGATCAAAAGCAACGTTTGAAAGGAATAATAGCCATTTTCTATACGTTTTAGGCATAAGCAATTAGGAAATAACACTTACTACCCAGGAACAAAAAAAATGTTACATAGTAATATTTCTTTTATTGCCTATAAAATGTATTTTTATAGTTATTTATTATCCAGTTAACTATATGCAGTTATCACCATTTTAGAAGTTTTTAAGTTTGAAGGCCCATATGATTTTAAATACTATCACTGAAAAATAATTGATTCACTTCAGAATGATTGACAGATCGATGCACAGACTGACAATATGTGACAACTAAAATGACTTACTGTATAAAGCTTTAAACAATGTTAACAATATATATTTGTAACCAATGCTAGCAAGTAAATACCTTTTAATTAGGCATATAGGCTGTAATTCAAGTAACTAGATCTTAAGGAAACATAATTCATCAAATAAAAATATATATATTGTTTGCATCAGTGAGGAAATACCCAAATTATTGATGGAAAAAAGGTTTGGGGCTATAATCATAATCATTACTGTGGTCCAACGCTCTAGTTGTAATACACTGTAAGAACACTTGGTGGCAACAATGCTTTGTTGTTGAATTTCAGCCAGCTCAGTTGTAAGGCCATGGTGAACTGCAAGTATCTAGTTGAAATTCATGTTCTCTAAAAATCCTGAAATATCGATGATGATGATGATACCTGTTTTTTCTATCGAGAGCATATATAGCAGCATTTTCCTACAGCAAAACGATACAAAATAAGTTTAAATCAAATGTGTACATGTATAGTCCTAGCAGCATTATTATATTAATAAGAGGGAAGCAAACAAGTTTTCCTGCTTGCCACTCCTGTTATTCACCCTCATGGTATTTTTCCATTCATAATTTTTTCATTGCCCGAGGGGAAATTGCCACTTGGATGCCATGTTCTGTTAGTTTGACACACATAAGGGAAGGAATGAGGCCCTTATGCAATTTATGTTGTCCTACAGAACCTGTTTAGTGTGTGCATAGGACCAACTGACCCTGCATTCAAATTAAACAGGCTGTATAATTCCACTATTTGCTAAAGGGACAATGTGTACAAAAATGTTTGTGTTCTATTCTACTGGTAGGATTTTCCCTATTTGTTTTGTCCTCTGAAGAAGACACATGCCAACATGAATACCATCATTATTTACAATGTGAAAGTAATTACAGTTCTCTTGTGATTAGCCTGTGGAGGTGTCATTCAGCGGGCTCAGGGTCACATAATCCTGGAAAGTTACCCAACAAATGCCCGATGTGAATGGAGAGTGCAAGTGGAAAAGGGCAACAGTGTCGAGCTAAGGTGGGTGTTTTTTTTTCAAAGCTTTCACATAAAGTCAATTTTTATTGAAAGGAAACAAATATCTCAAACAAAAAAAAAGTTAGGGCAAGGGTCTCTATATTTAAACAGATGCTGTAAATAATCAAGTTGTTGGTGCTTCCACTGCTTAGTTCTCTTCTCTGGTTGAATATGTTCTTTCAAGGTGAACTCATCTGGTGTAACAGTATGTCTGTCACACAAAACACAGAAAATAAACTGGATCCGTGTAATGATTAAAACTCTAACTTTACACTTGCTTTACACTTGCTGTCTAATGTTTTGTTTTTGTGTGTTGGGTAATGCTGTACTTTTCCGTCTGCAATTGGCTCCTCGTGGGGATCAACTCGGTATCAGTCTGTCAGCTAAGGTTGAGGTCAAAGCACAATGGATAGACAGCCCTGCTTGAGCCTACATAATTGGACTTATTGTTTACACAATTCTTCACCAAGAAGACCAGTCTAAAGTCATTCGTACTGGTTTGGAAAAAAGGTTAAATAAACTTAACTTTTTTTTGTTATACTGCAGGTTTTCACAGATCAGCCTAGAGTCTGACCATAACTGTGGTTATGACTATGTCGAAGTGCGAGACGGTGACGATCTGAGCTCCCCTGTGATTGGACGGTTTTGTGGGGATCAACTGCCTCCTCCAATAAAAAGCTCCAGGAACATGTTACACATCCTGTTCACCTCAGACGGCTACAACAACTTTGATGGCTTCGTTCTTACTTTTCAGGAGAGTTCAGGCAGGTATAACTGGTATAACTTGTTAGCAATGTGAACGTTACTTACACATTAGAAGCGTGCAGCATGTACACAGGGTAGATATAATAATAGAAGCACTTAACAGTATAATGCAATCTAATGCACTGGCATCAAAATAATGACTTCATTATAAAGGTTTTTGCTTTGCTAGAGTCCATTGTTTGCAATATTATTGTATTATATTGCATTATAATGTACAGTGGTTCTGTTACTTTGTCCACACCATGTTTAAGAATCAGCTAATACATTGTTTGAGGTGGTTTTCTCTGTGGAATCCATAGAAAAAGAATAAGAAAGTATCAATGTGATGTTCTCATTCATGATATTCAATCAGGTACAGGTATCTACTTTAGATACCTGTATCATGAATATATGATACTCTGTTGTCTGCTCTGCCATCCTCTGTGCAGTCTGTAGCCCCTGTCCTTGTTTGCAGGCACCATATTTAATCCTGGACACTCCTAGTTCTAATGTGTGTGTGCAGCTTCCTTACACAGGGCAGCGTTGTGAGACGGACATTCGGTGGAACAGATTTATTATACTCATCTCACTCCATTTGACCTCTTTGAAGCAAATCATGCATCTAACTTGTATCACATTTATCCAGTCTTTTCCCTCACGGACTCTTGCTAGCTAACCTAAACAGCCTAAATGGATGTAAGGGCCATCTCAGCAATATTTCTTTAAAGATTACAATAAGATTCACTAAGTCAAATATCTGCGAGTTCAGTTGTTGTAGCATATGATTGATATTAGGAAAAACCCACTTATTAAAACAAAACAAAACAAACAAACAAAAAAACTCTATAAGGGAATATAAAAAAGACCAAACTAAAAAGGTAGTGGTTTTAGAGAGGCAGCAATTAAAGGGTGCCAATTCCTTCTTGCTTAGGTTAATTTTATTGGGACACTCCAGTCAAAAACCTATAACTTGCGGGGTCCCCCAGGACAGTGTCCTAGGACCATTTTTCTTTTGACTCATCCGATTCGAACGTTATCACTTGATTGAATATGCGTTATCAGCCTCATAGATATGGGTTAGAGGGTGCCTGCTACACCTGCTAGTAGGTTGAGAAGGGCGTTATCATCCATTGGTACAGACGCCAAGATGATAACCACTGATAACGCCCATTCAATCGAGTGATAACAACCGAAACGGACTACATATCCTATTAATGATTTAAAAGCAGCCTGCTCATGTAATCTTTATTTATGCAGACTATAATGCATTCAACTTCAGTACAAAATATGTTGAGCATCAAAGTAACAACAGAAAACAGATGTCTTTTTTTGGAGCTCAAGTAAGAATTTTTTATTTAAGGCACGTTAGATTGCATTCAATTAATATTTAAATGAGTTTTGGAAAAACAGATTTTGTGCATGGGAGGAGCTTAAAATGGACACTTAAAATGTTGAGCCAAATTTGTCAAAATACTAAATTATTGTCCATGAAATCTAAATCTTCTAAATGCTCTTGCTAGGGCTGCAGTTTAATGGCATGATTTTGGTACAGAAGTTTCCCACAACTCACTAAAAAGTGACCTTAATATGACTAAAAATAAGCTTATTATGGTTATACCCAAATTGCCTCCCTTCTTGGGAGATTGTCAGAATCCCAATTTATTATTTTACTGTGGAAAAAATAATTATTCAAATTAAGTTAGGTCTGACTTAGAAAACTGTAAATAATGTAGCTCCTTGTTATTTATCCCTCGATATTCATAACTGTTTGAATATCATCAGGGATTGCTATAATTATGCAGCAAGAGGTCATTCAACTAATGTTATTCCTTTAAGGGCGAAAATACATGCAGTGCTTTTGAACAGTAACCTGATATCACAAACAACTGCAGAATGGGGGGGGGGGGGGGGGGGTTAAACTCCATCAACAATTTTGTATCATCTATGTGAGTTCAGTGAATTGTAAAATTATAACACATGTAACACACTTTTATTCAATTTTGCATTAGCTGTTGATACAGTTAAGGTTTATCCTTTATCACAGCCTCAAAATTTCTCCACAGTTTCAGCCATCAAGAATCCAGCATGTGCACCCCCAGAGAAACCAGTGAATGGATATTTGCTGCCTGTATCTGGCCCTAAGGAGGAGTTTATATATAACTACCAGTGCCATCCACCTTTCACACTGATCGGCTCCCAGCAGAGGACCTGTATGCCTAATGGTACATGGAGTGGCACACCTCCCACATGTGTAAAAGGTACTTTTTCAACAGGTGGCTTCTGGTCTTCATTTCTGGTGTTTGTATAGCATAAATGCCACATACTGCACTTATTTGTTTTTCTCTTCTCTCTCAAACAGAAACTCATACAGGCCAAACAAACATTGTCCGGTGTTCCCCTCCACCCAAATTGCTCAATGGCTACTACAGACCTGCTCCTGACGCAGGTGAAGGTGCACAGACGATTGAGTTTTTCTGTAAAAACTCCTACATTCTGAGCGGAAACCACAAGAGTACCTGCCTCTCTAATGGATCCTGGAGTCGCAGGCCACCCAAGTGTCTGAGAGGTAGTTGTTTTCAAAAACACATTGGGTTTGGGAACACACTGTTATGCACACAAAGTAAGCTATTTTTTCACTTCATTACAATGTGAGGACGGCACAAAAGGTTTCTAACATACAGTAAATTTCATTATTTGTTTATGTGATACCCAAATTTACCAGAAAATCCACATATCCTGACATGTAAAAAGTAACAATTTTGCAATTAAACCACTACGATTATTACCGTGCGAGGCAGCTGGAGTCGCAAGATCACAATATCACAAGATCATGCGAGAATCCATCTTGTCAGGCTTCAAGTTATGCACTTGTGTCCAAACCAGTGGTGGTTCGGACCAATCCTATGAGGATTCTCGTGTGATGTCGTGATCTCACAACTCCAGCTGCCTCGCAAGGTAAGATGGTGATAGACAGATGGTTCATCCAATCACCTGCCAAGTATTTTTTGAAAGTGCCTGCCCTTTGCCAAACAGTTTCCAAGGACAACTTCTCAGATGGTTCTGTGTAACAAACCATCTGCTGCGTCAGGTTACTATGATGGGTGTATAGTAAACAAGGCCATTTGTTTGAAAGGATGGATCAGTAATGGTTTTGAATTATTCTTCATAATGAATATGTTTGTCCCTGATATTTTATTCATAGAATTTTGCTTGTTTACTCTGAGTAACTTACCCTTCTGCTCACAATTATTCATTTTACTGCAACAGAACTGTTTCAGCAGTGGGGTTTCAGAAACGTACTCTCGTGCACTAATATTCACCTGTTTCATTTGCCCTTTTAGCCTGCCGAGAGCCCAAAGTGTCTGAACTTGTGCAACAAAGTGTTGTAAAGCCACCCCTTATATCGAGGTATCCACTGTGTGTGTTGTGTGTATTTACATGGTTTTAGTCAGCTTAAAGCCACCATGTGCGGGATTGTTTATGTTATTTTGGCATCTTTAGATTCTCAAAAATGAAATCCCTGTGAAACCGGGTTGTCATTCATGTTAGTTTCCAAGGTTGGACTCATGGGAGGAAGGCCGAAGCAGCAGCTTTGTTCATACTGCTACTGGGGGGCGCCAGAATCAGAAATGTTCAAAATTTACACATGATGGCTTTAAAGAACAGAGACTGCAGGATTTGAGGTTGGGCCTGTGGATAAGATAAGTCACCCACCTTTATGTAGTTAAAAAAAAAAAGCAAAACAAAAGAAAAAAAATCATGTCATTAATTTGTGCCCCCGAAACTGAGCAGATGACATACTAATATAGCCTTTATTTAATTATAATAGATTATGTTGCTTTTAAACTTTTTTTGGTTGTGTGTTTGTTTGTCTTTTTACAAATGCCCACCATTGTTAGTTACATTCTCTGATTTTTGTAATAGGGCCACCAAATTCCACCAAATTGTCAAATTTCCTTTTCCTTTTGATACAAATTTACTGGGTACTAAAACAAAATCAGGGAATGTACCTTTAGGGGACCTATTATGCTTCTCCTTATTTTCAATCATATATATAATGTTACAATATCAGATGTTCATATTAAACATGGCCAATGTGTCAAATAATGAGGTAAACATATGTAGACGTAATCCCTGTGACCAAAAAGCACCGGCTTCAGACTGCTCTGAACTCTCGGTTTCCAACGTTTTTTTCTACTTTCAGTCTGAGCTGATGTTCGCTCGTGACGGATTTCTTTATATGGTCATCTGCCTCCACTCTGCTAAGAATATGGCATTTTTCCATTGTTTTGGGGGTAGTCACGCCGAGCCATGACTCCATTACACAGCACAGCAAAGTAAAATAAGTTGTTTACCTGTTGGAGGTGTGCTGGTCGTCTGCAGCTCTTCATCAAACATCATCATCACTGTGGATGTTTCTGCTTGTACTATTCCTCCCTGCATTATTTCTTAATCTGCTGAACAAATAGCTCAACATATGTCCATATATTGTTGTTTTGACCATTTTCTAGTGCCACTAATTAAGGTCTGCTAATTCAGTGAGATTCTTCACAATAAAAGTCTGTCATTTAGTCATTTAAAAGCTTTTTATTTGAAGCAGTAAAGCAGGAAATGTTGAGTTTACACAGCTCTGCCCTTCAGCAGGCTTCCGGAAACATGGCCAATCAGAACAGATTGGGCTCATCGGGAGGGGGGCTTTAAAGAGACAGGAGCTAAGACCACCTGTTCAGACAGAGGCTGAACTGAGGGGCTGTATAAGGGGGTCAGTATAAGATAATTAAAGAGTTTTTTTTAGCTGTGAATCATTCAAAGCTACTCTAGTGGTGTCCAAAAATAAAAAAAATATAGAGCTGGAAATGAGCATAATAGGTCCCCTTTAAGTAGAGCTTGAAAGTCCATTCTTGTCCTTGGAAATAGTAGTTTGACCAAAAGATTTCTTAGGATGAGGTCTACTTATTGGAAATTAGCTTATAGAGTCTGCTCCCTTTGCTGATGACAGCTATGAGGTGTGGTTGGAAGCTTTGGAAAATGTCCAGTAGTTGGACCTTATGCTAAGAAGAGTTACATTTTTTTGTTGTGGATGTATTGACAGTTTGCCACATAAAGTTATTCACACGTGTATATGAGGAGCTATTTAGCCAAAACCTATTCTCTTTTCCCCAGAGGGAATCCAGACCAAAGACTTCGCCTCTCATCCAGGTATAACATGCATGATTTATTGTCTGCTGGCTTTATTCCACTAACTTTGGATAGACAGTCCAAAAACAGCAACGCCGCCTTAGAAGAGCTTCCTCGTGGCTTTCACCCAGTCTACACGAGCATCGAGTACAAGTGTGCCTCACCTCTCTACCACCACACCGGAAGCTCCACACGCACCTGTCTGAAGACTGGCAGGTGGAGTGGGCGCCATGTCTCCTGTTCACCAGGTGAGAGCAGCAGCAGTTCACATGTGAGGGAAGTGAAACCTGAGTCACTGTGAAGGAGAAAGTTTAGAGATAGGACTGTTCTACTTCAAATGTTTTTCGCAATGTTCCTGTTGAGAAATTAAGCATTTCTATAATTGAAAGACTAAGCCACACAGTGTGCCTTTTTCTGGTGAATTTGTTATTAAATGACTTTGACACTCTCTTTCTCCTCTCTGACTGTCATCTCCCCACAGTGTGCGGCAAATTTGACACTTTCAGCACACACAACCTCACAGACACTCAGTGGCCATGGCACGCAGCCATCTATATCCGCTCCCCTCCTGATCACACCGCTGGCAGCCACAGGCCCCCTGTAATGACCATGTGGGACCAGCAGGGGCCCTCAGAAGAGTCCACATTCTGGCACCTGGCCTGCAGCGGGGCTCTGCTCAGCCAGCGTGGCGTCCTGGTGGCGGCTCACTGTGTGGTTGAGAAGGGCAAACAGCAGCCGCTTCACCCAGAACATGTGAAGGTTGTTGTAGGCACACAGTACCAGACATCCAAGAACCCAATGAAAAGCCTGCGCCACCTCAAGGTACAATACATTCTGCTTGTCAGAAAGTCCCAACTAGCGTGTGAAAATGCATCATTTGTTTTAAATTTTTGACCTTATTTGATGAGTCTATTAAAAACGTATTCAGATCTTTGTCCATGTGGTGACTTGGTGGTCCAACCACAACAAAAAACTGTACATAGCCTAGATATGGTCATGACCTTTCACAATAAGCATGGATTCCAAGATTTGGTATCTGAATGTCTTCTGCAGGTGAAAAATTGTCTATATTTGGATGAAAGGAAAGGAAAAAGTCATTTAAATTGGGGTAAAACATCAGTTATATTTGATCTGGAAAACCTTTTCAACCAAATGTGTAACCTCAAAGCATTGGACTGTAAATTACCAAAACCATGCTTCTAGTTGTCTTATAATGGTTTTACATCTTCTGTTATGTGTATTTCTATACACCTTTTTATTTTTTAGGTCATACAGTGCACAAAACTTTCCCATGATTGCAAAATCTACCAAAAAGCAGATGCAATAATGGAGTATTAAGCAAGAACTCTTCATTAAACAGCTATAATCCACTGGATAGGTTTATGTTTGTAAATGGCAGAGGCTGAAATCCCAAGGCATTTAGATGTGCACTTAAAGATTTACCGGGATATGAACATATTTGACTTGGATTTTAAATATTTGTACATCTTGACGCACATTATCTGATCTCGACAGATATTCCAAAAACAACAAAAGTTGGCACATTCATTGTGGAATCAAGCTTTCTCAGGTATTCTGACTTCCAATTTTCTGTCTTTCTGTCACAACAGATTTCAGACATTTTGGTGCATCCAAACTTTTACTCTTCACCAGACTCTGATGTGGCTGTGCTCAAGCTTAAGGACAAAGCCAAGATCAGTGAACGTGTGTTGCCAGTATGTCTACCCGAAAGACAAGGAGGAGAGGTGACCGCTCAGGAGGCTTTTACTGTGAGGTGGACGTCACCAAATGATCAAAAGAGTTCAAGCCGCTACACTCCCTTAAGCCAGACGAAACTTGTTGAGTTGGGTGATATTGCTCAATGCGAAAGGAAATTTGCTCAAGGAGGAGCACATTCCACAGTGCTCAGTCACAATACAATGTGTGTCATTAGCAAACCGTCCAGTCCTCAAAGCCCTTGTCCCAGTGTTATCCCAGGCATTGCAACCACACCACCTGTGTTTTCATCCACAAGTGGCAACTTGTCCGGTCACGAGGAGACTCAGGGAGCCTCTAATTCAGGCTGGCAGTTGCTTGGTTTAGAGAGTTTCATCTACGAGGAAACAAACTGCCACCAACAGACTTACACAGTTCAGACAAAAATAGCCAACTTTCGAGACTGGATAGAGGGAAATATGAAGTAGATATTTTTCTCATTTAAAGCTGATTTTCAAGAATTTACCTTTTACATTTCCATTGTTCCAAATTTGTTCATCTCCGAGATGATAAAAAAAGGTGGAGAGGTTCTAGACAGTGATAATGCTGTGATAATTGTGTACCTGCTATCTTTGTCAATATTATGTGAGGTGATAACTGTTTAGCTGGTACTCCACTTGTCTGTCTCATGTGTGCATGTTACTGGTCTGTATTTGCACCTGCTAAAGCCAAATCAACTTCAAACAACTCAGCTGGTTAAAATATGACCTCATGAGCTCTGAATTTTATATACTTTGGAAAAATTGGATAAAAATTAAAAGAATAAAGAAATATTCCAGATGACATTTTGAGTGTTTGATCTGTATCCCAGCCCTTCACCCAGGTATTATATGATATTGTTAAGTTCATGACATTATTCCTAGTAATAGAGAAATTTGTACATTTTCTTAAATGTACTTATCTTTTGGCACTGTGTACTTCAATCTGTCTCTAGATCCAGGCTTAAATCTTAAGGTGACTTTGTAGTCAAAGACGCTAGCACAGTTTGTCTTCAGAGAATAGTTTTATTTTATTCACCTACTGTGTATTTATTGTTTTCATTTATTATGTATGCTTTATCCTGTTCTGGTCTGATTTTCTCTGTGAAAAGCAACTGAAGTTATATAGCTATCATAATATAATTTTACATAATACTTGTAAAGGCTGTTTTAAATAGAGACTTACAGAGTCTGTACAATCAAAAGAAATCTCCAGGAGGGTCAGAGTGCAGAGTTTCTATCTGGACACTCCATCCTGCTGAAGTCTCCTTGGGCAAATCACTGAATTTCTGCCAGCTTCACGCCTCTGACCTCTTACGTTTCTGGCGGTTAAAAACAAATCCCAACAGAGATAAGTCCTCTTTTGCAAAATAAAACACATTTGTGTGCAACTGTGCATACAGTCATTAAAAAAAAGTTGATATTAGGAAATTTTTGTTCATAGTTTTCAAGCATTATTCTGCAATTCAGATAAAAAAAAACATGTTATTTGGCTGTTAAAAACCACTAAAATTCAAACAGCTCATACTTTAGAATGCAATTAGGGTTTATAGTCCTCATTTGCATGCATTGCCAAACTATGCATGTGTGCACGTGCATGGCAGTACACCGTGTTTTTCTCAGTAAATATATGCGGTACGTGTGTGTCTGCAGCGTGTTTGCATGTGAGGTGATGCGTTCGTGAGTTTCCCTGCAGACTGCCCAACATGTGCTGTCATTGAGAAACACACTGAGAGGATTTGCTAAACTTAGCTCTTACTCCTGAGACGCAGACACCCGCTGTGCTCTCTGCGGCTTTGTGCAGGACACCCGAGCCTGGCCGATTAAACAATGAGAAGCTCAGTAGTCGGTCGCTGCAACTTGCAAAGGGAATTATCGGGACACAGTCATTTGATTTGCAACTCAAGGAATATATTTCTCCATTACATGAAATATCTAAGCAAATACAAGACTGGAGAATGCATTTGACTGCAGCAGTAAACACATTGATGATTGTACTGCACATCCAAAAATATGGGAAGGGCCCAGAGCAGTAAACATATGCAAATGATAATTCATTGTAAATACAAGTGCTTTCAAAACTGTCTTTAATTTTTACATGTAAAGAGACTTAATGGGCTGGGATCTTAATGTTTTGCACTAGCAAAGGTCTCCATCTTACTGCATGATGTCATGATGCTAAAAATGGTTGTGAAAGTCTGCTAATCTATTACTCTTCAACTGAGAGAACACCCCACCCACACCTGAGGAGGTACTGACCTCTCATCTCAAATCTCCACCCTCTGTGCATCAGTGCACACACTGTGCATGTGCAGGGAAACTGTACGTGTGTTTGTCTAGGTTGCAAAGGGGGAGGTGCAAGGATCTCTATACACTACAGAAGGAGAGAAGGAGGAACCTGCTGCAACACCTGAGTGATTTATTTCCAAAAAGTCTTAATTGCGAGTGTTTTACTTTTAAGAACATTTGAAGGAAAGTGACACTCCAAGCGGGAAAGGCCACTAATTTAAAGAAGACATCCACAGGTGAGCATTTTCATTTAAGGATGAGGTGGATAATTATACTATCCTTTCATAGGCAAATAACGTGTGCATGAATGCGCATGCAAACAGGTAATTACAAGTAATTCATAATGTAAAGGAGAACCATCTTGCCTGGGATACAAATGACTTACCTCAGGGTGACCCAGCATTCATCCTCTCTAGTGTCACTCAGCATGTTGATGGTCCTTGAACTGAAGATGGTTGCTAGATTAGCTATTAGAGATGATTAGTTACAATGTTGTTAGGGCTGTGACCCAATTCTAAGCATACATGAGTGCAATGGTTGGAGCTATGCTTGGTTATATTCCCACTCCTAAAACTAACTGAATGGTTCATTGTAGGTCATTTCAGAATATTGGCAAAATGCCCACCAGTGAAAATCATCAGTGCACAAAGTCTAGGAATAAGATGTGATGATTCTTACAATTCTAGAAACATATAAACTAAATGTTGTGAGTTAGTGAGTTAAAAGATTAATAACTTTACATCTCAGGACAGGAATAAGTCAACTCTTGCATTTTATGTAAGTGACAGTTTCTTAAAGCAATGCATAACTGCTGGCCTTGGGCCACATATGCATCATTAGAGATATGGTGCTCAGTGAGATTCACTCCCACCACACTCCCCAAGTCGAGACAAGGCTGCAAGAGGATGAAGTTCAAAAGAATCGCCTGAAGGAATACACTGTAAATCCTGAATAAAATTAACTAGATGTGTTGCACATCCGCCAGCTTTTTATATCATTCAGACATAATCACATCTTTCTACAAGTGTAATAATAATAAAAAATCTTTTAGAATTGCAGTAGAATAAAAAAAAAAAAGCATTTTGCTGCATGAATACAATGTACTCTTACACGGGGGTTTGATTTTATTTTAAATGAATGTCACAAACATTCTTTCTGTCATCATTCTTCTTATTTCTTCTCTATACTTTCTTTTCTATCACACACTAACTCTCCTGAAACAATCAATAGAATTAATAGAAAAAAGAGAGCTAGAGAGTGTGGACATCCTTTAATTTGCTGTTGAGTATCTTCACAGTTCCAGCCTTGTCAATCAAGCAAATGAGCCTCTTATACATGTTTAAAATCGAGATACTTCATAGACACACTAGACAGTAGAATTCTCTATGTATTACATGATGAAGTGGTTAATTAAATATCAAATTAAATCGTATTTTTCAGTAACGTAATTCATGCTGTACTTTCCCAAAACTAAAAGGTAGTCCTGTAAAAATCAGGGTCCGTCTTAATCACTTATGCATCAAAGAAAACTTTTTCTATATGTTTTCTAACTAAGTGGAGGCCCTGAGGTGACATTTTTATGTTCACCCACTAAAATAACATGTTGTCCATGTCCAGCTGGTGTCCACCACATCAGATAAATATTCAAAAGCCATTTCAACCATTTAAAATATAGGAATTTCTTTGACTCTTTCCTATAATTATAGTTTTTTTTAATCTAATTGTTTTGTGATATATTAAATCATGAATTCAAAATTGCAGAAGGAGGTGGAGATGCACACAGCACCCAGAAAACACATAGGTCAGTTTGAAACTTGCAAACAAGAGTTCAGGTCAAGAAAAATCATTTTCAGCAACAAAAATGTCAGGAACACTTTCATCAATATTTTAATGTGATGTGATTTTTGTGCCCAAAAACATGAATTCAAAGGTTACATTATACTCATTTGACTTATGTTTCCATTCAGCACTAAAATGCATGTTTTTTTATTAATGATGAAATGTTCACAGGTATAATTGAACAATTTCAAGAATAATTAGAGAATTTCATTTTAGCAGTATTTCTGCACTTTAACACCTACATTCAGCACCTTGACACATTATTTCTGTAGTTCAAATGTAACTGTGCTGTAGTGCTGTGATTATAATTATATCCACACAACCATAGAAGCAGAACAGTGCACGCCCTCACAATTTCATAGTAAAACTCCAGCAACACTTGCTGTGTGAAGACCAGCTTTAACATGAGACATACACATTTCAGCTTGTGAACTTCATCAAGGTCATCATAAAACACATATTCTTCCTTCAGAACTTCAGAATATATTTAGGTCTCATAACACCTATGATATTATTAACTCAGGGGGCACATATAACCAATGAAACAAATCTTTGCAATTGAATTTATTCCTGAAAAGGTTAAATGCTTCATTCTACTGTATAATTAAATCAGTAGCTTCTCTCTAGGTTTTAAGTTTTGTCGGTGTAAAATGCCTTTTAAGTAATTTAAAATTGCACCTTCTTGATTTGCCAATTCACAGCTTCAGACATTAGGCAAATTATTAGCCTCTAAATGTGCAATTACTCTCAGTAGGCAAAGGAAGCTGTGAATGGCTGAAAGGTACTGAGAGAGACCTTGACATGTGTCATGCTATAATTTTTAAATGCTACCACTAAGTTCACTTTCCTTTTTAGGCCTTTAACCATAAAATATGTAACTATAAAAGACCTTAGTGATACGGGACATAAAAATATACCCTATCTTCACTCGAGTGCTTTCTATAAACTATACAGCATTAGGAGTAGGTCGTCATGGGATTATTAAAGAGAATAATTCTGTTAAATTCTGTTTCATCTTGACTTGGCTCTTAAATCTGGCACCCATTAAATGTATAATGCAGGCCACCCCATTTTGGCAGTGAAATTCAGGCCTCTCAAGAAGATCCTTTACCTCTCAGTCTGGTGCCCGTGGTTTTGGTTTTGTAGATTGTCTTCAATGCAAAAGAAACAATCAGAAAATAGGCTACATCATATATTAAGCAATATAAGTTACTGTGTGTATACATTATATACATACATGTCATATAATGACTATAACTGAACATGTCATATAAAAAACAAACAAATATTGTATTATGAATATATTTGTTTGTTTTTTTCCTGGAACTAGATGAGAAGTTTAATATCAATATCATCTCTGTGCATCCACTACAGGTAGCTCCAAGACATGTTTAGTTTAGCTTTGCTCAAAGAGTGGAAGCAGGAGGAAACAGCTAGCCTAGCGCCATCAAAGCACAGTCAAATAGTGTACAATAGTATACACAGGTGTGTAGCACAGTTGTGTGTAGCATTTTAGAAGTCCTATCTTTCTTGTGAAGTTTCCAGCTTTAACCTTTCTCAACTCTGAAGAAAAGAGTATTGGTGGCTAGCGGCTAGCTAAAAAGATGCAACATTTGAGCTGTTAAAAGGTGTATATTTCTTTTTGTCTTTTTGGGTTGATGCCAACTGTTTCCCTCTGCTTCCAGGTAAGCTAAGCTAAACAAGCAAATCTCTTTTGAATGCACAGAGATGGAAATCGATATTGATCTTCTCCTCTAACCCCCGGTAAGACAGCAAAGAAACATATTTCCTAAAGCAGCATCACACATCAGTGTGTTGCATCATCCTAAGCGCACAATTTAGCTTCAATATGCCTTACTCTGTGTAAAGAAGGAGAAAAAGATTGAAATGAGCAAGTAGAAGCGGCATTTCCTTTTCAACTTCATTCTCAAGTGGGGGACGTGATGGCAGAGCAAGTCAAGAGCTACTTATTGGATCTGAAATATTTTAATTGTACATCTCCTGCATAAGAGAAATTGACTCTCATAATCAGGAGGCGGTGCTGAGCTCTGGCTTTGATCTAACTGGAATCTTACTCTTACAGGACAGATACATTAAAATCATCATTGAAACAGGATCATCTGCTCTATATCATAACTGCAATCAGTACCTTTATAATGCAAAACAGGGTTACTGCAGTATAAGCTAGAGACAACAGTCACGTTGTATAACCTGTGCATCCACCGGGTCTTTTTTTATGTTAATTCCACCGTAAGTTTTGTTTTTTTGTAATTTTGGTATTTCCATTGTTATTTAATAGACATACTGTATATCTATTTATTGTGGGCCAAAAGCCTTAGTTCACTACCAAATACAGTTTTGATTCTTTTTTGTCTACCACGGATGGTATTTCATGAAAGCTATAGTTTTCATCACATGTAGGCCAAAAATGTTGGTATTTTTTGGTTGGTCGAATATTTACCGTCATTCGTAGAATGTACTGTATGTTCAGGATTATTGTCCTGCTGGAAATCCTCATTCATACAACTTTGAGCCATTGGTTGATTTTGACTTGGCACAAGTGAAACATCACCACATCTGTAAATTTTCTATGATAACTGTATACACTGCCTGTAAACATAAGCTCTCTATAAAGTCTGGCTGATCTGCCTTTCTGACTTTCTTCAAGTCTACAGCGGTTGAGCTTTGGTGTTGCTTAGTTTTGTTTTGTTTTGTTGTTTGCCTTAGATTGATGATCATCATTTGGGATTTTTAGAAATACTATAACTGCTGTGTTCACTTGCTATAGGAAAGCCAGGGATAGTGTATCATACATGACAAAAAGTCACCATGGTGAATTTAATCTTTGCACAATTGTTCTGAAAATGCTCCAGTCTTTGGTTTCATGAGTTCAAGTGAAGGAAAGTTTTGGCAATGGTTTTGATATCTTTGGTGTAAAAAAAAAAAAAATGCCCTGGTTGATGTCACACAGTTAATTCCTTTTTGTACTTATCAGATGAAAAACACAACATCACATGCAACAGTACTTTAACAGACAATCAACGGACAAATGATAAGCATAAATTGTTGCTTCTGCTCCATCTTATAAAAGAAATAAAGCAGTTTGAATCAGTATTCTTCTGTCATGCAGTTTAAACATAATACTGTATATTTATCAAGGCCAATAAATTACAATAATTAGCCCGCTTCCCTACAAAGACCATCTGCCTTAATGAGTCATTTAGTCTCACATTGATTTTTCAAGACTTTTTCTTCTAACAAAAAAACCCCACTTGGGTTAGAAAATTCGACTTTAAATGAATGCCAAGAAAACACAATAACTGCATCTGAATACAACTAACACTAAAAACCTTGAGAACAAAACAATAAATATTCTCCTGTCATTTATAGATTTTTTACTTGTTTTAAGAGGCGCTTTAGGACTCGGTGTAGACAAAATTACTTATTATGAAGAATATTTGCAGTGTCATTTGCAGGTACACTGAAAGAACATTTTGTAATTAAATTCATGATAAAATGTATCTGCGTGTGAGTTGTAACATATTAGATTCATGTCTTAATAAATGGGTAACCCTTCCTTTGACAGTCCCCTAATTACTAAGTATTTACCCGGTAAATATATGGTAAATTATAGTATATTATTGGCTAATTACCACTGGTAATAAGTAGGTAAATACATAGAAACTACAGCTGAAATACCATAAGAAAAACCTCCATTATTACCCATCAATGGTAATAACTGAGATATAATTACATACTTCCTACCAAATCTTAGAAATGCATCCTCTTTTACCCATCATAAGTTACAATTGTAGTTATTCAAGGTTTATGTTGGTAACAGCCCAAATTTAATTATGTTAAGATAGTACTTTCCAATAGATTACTTTTTCTTATATAGTTATTGTTAATGGCTATATCCATTTATAAAGGGTTTATTAGATTTACCTTATACTTAGCTGGTAACAACCTCCACAGGAACAGTTTTCCTGTAGTGTCATGGTACATCTTTTTAAATACTGGGTACATTCTTGCAGATGTTTTTACAATTTTCTCAGTAAGTAAGCTGAAACTGTACTGTAAAAGGAAGCCTTGTTTGTTTTCATGGTATTACTATATTCTCACCATATCCTTTGTAATTATTATTCCATTTTCCATGCAGTTAAGAGGAACTTGTACCATATATGCTCAACATTACTAAGTAAAACATGACAATTTACAAGCAGTAGACTCTTTCTACAGTATCAGTAATTTTACTGCAATACTTCATCCACCACTGCATGCTATTCAGTTATTACAAAATGTATGGAAATTAGGACAAGGGGTTTGGATTACTTGGGTTATTTCCTTTTTTTGTCTCAGGGGTTGTAATAAGAAGAAGAGATTGTTTCTATAAACTATAAGAGGGATCAACATTAATCATGGCCCAGTGGCCCTTGACCACTAAATTCTACAGTGTGGCCACTAAAAACACAGCATTGGTGGCCCAAATAAACAAAATACTTGCACTGGCCACCAAATCCAGTGGCTTGGTGGCCTGATTGGCCACTTGAAATAAAATTAACCATCTATCCCTTATTGTGTAATTTAAACTGGAAATGTTGGGAGTCTTACTATATCAGTTATTGTGAAAATATTTGCTTTACCTACCAATGTTAGTTTGAACAGTTCTGCTCTCATCTCTGGACTTGTTGGAAGGAAAGTTTTGGACAAATAGCTGTAGATTTTAGCCACTGCTGCCTGCTGTTTGCATGGCACTCCAGTTTGCCCCGCAGGGCACAAACACAGCTCCAACTCCATGTCCACAACAAAGGTTTGTTCACCATGAACTTCTTCTCCGTGATTTATACAAAACATAAGGAATACACGGGGCAATATAAGTATATAAATATAAGTCACGTGCATGCAAAGGTGCAATGTTGCCATCTTGGGGAAGGAATCTGGATCTCTGAAATGATTCCCAGCGTCCAAGGGCAACATCAACGATGCATGTCTCGTAGTAGGTCTCCAGCATTGATGTCGGGAGGTCGAAGAGTGACAAGGATTGAAGGCCTTTGTATCTTGTCCTTGAGGGCACACATTGCCACTTCCGCAAAATTGTTGGTGTTATTTCCTCTGGTGAGAAGACTGCCTCTATAACCAACACACTCTGTTCAATGTACTTCAGGTATTTTTTGTACCTGCAATTAATTGAAAAAAGAAACAAATGCACAAAACATAGAATGTGCATACATCAAAAATGTAATGGCAAATTTAGCAAAAAAAAAACCTGACAGTATCCAAACAAAGTAGCTTCATGACTTCATTACACTGGATTAATAAATGTAATGTGATCTGATTATGGAAATTCCTGTCCTACGGCTTAAAGTAAGGCAACTTACTTGTCTGCGGTGAGCACTGACCTGACTGCAACAGGATGTTCTCTTGCCTCGCTGTAAAGTCTGTCCACCCTGGCTACCTCTTTGCAGTACAGCATTTCTTTGACCATTGTGAATAGAGCTGGTCTGTCTCTGTGGTCGACACCACTCTGCTTGCTCCACAGCCACCTCCAAACTGCTTGTTGCAGATGGAAGGAGAAGGAGAAGTGTGGCATCAGGAAATGCCTGCCCCAGAGCTCCCCTCTCTGCCCTACAGTCATCTGTAATAATGATCTTCTCTCCAATATTTATTGTAATAGCTCCAGCCCTTCAAAAATGGTCTGCTCATCCCCCAACTGGCAGAGGAAAATGCCCAGCAGTGGGCCAGTGTGGGTCAGGAGCAGAAACTCTCTGCAGTTCTCCCTGTCCATATTCCCCGAGGAATCTATGAAGCACAGCTCCCCACTGCGGTTCAGTCGGTGCGCTTTCTTCATCAAGGGAGAACACACAGCAACAAAAGGAGCTCTCAGGGAAGATGTTCCCATTAGGGCACACCTGTCCTTGCATTTTTTGTTGTAGCTCTCCACTTGATTTTGTATCGCTGCCAACATGGTTGGACCATTTTGAGTGCCACACTCCTCCCTACACACCTTGCAGGACAGTCTGGGAAATATATTAACTTAATTGGTATCGGTGTCACTTACATACTGCAGAAAAGTGTAATTCCATTCACTGAATAAATTATACTATTTCACTGCATTGTTACAAATATAGTGAGTGGTAGTTATCTGGACCATGTTTCCCGATGTGAAGCCCACCTTTGCACATAGGGCAGGTCGGGGCAAATCTCCTTATTGGCTGATGCATATACAAATCGCTGTCCATATTCCATTTGGAGGTCATGTTTAAGTACCGTTTAAGTAAGTATCACATCTGCAACATACTGGTGGTGAATGTGCCTATTGACTATCCATACCTCAAACGGCAAGTCAGACATATGTGGGTCTTTAGTCCTATGACATATATCAATATGTCAATATTATGTCTAAGAAACAATGAAATTATGAGTAAGTGGATCAATACATTCACTTGCTCTTCTCCCCACCAGTACTCTTCAATGTTACAAGCATTTTAGCTTGACAGCAGGTGTTCTTAGATGTTCTGCTGCTGCTTGCAGCTTTCACATTCACCCTATGCTGACACTTGTAACTTGCCTGAGCAAAATATAGTAGATTTACTGCAGTATGGGCCAAAGGAAAAAGGGTAATAAGTTGCTTTAAGAAATTTTGACATCACAACTCTTACCTTGAATAGCACATGGCACCCCAAACTTGATCAGGTAACATCCACCCTCCATCTGCACAGTGGCATCAAAACCAGTGTGGTCTCCCAATGAAGCCACCTCTTCATAATGGCAGACATGGCTAAAAACACATATTTTTTCACAAGCTTTTAGTTACGGCCTAAATACAGCGGACATGGACGTCTGTTGCAGCAAGGCCGCAGCAGACTGCGTCCATTATAATCAACTGAAGCTGCTACGCTGACCATGGAAGCCGTGTACATAGGCTTGAGCATCGTGCGGCTCATCTCTGTTTTTCCAGTTAATATAGCCTACACTTCCAAACCTTGCATAACTAACTACATTAACATTTGGCAAAACTCAATATGCAGGCAGTGATGGAGATAGAGTTGGTGTAGCAGGTAGAAAACCCCGCTCCGCTCCGCCTATGTGACGTGCCACGTCCGTGCCTGGTGTATTTCAGCAGTTAGGTTTAAAGTATGTGGTTGTTATGGCCACAAAAAAAGAAACATTTGGCTCAACCTTGTGACCAGCAACATATAAAGAGGACGCCGTACCCGAGCAAAAGTATTTTATTTACAAGTTTACAAGTTTACCATGAATTAACCAAAACTATGAGAGTCTGGAGGCCTGGCCAAACAAAACAAAAAGATGGGGGAAGCCTGGACCAACCACACAATGGGCTGTCAGACCCAGAGCTTCTCTCCCTAAACTATAAAAACAGTGTATAAACTAAACTAACAAACACAAAAACTTAACTACCAGACCTCCATCCAAGACATAAACACAAAATAAGGAGCAAAGAAATAAAACACTATGACAGTAAGTAGGCTGCTTAGTCTGGGAAAGAGAGCTCTTTCTCCTCCAGCCTCTCTTAAATATGATGCAGGGCCTCCCACTAATCACCCGATCAGGAGCACCTGAGAGAGAGAAGAGATGAAAGGGAGAAAAACACGAGGGGGAGCGCGTAACATTGGTTAACGGCTAAAAATTTTATTTCTGAATCAGTATTATTATTATCATTGCCTTTTTAATAATAATGACTATACCTTCTTATCTTATTCCCTTTTTATTGCAATACCTTCCTGTCATATGAAATGTGCTTCATTACTAAACTTGACTTGACTATTGGAGAGGAA
Organism: Scomberomorus guttatus; assembly: GCA_038419695.1. Taxonomy (NCBI): domain Eukaryota; kingdom Metazoa; phylum Chordata; class Actinopteri; order Scombriformes; family Scombridae; genus Scomberomorus; species Scomberomorus guttatus. Next base: position 32,606,607 of record CM076445.1, on the reverse strand, counting down.
TTGATGGCTGCTGCTACACACCCTCATGGACAACTTTCATTTCCCAATTGAAGACAATTAAAGGACCCTTTGGATTCCTACTAAAAGGAATCACTGAAGACTGTTTCGGTTCTACTAGTCCATGGACTCAACTACAATTGTAACTTGAATTGATGGGTATTAGGGGAGGTGTTTCTAAGAATTAGTTGCCGTCTTTCATAGGAAGTGTGCAGTTATATCTGAGTTATTACCAACCTAAACCAGTCACAACTACACGGTACTTAGTTGTGTTAATGGGTAATAGTGGAGGATTTTCTTAGTATTTCAGCTGTAGTTTCTATGTATTTACCTACTTATAACCAGTGGTAATTAGCCAGTAATATAGTATAATTTACCATATATTACCGGGTGAATACTTATAATTATATAGTAATTATGGGACTGTAAAAGGAAGGGTTACCAATAAATGACTATGTAACTAGAAAATTAAAGTACATAAAAATCATTAACAAATTATGAGTGCTTAACATAAATCGTAACCTTGATACATTTCTGATTCGTGAGCACATTTTAGTTTCAGTCTCCAGCGATATACCTGTACAATAATATTAGTCTATAGTTGTTGTTTTTTTTCTTCCACAGCAGATCCACAGGTTACTCAACCTGTAGTGGAACATATAATATTTATCTGATCTGAAAGCATGAAATCCCCAAATGCATTGACAGTTTGACACTTTGGCACATCAGAAAACCCCATTAACCCTCATTGTTTCTGGCCCACTGAATTATCACTATTTTACTGACTGACAGACCCACAGGATGTGGTATCCTTTGTCTAAATCTCTATGCACTTAATGGACTTTGCACGTGCACAGAAACCACATGTCGACATTATGTAACAGAGGTTAGTGCATGCTGGGAACTGTGTTCTTTTTAACTTGCATCTATATAGAAGGTATGAATGAGGCAGCATCAAAAACTCTCTTCTGTTTATACACTATGATTACACATTCTGGCTGAATAAATGAATACATGAAAACACCCGTTATGATATTTGAGACTCTTAGATGATTATAACTTTGAGACTAGTCTAACAACTAACACCCCTCTAGGTGTGTTTCATATAAAAACCACATTATGATAAATGACCTGGGAAATGCAGGATACTGTATTTTCTGAGCTTGACCCAAACTAGGAGCTAAAATCAGAAAATCTGGGCCTCTGCTGCTTTGATCTTGACCATTCTTTTTAAAAATCTGTCTCTTGTAAGTCGTAGCCACTAGCCTAAAGCAGATATGATGAGCAAGTGAGAAGTCTGGTAACTTTACTTCATTCTAACTCCACACCCCCAGATTTTTTTTTTTCATTTTCATTTTCTTGTTGTCTTCAGCTCCAACTGACACTAGCCCCTTTTATACAGCCTGTCAAGGTGGGAATGTTGTGCCGTTATTCCGCCTCGTTGTTCTGTATAAAACATACAAACATGGAGTGGGGGGGCATTGTTGTTCCACCGTTAAGCCGGCAGCAGAGGTAGTCACAGAGCCAAATCGACATGTGGACAGGCCACGCTACACACCAACGCTGATGTGTTACATGTCACGCCTCTGATTTCAAAACACTGTCATGCTATCTAAAATCACACACTGGGGAAGCAGTATGTCAGCTTTGTTTAGTTCATTGTGAAAAAGCAAAGCATTTTTATGAGGGGTCTCCTTTACAGCAGTATTGCAGGATCTCTGTTTAAAATGGGCTACTGACTCAAGTGACATCATTTGAGGCACACAGCTCCTTCTGGAGCCACAAAAGGCTTTATACAACTTTTTTCACATTTGCAGTAGTACTCAGACCTGTAAACATATTTTGATGTGTAAAATCAGTGGAGCTTCCCTTTAATCAGTCAGTTGCTGACAAGACAAGTGAAAAGAGAAAGTCTTACAAAACTGGACTAAAGACAAACTTTAGTCAAATGTAGATGTTTAACAACTGTGACTGAAAGATGTATGGGATTTTGCGTGACACTGTACAGAAACTGTCTCAAAAAAAATCAACATTATGTTGAACAAAACGTCTGAGAGCCTCAACAAAAGGAGAATATTCAGCTTCACCAAATTGGTATTTACTGTGGGACCATTGTGTGCCATAGTGCTTTATTTTGTCCGTCTCCTGTTTCACATAAGGTTTTTTTTATTCTGTCTTTTGAATATAAAAGAGGTGACAATCAAAAATTCCATCTGTCAGAAAAAGACTTCAAGAGTGCAATTCAGTAACAATGACAGTGACAAGTGTAGATTAGGACTGGATGTTTTTCAGAGGACTGAATATTGTCTTTAAAGGATACTGAGTGAGTTTCCCGGCTACCAGACACAGACTTTTGGGGTTCTGCCTTCCTCTGTGGTTATAATGACCACCACTCAATAATCAATCAGCGCTCATTTTAGTTCATAGAAATATATATACATATATACATACGTACGCATGAAAAAATGTCAAAACTCTCAATTTGAATAATTTAACTAACAATATTATATATTAATGGATATTTTTGACTTGTCTTACAGCAGGACTCAATATTAGTGAGGTTTGTGGTGTCTGTGAATCTGTAGTGCAGAGATGTCTCCAAAACATTGCAACAATTGAGTGTAAGGGAAGGTTCAGATGGACGATCTCACACTGTGAATAAGAGATCAATAATGCTTACATGAAGTGATTCGGTTTCAATAACAACCAAAGAATGAGACCTTTGTTTTATGATTTGTGGAAATATCTTCTAAGTTATCACAGCTGTAGACTTGTTCTGTGAGTGTGTCTGATCCATCTCTGTGTGTATGTGTGCTGGATTAGGATGGCTCAGGACAGATTAGTTAATTATAGACACCTGCTGTCTAAGCGTGGTGTGTGTTGTCAGGTGTTGCAGCATGAGGTCAGTTTGGTGCAGAGGGGAGAAAAGGCGGAGCGAGGTGTGGAACTGCATGGACAAATGGTTTGCCATGTGCTCTTAGCTTGTCTTTCTTCTCCCTGTCCAAGCTCTGACAGCAGCTCAGTAATGGGTATCTCCACACACATTTCAAGGATATAAGGTGTCACCTACCCACCATACTTACAACCAGTAACTGCAAACTGCAGAGAAAAAAAGGCCCATTTTCTACAGCAGCGATAGTCAATCACTGCAATCAGATGGCTGGCATTCAGTCCTCTGCTGATTCTTATCATGCAATACTATGATTTCCACCTCAAGGAATATAGTAACACAGTCAAGCTGTATGCTCCATTTTAATCACTAAATTATACTGTTGATATCTATCAATAAAGATGTAAGATGACAGTGTCATGACTAACCTATAATAAGAGACCAAGCAGGAACATGACGACGGTCATAATATTGAAATGGCTCCAATGACATCACACACAGCTAGGTAATCATCTTGTCCATATAAAAAAAAATGGCCATCCCAACATGACATTAAAGAACAATTGCTGCCATGGCAACACCATCAAAATGACTGCATATACAATTGCGATATGACCATGAGAGAGACTTCCAGAGAATAACGGCACCAAGGTCACTTGACTACATAGAACTAAACATGTGTGCCTCTGGATATGACTCGTGGCAGTAATAAGATCGTGACTGTTAGAAAAGCAGCATTAGAAACATTCAGGGTCATATTATTGGAATAAAACATACAAAATTAGAAAATAATGAAAAGTTGATATTACCTTTGATTTGCTTTTTATTTGCCTACATCTAAATTATCAAGTCGTCTCAAGCAATCCGATGTGGTTTTAAGTGAAGGAATGAAGCGTCTTGCCGGCTGAAATCTCCATTAAAATTAGTCAGAAATAACAAATCTCTCTCAAATATAAGATGTAGTTGATGTCTGATTAAATACTCAAAAATGTGCAGAGGGAACAGTTGCAATCAGTTTTTCCATTTTGCTCTCATAATCAACTTTTATTTTACTAAATGATTTCTCCTTGGTGCATTTTTCATGCCTAATTTGGAAATTATTGTTTACTGTGAACTTCATGCTTAACATAAATCAAGCGGCTGACATTAGACATTGAATCTATGCCCTTAACAGGTTCACATATTAATGATGCATGCAAATTAACCCAAATGCATCACATTTAACATTACAAATAAAAAAAGCTTACAAAAGCTTAGTTGTTGTGTTCTGGAGACTATTTGTGGATTTAACAATAGCAGCAGTGGTAGTCAATGTTAAATTCATGGCACAAATAAAAAGGCGCATATGTGTGTGTGTGTATATATATATATATACTCAAGGATAAGGGGGTATTATTAAAGGAAAATGCCATAGCACATGCTTGATCTTTAATGTGTTTACAATGCCAGGATATCTTAGCTGAGTCTCAATATTCTCTTCCCTTAAATGTCTCTAAATTTATGAAGCTGGTCAGTAGAGCTGATGTACAGTACAGTTCTTGGCACCACAATACCTCACATGTATCCCATCAGGATACAGGCTGTACACAGATAACATCCTTAGATGATATCAAGGTGTGTTTAAAGTCCTTGAGGTGGTTGCACAAAATAAAAACTCATGAACAACAAAACATGCACTGTATGGCCATTATTAAGCATCTGTACTTAAGTACAGTTGCTGTTTGAAATATCCCAACAATTTTGAGTTTTGGGTGAAGTACCAAATCAAAAATCTTTTCTAGATTATTAATCATTCTGGACCTTCTGACACCCGTTTTCACATTCAAAATAATTGAAATCATTTCTTCTGGAAGAAGTAAGCAAAACAAAAGTGAGCAGAAAAGAAAAGACAGCAACAAGGATTTCACTCCCCGCTAATCTTACTGACTCCACCCTTCGTGTCTGAGTGTCTTCTGTCAAACCTCCAGGTTAGTCAGTTTACCTCCCTGCAGCTGATTAAGCAGGCTTCTGTGAATGTGGATATATCTTTGAAAGCTAAGGAAGAAAAGATCTGCCGATTTTTAAGGACTGAAGAATCCTTTCTGGAGGGATAAAAGACTTTTTGGAGGTTCTAACTAGATTTAACTAATGCTTGAGCCATGACTTTGTCAGTTTTTTCTCTGACGCAGATGGCTGTGTAGTCACTTTCCACAAATACAATTTCAATCCATAACAACATACAAAACAACTGGTAAGCATTATTAGAATACTTCCATAGCATGTAGTAATGTGGTAGTAGCTCATCAGATGAGTCATCAAAACATTGGCACCAAGGAGCTGCCATCAAAATATTCAGCAGCTTTCCCTTGAAAGCTGAATGATGCATCAGTGATGCAGGAATAGCTCTGCCTGGTTATGGCCAGAAATAACTGCTGTAAGACTAACCTGTCATTTGTACATCTATAGTGATTGTGTTAGTGATGCATTAGTAGATGATATGTGCTGTTCAGATTTTTTTGTCATTGCTCTTTAAAAACAGTGTATGCACTCCATCCTATTCTGCCCTTTGACCCTTTTGCATCAGTCTCAGATCTTGTATCCTGTGCAGCTCATAATGGTAATAGCGTAAAATATCAGCTTGCATCAGGAACGATATCCCTCTCCTTTTCAAACGATTCCTTTCTTAGGAACTAAACTGTTTACACATCTAACAGTGCTTACTCTTGAGGGTTCTTTTGGTCTTGATCGGTTAGTTTCAGAGCTTTAGAGTATCTAGTTGTAAGAAAACAGAGAGAAGTTTGATCTGTACACTGAAGTTTGGGATTCAAATTAGTAATCTCCTGCATAACAGTCGTCAGGCAGGTGAGGGTGACACCTTGACTTTTCCTGGGAAGCCCCTTTTCTGGTTGCATAACTCAATCACTTGTGTGCTGGAGGTGCTAATTTTATCCTCTTTAAAAGGCTTAAGTCTCATTAATAGTGGTGCACAGTGTATCAGACAGGTGTGATTGACTTGGCAGTTGTTCTGTCCTCACCTTATGTTCCTGTTTCTCTTTCATGTTGTACAGAAGGTCATTCGAATACTAAATTATCAAACATGTTATTGAATGTGGGAAGGAGAGTGCATTATCTTTCCTGGAATTAAAGCTTAGTTTCCCTTTTTTACTGTGAATTCTCTGCTAAAACATATTACAGTTTCTGTAAGAAACTTTTCTCTTAACATACAACCTTTGCTGGGTGAAAGAAAGTACTTTTCTGTTGTGTTTGCTGCCAGAATTAATATTCCAGGTGTTCAAGTCATGAAGGTCGAGAGTGTCTAAATGACACGGGCATTCACTGTTACATAACTGTGCACGTCTGTGCTCTACAGAGGATTTAAAGGCTGCACAGGGGAGAGCTGATCTTTAAGTCAAAGAGGCTTTACGCCAGACCACAACAAACCTGAGACACTTGTTGCTTCAGCAATGTGATGAAGCAGCAAGATGAAAGAATGAATAGTAAGATAGACAAGATTGTGATCTGAAATTAACATCTGACATTCCTAAGCGCTAAAATTACCAAGTCCTCGAGGCAGCCTTAGAGCACTTGAGTGGGCTGAAAAAATAAAACATAATTCACTGACCACATAACACAAACACATGTGTGTGTGTGTGTATATATACAGTAAGTACTTGTAAAAAAGAAAAATCCATGCATTCCCTAATACAGCTTTACATGCAGGTTTTCTTATGTTTTTGATTCAACAAAGAAAGAGAACATCTCAAATTATCATAAATCATCATGCATAGACATCCAACAGAAGCAACAGCACCAGTAGCAGAGGGGAGGTTATGAGTAACAGCTGGTGTTCTGTTTATTCAAATTTTGCAAGTAAAACTGGAAAATTTGTTTAAAATGCAGATTATAAACACATTCTTTATTGATTCTGCACTAATTGTTTGGGAATGTCAGCCGCTAATTATAAAAAGCCATCTGTGAACCTTTTACGGCTGTGTACGCGCTCAGAATGCAGAGTTTGCATAATTAATTGCATTTAATCATGTGTGCATGTACCTGCATTGCTTACATGTTGAACACTTTTTAAAATTGAAGTCTATTGTCTTGAGGGGCCTCCACAGTTTCAAATAAGCAGTTAGGCTTTACTACAACCGTTGTCGCTGCTAACTCTATGTTGACTCGTGGATAGGCGCACGATGCTTCTTTTATGTTATCCCCCAACTTCTAAATGTTTGTGAATGCAGTGACATCAATATAATGCCTCACTTTCTTCCCACATGATTATATTTGTTGGAAGGCATTGGCCGAAACAGAGGCTGCTTTTGAATTTATACCTGTGCCATAAATCGTGTATTAAGTGTACAATTTGTTTTTATATTTGAATTCTTCTACTAAAAGTTACAGCTCTGAATCTTGTATCCCCAACTCTAATTTTCAACCTCCTTTTTTCTTCGCCTCTGTGTACATTTTCATACGTCAGCTAACATCGCTTAGATTTTCTCTTAGCTTGAACTAACTCAATTATTTTTTGATTATCTTCTGCTTCAAACCAAAGATTTGCAGTGCAGAAATTCCAATGATATAATACCACCTCCTCTTCCTTGTTTACACACAGTGCCAACAAAATGCAGAAGCAAGTGGAGGTCAGGATGGATGAGAGCCACTTGGAGCCCACAGTGGACACTGCGGAGAGCGCATGTAGCACTCTGTGCGATAAAATCATGAAGAACATGGTTCTCACTCTCACAATTCTTGGTAAGTTTCAGGTCCTGCTTCTTTGAGAAAATCCATTTTGGGGTCTCTTAGGCCTGCGTGAGAGTCAGGGTACATCTTACACAGGTACACTCTGTCACAGTGCTAACACATATATAAGCACTGATAAACACAATTACACCTACGGTTAATTTACTTACCTGCATATGTTTTCACTGTCGGAGGAAAAAAGACCATCAGAAGAAAATCCACCCAGTATGAACATATAAACTCCACACAAAAAGGACCCAGCTTTTCAAATCCAGGACTGTCATGCTGAGAAGGAGTATTAACCACAATACTTTTTTACTAGGTGCTATTTGAAACATGAAAACAGTAAACAGCTTCTTTCTGTGTTCTGATGTTAAAATAGCACACATTAAAAGGAAAAAAAAAACTTCATGATATTCTGGCTCTGGGGTCATATTGCATTTGAATCATCCTGTAACTGGAAGCTAAACGACATTATTTTTAAAAATTGTTTGTTCTAAGCAATAGCTGTCATCTGTTGACAGATGCACAGTAGTTTGGAAAACAGTTCTAAGGTGAAACATGAGTGAAGTTGAAAGTTTTATTTGTCACAATTTTCACAGAAACTGTAGTTAACAGCATCGCACTGTGACTCTCAGATGAGAGGTTCCAATGTAATTTTTAGAGACTCTAATGAGCAAAAGGTGAGATGTTCTTGATATATTTCAATAGAAGTAGATATTATTGATGAAAGTCTTCACTGATAGAATGAAAGTAGTATCTCATGGCTCAGATTCACCTGGAATTGTGTTTGATTTGTCTTTTCTCGCCCACTTAGGTGTGTTTCTGGGTTCCGTTGCTGGAATGCTGCTGCGGCACGTGTCGCCTCTCCCTCCTGATGTCATCATGATCATCAGCTTCCCGGGGGAGATCCTAATGAGGATGCTGAAGATGCTTATTTTGCCTCTTGTTGTCTCCAGTTTGGTCACAGGTGGGTGAGGTACAGTATTTGCTGCAAATGTTCTGCTCAATTTGCTGACAACTGGCCTGAAATGAGGTCGCATGCTGTAGCTTGTTGCTACCCTGGAGTTGAGTCACCACAGAAGAGAGGGAAGAGTGGGCGGGCTTTTTTTTTCCAAACTGAAAAAAATCATCTCTAAAAAATTCAGTACAGGCAAAGAAGCTGTGTGGTTGGGTGTATTTTGGACAAGCATATGTCATTGTTTTTGCACACTTAAAGCTATATTTCACCCACAGTACTTCTAATAAAACTAGGACCACAAAATCTATTGACATATACTGTAGATGCGAAGTTATTTTAGGTTGCCTGTAGGCTAGTGCTACTGACAACATTTCCACTGACATGCCCATGTATGCAAATTAAAGCACACTGGTTAGAAAACAATGTTTTTACTTCAACTTTACTTTCCAGTCGTATGTTATTGCACATCTAGATTACTGTAGACCTGATTAAAGGATAGGTTTACGATTTTCAAGTCTTTCTCAAAACAATACTCACATGCCCATACATGTATGTATGTACACTGAAACAGTTTTTGTTCATTGTAAGTGTTTGTTCTGCATATACTGGCCACAAAGTGATCCTCTCTGAAAGGCAGTTTCAGTGTAAGTGATGGGGAACAAAATTTAGTCAGCAAAAGCTAACATGAGATTTCAGCTGTCTGAATTAGAAAGAATAAGTGGATACCTTCCAAATGTTAGTCTTTTTAGTACAGGCTATACATTTGGAAGATATCTTGATTTGTCTAACTCAGACAGCAGAAGCCTGGGAATTGATATTTTGCAGCCAGAATGGACAGGAGGAATAATCACAGCCGCAAATAAGCATCACAGTGTACGTATGGGCATGTGAGTATTGCATTTAGAATATAATGTGAAAATAGCATGAACCTATCCTTTAAGTGAGTGATTGTCATTCAGTTGCTGTTATGATCCACGTCTACAGCATATTTGGTCCTAACTCCTAATGTCACATCACTCATGAGATATACTTCAACGTTGCATTACAAACTGATGTGCAGGACAACATAGCTTCAGACACATCCCATAATAATAACTCAAAAATGATTATATAATAAACACATAAAACTAACTTTGTGGATCAAAAGAGTCCTGTCCTCTGCCAATTTCAGCTGTCATGCTTAAACTTTTAGCAATACATACAGTATAACAACATTATAAAGTGAGATACTGCTAAACTATAATCTGACCCCTGCTATCCACCTGATATGATGAAGAACACCACCTGTACATGTAATATTGGACATACTGTATATAATACAAAACAGGCAAATTTAAAATATTGTCTCTACACAATTTTGACAGTGCACAAGACTTCCAGTAGGCCTTCCTCACCAAACTCAATCATCCTCAGGACACAATTCACCTGCTGAAGACTGATTTTTTTTTTTTTTTTTTGGTTACACTGGATTGTCTAGTTAAGTACCAGTGTGTAATTTAAGTGCATGTGTAGGCAAGTTTTTAGAATGTTAAACACACTCTTGCAGCATTTTCTCAGAGTTTCTGACTTAGTCATCTCACTTTGGAGGATTTGGACAATTTGAAATTGTCAGGTGATGATTTACAGACAGAACAGTCACAAAACTGGACACTGCTTGGAGAACAACACCAGCACCTCTAAGTCAACACTATACAGGTGGAGGCTGTGCACATAAAATATGACATAAGGAACGAATTGATAAGGGAGGCCGATCAAGTTAATTTAAACTACCAGGAGAGAAAGGTAGATCTATAAAAACGCACTGATTTCAAATGAATGAAAAGAGAGTTTAAGTGGGGAAACATGTAATTCTTATAGTATCCAAGCAAATCATTCAGTATTTCATGTAAAATGTATCCCAACAGGACTGGCTGGCTTGGATGCTAAATCAAGCGGCCGTTTAGGCACCAGAGCCATGGTGTACTACATGACAACAACAGTGATTGCAGCCATCCTGGGAGTGATCCTGGTGCTGCTCATCCATCCCGGGAACCCCAAGCTGAGGGCTAATCTTGGACAGGGAAAGAAGAACGACGAGGTGTCCAGTGTGGACGCTTTGTTTGATCTCATCCGAAATCTTTTCCCGGAGAACTTGGTGCAGGCCTGTTTCCAGCAGGTAGGAGTCTCGGAGAATGTTTTCACCCACCATTGAGTCTGATTCATCTGTCAGTAGCTGCAATCGTTTCTTCTTTCTTTTCTACTCATCCAGATCCAGACAGTAACTACCAAAGTACCAGTGCCCACTAACAGAACCAAAGCACCTCCACAGTTCACAATCAAGAGGTCGCTTCAGTTCAAGAGTGGGATGAATGTCCTGGGTAAGTGAAAAGTCTGAAAACACACCCACTGCACAACTGAAACTAAAGAGCACTCGCTGAAGAAAAACAAGTTTTTTTTTTATTTCCAGTTACATAAACAAAGTAGGAAGCCTTAAGAAAATACATTTGTCATAGCTCTGCAATCCTTTTTTATTTCTAATCTTGATAATAAATTTATAGAATTTTTAAATCTTGATCTGGATGTACATCAAAATACACTGATATACATTTTATTTATATATTTACTTTATGGTCTGGGAAGTTCATAATTTCACGAGAAAAAAGTGATGTTTGTTTGATGAAACAGTTCGAAAATAGAGAAGAACTCAATAAAAAATGTATGAATCCACATTAAAAATATGTTCTTTAGATATACTGGTTACAGACAAATAGACAAACAGGACCAAAAACATAACCTCCCTGGTGGATGTAGCAATTAATTTAAATCTAGCTGGACTTCTTTGCAACCTCTGTCCACGACTTAAATATTCTGCATGATCATTAATTGAAAACTAATTAATTTTTACTGTATTTTGTGTCTTTCAGGTTTGATTGGATTCTTTGTTGCTTTTGGAGTTATTATGGGGAAAATGGGGGAGAAGGCCAAGCTGATGTTGGAGTTTTTCAACGTCCTGAATGAGATTGTTATGAACATTGTTAGCGCAATTATGTGGTAAGTGGACCACTCCACATTCAGTAACACTGCCAAACCATTCTCGCTTCTTTTGCTCTAATCAAAAATGACATTGATGCAGATTATCCCACATCTAACATATAATATATGTTAATATATTCAAAATACTAATATTACACCTGCAGACTTACAGTGTGTATGTATATAGCATCACAAAAATAGCATGTCTTGTCTATTTTCAGGTACTCACCTATTGGTATTGCCTGCCTCATCTGTGGGAAGATCATCTCCATTGCTGACTTGGAGGTGGTTGCTAGGCAGCTGGGGATGTATATGGTCACTGTGATAGTGGGCCTCATCATCCACGGAGGCATCTTCCTTCCGCTGATATATTTTGTAATAGTAAAAGAAAACCCCTTCAAGTTCTTCATGGGAATATTCCAGGCGTGGGTCACGGCACTTGGAACAGCATCCAGGTACGAGACATTTCTGCCTGCATGACTGTTCTGTGTTTCAAACAGGATTCAAGCTCCCTGACACTGAGCAAAGTGGACAGGCTTTCATCTGTGGCCGTAAATAACAACAGTAAATTTTATTTCAAGTGGTGTCTATGAAGTAGTCTTGCCAACCTTGCCTGCATGTGCGATATGGTTCCTTTACTCAATGTATTATTTTGAGATGCCCTCCAGAGACGAGTGTCATGGAAATTGTTGCATTGTTGCTCAAGAACCACACAGAGACACAAAGAAAACATTAAACATTGCTACTTGTTGAAGCGGTTGTAGACACTGTACAATCCATTACGCAATGAGTAACAATTATACAAATGTCCAAACACAAAAACACAAAATAAAAATACAATCATCTTGTATTTTTGGAGAGAAAGCATGTTGTTCAGCCAGCTCTTTCTTTAAAGATTACAAACACAAACCAGACAACTTTATACCTCTCCAGAAGCAAAGTTAAAAACAGTCAGGTCCCTGAATGGACACTTCCACAAACTGTTACACCTTCTTACAAACAAATATGGTCATAGGATGATCCCACAGAGACCTAATGGTCAGTGAATGACTCTAAACAAGGACATCCTTCAAATTTAGCTCATCTAGGTGCCTCATGATCCATGAAGTATTAGCCTATATTAGCCTTTATGTGAGAAATTAACCATTAATACATTTACATAGTTCAATTTATTTCAGTATGAATAGAAGAAAAGTGTAATTAAGTTTCCAAACTACTGCAACACCAAGTGTGACCCAGTCAAATTAATTCTCTACAGATAGTCTATAATTTGTTGTAGAGCTCTTTATTTCTGCAAGTTTTTATTCCAGATTGGGTGCAGAGTTTGCAGACCTCACTCCACACTGTGCATGGCTATTTTAATTAAGCATTTCTTCCCGTTTATTGTCCACAGCGCTGGAACTTTGCCTGTCACGTTCCGATGCTTAGAGGAGAACCTGGGCATCGACAAGAGAGTAACACGTTTTGTCCTCCCAGTGGGCGCGACTATTAACATGGACGGCACAGCGCTTTATGAGGCTGTGGCTGCCATCTTCATCGCTCAAATGAATGGGATTGAGCTCGACTGGGGCCAGATTGTTACTGTCAGGTGAGAATGTAGCTACAGAGAGATATAATGGCACATTTGCAAGATAAACATTTGGGAATAGATCAGCAGAACACAGCTCACCAGGATTTACTGACCAGAATAAAATCTATTAGTAACATTAAGTACCATTAAACATAATAATTTCTCACAATTTCATTAGAAACACATTAACTGAATATTGAAAGTGCATAGTGGCTTCTGTTGTTGGAGCCTTACAGATTGTGGTTTGTCCTCTGAGGGTTGAACTTCTCTCTTGTTTAGTATGACAGCCACCCTGGCCAGTGTTGGAGCAGCCAGTATCCCCAGTGCTGGACTCGTGACCATGCTTCTGATCCTCACGGCGGTGGGGCTGCCCACTCAGGACATCAGCCTCCTGGTGGCTGTCGACTGGCTGCTGTGAGTGACAATACTTTTCATCATAATATACACAGACGTCATCTAACACCATGCCAAGGTTTTGTTGTGTATTGTCAGGTTTAACCAATGCAAGATTACCTCTAAATATACCAGTGTTGCATTACTGTGTTGCCTTTGAGCTTCTTATTGTCTGATTTTTTCATGATTTTACCTGCTACTTCTAATGCACAACTTTACAATATTTATTTATCAAAAGTGTTTTTGACCCAAAAAACTCTAAATAAGTCCAAAATAAAATCTGTAATCATCACACAAAACTTGTAATTACAAACATAGCATGCACTTTGTATGTTTAACTTGCAGCTTCAAAGCACAACTCTGCAGACTTTCAACCATATTTTGCCATCTTTTTTTTTTCCATCTGACCAAAAATGTCACTTTCCCTCACAGTAAAACTGCTTACAGTTTGCTTTCCTGGCTGCAGTTCTCTGATCCTGCATAGTTTAATGACCTAAATGTCATTAAACATATCATATTAACATGGACAACATTTTTAATAAGATATTCCTTTGATTTTCTATTTTGACAACTTTTAGTATTCATAAAACATAGAAAGACTTTGCACAAACACAGCTAAACCAATAGCCTTCAAGGTTGCATCAAAACAACCTTTTGATAGTGTGTCTCATTACAGAGTGAGCAGTGAACATGTTTTACCTGTCTCTACTATATGTTTTGGGGATGTACAAAACTCTGCCCACTCACTGACATTTCTGGGTTGATTAAAAAAAATATAACTGCAGCATCCAATTCAGGAAATAAAGTGCTGACTCTTTATTCTCTATTGGCAGCAATGCTAATATTACTCAGCTGAAAACAAGCTGCCGCACCTACACACTCACCTGATTACAGATATCATGTTGAACCTTGGGCTAAATGGGACTGTGAGTAATTTATATGAAGGGTGGAAACCCTGTTATGATTTTTAACAAATTCATCAACCTGAATAATATCAACATCCACACAGTCAGGCATTGCTGGCTGGTATCAGTGGGACTCTCTCTTCTTCTTGTATAAGGAAAAAATAAAAGCAATTTTAAAGAAAAACAAGAAAAAAACACACACTTTCTTGCTCCTGTGCTGTTCTCTTTTGCTTTTATTAATAGTTTTCCTTTATCTTTCACTTCACTCTTCTCTTCAACATGCAGGGATCGTTTCCGTACCTCAGTAAACGTGGTTGGGGACTCGTACGGAGCCGGTATTGTGTACCATCTTTCCAAAGATGAGCTGGATTCATTCGATGCCCAACAGGCCCGGCTGGATGAGTTTGAAATGGCAAAGACACAATCCTACTTTGAAAATAACACCAACCAGAATGTATACACTCACCACAACTCAATCTTGATAGACGACTGCAAGGTACATTTCACGTTAACGGATATAGAGACTTGTATGTAGAGAATCCTCCCCAGCTCTGTGTTTGTGTTCGTCTTTCTTTTCTCTTTTGTGTTTGTGTTTCTTTCCTATGTGACTTCCTGTACTGGTGTACTTGTGTCTATGTGAATAGTAAATGTCATATTTTTACTGAAGATGATTTTCTTTAAAAAGAGGGTGAACAAGTTAAATAAATATTTCCATATTTATTTATTCACCTGTTAATCATATGAAAAAGCAGTTTTTGTGATACCAGGTTCATCAAAGGCAAAGTTTGTCCTTTTTTTATTATACTTTTGTTTTTTTATCATCTTAAAATCTCAGTTTTTCCCTCATGAAATCCAAATGAAAGTGTGATTTTGATTTGATTTTGATTTTTAATCATCAACCAATCCTTATGTGTGTACACAATTATATTTGACTTGTATTTTGTTTTTGTATGTCTTGATTTTATTGAGAAACTGTACTTTTTTTTTCTTTTGTCTACTTAATTGGACATGTATTTTCTGCCAGCCCTGACCAAATTACAGTTTTCAATCATTACCCATCTTTTTAAAGAATTTTTGTAGCAAGTGGTATACATAAAGACTGCTGTTTCACTATGTTTCATTCAATATAATGCATAAATTCATGAATTGCCTATTGCCTCTGATCCTTTGCTATCCATATAGCTAGTTTTCCAAACAAAGAGCAGCAAGGAAGTGATTACTGTTATTTTAGAGAATTTCATTCATACAGTAGAACTTTCTGTTGATATTGTATAGTACTGTCTGTATGATGCAACTTTTATCTGATGCTAAAGTTGCATTCTGATCATGTGATAACTAATCAGTATTGTAATTCGGTTGGGCAGAGAATCCATAAAATACATGGCCAACTGTGAAAAACTATAATCATCCCTGTTTTCAAATAATTCTGTCACTGAAAAACAACAACCCCATGTAAACAGCAGCACTGTATTATTTTATCAGTGTTTGAGAGATGTATTTCTATGTTGGGGATTCACATAGTAAACTCCACCCCATGGATAATGGCCTGAATGTAAAGAAGCATTGGCTTCTCTGCTCCCAACCACTGATGGTTTGTAAATGATGGTGCCTTGGCCCCATAGTTAGATATTGTCAATAATTACTTACAGGTCACCATGGGCAAAAATGGCAAGACTCCAGAGTTCTCTCATGTTGAGGAGGAACCATGGAAATGCGAGTAAAGCAGATCCAGATGCTGCTGCGCCTTACCCTGAGTTCCACCAGCTTTTACTTTCTGCTGACAAAACTTTAAAAAAGACAAAAAAACACCCAAAAACAGGAGAGCAAAAAACTTAGCAGAGTCAACTATACTGGAAAACCATACAGTTACCCATCTGGGTAGCTAAACCGGAGAAAATGACATACTGTATGACTCACCCAGCTGTATTAGATTTGCACTAAGTAGATCCAAACTGTAATGAACTGGTGCATTTCAGGCATTTTGTACAGAAGAATAAAATATTCGGTTGACAACACTCAGGGCCTTACTTGGTGCTGCTGCAAGCTTCCTGTTCTGTCAATGAAAAGAATTCTTCTACCTTTTGCGACATCATTTTTCTTTTATATTGAAGTATTTTCTTTGTAGCTTAAAGAACAGAGATGACGGAGTGTGGATGATGATGGCCTTGAGAGTAGGAAAAAACTTTTGCGCACTCTGGCTCCATATGCATTTCTCTGTTATTTAGATGACATTTTGGCCCTCAGGCCTCCTTTAGGATCAACAATTGATCTTCTCGGCCTTCAGGCCTTCTTCAAGATCAACAATTGATCTTGAAGAAGGCCTGAGGGCCAAAACGTCATCCAAATAAAAGAGAAATGCATATGGAGCCAGTGTACAACACTTTTTTTCCTACTCTCAAGTCTACTTCCAGTGATCAGCACCTCACTACAGCCCTTGGTGTGCGTTATTTTTCCAGTATATGATGATGGCCTTGCCAGTTAAATACAAGGACCAAGTTTAACTATATGAAAATTGGAGTCGACAGAAAAGATCAACACATCAGAATTTTACAGACTTGCATTGAATGTTGAGTATTTTGAATTTATTCACTACTGAATGGTTGTCACCAGCAATGGTTTTGTGTAATCTTGATATCAGATGTCTATAAACACTGGACCAAACTGAAGGAAACAGCGCTCTGTGTGGTATTATAATGCAAGTGTAGGATGGTAAATCACTGCATTACCTTTGACTGTTTGACTTACGAGATTACACTCTGATGTCGCACACACGGACAAGCCTAAGAAGCAAAGCTTAGGATTTAGACCATAAGAGGAGAGGGTGTGGCCTCTAAATGTGGCAACACACAGTACAGGATGTGTTGCAGAGAGCCGTAAAGCAGAAAATAGTGTATGTGAAGGGTGCCCTGCAAGTTCATTCTTTATTTTTTCTTTTTTGCAAATATGTTCTTTATGAGCGAAGCACTGAGTTTTTGTTTGTAGTCAAAAAGAATGCCTGTATACTGGGATTTATGTGTGTTCACATGTGTTTCTGAGAGCAAGAGAGGAAGATTAACAAGGAAAGAGAGAGAGAAAAAGAGGGGATGTCTCTCAATCTCTCTGCAGGCCAGTGCATTGCTCTGTGTTTTGTTTCAAACTGTTTATTTCTTTGCTATATGATAACCTTGCCTTGAAGATGTCAACTGCAGAGTGCAGTCAGTGTGATGACTAACACATTTCTAGATAAAAGTTATTTATTTCAGTAGAATATTGAGACTCACATTTTAGTAGACGAAATAAAATGTATCCTTCCAGCTTTGCTGCACTCTGTGTGAGGACGGCTGGGCCTTCCTCACAAAATATTACTATGGTGGATTTTGTAGAGTTTAGTTTGAACACAGTATATTTAAATACAAATAACAAGCTTGTAATCACATGTAGGCTTAATTAGCTTTGGTCACGTATGTTTAGCTCGCTAAATTCTGGCACTGGCATTCATTTTGAAGCCGTAGCAACAAGGTCATTGGATGTCGGCTGAATCTGTACATGTTGTTGAGTTTAACTCTGTGTAGCAACTCAGTTCAAATTTAGCTGAAAACTGGATTATTTATTTCTCTTTTTTTAATATAAGCGACAGCTTATATATTCATGTTTAAAGTGCCTCCTTGCACTTTGTGTATATACTCTCTTTAGATAAAGTGTATAAAAGAAATGTATAGAACTGACATTTTTTGTCATCTGTCAGATTTGTTTTTGCTATGCTAAAAGTTTCTATACTATAACTATAACTATATCTATTTAACTATGTTAGAGCAATGTTGATTATCCTCTTATGGGCCACTCATTGTCTCAGTAGGTTGTGAACTTAGAGTTATTTATTTACAAATAATACATTCCATTGATCTGTTTTTAAGAGAAACTACTGAGCTCCAAACGGTTGTCAGGGGAAAAATATCAATATTTTTCACTTATTTAATGAGTGAATATTGTTATTGATTCTATATTTGGTTAATTAAGGTTTATGAGTACATTAAGACAGTTTTATGTGCATGAGATTATTGGTGTTGGCAGCTACAGTATGTCTACATGTTGTGAGACCTCAGGAAGCCATCCAGTGTTTGGGCTCGAGCACCGCCTTCCTTCAAATTGGAAGAAAGTCTTCCTCAGTAATTATCATCATACCCTGATTTATGTAAAACATTAACTATCAATTTAATACATCACTTTTCCATCTATTTCATTTGTTATTGGTCCTTTATATAAATATGTTCCTAGTCAACTGGCCTAGTGTAGCAAGTGTTAGTTTTTTTATGAACATGTGAAATTGTACAATCTTTAGATAATTAAACTTATATTTTCTATCTCTCCTTTTTGATTCTATGCACATACTGGTCCAAGAATGTATTCAACATTTTCCGTGTCTGACATTCATTGTGATGCAAAATGTCCTTTGACTTTGACTGTCTGAATGCAAGTGGTATTGAAAGGGTTAAATAAACTATAACCAAGCGCAAAAAAATATTTGTCAGGCAAATGGACTGAACGTGTGTAAATGTTTTAATACTTGTGTGTAAATATTAATGGGAAACAAATAAATGTTTATTGATGAGCTGCCGTTGTGTTTATTTATCAGATCAGAGAGGATGTGATACAGCGTATTAGCATTCAATAAGTGCACGTTACAGCAGATGAAGTGGTTATAAAGCTAACGAGAGAGCGGGCTGAGCACTGTTCGGCTCTCGGAGCTTTCATAATGAATGTGGGCAGATCAACAGAGCAGCTTAATTTACAATTCACACCACAGTCTTCAATAATATTATTACAAAGAGATTTACAAATAATATTAAAATGAAGACACATAAAAAAACAGACATTATTAACCCAACTGGACACAGAATCTTATTCTTGTGTCCACTAACAGACCTGTGAGTTAAAAATAATAATAATTAGCATTTTATTTACAATTAAAAGATAGAGAATGAAACACTGCAAAGACCTTTCAGTTGAAATAAATGACATTTGTGCATCTTACCTGACCAGTTTTATATTTTACAGTTAATGAAAGCGTTGATATGGTAATAAATACATCAACAAGAACATTGTTGTAGTTTCAAAGTTAAGGTAAGAGTTTTTGAAAGTCAGCAGGAAAAACAGATGATTCTGGTTCAGACCGGGCTGTGAAAATGCACAGAAACTGTTTGCACGACACCTGTGGCAGTCCTGTCCCATCAACCGAATTCATCTGCAAAAACACACAGTCTTGTCGTTCAGTGATGAGTCTTAAGCCTCCAGAGGGTTTGTCTCCAAGCCTCAGTGTGAATATGTCTCTGGGAGCTCATCCAGAGGGATGACTGTGTACTCTGCTGCCTTTTTATTCTCCCTTGGCATGTCTTTGTGCAGGAAAGTGTCCATCTCTACCTCCCTCTGCTGGTGTGAGGAGTTCGTTTTGGTTTTTAGCTTTTTTGGTCCATTCCACCTATACGCAAAAAAAAAAAAAAAAAAACGGAATGGTGAGTTTGATTCAACGGTCAAAACAGTTATAAACTAAAGAATGATGCTTATTTGTTTTAATGATATTTAAGTCTCACCTGTCTCTGGTAGCGATCGCGGCGAAGAGCATTGTCAGTGCTGCTATACCGACAACAAAGCCGAGGATGATGATCCAATCTGGTGAAATGAAAGAGTTGGAGTTAATAAAATGGATTGTCATAAGCCAGTTAGTTAGGTCATGCAGAAATTTTGTTTATTAAATGCATTTTTTCCAGACTCACCTGGTGTAATATGTCCTTTGTGCTCTTGTGAGTCAGGATCAGAAACTATGCGACGTTCTTTAAAGGAACAGAAAGAGAAATGGCCTTAAAATCTTTCATATGCAAGAATAAATACATGACAGTATTATGATAGTGTACAATTATATATATATATATATATATATATATATATATATATAGGAGAAGGTATAGGCTATTTACCTTTAAGCATTTTTTCCTTGCTAGGCATTTCTGTTTTGGAGCTAGGGGTCACACTGAAGGTTGACAACTCATCTAATCCTGATCCTGTTTCTTTGTTTTCTGTGAACAGTGAAGTGGGTCTAGTTTCTGTTTTGGAGCTAGGGGTCACACTGAAGGTTGACAACTCATCTAATCCTGATCCTGTTTCTTTGTTTTCTGTGAACAGTGAAGTGGGTCTAGTTTCTGTGTCGGAGCTAGGGGTCACACTGAAGGTTGAAAACTCTTCTGATCTTGATCCTTCATTTCCTATGAACAGTGAAGTGGGTCCAGTTTCTGTGTTGGAGCTAGGGGTCACACCGAAGGTTGAAAACTCTTCTGATCCTGATCCTTCGTTTCCTACGAACAGTGAAGTGGGTCCAGTTTCTGTGTCGGAGCTAGGGGTCATACTGAAGCTTGTAGCAGGGTTCTGGCCTAGGATCTCTTCATACCCAGACCCTAAATCGGAACTCAGGGTACTCAGGAAGCTGTGGTCTACATTTGGCATTGAAGAAGAGGTAAAGTCAGACTGAGGGCTTTGGGTGGTAGATGAATCTGAAGTGGAGACATCATTATCCCTTGTCAACACTGCGGAGGTAGAGCTTGAAGATGTGGTTGCAGAGTGTTCACCTCTGTCTTGGAAGAGCACAGAGTTTGTGGATTTGTAGCTGGTCTCCCCTGGAGTATGAGTGTTGCTCTCCTCTGTGTCAGAGTGAGTTTGGTGGGATGCTTGAACAGTTGTGTTTCTTTTAGGTGGCTGAGTTGTGAGTGAAGGGAAAAATAACTGATCGACCAGGAACTCATCTGCCATAGCCTCTCGGAGAACGTCATCCTCAGCTTTGGCGGGAATCTGGGTCACAGCTATGAGAAAGAGAAGGAAAAATCCAAAGATCAACACACGTGTTTACCTGCCAGCCCTGACATGAGCAGAAAGGAAATTTACCACGTTTTTTTTTTTAAACATTGCAGTATAACCACACAGGGATTACATGCTTTGCCCCAAATTCTTGTATAAACTTGTGCTGTGATCTTCTTTGATGAGGTGTGGTGAGCGACAGTAATGATTAACCTGGGTGACTAAGTCTATGAGTGGGTTAACAAAAGAGAGGCAGTCTCATCAAAGCTTATGTATACCACACGTTTGGCACACCAATACAACTGAGTAAACGATAACTGTTCTTTGTCTCAGTTTTAGTTGGAAGGAAGCCATTATCAGGTTTTTGTACTATAAAGAAGGAGGAAGCAAAATGATTTATTAGGCCACGAATGTTATTGTCTAATGTGTGCAAATAATTATTTATTTGCTTATTTACATTTATGTTTAACTGCTTGCATAATACAGCTTAATAGTGTAAGGGACTTTTCCTATGACACAGTGTTTCTCCAGGTCATTTTGAGTCATTGCCAAACCTGGGAGCTGTAGGTCATGGCCTGTCTCTTTCAGAGCAGTTCATCTCTCTGTCTGCTAAGGATGACTGGGCAGTGCAGCTGTCCTGATAAGGCTGGCTGTCTCTTATGGGAACCAAGGTTGTAGAAGATATGCTGTGCTCTGTTTCAGATGGTCAGACTATCTCCTCTTAGAATGTATTGTGACCTGACTGTAGACAACATGACTTTGGTTGTTTTTATCTTTTTTTAATGTATTTCACAGTGTATTATGATAATTAAATATAATATTTTGCTTTGCAACATCTCAATAAAGTCAAAAAACAGTAAAAGTTCATTTTAAAAAAATAATCAAAAAAGCCTCAGAACCAAATCACACATCTCCAGTCTCCATTTCTGTCCAGTCATGTTCAGCTACGGTGTTCCCTATAAAGGTACCAGTTGCCCAAACTTGTGTAACAGCTCTTTGCTGGTCTTTGGTTTCACCTTTATTCAAGACATACGCATTAATGCACCTCCTGGAGCAGCTCAGCACAATTTACAAAGACCTCTGTGTGTAATCTGGAGGTGCCGGTGAAACCTGCACACCAACAATGAAATATTACTCTGGGATTTGTACAGAAAGATTTAGACCTGAACCACTGAGAGCATCTAAGGTGACAGTGGGGGAAGTGCTGACTCATGGGGTAAGAAAAAGGAATTATTGAAACTTCAGAGGTCTGTTCAGAAGATTTTCTGTATTTGCCGATGACTATGGCCTCCTGTGACGGACAAATGTCATTTCATTGTCCGTTAATGAATATCTGACATCAGGATGTTGTCAAAGGATATTTAAATGGATCTGGATCTTAATTTTACTGTTACAGTAAAACATCAAAGACAAAAAAATGCCTTTTAGAATCACACATAAACTAAGCTGACAAGGAAAGATTTTATGTTTTTTAGAGATATAAATAAAAAAAGGAAGAAGGAACTGTCACTTACTATTAACTGGTGTTGAGTGGACCACAGCAAAAAGTCCAAAAATAACCCCAAAAAGTAGACTCTTCATCTTCATATCAGAAAGTGCTGCCGGAGCCATGAACTGAAGTTTTCTGTTGGCAAGCCTGAAGTATTTGTCACACTGAACAGATTATTTGTATCTGATGAATCATGCTGCTGCTGTCCTTTTATACACAGCACCAGGTATGTGTTACAATACAACAATGGTTGGCGATACACAAACACACACACAAGTGGGCTGATACACCTGTGAACACACCCTCCTCCTCACACACTTTCTCACGCTTTTTACTCTTCCTGAGGCACAGCACACAAACATTCATGAATAAAATGATACACAAAAAAACTACCAGGAAGTTGGATGCGTTTTCAGAATTCTCGCTAAAAGTGAATCAACGGCAGATTATGTCAGTTACCTGGGAAAGTGGCTGAATCATCACATCTACCAATACAAAATAAAATAAGAACAAATACTACAGATGAGTCTGTAAATCTTTTGTTTAGTGATTTTTAAAATTAACAACAACAACAACAAAAACAAGCACTACACCAAAAAACAAACAAACAAACAAAAAGCAAATAGCTCTGTCTAGTCTCGTCACAGGAAGAAGCACCATAAAAGCTCATTTTCTGTTATGTGTAACTCTACACAGTTTCATACACAGTACAGAGTAAAAGAAGATAATACAATAATATTCTTAGCAGGTCTTAAGTTTCTTACTCAAAAATATCAAATCAGTAAAAAAAGTGTTAAAAGCCTAAAATTACTGTATTGAAGATATTGTTTTTAATTCATGCCAATTAACTCAGCAGATCAGATACTCAGCACACGGAGAGACATTTTTGGGGCAATTTTCACTTTTTAACTAGCATGTTATTTAGATTTATTAGCATGTTATTTAGATTTATTTGATAATAAAGATAAATGCAAAAATGCAATTTCCTTGTCCTGAAATTTATGAGGATAAAAACACAATAAACCTATTGTCCTTGTTGAAAAGGATAGAAAATTACGGATCTTTATGTCAGGCAAGGCAGCTTATACGGAAGCATTTTTTACAGGAATCTTTTGGTTGACAGTTACCATAATGCCTTGGAAAGAGCTCAACATCTCAGTTGGAGGTGATAAATTATGTGCGGTCCTGGAGACACATGAAACAACACACCCTTACCCATCAGTACTTCCTTATCATTCTAACGTCACAGACAGAAGTCGGAGTTTGAACAAAACAACAATCTTCATTTTTGGTCTTGTTTGAAAATTTTACTACACATTCTTCAACTCAGACCTGAAAGACTTTCCCACAAATTCAGCTCAGTATCAGCTCCCTACAGGTGTGCACTGTATAACTAATTGTTGTGATGCGTTGGTATTTGACGGAAAGTGATGCGTCACTGCAGATCTGTATAGACTCAGGCTATCTGGCACGTTTTTGAGTTTGTGACTTTTGTCAGGAATTACTCAGCATGTGTGGGTGAGCACTTGTCCAGTCTTGCACTCCGCACCCAGAAAATGTTCATATCTTACTGTTAAGAATGGGATTTTACAATATATGAGCTATGATGCATTAGGGGAATAACCTCAGGGCTCAAACATAAATCTTGTGTTCACATGTGTGCAACTGTTGGATTTTAGTGACTAGACACTGGTAGTGATTCACGATTGAAATTACGCTCATGGTGTGTTTGCCTGGTGAGTGTGTAGACAGAAAAGGGTCTACATAGTAGGTCTATTTTACATTATGGCAGTGATTAAAACTTATGACACAAAATATGAGGAAATCAATACAATTTTTGATTTGATTTTGAAGTCAAATGATTGCAATGAAGATCCCAGAGGTCAAATATGTACTTCATTATTACAGTATACTGCTCTTAAAAGAACGCAATGTAAATTGTAGTCAAAATTGTTAATTGCAGTCAAATAATTTTGGAACTGTAACAGAATGTCAGTAGTTTTAGGAAAAGGGTAAGATGTAACTATGAAGGCTAAGTCATGTATTTCATCATCCTGCAAATTTCAATGGCTCTTTAACGAACATGAGGGTGTATCAATCGTGATTGAATTCTCATTTTGGAGTGAGATGTTCTTCACAATTTTAGACATTTGGACTTGGAGCAGTATTTCACTTTGGTTGAACATTTTTTTCATTTTTCAGAAACAAGCTTTGATATGGAGCCGTGAACATTTGGCCCCCGGTGTTATGTGGTTTTCTTCAAACATAAGAGCATTTAAATCTTGAAAAGTAAGACAGCCTGAATTCCAGAAATATAGACAGAAAAGCTCTGAATCCAAGCACTGTTGTACAAATGCCCTGCACATGAGGAAAATTTAAGGGGACTAATTCTTCTTTACTCCTTTACAAACCCACACACGCATCCATCTCAGTATTACTAGATGTCCAAACTCAAGACAGGGTTTTTCTCTGTGTGCATGAACAATCAAACGTATGAATGGATAACCACTTGCAAAGCTGCAGAACATGAGGTCTTTCAAGGGCAGGTCCACTGGGCAGGCCAATTAGCAGCCATTGTAACAGACTCACTGCCTCTCCCCAACTCTTAACTAATGTTTCATGGCAACCACCATTGTTCCTGTCTCGAAAATCCCAAGGCAGCAGAGCAGCGACCTGTGCACTCCAGTTCACATCTATTACCACCGAGAGAAAGTAGTCATAGCCTTTATCACTTCCATTCTACCACGACCATACAGTATATCCTCCAGCTGGCACATTTATGCATCGGATCCATAAAAACACATAATAACAATTCTCATTGCTGCCTATCAGCTGAATTAAGTTTTTGGGAGGAAAGGCAGCATTGTTTGTTGATAGACAACCATTCAGTTTTGACCATATCAATGAGAAAGTCATGCTGAAAGTCATGTTTCAACTGAAGTGGAAATGTTAGATTCACTTTCACTTCAATTTTTAATGCTCAAATCACCCTGAATATATGTATTCTTTACTTATGGCCACCATACGGTTCTTCATGATGATTAAATGTAATCTAAAATTAAAATCATAATTGCACATTTTTATTCCAGTTCAGTGAATCTGAAAGTAAATGAAAAACCCTTTAACACGGGTGTACATCTTTTATTTTAGTCACACAAACATAGATGCTTTCCAACACAAGTAATGAGCTTCTCCTTTCCTCTTGACTCACAAATGGATCGGATTGTCGTAAATTGGTCCGCAGTTCTTTTTAATGTAGGTAGTGAATCACTGTACAGTGAATTGGCTTTGGGGCACTGATTAAGTTATAGATGAAAAGAACAATGGGACAGCAGAGAGTCAGTGAACACAATGAAAGTATGATGTCACATTAAAAAAAATCCTCAAAAATAAAGAATAATTGTTTGACCTATGATAGAAGCTGTAACAATACTCAAATTTGATTCAAAAGACGACCTTTTCAAGGAGTTGTCATAGTGTGGAACACAACTGTATATAATAATGTGTGACTGCTTTAGGTAAGCTATCGAGCTAGCATTTACAGTAACTGAAAATGAACCGTTAGTATTTTAATAATAAGCTTCACGCATGTTTACTCTGCTGTTGCTGCACATCATTCGAAACTACCAGCTTGTATTGTGTATTGCATGGCAGGGAGGGGAAGGAATGCTGGAGTATAGAAGGCAGGTTTCATAATGAATCATTTTAGCTGATAATCAAACAGCAGTATTGCTGAAGTAGATATATGTATGGAGATGTTCTAGAAAAGGGAAATATCAGGGCAACATGTATAGTTTATTACACTGTATGCGACCATCATTGAGTCCAAGCTTTGAATTTATCTTTATACATTTTGTAAAGTAAAACTGACAAAATCATTAACTTTCAGCCACGTGAGCTATTTTATTATTTTTTTATTTACACTGGTACACTGACATCTAGAAGGCACTTCTTCATTTATAAGGCCTTGCTATTTAAGTTGGTGAGATATTTAAAGTCCCACTCCACTCAAAAATATGTTCTTCTTGTTCCTACAGTTGGATGTTTGAGCTTCACTGTGCAGAATGATGTATGTGCAGAGTTTGACACTGAAAGGCTTTTTTCCACATTCAACTGCTGCAAGTTGAAATGTTCTCTGTGCTCATTGAAAATCAGATTTTGTGAGGCGGGTCTATGAGCAGGATTTGTGACATCACAACTAGTTTGGAAGCCAATCCTGGTCCAGTATTCAGCTTACACAACTGTGACGTGGAAACGTGAAGCCTCCAATGCACATACACCCATAATGGACTTTAGAGTGAAGTAGGACACACCTTGTATCCACACTTAAACTTCTGAGTGAGAGAGGAGTAGATGCCATTTTAAGATGTGAACGAATCATCTTATTGTGATCCTGTGTATATGTGACCTGTTCTCAGGTCTCTCTCGCAAAAGACATCTTGATCTTGCTTTACAATACTACTACTACTACTACTACTACTACTACTACTAATAATAATAATAATAATAATAATAATAATAATAACACTTAATGTCCACTCACTGTGTAAATCACTACATACTGAACTGGAAACCAGGTGGAAGCACCTGATGTTTGTGTCTCCATGCTGCTAACTGTTCAAGTAAAGAAGGAGGGAAACACAGAAGTCTCCTCCACTGAACTCACTTGGCTGGATGTATTCACAGCGGTTAAAGCCATTACTGGCAAAACTTGACATGGCAAAACATGAAACAAAAAAATGTCAGGGTACTAGCTTAAAAGGTGCCACTCCTTTTCAGTTGTGGGTTAATTATGCCCTACAGGTTTAAGGAAGTATGATACCTGGGAAGTGCCTATTTCAGCCATAATAGTAGAGAGCTGTAACATGTGTCAAATTTGTTTCAAATAGACATACTATTAAAATGTGCAAAATGGCTCATAAACCTAGTGGATAGTCTTATGAATATGTATTGTCATATGAATATGTATGAATACATATTAATGAAATAAAAATGTTATGCTACATCTCTTTGGAAAATCCATTCATGTGTCACCTTGTTTAATGTAAAAATGATCTGGTTTTGCAAGTAGTTTGCAATATTTTGTACATATCTACAATGTTTGTACATAATTTCTCTCACCCAAAAAATATCTGAGAAATATATATATATATATATATATATATATATATATATATATATATATATATATATATATATATATATATATATATATATATATATATATATATATATATATATATATATATATATATTTTTTTTTTTTTTTTTTTTTTTTTGCTTCAAGGGGAATTTGGAAAAGGTACAATACCTTCATTTTTTCACCTTTAAATAACTGTATCATGTGTCAGACTTTTCCTTTCCTGGTTGATTGAGTTTAAATTTTCTTTTCCTGGTTGATTTAGTTAGAATTTTCTTTTCCTGGTTGAACAATTGCAAAATGCAGCTACAAGGCTCCATTTACTAAGTTTACTTTTAAAATGTATGTCTGTACCACATTTCATGGTAATTTATCCACCCATTCATCCAGAATGTCAAGCTGTTAATGGGCCAAAGCGTATTTGTCTAGGACTGAATGTCTTTACCAAATATTTGTGATAATTCATTGAGTAGATGTTGAGATATTTCACTGGACATGTGAAAACTTTGATCTGCTGGTGGCGCTAGATGAGAAGTTTAGGGACCACCAATGTCATTGTGATTCATCCTCTGGGGTCCATGAATATTAGTAATAAATGTTTGGCAATCCATTCAATAGTTGCTGAGATCCTGTATTTCTGTATACGCCACCAACCAGCTGACTGACTGCTATTGCCATCCCTAGAACCACACCACTAGAATGGCTAAATAACACAGACGGCTGTTTGAAAAACTGCATTTCAGAAAGCATTAATATGAGCAAATGTATGCACAGAGTAGAATAGCTCACAGAGGTCCTCAAAGATGTATTACAGATTGTGTGTCTGTTTCAACTCCTTTCCCACAACCCTAACCTGTGTTTGGGCCCCTAAAGCAGTTTGAGAATTTAATGACACTTTACTCTGATGAGTAACAGACTCTCACTCTCACCTGCCAAACTAAAGCTTGGTCATAATGGGAACTTCCACACAAGTATGAATATACACAAGATTCCTTGTAGTTGTCCTTTCCTGCATGCAACAGGACTTGGAGACTATTCAAAAGGAAACAAAGCCAAGCTACATGGAGGAGTGGCTGTATGGAGCATTTGCCGACCATCCCAGATAGGGATCACTCAAGCCAACAGACAGCATGCTCAGACTAGAAGCTACATTTTTTATGACTCCTTGATAAAATGTCATACGTAATATGTGCATTTATGGGTTTCGTAGCATATAGCCTATATGTTTGGCATATGGCCATCAGAATATAGAGTAGCTGGTTTAGTCCAGTGGTTCCCATCCTAGGGGTTGGGCCCCTCCAAAGGGTCACTGGATAAATCTGAAGGGTGATGATGGTGATGATGAAGGAAGACGATTAATGGGAAAGAGAAGAAAAAAGAAGTTCTGGTACACAAATATGTTTTCAGTTTTTTGAATTTTTCTCTCATCTTTGATTTTTGGTGAAATATGGGATCATTTGAACCTTTATTGAAATTAAACCTTTATTGAAAAATCACTATTTGGTGGAGCTGTTAACAACTCACAGACATCTGAAATGTGACCCTGACTACACACTGCTTTTTGTAAAAGCCAAAAAGGTTGGAAACCACTGGTTTCATCTTTAACAATTTGTATTTTAAGCTTGTTATATTATTCCTTGGGCCTCATGCAAGTAAAACAAACTTAATGCAAAATATATATTGTTTACCATATTTTCGTCATCATGGCTGCCAATTTATTTAAATTTTTTTTTTTTAGGTTTTATGATTTTTTGGCCATATTTTGGCGCAGCAACTTCTACATTCAGTACAATAGATGTAAAGAAACTTCTCTCACTCTGACAGCTGCCACTGAGTCTCTCTGCAGCTCTCTGTCCAGTATCATTAGTATCATTAGTATCAGCTGACACTGTAACATCACCTGTAGACTGTCATATCCTCCTGTAATGTCTCTGTGACTGTCACATAACAGCCTCCCATCACAGAGCGCTTTGCTTTTGAAAGATTTTTCTTTTTTAGCATCTAACTTAACGTCGAAGCATCCCCTCTTTATTTCTCACAGTGCATAGCTGTGCTGATCACATGTTAGCTGGATTCATATTTTCGAATTGTTTCGGGTCTCCTACTGTCACTCCTAAATTTGTTATATGTTCGTCTTCTGATTTCTGATGGTGTTTTTACTCTTTGGGAATTTTTTTTGAATGAAACAGAAACGGAGCGGAACATGGAGCCTTATATGGCAATTGTGGGGGCGTGGATTATGCTAACGATTACGTCTCACGAATGCGCACCTACTCATGAACAGGCGTCATTCATCAGGCTGAAACGAGCGATTTATGACAAGTGACAAGTTCAGGCAGAGAGAAATAAGGAAACATTTATGCATGAAGCCCATCTTCATCTTAAAAATAACAAAAGCTGTCAAATAAGTGTGGAGTAGAAAGTACAATATTTCCCTCTGAAATGTAGTGGAGTGGAAGTATAAAGTAGCATAAAATGGAAATACTCAAGTAAAGTACAAGTACCTCAAAATTATAGGCTACCTCAAATTTGTAGGTCTACTTACAGTACTGCAGTAAATGTACTTAGTTACTTTCCACCACTAGAGGTGAAATGTAATTACTAATACTTTCCACTCCACTACATTTCAGAGGGAAATATTGTACTTTCTGCTCCACTACATTTATCTGACTGCTTTAGTTACTTTTCAGATGAATATTTGACACAATGGATGATATAACAAGCTTTTAAAAATACAACACATTCGAGATTAAACCAGTGGTTTCCAACCTTTTTGGCTTTTGACGCCTTACAAAAAGTAGTGTGTAGACAGGGTCACATTTCAGATGTCTGAGTTGTTAACAGTCACCAAATAGTGATTTTTTTCCTCTAAACTTCTCACATGGTTTCATTTCATCAAACGATCCAATATTTCACCAAAAATCAAAGATGAGAAAAAAAAGTCCAAAAACTGAGAACAGATTTGTGTATCAGAACTTTGTTTTTTCTTCTTTCCTCTCCCATTAATCATCTCACGACCCCTCAGATTTATCTGGTGACCCTTTGGAGGGGCCCGACCCCTAGGTTGGGAACCACTGGACTAAACTAGCTAACTGTATATAAAGTAGTTCAAACTAGCTCCACCTCCAGCAGCTACAACATTAACATGCTGCTTACACACTGATATGGCATCAGGATTTTCAATGCAGGACTTTTACTTGTAATGGAGTATTTTTTACATTGCTGTATTGGTACTTTTACTTAAGTAAAGGATCTGGATACATCACTGCATAATACACGACGTGGAAAAGTAGTCAGACTCTTCTGCCTCTATTTGGTTTTAACAAACTGTTATTCAAATGTGATCAGTGTAAATATTGACTTGTGTCGGACTGTCGAGTCTGTCCTGTCTTGTTTACCCATCTATGTGTTTACCATCCGTGTTGACCTAATGTTAGCTTAAATGTCGCACATTGATGACGTAGAGTAGGCGCTAGTTCTTATAGCACTAGTCGTTTTAACATCGTATATTTGATTGCACCACATACATAAGGTAAGTGATTATCTTCCGTATATATATTTTACTGATTGAGGTTAAAACTAAGGTAGTCATGACGCACAACAGCGTGTTAGGAGCTAAACTAACGTAGCGTAAAAGTTACTCTTAACTACTGTGGGTTAACAGTTAGCCACAGCTAAGGAAACGTCAACAGCGGCGACTCATATTTTTAATCGTTAATGAAGTATAACTCGAACTTTTACCACACAAAGCTGAAACAACTGCAGTAGCTTTAATCAGCGATCACTACTCGGTTGAAAAGGCACATTTAATAGTATTTTGGGGGACTCAAACTGAGTTTTGGAGTGTAATGTGAGTACTGTAGCTAACTAACAGACGTGTTCTCCCTCAGTCAAACGACATAAGCTACATGTGTTTTATTTCAATTGGGTCCATTTGTTTTAAGATACCCTGCTGGCCAATTTTGTTTAATATATCGATCTTTTTTGGGAGGTAATTCTGAAGCAATGCACTCAGTGTGTAAGCCTGTGTCTTTGCTATTTGTACCATATGGCATTTGTCTACAAAGCAATAACTGATAACGTTGCAGCTTTATATTTACATACTTGAAGCAAGCCTGCAAATTGCAGTGAATGCAGTATCTTCTGTCTTATCAGACACGCCAGTTTTAGCATGTGTTTTCACTTTCAAACAAGCAACTCTTTCACTGATAAACACTTTTTGTTATGATGCCAGTTTTCCATGCTCATTTTGTAGTGATACAGTATTGCTCAATCAAGTATGTGTGCAGACATGTACAGTATTTCCAGAGAGTTACAGTGTTTTTTTTTTTTTTTTTGTTTAGCTGGAAACAGGCTTCAGATGTATCAGACAAGACATGGTAAAACCCCCCTAATAAGTCATGACTGACCAGAGAGTAGGCCTGCAACTAATAATTATTTTCACCTTCAATTAATCTGTTGATTATTTTCTCAATTAGTTGTTTTTGTCTATGAAATGTCCGAAAATGGTGCAATGAATGTTGGAAACTGTTTCCCAAAGCCCAACCAACAGTACACACAAAGATATTGAGTTTACTGTAACAGAGGACTAAAAATATTCACATTTAAGAAGCTGGAATCAGAGAATTAGTACATTTTGACTGAAAATGATTAATCAATTATCAAAATAGTGGACAATTAATTTGCTGTCGATGGACTAATGGTTGCAGCTCTACCAAAGAATAAAACATGGCTTCTCATTATGCTTCTCAAATGCAGTCATTTGGATGTGTAGACAATACATTTGTGAATGAGGTGAAATCTAAAATTAAATACACGAGGCACAAACTAGCATCTAGTCATATGTTCTCCTGCAGTCTAACAACATAAGCCACATAGGTTATTTTTCAGTAGGATCCATTTGTTTTAAGATACCCTACTAGTCAGTCTTCAAAAATGTTGAACACACTAGTCATTTTAGCTTTTTTGGTTAAATCTGAAGCTGTGCACGCATTGTGAATGTTTATGTGTCTGCCACATGTATCATATGGCATGTGTCCACAAAGGAATGAGATTAACACAGATAATGTTATGGCTTTGAAAGTTTAAAGTGACATATTTGCAGCAATCTGCATGTGTACTGAAGTGAATTCAGAAAAAAGTATAATTACCACTTTAAAATCCTTAAAATGGCATCTACTCCTTGCTATAAATATGAAAATATATTTTAACTGCTGGACACAAGATGTCTCCTATTTCACTGTAGAGTCCATTGTCAGTGTATGTTCATTGGAGGCTCAAGTTTCCACATCACACTTGTGAGCACAGAGAAACTTTCCACTTTCAGCAGATGAATGTGAAAACAGCCTTCTAGTGTCAAACTCTGCACATACATCATTCTGCACAGTGACACGCAAACATCCAACTGTAGGAACAAGACGAAAAACACATTTTTTAGTGGAGGGGGACTTTAAGTTCATTTTCAACCCATTCCAACCCAACTTCAAGAGCTGATGATCTCACTGATGAGTAGAGTTGCAACAATTAATCAATTAGTCAATGGAAAGAAAATAATTCTACATACTTTGGTAAATGATTAAAGGTTTAAGTTACTTTTTTAAGTTACTTATTTTTGAGTTTGGGGCTGTTAGTTGGATATTTGACATTCGAAGATGCCACACAGATCTTCTGATCTGATTTTTTTTTTTATTTTATTGTATATTGATTATCAATTAAGAAAATAATCTACAAATTAATTGATAAGGAAATTATCATTGGTTGCAGCCCTGCTGATAAGTACACAACTTGAAACGGAGAGCTACTTTATGAAATGACCTCATGTAGTCTTTCGTTGCAATAAAAATTTGCATATTCAGTCTTTATTGACTCATTCTGGGTCATTCAAGTATTTGTGCTTACATGTACATTATTCTCAGTGCAAGTAAATAGCTTCACAGCAGGAAACAGGCTTCAGTTAATTAAAACAAGATGCCAAAACACATTAAACAAGTCATGACAAAAATGTCTTTAATACATGTTCATGCAGTTTCGTACAGTTCTTTTTAATGGCCTAGTTTCACAACTAACAATTATTTAAATGATGATAATGATAGTAATTTATCATCATAGATCAATCTGCCAAATTAGTTTCTCAATTATGTAAAATGTTGATGTATAGTTTCCTACAGCTGATATAATATATGATATAAAACAGAAAAGCAGAAAATCCTCATAATTTACAAGCTTAAACCAACGAAACAATTATTCGCTTATCAAAATAGTTGCTGAACTTTCTGTCAACTGACTAATCGGTTGATCTTGCATACCTCAAAGTGTGTGTTAGCATACTTGTGTGGAGCACGTTTGATCTATCCTGTTAAAACTGACATCCTCTTAACTTATTAAACAATCAATATCAAGTGGGTGCATGTTCTTATTTTCTCATATCTTAGTGGTAAAAAGCCTGTAACTTTTACTTCCTTCAAAAAGCTTTAAGGGTTTTCCATTGCGTTATCATTGGCTTAAAAAGAAAAATCAATAGTAGCATGTGAGATTTTTTTTAGCAGTGCTTATTCCATCAAAGCAAACCACATTTTCTCCTTGATGTGTGGGAGGAGAAGGAAGGAGAGGACTTACTGAGAACTGTAAATCAGTTCTCACGTATTCCCCCCCGTGTTATCACCACATCTGATTCCAACAGGGAATAAATCAAAATAAGGAAGTAAGACACTAACAGAATGCTGTGTAGTTGTGACTCAAGTGCACTAAGGCTATCTCATATGACACTACTGCAAACATTTCCCAGACATCTTCTCTTGGCATTGTGAATTGGCATTAAATGCAGTCAATGGTTTTCTTACAGGCTATGTCGTCTTTGTGTGGCACCAGCAGTGGCTATCAAGATGCTAGTCAAGAGTCCATAGAGAAGCAGGTAAGCATGACATGACAGATAAACACTCTGAACTGTATTTGTACTGTATGAAATTATGCATTAAAGCACACATGAACTGACAGATGGGTGCCAAATTGAGAAAATAAGTGTATTTTTATGGAGTTTTAGGAAGCTTTTACTTAATTTTCCAACAGTAGCAATCATATACGAATTGGTTATAATAATCTGATGATTCCATTATAGAGAAACAGTTCTGGTGCAGCGCTACTCAAGACATAATTGGGAAAACATTAAAAGCACAGTGCATATAAACATTTAAAGTTTAAGGCTGGTGTTATTCCATTTTTTCTTACTGTCAAATAATCCCATGAAAAGACCCAAAACCAACAGTGTGTTAGTCTCTCAGTACTTCCCATCTTCCTTACCCTCTCTGGTAATAAACCCCAAGCCCAGTGAACTACTCAAGACTTAAATCTTTAAAAACGGGACAAATATATAGT
This sequence comes from Scomberomorus guttatus, assembly GCA_038419695.1. Classification (NCBI taxonomy): domain Eukaryota; kingdom Metazoa; phylum Chordata; class Actinopteri; order Scombriformes; family Scombridae; genus Scomberomorus; species Scomberomorus guttatus. Next base: position 32,571,338 of record CM076445.1, on the reverse strand, counting down.
TTCATTTTTATAAAAACAGCTGAGCTTTGTAGTTTTTGGCAAACACATTTAGCATTTGTTAGGGACTATTTTCAGCTGTGTATTGATACACATTTGGTGCTCTTGTGAGTATTTACAGGAGCAGGGTAGTGTATGTGGGATTTACTTAAAATAAGTAAGCAATAAGTACGACTAATAGTCCAAAACCAAAGATTCAGCTTCAGTTTTCATTCATTTTATTATCATAGAAGACTAAAGAAACCAGAAAATATTCACTTTTGAGAAGCTGGTATCTAATCAGACTTTGGATACACAGATAATACCTGTTAATAGGATCAATTCATTGTTGGTTTTGGTCCTTCAAAGGATTTTTTTTGTCACTAAGAAAAATCAAAACTTATCATTTTTCAACAATAGAAGTGAACACTGTATGTGTTTTTTTCTACTGAGTAACAGTCTGCTGTTTCTATTACAGTGACACTACTGGTACAGCAATACCCAAAACATCAACATGAAAAGCTCTCTCCACATGCATTTAAGCATGTATATTAAAAGTTTAGTGAACTTTTATTCATATTGATTGTGTGAACAGTTTTGTGACTGTTGCAGGACCAGGAGCATCCTCGTGTACTTATTCCTGAACTGTGCCGACTCTTCTACCAGCTGGGATGGGTGACAGGGACGGGCGGAGGAATCAGCTTGAAAAGAGGGTTCGTATGGGTATTTTAGATTGCGAAGGATCTGAAATTGTACATTTTTATGCTCAAACGGTTAACGGTGATCATGTTTCCCAGCTTTAGTTTTATCCACTGCTATTAAAATTTTCACTCTGACCTGAACTGACTGACACACTTTCATTTGGCTTTTCTCTTTGCATATCTTTTGACAATCATCCTGAAAATTGAATGTTGTTGTGGAGATTTTTTTTCCCAATAGAAGAATTTGTATGCTGACAAATTGTGAGTGCAGTGAAGCTGATGTGAGGTCAGTTATATCAGTTTTGACAATGTGTGCAAATCTAGGCTGAAGACAGAAGACCACAGCTTTGCCATAGTGAAACAGAATACAAACTGAAGGCTTTTGACAGGTTATTACAAACATCTTTAAACTGTGTTGTTTTGGATGGCAGCTACAAAAAAAGCACCACCCATTAGCAGATCCCTATTTGAAATGGGGAATGGCAGACATTTATTTAAGCCAACAGGGGAACTTGATGATACCTCAGATGAAACCGAACAAGATTTACTGACTGCAGCTCTGTGTGTTGGTATTTCATTCAGTGTTACTCTGAAATGATTCAAAAGAGAATTTCCTTTCATCTTGTTAAGATTATTTGGAATTATACCTTTTTAGAGTCTGATAGAAAAGAAGCAGCACTGCGCTCCACTGCAATACATCAATTGTGCTTTCCTTAGAATGGTTGTTTTGATGAAGTGATGAGTCCAAAAACAAGACACATCTGAATCTGTGTCCCCAACATGGTCTACATGGTGCACTAACATTCAGATTTGTATTCTAATTGTAAATTTGTGCTACTCCTAACACCAGATAAAGCAAGAGGATGATATCAAAGGAAGTCTGGAATAAATGAAGCAATCTAAATATACAGCAGTGACATTCAGACATATTACACAAAAATTCTAGTGAGTGTATTTTTATTTTCTGAGTGAGCACAGGTCTGAATTTCAACTTTTGAAGGCTTTCTTATTTCACTGTTGCTTTAGTTTGACTCAGAAATGACTCAGAGCCTAAGGTAGCCTCGCCAAGCCTTGCCCTGAAAATCAATAGGCTACTGCTTTATCTGGTGTTTGTTGCTAGATAAAGAAGAGTACAATGGGTTTATCATCTACATTCTGGAGGCAAACTCTCAACATTTAGGCAATAATGTGATTTAATTCAAAGATTTGGAGAGCGATCCACTGTGGTTGGCTTTTAAATCTACAAATCTGTTGGTTTCCTTATTTTTTATCTCCGGCTTTTTGGTCAGACAGTAGAATGTAAATTTTTTTTCCAACAATGACTAAATATTGTGTCAGGGAAATGTGATTTGTTGACACATCAGGCAGTCTTTGAAATGTTATTTACAATGCACACTTTCAGTTCAAAGTGCATTATGAATACCCGGAATAATATAAAACTGCTGCAAAAGTTGGAATAATTATTTTCTATACCTGCCTTTGGGATTGGGTTTCTTTATAGATTGTTAGAAAAGCTTGGTGTGTCTTTTACTTTGTGCAGTAGTCACTGAGCTTCAGTTTAGTACACTCCATAACATTCTCTTTGAAGCAGAGAAACCTGAGAGGACTCCCTCAAAAACGACTTAATTGTCCGTCTTATTGATACATAGCGTGTTGTTCGTTGTGTAACTCACAGAGACCAGATCTACATTGCACCATCAGGTGTCCAGAAAGAGAGAATACAGGTGAGCAGGTTTTAATCATAGTCTGATTGAGCAGCATATACATGGAAAATGAATGCACAAAGTTTTAAAATACACCTTTCTTATGTTTGTGTTACTCAGCCAGAAGACATGTTTGTTTGTGACATGGAGGAGAAGGACATCAGCTGTCCACCTGCCTGGAAGAAGTTAAAGAAGAGCCAGTGCACCCCTCTCTTTATGAATGCCTATACTATGAGAGGTGAGGCTCTAATACACCTACCACCCATACTCAGTCATTGATAAAACTCATCACTGAGCAGAATACACACTGTAGGGGTTTTTCTGTAGAGATGTGGGGTTTATTCTGAAGTTAAGACTCAAAAGTCCCACTCAATAGCTAGGACAAGCCACATGGAAGCTACGGCTTGTAAAATTTAGATGAAATTATGGAAAATGGCAGTTTATAGAAAAGCAGGTAAGTTATAGTGGTTTCATTTTGACACTGAAATTAAAGGTCAAGATTTTACAATAATATGTCACTCCCACACTTTGATTTTGGCATCAACTACTCCCTAATCCCTTCTATCATGGAAATCCAGCAGAAGGTTTGTACAGTTTTCATCTGCAAATTTGATGATGATAAATGAAAATGAGAATTGGCAGAATAGAGTTTCCAAATATAGTAGTTATTTCCAAAACAACTCAAATTGTACCAGTATATTTGAAGGCAGAGAACTCCTTGTTTTTTGATCATTCGTGGCTGTTTGCATTCTTTTTGTTGCCTCGTTACAATTATTATTTGAGGAAGAGAAGATAAAACCAGTAGACAACACTCGAAAATCAAAATCTGCTTTTCTTTTGCTAAAATACAGGGGCACAGGCAGTTATACACACCCACTCCAAGGCTGCTGTCATGGCAACACTGCTGTATCCTGGCAAAGAGTTCAGGATAACACACCAGGAGATGATCAAGGGGATTCGTAAGGGTACCTCAGGCACCAACTATCGGTATGTAATCAAGCAGCAAGAATTAGTGAAGTCTAAAGAGTTTCCAACCATTTTCATTTCTCAGTCAAGAGTAGGTGAGTTGTAAAGTGTTGGTTATTGAAGTAGCTCGGCACTGACAGTGAAAATACAATCTTAAGTACAATGGTAAGAACCTTAAACATTCTAGAAATAAAACTGAATTTGCACAGACCATGAATTTATGAACAGTGCTGTGTATCTGCTTGCTGCCATTTCTTCTTTTTTTGTATGTGTTGTATTTGTTTTCTGTAGAGCTGCAATGATTCAACAAAATTATTTTTTTATTTAGACATCACCTTTGACTCTGGGAAATTATAATAGTCATTTACATTTTATACATCAAACGATTCATTGAGAAAATGGGCAAATTAATTAATGGGCAGATTAATTGATAATGAAAATTCGTTAGTTGCAGCCCTAGTTTTCTGTAGTCTCATATCACTGGAAAAAATGAAAGGGTGTCTCATTTGACAAAGAATGAAAGTGTGCCTACCAAGACTAGTTCGTCTAGGTGGAGTTCTGGCACAAATTCACCTGTAATCAATCTGATAGTAGAAATTTCCCAGCATCTCCTGGTATTGCAGCGGCCAACTTTGTTGTGGAAATCAACATACTTGCTACTTCAAATTGACGACGTGTTTCAACTTTACAACTTCAACATTTTCTATGATATTTGCACATAAGTCATATTGTAAAATTTGACCAGCTCGTTCATGGCCATGATTTCCTTGCAAATAAATGTGCCCTGTACTTTTCTCAATAACTGATGCAGATCACAGGCTGAAACATGTGGGTCCCTACCATGTTCCATTTTTACTGGATTTGTTCCTGTTTTTCATAATACTTGTTTTGTTGTTCAACCAAAAGCCCACTGATTTACAATAATATACAACAGAGAAAAGCAGAAAATCGTCACATTTGAGAAGCTGGATTTAGAAAATCTTTGGTATTATTGTTTGATAAAATGACTTACCAGTTTCAGTTGTATGGTAAATCCACAAACTTTGTATCACTTTTTGATTTCCTCACAGTCTGAGAGACTGTATGACAGTGTCAAGCTTTGAGAGCAGGCAAGTTTTGGCAAGACTATATCTGATAGTACTGGGTGATGGGTGAAACTTGGTAATGTCATTTTGTATGCTGCATACACAGGTATGATGAAACTCTGGTAGTTCCTATCATTGAGAATACTCCAGAAGAGAAGGACTTGAAAGAACGAATGGCTTTGGCCATGGAGGAATACCCAAATGCATGCGCGGTTCTCGTCCGCCGACATGGGGTGTACGTGTGGGGCGAGACATGGGAAAAAGCCAAGACCATGTGAGCATTTACCTCTCGGCACTTTTAACTTCTTGGATCTCGTTTAAAATATGTTCCTTTGTAGGCATGTTTAACAAAGAAAACAGATTAAAATTATTTACCTTGCTGCATTTTGTAGGTGCGAATGCTACGACTACCTGTTCGACATCGCTGTCCAGATGAAGCAGTGTGGACTAGACCCCTCAGCCCTCCCAATGGAAGAGAAGGGAATAGTTTGACATTTGCTGGTTCTTTTTAAAAGGAGACATTTGTTGCAGAAAGGTCAGTGGAGTTCAATCAGGAGAGCAGATTGTAATCATTTGCCTTTCATGCCGGCCTGCTTCAAAATTGATGAAATTTGATGGTTGGGGCAGATTCAGAGTTGAAGGAGATTGAATGTCTGTGATCCGGAAGAGGTATTGCTGCAAAGCACTGTGGGACAACCCATGAGTGAGCAGCTGTCAAATCAATGTCCTTGGGTTCAAATGCTTTTCTATTCAGGTTCAACTGCACTGAATCAAGATCTTGGTGTATGTCAGGCATGAACATACTGTGCCTCTCAATTGATCTGTAATGGTGATTACCTGCTTTTGCTTCAATCAATAAAAACGGATGGAATGTAAATGAGTCTTTAGGTTTTTTAAATTTTTTTAAATTTTTAAAAAAATAGAAATCCAAAGCTGAAAATAGAGGTTTAAACAATTCTACATTTTTAAAACAATTGCTTTCTCTCTTCTTTGAATTGAAGGCACGCAGAATGATGCCTGATAATGTCTATAAGCTACAAATCCTTTACTGAAGTTTTGAAGCCGTATTTCCCTTTAGACAGCAAATCTACAAATTCACAAAGCTTTGACTTTTTAAGAACACTGTATACACACAAATTACTGTGGTCAGCTTGTCAGAAACCTTTCAGTAAAAATCACACAATGCCTGTGGATCCTTACCCAGCATGCATCCAGTCTTCTGCATACTCATTTTTCATGAAAGGAGTTGTTCTTTTAACAAGCTCCCTTTGCTGCCCCCATCCCATTGCTTCCGCCACTGTATTCCCTCAAAACAGAGTTCAGTCAAATATGCCAAAGTCTTTTATAAAATAGGAAAAACAAGAAATGAATACAAAAAAAAAAAAACTTTCATGCTGTGCTAGCACTGCCAGAATTCCCCATCTTCTGATTAATGAGGAATTCTGGTAAACTAATTTGCAAAACAAATTGAACATCAGCCCATAGCATAAAAATTAAACCGGGAAAGCTCACAAAGTCAGAAAATCTAAAGGCAGGAACAGACAAAAAATATAAAGTAATATTTTGATTTGTTGGTGTTGAGTGATTAGCTGAGGAATGAGCTGTAAAAAGATGACGAATTATTAGATTTAAAGGACCAGTATGTGGGATTTAGTGACATCTAGTGGTGAGGTTGCAGATTGCAACCAACTGAATACCCCTCCCCTCACCCTCTCCTTCCAAGCGTGTAGGAGAACCTATGGTGGCCGCGAAAAACGCAAAAGGAAACAATGATGGAACATGGTGAGCTCCGTGAAAGAGGACCCGCTCCCTATGTAGATATAAAGGGCTCATTCTAAGGTGACAAAAACACAACAATTCTATTTTCATGGGATATACAATATAGCTACTTTTGAATATTATATTCCATTTCTGCCAAGTCTGTTCTGCTGGATGCCACTAAATGCTACACACTGGACAGAAAAAAAAAGTTTCCTCAAGCATTCAGATTTCAAAGTCAGACATTACCCTGACACTAATTATGTGTGTTATATATTCCAATATTCATGCCACTGTGCATTTATATTAATATTTATTACCTGTCAGCCAGCAAAGTTCAGCAACAGACACAATCAGAATAGAATATGAAACAAAGGAACTTGTGTGATATGGAGGCTCAGGAGGGAGCTGAGGCACATCATCCATACTGTGGAATGGGGTCAGCTGGGCACAGCTTCCCCACAAAAACTTAGTGGCTGAGTGAAACTGTTGCTAGTTACATGTTCTTTTTGGATAGGTTATGCAGTATGGTGGAAAGGGCTCAGAGCCACTATAAACAAATGGTCACTTTGGTGAGCAGTGTGGATGAAGAGCCATTTTCACTGAGCAGTCTACAATTTCTATACTGGAGTAAAAATAAACAAAACAAGTTTTCTAATGTTACATGAAAGATGTCTGTTACCCTTAAAGCATTTAACTTCAGAGCCATCTGATGAAACAATTGGGTTTTTTTTTTTTGGTTTGTTTTGTTTTGTTCTTTGCTGTTTGTTTTCTTTTTAATCATGTGACTGTAATTGTGCTCTGGTATGTTGCCATGGCCCCACATCTAAGCAACTAAGTTGGCATTTAGAATGTTATAACCAAGAGCAACGATGGACAAAAGTATAAAAAAAACTATTTTCCTTATCCATGAAGTACGAGAGAAATATATTAGAATGTAGCCTGAACTAGTAATGGTGTTAATGATACTAATAAAGAGACAACTTTATCCTAAAATAGATTATCCCTAATTTTCATGCAAGATAGGCCAGCCACAGATGATTCATTTTGGTGTTTGACCTGACAAACAAACTGTTACATCTGCTGAACAGTACAAGAAACTGCCACAGCTTCCCAAATCAATGGAAATTTAATAACCCCTTGTTAAATTATATTGCGGAAAGTACGTGTGGTAAAGTCCAAACATACTTTCTCTTTGCAAAAACAATATGCACATACCTGAGTCAAGTTCCTACAAAACCATTATCACACTTTATCTATGGCACAAATTGATGAAAATGAGCCCCTTCGTTATGATTTTTCTTCAATCTGTAATGTTTGTAGGATCCACACACGATGCCCATGTTGTTCCTTTCTTCATTTTTTTTGCTCCTTGTTTGCATTTCCGTTTGAACTCCCTCAAAAATCTCATTTTAATTTAGGTTTGTTAATAAAACTTTAAATGATGTTGGTGCTGTTTTTGATCCTCTTCTCCTTCATCACTACAGCCATTAGCAGTCTTTTTTGGAACACATTATCAGTTGCTGCGCAAGGCATCTCATTATAAGCATCGCAGAAAATGTTATTTTCCCTCGCCGTTTCAATCAGTTGAGGGATGTATAACAGTTCAAGTGCTGTAGTGGCGCCTCTCAACCCATAAATTATGTTCAAGTTGTATTAACGTGTTTGGCACCCATGTCTCAGGAGAAAAGGAACACTCATTGCTGCACCATATTTTCTATGATATTGATTAAAGTGTAAATGTGTTTATGATTTTTAGCTTCAGTAAAAGCCTTGTGACAGGCCAAGTGGTGATATAAATTAATATTATTGACGTTCAGACAGAAGTACTGTAAGCTTATGTGTGTCAGCCACTCGGCACACAGTCCCACACCAAAACACTTAAAATCACTAATGTATCCCAGGGACGACATTTAAAAGACCACTTTTGAATTTTGACATTCTTATTTCACTACATTTTGACATTCTGTTCTTTTTTTTTTTTTGGCTTTTTGCCTTCTTTGAATAGTTAAAACTGGAGAGTGACAGAAAATATGTTGATGGATTTAAATCCAGACCTTACAGTAGCAGGAGTCACCAGTATACATGAGGTTTTAATGTTAGTTCTTGCATATTGGAAATTGTCACCAGACATTTTTGTAATATCAGTGGTTTCAGTATAATCTACTTCTGCCCCACTAAAGAAATAAAATGTAATCTTTTTTTTTCCTCTTTTGCCAAGATGATGATTATGCATCTTATACAATGAAACCTCCCAGATAAAGATCATGCTATGCAAGCACTTAAACATGGCGACCTTTTTCTGGTGATTAACAGACAAGCCATCGACAACAAAGCAATATGGATTTTCTTTTGTGAGCCTTGTCCTGACAAGGAGAGTAAGTGAGCAGCAGCCACATCTGTGTGATTGGCCAACACCTAGGGTATGTCAGTCAAGCCAAAGCACTTGCAAAAATACAGCATTTTATACTTTAATATCTATTCAATCAAACTTTTTTGCAAAATCACCACTCTTTTGGAAAAACTTGTCTATTTCAAGAGACAATTGGGGAGTTTACCTGACCTCATTATAGAGTTATCTTTGAGCCAACATCTACCAGCTATTGGACAAACTGCAGCTTTTTTTTTTGTAAATCAGTGGCATACACCCATACTGAGCTACTGAAAATTAACAACATGAAGTCTCACTTGGCCCATAACCCCTCATGTGAAACCATGAGCAGGCTGTTTCCAACCAGCATTCTCTGACAAGTGTTCACTACCTGCTCAGGTCAAAACGGCAGGAAGACAAATCCAGCAAAATCTGTTGAACATCTAACAGCTGAAGACCCAGATATTTTTCTCAGAAATACTGAACTTTTAGACATTCGTCAGGTGGCAAAAAAAAAGAAAAACAAAACTTACTTTTTAAAGCCATCTGGGTTTAACATTGTATTTTAGAGCGATATGGTCATTATAAGGCTGAAGAATTAATTTAGAGAAACCAGGAAAGACAAATCCAGTGGATTGATTAATTTTGACATTCACAAAACTCATTGCATTTACCTATTATTCACAATTAAAGAAAAATTGTGAATAATAGGTACATTTTCAATACTAATGGCTATTTGCAAGCAGAATGATTGGTGACATTTGTATATCCATAAATACAGCTTAAAATGTCACCATATATTAAAAACATACAAACATAAGACATGCATGGTTTAAAAAATGTATCTTAATGGACTGTCATTGTGTTGTTGATCACCTAGTGCAGAAACATTAAGCACTTATGAATTAATGACTGTAGTAATTAAAGTACACTGACAAAGGAATGTGTTTGGTGGGGGATTTTTTTTGGTGGGGATTAATTTCTATTAGCCACCAGGTTAAAAAACAAAATAAAATGAGGACCTGAGGCAAAGTGCTGATGCTGGTTCACTTTAGCATTGAGACTTAAGCTTCTCAATCAGGTTTAATTTACTGAGCAGCATGCCACATAATCTAACCTAGATAGCTGACTAAATAAGCTTAGTAAGCCATATAAATCAAGTTAAGTAGCTGCAGCTAATGTGAGTTATAGCTATACAAATAAAGGGTTCTCGCCACAGTTGTGCTGCTACAGGTTTCTCGCTACAGTTCAAGAAAAATGAATTGTCTACTTTTGCTTATGTCCTCTGCAGACGGTAATGGTTTGATGTCTGCCAACTTCCAATATGAATCAGCCTCCTCAGCATACTTATCAGACCAGAAGCAGCTCTATGCTCTGGGCCCTCTTCTTCCCTTAATCCTTTCACCCAGGCCTCACTTTGTTTTCTTGCTGCTCTGACTTTGCTGATAGAGATGTAAGGAATCTCAATCCACTTCCCTAGAAAACCCCTGCTTGCACACCCAAACACAATTATTTTTCTCTAAACTGTAGATATATGTAGTTTCAAGTCAGCGGTCAAAAAAAAAACCCCAAAGTGCCTACTGCGTTATTCTTTTTTAAACTGCATGAATATCACATATAACTTCCTACAGAACAGTTTAAAGCTTTGCTTTTTCCTCTTGAGGTTTTATATTCACGAGCTCAAGCTTTTTATTGAGCAATTGTTGTACAAACAGACTTTAAACCTTGTGTTTTCTTTCATAGTGCAGCTACTCAATAAGTTGTATTCTTAGGTTTCATGAGTTTCTCATGCATCCTTATTTTATGCTTTCCTGTCAACCGTTCCTCTATGTATCTTTTGTAAGAGCTGCTGATGATTGCTTCCTCCCTCAGCCAACTCCTTACCCAGTTTATTTTTTGAAGTAGAAGGCCACCCTTTAAATCTACTTCTTCAAAAAAGAACAACATGACATTCCTTTTTATGTTGTTTCTGTGTCAAAATCAATAGAATCCATCCTCTGGGGACCATGAATGTACCAGATTTTATTGCAAGTCATCCAATATTTGCCAAGCCATTTCACCAAAGAGGACTGTTTGACCAAATTACATTGACATCCCTATAGAGCTATGCCAGTACCAGTAAATGTAACACATTTCAGTACATATTCCTGCATATATTCTCTCTGAATCTCTTGTATATGAGGGTTTAATCTGACATCAACCTATGGTGTTTTGAAAGCCATAATAAATGAAAAATTGTGAGCATTAATATTACAGGTATAAAGCATAAGGACATTTCTAATTATTATTTCTGCTATTTCTAATTATTATTTCTGTGAGTGCATAAAACATTTTCCCCATTTTACTAGATGAATAGAGAAATAGAGAGAAATAGTGCTGTAGTCCACACGGTAGAGTAGCTGCTGAAAGAAAAGAGCATGTTGCTACTTTGTGTAATGTGGCTGTTAATGTTCTCTGTAAATAAATAATGTATTTGTACTAAATGTAAATAAAAATGTTTTGCTAAATTACTGAATTAATCTGTTGGAATAATGGTATACATAAGTAGGGATCTATATACTGTAAAAGAATGGCTGCATACACCAATGACTAATGTCATCAACTGTAAACTTTTAGATGAGGTTTGTATTTTAAAGGATATGGCAATTTTCTATATTTTTATTACTGTCAACAAATCTCATGTGCAGAGCCTGATGTATCTTATTCCTCTGTGCCGTAGACCTCCATTGTTGTCCAAAAACTATTAAAAACATTGTCATTGTTTACAGTGCTTTGCTAGCTTGTTGTACCACTCTCTGGGGGTGAAAACATGATTGCCGTTATTTGGAGCCATTTCTAAACAAACTAACCGGGTGAAGGAACATGTCACCCTGTGTAACGGGCGTGTGGCTCATTGGCATGTTTTTAATAGTTTTTGGACAATGGACGTCTACGGCGGAATAAGATATATCAGGCTTTGGATACACACACAATAATTGTAAGTAGGATCGATTCATTGTAGGTTTGGCTCTGCACATGAGATTTGTTGACAATAAGAAAAATATAGAAAATCGTCAGCCTGATTCTTTAATGTGGAAGAACACCAATCACCAGGAGGTATTTGTGCATTAATTTTACGTTTCTCATATTTCTAACTTAAACTAACTATTCAATTATTTTATGTACAAATTGAGTCTGACAATAATTCACTTTGTTTAGCAGGAGGAACGGGCATGTATCAATAAAATCAAAAGAATTGATCCCCTTGTTGTCATAAATGTGTGTATAGGATTGACATATTGGCAAGAACAAAATATCAGGGGACACCTAAACATTTGGATTACTCCTCTGGTGACCATGAACGTCCACAACAAATTTAATGGATATTCAACCTTTTCTTTTCAGATATCTTGTCATGGACCAAAATGTTAGTCGAATCTCATTTTAATATTATTCTAGTGTACCGAATACAGCAAAGAACTAATTATTGGTATTTTGTTTGGGGCATCAAAAGAGGGCTTTTCAATATTCCACTAAAAATGAACATTTCAGAGAAAACCTTTTATGATGCTTCCCTGTTAACGTCCAGTATCAGAATGTACAGTACTTGTGGCTGTAGACCTAAGATATCTTGTCATAATGCACGGCTATTAAATTTTGATACTGTATACTTTCAGAAAAGCTCAGAAATGAAAATGGTGTGATGATCAATGAACAATAAGTACTTATCTATGAATATTTTATCAGACTGTGTTTATACCGTATCATTTGATATTGAAGTTTAGTGTTCTTTGAGGAGATGCCTGCATGTCTGACTTCAAACATGTGGAGTTCATTATAACTTTGGCTTTGAGAACACAGCTTTGACTCTCGCTTTGGTTTTCTCCACAGCTGTGGCCTTTTTCCCCTGAGCTCTGAACAGATCCTCAAACGGATGAATTGGGGAAGAAAGATCATCAATAAAAATGCAGAATTCATTTTACCTTTTATGTGCAACTGTGTGCCCATATCTGCCTTAAATTATAATTTCCTATAAGATAACTCTCCTTTATTTAACGGCATGCCAGAAAGAGACTAAGCATACATGAGATATAAGGAAAGAGGATTTGTGATGCAGATTATGAGCCATCATAATCACTGAATGATAATAATTCCTCTAAATCCTAATTTCAATGTGACAACCAGACTCTAGACGACCTAAAGTCATAAAGTATATTGATCCTGCAGACTTCGGAATTCTGGATCTAAATCTGCAATACTTATTTCTACAGGGAAAAAAATGCCACTAAATAGTGATGCTGATAGCAGCCAAACTAGGGACTCCCAAAACAGATCAGTGTGAAGGAAAAAAATGTGTTAAACTCATAAAATGTTGATTTTACAGTAGGTAAAAGCCTGGATTCAATTGGCTGGCATTAAATATAAGCCTGACAGATATATTGTACAGGCCGGCATTATTCACTTCATCAAGAGCCCCTATAGCTGAAGTTATGATGTTGAATTGTCCTTGAAAACCTTGCGGCACAGTGAAAAATATGTCTAACCTGACAAAAGATTAAATGGATTACAATCATAAATTCAAGTAATGCATCCTCTCACATCCTTCATGTTCAATGCAAGTGTAGTCAGACTGCAGTCACAAATGTGCTAATATGTACGAGTAGCTCTGCTGACATTTTACATGGTATTAGTTTAGAATTTAGTTTAATGTGAGGAATCTTAAATCACTGAACAGCCCTGAAAGTAGTCTGTTTCAATTAGCTTTAAACTGAACTGTATAACTGATACGTGAGTGTTTTTTTTACAGAGGTTATATGATAAACAAAGTTAAAGGGAAACTTCACTGCTGTGAATATGATGATTTCTTAAAACTAGGTCACCTATGTAGTAGAAATGGGCAATTATTTTTTGAAATTGTTGCCCTATGACTAGAGAAAACTGAGAAAAAGTCTGTAGATCCCCCCATATCGCTCTTAAGGGGGAATCCTACAACAACCAGAATGCATTATGCGTGTCCCGTCCAATCTGCTACTGACGGTGTATTTACGGAACGCAAAGTGGCCGGTTAGCAGAGACAAAGTTGGTGAGCAGCGTTATATCTCTTTACTGAGGCGTATTTTCAATTAAAAAACATTTTTCCTCATCGAGTCTAGATGCTACCAGAGCTGCCTGTGGACAGTCAAAGAACCTCCCAGTCTGCTGTCTCTATTTCAGCTTGGTTTGGGAAACAATCGTAGATGAAGGGCTGAAAAAACTGCAACCAAACGCTGGTTCTTTCATAGTTTTAGACGACAAGGACCCGGGAGCAGATTGTGCTCAAAGCTGCATGCATTCACAAAAGTCACAGGTAACACAGTCACAGTTGTGCTGTTCTGTATTCAGTTAAGGTCTAATATAATATTCTGTCAGAAAACAAAGTCAGGTTGACCAAAGCACCGCAAAGTTTGTTGAAGCGCAGCGTATTGTAAAGGTGGTTGTTTTTTTGTGTTAGATTCAGCTTTCTGTCCACCTGAGGCTCAGAAATCGAAAGTTCATTGTCGGCGGACTCACGGAGAAACTCAGCACTGTGAAGTTTGTGTGTCAGGCTGCGGCTGTAGTGTAGCTCCAGTGGTCGCTTCCTCCTCCACACTCTGTTGTGTCTGATTCCACAGCGTGATATTCAGCCACGTATCATAAAACTGGGTTTCTTCCAAGTATACTGATATTTTGAAGTATTTAGTAGTATGATATTTTAGTGTCTGCTTTTCCCTATCGCCAGGGGTTAAAGTGAGATTTGGCAGGTGGGGAAACCCTAAGATCCGGTGTAGTGGTGCAGCTCCCTTAACTCCCAAATTGATTTGTACTGTGAGCTCTGGTGGACTTGTTTTCTTTGTGGACAGGCTATGTGATCAGCTGACCTCCTCTTTCTTGCTGTGGCTCTGGGCTGTGCTTCTGATGTGACGATATTTGTTGAGCTCTGTTTGAAATGTTGCATTTGAAATTACCACCAGTTCAGAAAGTAACTCCGTTAAGACCTGCTCCCCTTCTGTAGCTAGCTAGTGGCTGAAATACTGCGACCGCAAGTTTATGGACATATGCACGCATGAACCCACTGAAGGGAAGTGATGAGAACGGAAAAAGGATGTGTGTTGAGTGTGGGGGCGGGGCCGTGGGGTGACATTACTTTCTGATTGGTTGAGTAAGTATCACGATGGTGTAAGCTGGAAGATCCGTCAGGCTGCAGCACATGAAAAATAAACTTGCTTGATATTATTATGTATGAAATTGCCAATCAGATTGATTTACTTATTAATCAAAGGTGCCGGAACGCCATGCCGGATTGTTCCAGCCCACTTTAACCCCTGCCTATCGCTAGCGTAACATGGTAAGCGGAGTGTTTTGGGAGACCCACCTTTGACTGTCCTTGAAGGCATCACTTGAAGACCTGTAATTCTTCCTTGCCCCCAACTACAACTGACAGACAGTAAAGGCAACTTTCAATTATGTAGATTGAATAATTTTATGGGAGCCAACAATGCAGATAATACCCTTCTAACAGTTATCCACAAGCAATGTAAAACATAAGTTCCAACTTACTGTATATTTCAACCTAACTCAGCATAAAAACAATTACTCAAGGTATAAATGTTTATGTCAAAGACTGAAGCTTGCAGTTTATTTATTTGCTCATTTGTTCAGTTTACTTCCAAACTTGTAGTATATGTTGTACTGGATACCAGTAGTGTCCAACATTGTGATATAGTATGTCCCATGTAACATTTGCTTACCATTCTGTAGCCATCAACAGAGAAATAAAAAGTGAGATTTCTTTCATCACATTTCAACATTTTTACTTGGTATTCTATATTTTCATGTAACATTAAAAGCTGCACTGAAAATTGTATTCTTGGATACATTCATCTTTGAAACCACAAGGGAACCGGCATGTAGATAGCTTATCTTACTACTGATGCACTCATCAGCATGAGCAATAAACACATATAGCACTGCACAGTAAAAGGCAGAGTTATGTATTATTCAACCACTCCTTGCTGAGTCTCGTCTTGCTTTCCAAGTGAAACACCTTTATTTTTTTGTACCTGTGTGTATATTGTTAGAAAACAAAAGAATACCCTGTGGTTAGTGTTGATTGATTGGTATTGATTTGTAGAAGAAAGTGTGGTACAAGCTTCTAGACTGCAATATTATGTAACAAAGCTTCAGTGAGTCCAAGAGAGTCACTTAATGGTTATATGTGTGAATGTGTATGTGGGTGGGTGCGTGTTACAGTATGTTTTGTCTGTATATGAACAGCACACACAAGGTATCTGGGCACTTTGGGGTTACAACTAACACAATGACAATGTTCTCGCTCTCTATTCTCCTTGTTAGTTTCAAAAAGTTAAGGTCTGTCGACTGTAGATTTAACCGAGTAGATACTTACTAATGTTAATTAATGTACCCTTATTGTAAAGTGTTACCAATATCTGTAAAAAGGTTTAGGTCCACCAAACAATAAAAAAGATAGTTTGATACAGTATTAACTGATTTTTTTAGCCACTCGGGGGAAGCAGAAACAAGCTGCAACAAAACACTTTAACAAAACCTTTAACTGGATTTGGTGAATTATTATCCAAGAATTGCTCATTAAGACTAGCAGACACATTTGGACTCGTGTTTCTGGCCATTTCATTAATCTAAGTATATGTAATAGTCATTCTTTTTAGCTGTGGTTTTCCACCAACTCCTGAAGAAAATATTGTGGCTTTTTAGCTGCTAAAAGCTCACAGTAGACAGGAGGCAGGAGGCAGGGTACACCCTGGGAAGGCAGGGTTGAAACAGACAGTGTAGACAGACAAACATTCACAGTCAGAAACCAGAGCACCCACGCAGACATGGGGAGAACATACAGAGTCCACACAGACAACCACCAACCAGCCAGAGTGTCTGAACCCAGGACCTTCTTGCTGTGAGCCCCCTCATGTATCGTCTGTATACTGTACAGTAAATCTATTCGGCTGTATCCGGGCTACATAAACTGCCATTTCAAAATGAGCTATTAGATTTATTAACCAGGTACACTGTATAGGGATCCTCCTCCTGACTCATTTAGCTTCCTGGGCATGTGTGTCATTCACCTCCCCCTCATCACCTCCCGCAATTGGAGCCCAAGGTTCTGTCATGCAAACTACTTTTTGCCAAATCAAATTTGAATGGATTGGAGGGATGACAACCATTTCCAGTGAATGGATTTGCAAGGGACTTAGTTCCTTCTTGGCACACATCTCTGCTTCAAGAAGCAGCCACAAGACAGAGTGCCTATGCAGCTGCCGCTGCACATCTCTGCTATCACAGTTGAAATATTTCGTATTCCTACAGTGTATTTCATACATAACATGATTGGATACATCCAGTGGAGATCTGGCAGACTTGCTTCTAATCTAGTTACTTCCACATCTGGATTAAACGAACTGCGAGCCAAGTAGCAGTTGGATGATACATTGTACACATATTTTATTATCAAAACAAAACCTTGTTCATCTGACATCTGAGGAATGGAACTTGTTTCCTTTGATGAAATGATTGCATGACATTAGTTCTTTATTTGAACCAAAGAAAAAAATAGTTTGTCTTAGTGTGCAACTGCAATCCTAAAAAACTAGTTGGAGTGTGAGTCTAGATCCCAAACAATTGAAAGAAAGTGAACTATGATTGTCCTTGAAGTCAGAGCTTTTGAGACATCCAGCACTGTCCAGTTGTGCCCAACTGAGACTTTTAGGTTTGAGCAAACTGACAGCCTAACTACTGTTTTACAGTACAACATGACAACTACATGTTAGCCAAGCTTAGCTGTCACATTTAGATCCCAGAAGCATGTGGCTGCCGCACAGCTTCCTTTTTTTTATAGTTGTCCTGCTGCGTTCTCTGGGCTCTTGTTAAATGTAACTGTTGGAGGTGCCCTACAAATGGTTGGCTGGGAAGATGATGATTTTTTGATGCCCCCTGCTGGTGCCTTGTTGTTGCTAATTGATGCTTGTGGAGCACTATAAATAATGTCATGACTCATTTTTCCACTGAGTATTTCAACTCAGTCAGGCAATTAAAGTGAATTTACAAAACTACTGGAGAACACAAGGGGTCTTTAAAGTCTTTAAATCACAGATATCATGATATTATATATCATGAATTAATATATTTGTCCACTAGAATTCTGATTTCATACACAAAAGAAAAATACATTGGGAAATTATGGATAGTAGGCCTAGCAGCAGACCACCAGAAGTAATAACTTTTTTACGATCACAAAGAGTTAAAAAATGTGTTTTTGTGTTCTTTTATGTCATTATTCTCTAATTATGTTTGTTCATTTTATATAAAATACTCAAAACTAAGCAGAAATGAACCCTGTTGTTGCCGTAGAGCTGCCGTCTCAGCAGAGTGCTATCATGCGGAAAATTTAAGCAGTCAAATCCATGTCTTCACTTCTTTAGAGGTGTGCATTATCAAACTTCATATTGGTTTAGAGCACGGCAGAGAATCAATTTAATATTTGATTTACATAAATTGTCTAAAATAAAACTTTTCTGCCTACCGGAGTCATAAGAATTTCAAAATAGGATGTTGCTGCATGTAATTTAACGATTAGTGATGTCTGAACAGTCCAAAATATTCAGTCTAACGTGTATAGGCTACAGAGTTAATACACTCAAAACTAGAAAGATTGGTTGCACACTGTCAACGCAGATTATGTCCATATATTGAGGTTAAGGTTGTTGTGGGGGCCTGTTTTTCTATATTGAGGGATTTGCCAAACCAATAAGAAGGGACTGGAACAGAACATTACATCCCCATTGTTTTGGTGATGTTATGCATTTACAGACAAACTGTGCATAATATAACACAGCAGCTGGCCAAAAAAGGCATCTATCAGTATCCATGGTGATGGATGTTTTCTGTTTATGGTGGACATTGCAAAGTGCATCTCACAGTTAACCTTTTCATTTACACCTTCTCCCCTAGTGGTGCTGAAACAATTAGTGGATCAGTGAATTAATTGAAGGAAAATTGCTGCTTTTCATAATCTTTTATTTGTTTAGAGCTGCAACTAATCAATATTTTATATGAACATTTTATGAACAATGGCTCAAATGACAACTTGTAATGTGAAAGGGGACTTTGCAGTCTCAGCTCTATGGAGCTTTTTAGCATCTTTCAGCTCATTGTTTTTGCTTTTAACACTTGCACCGTTACTTTTTGGTTCAGTTCCATTTCCAGCTGCAACAGCTTGCAAAGACATTCACCATTATAAGGTCACATTTTGTTTTATATGGTTGTTAAAAACTGAATACCTTCAAGTTTTGGACAGTTGGCTGAGCAAAACAAGCTGAAGACATTATATGAGCTCTGGGAGAGTGTGATGGGCATAATTTTTATAGACTAAATGAGTAATCAAAAATATTCAGTAGATTAATCAATAATGAAAATAGTTGTTCATTGCAGCCTTCATCAGGTGTGAGTGTCACCTCTCGTGTAACGTCACTCTGTAATGAACGAGATGGACTAAGTTGGGAAATGGCCGTCAGGTATATGTTAATAAAACCTGTCCCAGAGTTTGAATGTAAGGATGAGAACATGAGTGATGGTGGACACATGCTCTCACACTTTAAAACCAAAACAACACACTGGTTTCAATCATAAACATGAATTCTGGACATAAATGAAGGAGTGCACCTTCAACAATGAATATGAAAAAAAATCATTCTCGTTGCATGGAAATTACTCAAAGAAAAAACCAGTGTGCTGTGAGACAATAGAGATGTTTCAATGTTGTATCTTCATTAGCCTGTCTGAACTTCAGTGTAGGTAATTAATGAAAACACTAAAGTAACATTTTCACAATAGAGATGACTAAGCCAGAGCAGAGATCCAGTACAAAGGAGTGTGGGGGTGAGGGACATGTCAGTATGTCAACACCTTTACTGTAATAAAAGCAAGCAAATGTTTCATTTCCTACACATTCACAGATTACGTCTCGTATTTCATTGTGTAGAGAGTAAACTATCACACCTTCTCAATCCTTTTATGTTCACTGCAAATGTGTGAAAGTATATTTTCTTATGTACATTACTAGAGATACTTACTTAGCCAAAGCTGGCACATGCATAATCAACACCCTGTCACACTTAGATAGTGGCTGATATTTGCAGTTTTGCAATGTGTTTTTAGCTTTTTGTGCTTGCAAAACCACAAATGTGCCATGGGACTGCGGAGAAGCTGTACCTGCTGTAACAATGACTTCTTGTTTCTATTTCATTTGCAAATACTGTATATGCAAATCTTGTAGACACTTAATAAGGTAATGTAATTTACCCTATAAAGAAAATGTCCACTTTATTGTATTTTGGACTGCGTTGTTTGCCCTACTTTCCCCCAGACCAGCTTGGCATGCTGAAGCACCCACTCAGCACCAGTATCTGGTGCTGAGTGGGTGCACAGTGTCTGGCAGAGACATGAGTCTAGTTCACATTTCTGTGAGCCTCTCTGTCAGTTACGCTTTCTAGGGCCACAGTCAAACACAGAGGGATGGGCCCCTCGCTATCCAAGCTCACAGCGAGAGAATCTGCCCGCAGGGAGCAGATCACACTCCACACGTTTTTTTTTTTTTTTTTTTTAAACTCTTGAATTAATGAGGATGCGGCAGGATTCATCATTAGCGCTTGTTTGTGTCAAGTATTTTATAATAGGAGCGATTGCTTGAGACCTGCTGTTCCAGGAACATGTAAGCACACTGGGAAAGTAAATTTATTTCACATAATAATTCTTCACATGCTAAGTCCACACTATGATGTAACTTAGCAGGTGATTAGTAAATCATGAAACAGACATATTGCCTACATATTTTACCGCAGTCAGACTCGGCGCTGGGAATAAAAAATAGATGCGAAATTTCATTGCACCTCTCTGGTGAAAAGGAAGCTGGGTAATGCATCTGGCTTCCTGATGGAGAGACTGACCACCTTTTCTTCTACGTTACGGTTTTTAATTAATGTCAAGATTAATTTTCAAATGTATTCGTATTGTCACAGCATCTAAAAACCAGCAGACACTTCTTAATTTTAACTCCAAGAGGTATTCAAATGATTGTCTTATTTCCCACAGAAGGCGAGCGGTAAAAACAAATTCATGAGCTCACAAAACCTAAAGGTCTGCAGCCTCGCTGGAATAACACAAGACCGGGCTGAGCGCTACAAACGCCTGTGAAGCCGATGTAATAATTTAGACGTGCCGCCAGAAGACAGGTCTTACTGAGCTCTTAGGAAACCATGACGGCACCTCATCTGTCATCTGTCATCCTTTCTTCAGCCTATCTCCTGGGCCCGGCTGGAGAGCATCCTCCGTCTCTCCTTGCCCACATAGACAGACACATAAACCCTCAAATATGATGGATGAGGGAAGCGCGCACACAAGCCTTACTCTTTCAACAGAGCATGACTCCATTTACACCTACAACATTACCAGTGAGCACTGTCTGCCTGGTGGAGCCCAGTGTTGTCCTTATCCCGACCACTTTCATGAACAAACGCAGACAGATGTATTTTCACTCCTGTTCTGGGACTCTAATCTTAACACTGGTGTTAAAATGCAAGTGGATGCAACAGGGAAAACATGCTTTAGCATATTAAAATGTTCCTTCCGGCATGAGAATAAAAAAGTGTAAAATAGTGAGTCACAGTGAGATCTGCATAACGGTTATTTGACTGTAATCTGTCATGAAATCATCGTAGCCTAAGCTGAGTGTAATAATGTTTAATTCAGTTGAATTTAGGCCAATTACTGTCAAGAATGTTTTGGATCTTTAGATATGAAGCTTTTTTTTCTCTGAATGAGCAGAGTGATAACAGCCTGCATTTTGGTACCTTATCGTATTTAAAGCCAGTTTACTTTAATGTCCTCCGCGGTGTCAAACTAAGACAGGCTTTTATAAGAAAATATGACACAAATCATTAGCGACATTTTAACTAACTTTAATTATTTTTATGCAGCCGACAGCCGTTGTGATTTTGCTCTCTTAAGAAGCAAAGAGATACAGTTTTTTTTTTTTTTTTCACTTTTTACAGTAAGTCACCTTGTTCTGATTTGCTCTCATAAAAATGTGCATTACAAAGTTCTTTTACAGTTCCTCAGATGGCACGCCTGTCAAAGCCTGTTTCATATTTAATGTGTTTGCTATGCACTTTGTATTTTGGAGCCATGAAATTGTACAGGGATTTCTTTTGGTAAAAGATAAAAGTGATAATAAATTTAACAAGAGGTAGAGAGTGTAACTTAATTACTGTATATGTACCCTATATATATGGATGACTCACTCACCTCACCATACACTTGACTTAAAATTAAACCTTTTAATAAATATCACTTAGTAGATTTATGTTTTCAGTATGGCTTTTGTCCTGCACATTCTTAACTCCTCCAGTACATTTCACCAGACCTCAAACCAACCACAGCAACAAAAGTTTCATTTTTGAGTAACTGAGTAATTCCTAAGATGTATTTCTGTATGCTAACAAATAAACCCAAGCGTCACGCTCCTACAGCTTCACTGATTTTGTTCAACTTTGATTAAGTTCAACTTAATTATGTGGTTTTTTGGAAAGGAGAAACAAGGACTGCCCCTTCATACTTTACATATTGTTAATTTAATTTCTTGGCTATTTTGGATGTGAAACCATGGTGATGTGTTTCTTCAGTCCAAGAATAAACTGCGCAACAATCAGTAACAGATAGCATCTTTCCATTTTCATATATTTCTTTTTACAGTATCTGTGCAGTTTAGAAAAAGATGACTCAAATGACTGAAGCTACCAAACATACATTTGGCTGAAATCGCTTTATGATAATGCACACCATACAATACAAATCAGATTTTTCTTAATGACAGTGCATTGTAACAAGTGATTTTGGGAGGATGGTCAATAATTTTCCCTTAAATGGCAAAGTAGTCTGAGACAAAACAGCTGCAATACACTTCTTTGTATTCTACAGTATTTGCAGAGAGGGTTTAAGAGACTAAACACAAGAGCAAAATAATTTATTTTCCTACACTTACAGAACTCTTAAATCCTGTTTTATATTTTGGAACTGGGGCCCATTTCACAAAAGTGATTTGTGAGAACTGCTTTTATGGAGATGAAGATGCTAGCAGCACCACGTTTTACAATTGATTGTCACTTGCATGAGTCCTGCAGGGCTCTCACAAGCTCATGCATGGGTCACAAGTGTGCCGTTTATTTTAATTAGTAAAAAGTCAAAATGAGCAAAAGGGCAAATGATCTCATGTTGCAAATCACAGCTTGAGTGAGAAATTTTGGGGCCCCAGGTCATTTATTCCTTAATAAGGTTTAAAGATTTTTTCACATTTCATACTTTAAATATGCAGACTCTCTCTAAAACACAGGGCAGCATTTATTTGAACAATCCAAAGATGCAGCAAGTCAACAAATAGGTGGATTGTCAGTGTCTTCCAAACTGACCCACAGGGCCACTCCAAAAATGACTGAAATGACAGTTTTCTGATCTGCCAACCCTACAGTACAATATAAGTCTGGTTACATTTAGGTAAGGTAGCATCACCATCATGGTTGGAAGAAACCAGTGTTCACTGTTGTGGTGTCCTGTGTCAGGGTCAACACCCTAATCTGCTCCATAAGACACATGTGACAGAACAATAACATCACACTACTTCTACATTTGCTACTTAGAAGGGGCAATTAATACTCTCACAAACGTGGTTGCTTATCAGCAAAGTGTAAAGGTACATTTTAATTGGTTCAGTTGACCAATGCTGTTGGCTTTTTTCGTTTTTTTTTTGGTAAGGACAGAAAGCAGTGAATCTACTGACCACAAGCTCAACTGTTTGTCTATAAAGCTACAATAATCACTTGATTATTGCATGGAAAAAGAATATGGCAGCGGTCCACATTTTACATTAGGCGTCTCATTACATTCCAAGATGATGAAAATACTGTCAAATCTGTGGGTTTATTCATCCACCAAGCAAACAGAACACTGTTGCACTGCGACTTTATGTCATTTCCACCAGGCACTGCTGAAGAAAAACCAGTGTGATGACAACAAAAATGAGGATTTGCAGACATTGCATTCATCTGTGTCCTAGTCAAGACCAAGACCACTCTGAGAGAAGTATTTTTCATCACCACAGGTTTTAACTGGTGCAATTTATTCTGTTATATTCTAAATGATTGTATTCCTAACCTGGTGCAGTGTGTTGTGATACACTGGATGGGGAAGTTAAGGGAACAAGAAAGCCATTCTTTGGTTGAACTGTTCTCCAATTTGCATTTGCAGGCTGTGACATGTTTGTGAATCAGTGTCACTTAAGTTCTTTAAGGGGTCAGCGGCCAATAAAGTCTATAAAGACGACCACTGGCTTAGTATAATGAATATGAATGTAAGAAGTGTAATTACGCCAGTGCTATTGTTGAATTAATATGTCAGAGTTGTGGAATAAATAATTAATATATAAATAAATTAACTGACACTCAGCCATGGCTGAGTCAACACCTAACGGGCTCACTTACACACTGGGTAAGTAACATTTACTTACGCATGTAAATAATTACAACAGCTGCGGAATGAAAGGGTGCAATAAAAGGGATAAAAACATGATGTCCTTTTAGTTATGAATTAGCAAATTTACAGTAATATATAACTTTATGTGCATAAAATCTGTAACATAGTTACTGCAGAGTCCTCACCTCCTACCCTTTAATATGATACCATAATCCATCCTGTATTTTCTAATGATCCAATGCGCATATTTGTGGTACCTCCTGAGTGGGTTCAGCTAATACTCCTACTTTGCTTTTAATCGTTTGGAGCTGCAGGGCCATAGTTGTTTAATTTTAAGATCTACCTCTTGGTCTTTTCATGCCACAAATACACAGAGGGCCACCTCCCTCCCTCCGAACTCTAAAGAGATGCTAGGTTCAAACCTCCTCCTCCAACACTCACAATCACACACTCTCCACCAGCTACACAAACTCATAAGAATGCCAAATCAATCTAACAGCAATCAGTTAAAATTAACATGGCAGCATTTAAAACAAGATCTTTGCTTATAGTCACTCTGAAAAACAGTATTTTGTCATCTTCTTGCCACAGATATTTTTCAATTTTATGTGCTATCACTTATTTTTATTTTATTTTACTATTTTAGCCTTGTTTATTTTGATATTTATTTCTTCACTGTTTTTTTTTTCATTTATTTATTTTTTTGCTGATCCTGCTTCTATTGATTGGCTGCACTCTGTTGCAGCTGAGAGAGATGGGTAGGTGGTGTGTGGGCGTTTTATGATCCGTCCTCATCCTCTTTCCATCCTGTAAAGTGCTTAACGACAATCAATCTTAACTCCCCTCCTTAGGAGATAACGTCGACCATGAGGTTGGTATTGATTTGTGAGGAGGCCTCCAGGTGGTCTTTAGTCATTCCACAAACCTCACCTACCCGCTGACAGAAAAAAATACTGATTTAGAAGGAATCGAGTATCAGTGACAAATTGAGCATGGTAGCACTGATAGTAACATAACGTTTGCTATAAGGAGAGCATACCTGATAACCCGGGATATATAACCTCTATTAATTAAATTAGTCGGCTAGTGAATGTAGCAGTTAGATTAGTTGGTTACAGAATGAATTGTGCGACCTGTCTGATTGTCACAGAGATTTATACCCCAGTCACCATTTCTAGGTGTGTATATCCTTCTCCTGACATCTGAATTGGACTTCTGTATGGACGCCTTCAGACTAGATTATGGCACACAAGACTGTAACATCAGATCCTGTGTATTGATTAATACAACCACCTGATCATATCTGTCATTCACCGGCCATTTTATAGGTTTTCAGAGGAGAGACAATGGTCTTGTTAAGGTGGAAATTTTGAACACAAATGTGTCTGGCATTCAAAACGATATTTGCTGTAAGATAAGATTCAAAATTCAGTACATAAGTGCTGAGAGATCAATGTTGCAGAAGACTGGCTCGGGTTGTAAGAGGCAATCCTACAAATGGAAGGTCACTGCTTCAGTCCTTTATGACACCCGCTGTCCATTCTGAAAGACATTGAACTGTCACTGCGGGAGCTCTAGCAGTATCTTAATCTGCAGCTCGATCTATACAGTCATAAATACACATGTATGTCTTTCAGTTTTCTCACAGGATATCGATGGGGGTATTAGAATATTCTCAACCCTGAATTGAAAAATCACACCTAGGACACTAAAATCCTGTATACATATCTTCAAATCGCATCTATCTGAAGGGCGTCAAATGAATCAATTTATTACTCACCAGCTTTTCTTTTACATTCCTAATAATTTTAACTCTTGAGAGCACGTCACAGCGTAAAGATGTTTTATGCATAGGGCTCAGGATTGCACCCCACAGATCAAATACAAGTGTGTAATGTAATGAGCTGATTTTGTCATTTCTCACTGCTAAACACACAGGGATGTGTCATAACTCAGTAGATTCTAGTTTGCTTTATCGTGACATGCTACTGCATTTATGACAAAATAACAGGACACACTAAATTCCCCTTAACTGCTGTCCCTGTGCACCCCTCATCACCTAAAGTATTTGCATTTATCACCCTCTTCATGCATTTAGTCTTTCCGAGGTGCAGGTTCATGTGAGGCAGTAAAACTGTCAAGAAAGTTACCAAATATATGATATAACACCCAGGCCCATTTTAGAAGCTCCTCTTTGTCTTCGTGTTTATGCTAATAAGCCTCATTATCATGCTTTATAGAAATCTGGGCCCGTACAGGAAGTCACATGACCAAGACTTGGTACACTCTTTTGGAGGTCATTCAAATTCAATGGGGACCGGTGTAATTAATCAAAATAATGTATTCTGGAGAAACCAGGCCTGTTGGACAGCGGTGTTCAACAACGACGGGAACACGGAGCGTATTTGACTATGTGCCAATGTATCCATATTGGCATGGCATAGAAGTGGAGTTCAGCTTTGCATAACTCTTCATTGTTTCTCTGCTCCTAAAATAATCTGGCCTATGAGAAGGGCTAAAACATTATTTTTTAATCCTCATTTTCTCTCTTTCTCTCTCTCTTTTGTACTTTTACTTTTGTACTTGCACAATGTGTCACAAAAACAGAGTAGTTTGCATAATAGGCCTGTAGCTCCTTGTAAAGCACTCACCAGAAATACTTAAAAATCACACTGCTGCAGATATTGCTGCATTTATTACACACATTGATGTCTATGGTGAAAAATGTGCCTCCCAATTACACTTTACTGATGATATCACAGATTTAAAGCACATAGGTGCTGTGAAAGGACCTGACAATAGACTGCAGCTGTTGAGTCTTGATATAGAGATATATTTTTTCACTCGGTTTTCCCACTTATCTTTGCCTCAAATTAATTCAGTGCATAAAAGTAGTCATCAGCTGTTTTTGTTCTCCACAGCAGTCACAAAGGCCTCTAAGAAATTAAGGTTTCGTGACCAACCACATGGAGGTCAAGAGGTCAATATGGGAGTGATGTTCCAATTTAATGGCAAGGAATGTCAATGAATGGTTATTTTTGACCTACATACAGATAATTTTGGCCTTTATAACCTATAAAAAGAAGAACAAGAAAGACGTGCGTGACTGCTAGCTGTTTCTTGGCACTAAGAAAATGGACTGCACATACTGTACACTCCAGATACGCTGATGTTATTACTAGCAAAAAACAAATTTCTCACAGATTAATTGTCTACAGATATTGTCAACCTTTCTCAGGAATGTTTGGCTTCACATTAAAACAAGAAGTGGCCTTGTTGTCCCCGGGAGCATCTTAAACTAGCACCTTTCCATTCCAGTTCAGAGTGGAAACTTGTACAGCCCTCAGCCATTTCACCAGCTGAATTATTTTTTTTAAATCCACAAAGGGGCTTTAGTGTAATATGCATACACAGAAATGCCACTTCAATTATCTGGAACTGCTGTAATGAGAGGAAACACTGTCCATTAGGGTTCATCCTCCTACGCTGGTTACTGTGATCACTGAATACTAACAAAATTAAAAAAAAAAAAAAAAAAAGGAAGAAAGAAAGAATACAAAATAAAATGCCTTGGGTTCTAACTGGGGGGAGTTTCTATTTGGTCATATGTACTAACAAATCAAAGCAGTAAGATGTCCCTCTCTCCTGTAACCTCAACAAACAGGTGACAAATTAAACAAAAAACCTGGATACATGTGGAGAAACATATATATATACAGTACATATATTCATTTTTGTTTTTACCTTTATTTGTTCAGGGAAGTTTCTCTTTTGCAGGAACACCCTGATCACATTCACACAGTTACACATATTCACTCCTGGCACCTCAGTGGTGGTAATGAGGGACGGGCAAATACTGCTTTTCCACTTTTCCCCACCCAGATTCATCCTAGAAACGACGTCCTTCCAGTCACGAGCTTGCTTCTCTAACCTTTAGGCCACCGCAGCCCATATTTTAATACAGATGCTTTCATACAGGTCGTGAGGGGTCACTGAACAGTTTGATGAGTATGAAAATGATGTGAATCACATGCTGTGTCCTTCACAGTCACCAAATCTCAAGCTGAATTGAATATCTAATAGACATTTTGAAGCAACATGTAAATCACTGCTCACCACCATCATCAAAGCACCAAATGAAGGAATATCTTTTGGGAGAATGATGTTTATCCTTCTGTGGAGCTACAAAGACTTGAAGAATGTTTGCCAAGTTCCACTGAAGCTGTTCTGGAGGGTCGTGGTAAAGTCAGGACTTTTATTATTACTATTTTACATCGTTGTATGGCTACTTTTACTTAAGTATTAGATGTTAATATACTTATACCACTGCCCTAATCTGGTCACCTCACTCTCTTAGCTTTATCTGGATTTACTTCACTCTATCTAATATAAGGAACAAATTATTTTTAAAGAGGCCTTCTAGTCAAAAATGTATTTTGCTTATTTTTACTTCACTGGGATGTTTGACCTTCACTATGCAGACTGATGTATGTGTTTGGAGCCAGTTGAGGTCCACTATGCAATTTATACAAGTGTGATGTGGAAACTTTAAACCTCCAGTATATATACTGTACATTGAGAATGGACTTTTCAGGGAAGTAGGAGACATATTGTGTCTGGCAGCTAAACCTTAAATAAATAATGTTGGCATATTCATTGAGTCTGTTTTTTCAATGAAGGAGATGGAGTAGATGAAATTTTAAGTATTTGTAATCAGGTAATCTTTTCTGGAAAAAAAAACAACAACAAAAAAAATCCATTTGAGACACAAATTATAATCCAAAGCAGAGTATTTTATGCTTTTTGTGATTTTCTGTTATTTCTTTATTGTTATGATGTCAGATAACTATGCTAAACATGTTCAAAGTTCCAAAACTTGTGGTTAATGTATGTAGAAATGCTCTCTGCAAGTCAAAAACCAGGGCTTCAGTCGCCCTGAAAGCTTTGTTTGTGACATTTTTTTCTACTTTGCCAACGAGCTGACGTCAGCTCATTAGCATGCCCATAAATAGCCGTCTGTTCCATAGCTTTGGTTGCTGAGGTTTTTCTATATGTTGTCTGCTTGCATGTTTCGGATCGGATTTGAGCTGGAACATGTACAGATATATTTGAGAAGTTGACGAGTAAAGAACGAGAGAAAGTAGTGAAATCCTGCTACTATAGTTTGTTGCATGGTTTGTTGATGTAGCCTCTGGGGCTGCTGGAAGTCTCCCAAGGGGCAGGAGCAAGAGCTGGCCAATCAGAACAGAGTGGGCTCATCGGGAGGGGGGCTTTAAAGAGACAGGAGCTAAAACGGCCTGTTTCAGACAGAGGCTGAACTGAGGGGCTGCATAAAGGGCCAGTATGAATTAATTAAGGAGTTTTTTTTTACTGTAAATCATGCAAACATATTCCAGTTGAGACCCACATTAAAAATATAGACCTGTAAATGTGCATGATATGTCCCCTTTAACAACCAATACCAAAATCTAACCAAACAAAGGTTGCCTAAATCTAAGCAACGCAGGTGATGTCCAAACCAAGCTGCATGTATGAGAGAGGATCATAAATCCCATTTTAATCTTCAAAGTACAGTCACAAAATCTCATCAAAGTGTGCTGACTAGTCGGAGCCCTGAAATGAAGGATCAGGAAGTCAGTTACTACTTCCCTGTGTACTTCTGAGAGTAGTGGGCATTTTCTGTCTGTTGGTGTACAGGTAGCATGCTCTACTTGATACTAATAATGTAGTCCCTCAGCCTGTCTTTAATGGAATTTAGGCCAAACGTGACAGGAATACTTCCCTCTTCAAAGTCATGCAGTCAGTTGCACAGATAGTCTCCCGTTCATCGACTGCTGTGGTGGGTATGCGAGGAGTCAAGCACACTCAGCCTTTGCTCTCTGCGTGGGCTTCATCTTCTGGATATCTGTCTCTTTGGGGGCAGCCATTTTAATATTCAAACCGAGCAGAGAGAACAAGTGCAGAGGGACAGCGGCCATTTGAATAATTGAAGAGGCTCCATAGCGCTAGAGGATCCTCTCTCTCTCTCTCTCTCTCTTTCTCTCTTCACCATCTTTTCCCTTCCATCTTTTTTTCCAGCCCGGCTTCTTGAAGTTTGTCCCAGAAAGCAGTCTGGGACATGTGCTACCACAGCAGCCGATCCAACGATCCCAATGGGCTGATGGAAGGAAATAGAAGAAGGAAAAGAGGTGTCTCACAGAGAGGAAGAAATATAGAGGCCAAATCTATTTTGACAGAAAAGTGGCTACGGACCAAAATGAGGATAAAAAGAATCAACTAAAGCCATCTCTGCCCATAATTTGTTAAACACTTTACATAGCTTTTCCCATCTGTGTCCTTCCATTTGTTTGACAGACTTTAAAGCCAGGATGTCTAAATAAGTCAGTGAGAAGAACCTTCTTCCTCCCAGAAGACTGAATGTAGCATAAAGCAGTTTTCAATTTTCAATATTCTTTCACATTTTTGTCACGAGTCTCATTTTTGTCACGTATGCCATTTGTGAATGTGATGACAACGATGCTACACATTGTGCTTTTTGCTAATCATGTGACAGTCCTTTGTTGATTGCAATTTAAAATCCATCTGGCTGTATTTGCATTAACAAGACCAAAGCGAAGGTACTGTAGACACAGCTTGAAGTATTTAAGCTGTTCCAGGCTCATTCGGCTGTATGAATCAAGTTTGAAAGTATCTATCTATCTATCTATCTATCTATCTATCTATCTATCTATCTATCTATCCATCCATCCATCTGCATTCAAGAACTAAAATGAATTCAGTCAAAAATGTTATTAATCTGTGTCAAAATTCTACTAATTTCAAACCTGACGAATGCACAGGAATATAAGCGTGACCCAAACCATTTCCAACTTTCCTCTTTGGATAAGTAATAGAAGTAATAGAAGCTGTCAAGCTGTCAAATATTCTTCAAACTTCATGTGTTGATTTGCTGCCCACAAGTCATCAGTGGGCTGGAGGTCTTTGGTAATGACACTGAGTGTTGCTGTTGTAAGGACTCAAATAGGGCTAAATAAGACATACAGTACATTTATATTGTCCTCGTATGAAAAACATTATAATGAAGGAGTACATTGTTGAACCAGCATGCGGTTGACATTGATTGGATTGTGCAGATCTGCTGAGGCTTTCATTTACAGCAACATAGAATGTGCTCCCCTCCCCTCGCTCTCTGCACTTTTTATTTTTAATTTTTCTGCTCAGGAGATCTCGAGGAATTAAAATTCATATTTCATCAAAGCGCGCATAAAAAGGCTGATAAGAAAAAATATATCAAATGTATCTTGGGTGTTTGCAGGAGAGAGTGTGCAAGTCATTTATAATTATGTAACTGTTACCCCCATTTATATTAGTGCAACATATGAAAAATAATACTGAAGTCCAATTATGCATAAATAAAGGTGATGTGAAACCCACAAATATCCAGTTTTGTACACCTGGATCTGACTTCATCCTAGGCAATGAAAATTCTCTCGGATGAGATTTCCACTGATTTAGCTTCTTAGACCAGGATTATATTTAATCTATGTGAAATTGGCTTGTGTTTTGACAAGCTACCCTTTTAGTTATGCATGAGGAGGAAGATTTCGGGAGATGTGGAAAAATCTGTGAAAATGTTTTATGAGAATGTACAGTTGGAATATTTTCATTTTTAGATTCTTTCATTTTTTCCCCGTTAAAGGGTTTTTTTAGGGAGTTTTTCCTTATTAAAATTGAGGGTCTAACGACAGAGGATGTTGTATTGCTGTACAGATTGTAAAGCCCCCAGAGACAACTTTGTGATTTGTGATATTGGCCTGTACAAATAATATTGACTTGACTTGACTCAAGTTGGATCAATGTTAACTGATTAAAAATGAGACTTTAGAACTTTGTGAACCAGCATCAGATTTTGTACTGTCCACCAATTTAAGACCTTATCACTCATTTTGTCATTTAACGACATTTTAACGGCATATTCTCAACAATGACAAACAGAAGCACAAGGAAAAGAGTTGAGCTTTAATTAGCTAATTATTTAGCTTTGATTCAGTCAGAAATCAATTTTTTGGGGCCTTATTTCTTATTATGATCCTCCCACATGCACTTTATCATCTAAGCTGTATATTAAAACTGTGAAACTCAAAGCTCTTCATTATGCAGTGAATAAATACATTAGATAATTTCTTCCTGCCTTAAGAAATACTGTATATTCTTCTTCAGTAGATGACTGTCATGGAATACACTACATGTCACAAAATCGATTGCTTTGACATCATTTAGTTAGTTAGTTAGATAGACAGATAGACTCATTTATTCAGGTTTTTCCTTGGATTGGTTACCTGCCAGATAGAGTAGCTGCATTTCTTATTTCGGTGATTTGAATTACTCATAGGATCTCCCTCAGCTCTCATTAGATTTTTGTGTGTGATCAAGACACCATGTAATACGTTGCCAATATTACTGATTTATATTCATCTTTGTTCTCTCTCTCTGTCTTTCCCGGCCTCATAAAGAAGCTTATAGCCTCAGTGACCAGGAGCCACTCTGTCACCTAGCCGACTTGCGGTCCATTATGTCATCTAATGAGACAGGCTGCTCAGCTCAGATCAAATGAATGCACACTCACTTGTCTATCTGCGGGTCTTCAAGTCACTAACCCTCCTCACCTACAGTGCTGCCACACTGGTCTTTGCAGTGGATGAAGACCATCAGTAAAGGCTATCAGTAAGTAGGTTTCAGCCACGCGGAAGGTTGCCTGGGTTACTTTTGTCTGCTTCTGACAGCATTTGTTAAAAGGAATAAATTGGTTGCATGTAAACATGCTAATTAATAATAGCAGGCGGGGAAATAATGTAATGCTCCAGACAGTGTGACTAAAGCCTCATCATTATAGCTTTTGTGGCAGATTTTAACACCGTGGACACATTCACATATTCTGCCTGTGCTTTTAATGTGGGGGAGAACTGATAAGACCTAGAATGTGGATTTATTTGTGGATGCAGACAGTGGAAATGGTCCGTTTTGGATGACTGGATAGATAGCCTACTAACGCCTGTAGGTGGCAACCATACCTCATCAACAACTGAATCACGCATGCACGCGCGCACGAACACACACTCAGAGACATCAGATCTAGGCTTTATGCGTTAATGCTATTGATCCCTGATAATTAACGACTTCTGGGTGATTTAAATGGGCAGCTGGACGCGCAGGCAAAGTGGTCAAAGTTAAAGTGGTCCCTGGACAATACAGGATCACGCTCACGCCTACACACGCGCACACCTACCTACACTTTAGCTGCACACACACACGTGACTGGCACACACGCGCAGGGCAGATCTGTGCCTGGAGACCGTGATTTCAACGTGCTCGCTATTCAAGTCATGGACTGCAGCGAGCGGGGGAACCATTAGGAGCCGGTGGCAAAAAAAAAAAAACCCGCTTTATTTGCAACACACGATGATGCTGCTGCTGCTGCTGCCTCACCACCCGGATCGGACACACTCTCTCTGACAAGAGGAATTATTACTTATAGCTGCGCTTATATAATCAATACACCGGATTGCTTTTGGGGGGGGGGGGGGGGGATAGCATCCCGCGGATTGTTCCCGTTCTACTTGATAGAAAATCCCTACTGTATGCTCTGCGATTTTTAGAGCAGCCTATGGCACCCCATTTGTCCTGATGCGACGCGTGTGATGGTTGCAGTGGGACGGATATCCTTAATTTGATCCAATAGGCGTTCTCAGGTTTTTTTTTTTTTTCTTTTTTGTAGGGCGCTTCTGCACCCCTTTCTGCTCTGACCTTATCAACAATGCTTTCTATAGGTAATTGTTAATTGTCATGTGTGTCCACTGATCCTGTAAATTTGTTTTGGGGGAAATGATCCGGGCAAAAAAACAGCCAGACTGCCAAATCAAAAAGAATTAGTCCACTTTGGTTTGTGTTTTTTTTCTTTTCTTTTTCTTTTCTTTTTTCTTTTCTTTTCTTTTTTTTTTTTTTTTTTTTTTGGTCAAATCTGATTTGGCGATTTTTCAAAGAGGAAACCACCAGTGGGAGTCAATTTTGGACTTGACTGGTTTGGGGGAAAAGGGGGGCCTTCACAGACTCGATCCCAGAGAAACTCTGCAGGATTTCCCCCTCCTCAGTCCAGAGGAATATCTTCAAGTCCAGGGGGGCTACTGCTGGTCCGCTGAGGGTTTTCATCGGCGCTCATTACATCCGAGGGAATGGTGGCCGCACCGCAGATCCACGCAACTCTTTCTGAATGTTTGGCATTTTTCGCAGGCGAGCATCTTGACTTGTGATCGAGAGAGACGCGGACTGCAGCAGCCTCCAATCCTTTTCACATGGAGATTTGTGCCTCGCTTGTGCTGCAAATCCTGAAAACGGGGACCGGGGCCCTGCTGATTTTTCCTGCACTGCTCTCAAACTCGATTTTATTTATTCGAGAAAATGCGTAAGTATTTAATTGAATTCAATCCAATGTAGCCCATGTCTGGCGCGACATGCTCAGAATTGTGCTGTATATTCTCACGCAGACCGATTATTCATCGCCATTTAACTCGTGATTTGTGGTTTCATCATTTACTTTAATGTAAGGAAAGATACTTTTTTATTTTCTGTCATGTCCTTTTTCATCTCTGTAGGTATTTTGTGATAGCTGTCGCATCCTCTTTAGTGTGTGAGCGACTGTGTGTGGGTCTGAATGTCTGTATGAGATATATAGAGAGATATATAGATATAGATAAAGATAGAGAGGGACAGAATGGGGGTTGAGGAGGCATGGGGGGGTAGCTGGTGCAACAAATTGTGTGTTTAGCGCTCGGTAGGGACTGTATGGGTCTGTGGTACTCCCTGTTGCCAGCAGGACATTACTGCTAGAAAAAGGCCTACGTCATATGGTAATTCAAATTCAGTTCAGGTATTCTCAGCATACACGTTTGCAGCAAAAAGAGCGCCGGATTGGCCAGGTGGGCAGGCAGGCACACAGGAAGGGCGCTTTGAGTTGGAAAGTGGCATCGCAAAAGCTTCAGGTCAAGCTTTATTTTACAGAATGTGCTCATGCACACCTCTGGTACACATTTCTTCTCTGTGCTACTGCGTGTTGACCCAGTATGTCTGCAAAACCTCAGCAAGCCACCCCGGTGATACACCTCAAGCAGAAATGAGGTTGTCATTTCTCCTCACCACAGACTGAACTGTGAACTGTACTAACCAGAAGTACAGGGTGCATTTTAAATTTTAAACTGTCAAGTCTTGGTGATGTTGCTTTGGCAATACAACCTTTTTTTTTTAGATCTGAATAGGAGCTGTCCATCAGTGGGAGGTGCTGAAAATGCCCTGCTGCTGAAAATACTTGTGTGTTGCTTGAAATGGTTAGAGGGAGCTGCATTTGGAGCAGACATCAAATCAGAAATTGCTGGTGCTGCTGCAACCAAAAGCATTCCACTTAAACCTGGACCGGTTCATCCTCAAGTGTACATTTCCATATCCACATCTGGTGATTTTACGACCTGTCTGTAAAATGAAGGACACAGTTAGAGTGTTTAAGAATGTGGGGTCACTACCATATTTGCATGCACATATAAGCATAGGATACCCATTATTTTTTACCTATAGCCTGTTTGATGAGGTTTAGATTAATCGAGTAATTTGCAAATACATAGGCACTTCAGTAAAGGGTCATGTCAGTAGTATTTGTGGACTCATTAAATGTCTATATAATATTATTGTCATTTAAGTTCAAAAGTATTAAAATGTGGTAAATCGAGTTATTATCAGCATTATTACTAACATGTAATGTGGTCTGTAGCTACAATATGCATCACACTTCCTTTGCACCAAAAGAACTTTTACGCCCCAACAATCAATTTGTCCTTTCACATTAAATTTTATAATTGGCATTACATTCAGGTCCAGGTTGGAAACATTAATATATCCTGTTATTTCAGTGCACTGTAACATACTGCTAAAATGAAAGCCACACCAATAAGTGTCTTAATAGGGCATTGGGCCACCATGAGCCATCTGAGCTGCTACACTGAGCCTTTGAGATTCTGGGAAAGCCTGGAGCTCAACCAGAGAAATTTTGACTATTTTTCACGAGAAATAACATCATTTGAACTTTAAAGGTGGTCGGCAATATTGTTCCTAGGATAACTGCAGTGCTCTGCCTGGTTGAGAACTGGTCACCATTACTGTCAGGGTGATAAACATGATTTCCATGCTTAGCAAACCACTCTGGGACCTGTCATGCCCCGTGGATTTAGGTTTGTCACCTTGTAATAATCCTCCCTCATCAGGCTAGAAACACCAGAGCAGAAGAAATGTGATCGCACTGACAGGCATTGTAGGTTTTGGCATTTACCTGCCTGCTAAGGGACCAAATCAATGTAAACCATGCCAGGACCACTCACCAGAACAGCTCTGACAGAAGCCTTCACTGTGGGAAATAAGCACTTGGGCGAAAAGATTTCTTTTCATGCGTGACACACATGTAGTCAACCACTGGTTCAGAACAGGGTGAACAGTGACTCATCTAACCATCAAATGTTTTTTCCTCCTCAGTAAACCACTGCCTTAGTTCTTGCGCAACCTGATGCATAAAAGAGGTAAATTTCCTATAATAAAGGGTTTACGTGATGCAGTTCCGACATAAACTCCTTAAATTTCCTTAAATGTCACAAGCTGCCTTCTTACACCTTCGACATATGTAGTGAGATGATTCATAGTGCTTTGTCTATTTTTTTTTTTTTGCTTGTTTTTTTTGCCTCTGGAAATAATACACATACATCACAGTAGAGTACACTATATGTGCTTCTTCTTCGCTAGTGGTTATGTCTTTCTAACATATTTCCATGCCATTATCAACTAAGCTGCATTTTTCAACCATCAAACATCATTAAGTGGAACAATGTAAATCAGAGTGGCAGCAGCAGCAAATTGTACTTCAACAGTCAGCCCTCTATAAAAGTCAGAGCCACTGTTGGAGCCACTGGAGCCAAAGTAATGAGAAAACTGGGTCTGCCCGGGGTTTTTGTCCGCAACACTGAGCATAGTGGGATGTTAATCACTGAGTAATATGAAGGACCAGTAGCACACCTGTGTGGAATAATCTGCATTTGTTTTCCTTCTGTCAGATGTCAAGTGACCTGTCAATCAAAATATGATCCCTAATTAATATCCTAAACTCTTTCAATTATGCCACAAAAACACAGTTCACTGGTGCTGCAGCCAAGTCTGCGTCTGGTGTTGGTTGTTGCACTTAAAAGTCCAGTGAGAAATGTTGGATTTAACAAGTGCTGAAATGATTAATCGATTAAATGAACAAAAATTAAGTGTAAGTATCTTTTCCAGCAAAATACCAAACATTATCTGGTTCCAGCATCTTAGATGTAAGAATTTGCTGCTTTTCACTGTTTCATACCATTGAAAATGGATCACCTTTGCATTGCAATTTAAAGACATCTACATGGGCTCTGGGAAATAGTGATTGGCATTTTTCATTATTTTCTGGCATTTTATATACTAAACAATTAATCAGTCCATCAATAATAATAATAATCAAGAGATTAATCTATAATGAACATATTCATTCTTTTCATCCCAACATTCAAAATATCTTTCTCATGGGTCTTGTTTCACCTTTTTATTTAGAAAAAGACTGAGTAACCTCCTGACAAGCCTAATCGCCTCTTTGTATAATGATGGTGTTTGTTAAGCTACAACAGATCTTTCTTTGCTGATACTAAGAACGGGGATAGATTAATGTCTATGTTTGAAAGCTTTGAGTTTCAACCTGTCAACAACAAAAATGCTGATTCATTTTCAAATTACTATCTTCTCCATTGCACTTATGCTTCTGGTGATTGATGGGGACAGTCAGTGTTTTTGAGGGATATGCTTTACTATACCGGGGCACTGTTTTGTTGTTTCATCAATTTATATTGTCGTCTTGGCCTTCTGCATACTTCTTTGTGTGATATGAGGATTGGTGCTGGGAGTGGCGATAATTTATGGCTGAGGTTCTGTCTGGATAAAGTGAAAAACAGCACAGTCCCTCCAGGCCTGGTGCTTTTTTATCTTAACTAATACAGAGGTTTTGTGTGCATTTCTGTATGTATATGTACAGTATGTGTCTGTGTGACATAAATAAGTGAGCGGGATGCGGCTTGAGATTAGTCTGACTTCCAGCTGGCTCCATTTTGATAGATAGTGCTCTGTATATTTCCAGTAGTACCTCCACAAAACATGTGTTTGTGTCGAGTCAAGAGACAGGCCAATCTGAACGAGTTGGACTGCTCGGGTGTGAAAGAGTCCAATGTATGCCGGGCTGGAGAGACTTAGGATTCACTGTAGCAGCTTAAGTTATGCCTTTGTGCACCAGAAAGAGGATTATTCAGTGAATCCTGCTCTGTGTCATTCACGAGTCTGCATTTCTAAATCAACAAATATTAATGTGCTGATGTATGAAGAGGTTGTGTCTGCGTGTGTGTGCCTGTGGACCCACTACTGTTCATGATCGCTCAGTGTGCCTCATGTAGAGTGACAGTGTTGATGTCTGCAAAAAATCATAACTTATGGCACAAAATGTCATTATGACACATTCACTGTTTTGACTGTAGCTGTTGGTGTTTTATTTGACCATCTGTGTTGTGTACTATGTGTCTGTGGAGGCCTGCAGCAGGAGCCAGCCATCAAGTCCTCTGATAGAAAGAGTATGTTCAGGTTACAGGTACCATGTTTTTGCCTCTTCAGCAACCAACCACTTTCAGCAAATGCCATATTGCCTTTTATAGATTCTTCTACAGATTACCAACAACCTATATATATACAGTTTAGAAAGAATGCTCAAGTCAACATTATTTTCTGTGATTATAGGTGCGGTGGTGCTCTGATGTGAGGCGCAGCTGAGTACCTCCCACTGCTCTGAAGAATGCATAATCACAGTAAACAATGTCCTAAAGGCAATTGTGGCTTTTATACAGCACTTTCACTGCTGTTTTTGTATCATTTGAAAAGTTTCCTTCAGAGAGTAGGAATATGAATAAAACCAATACACATCACGACAGATGAGCATTGGAATTTCCTGGGAATGTGTAGAGTTGATTTCTAGAAGTCTTTTTTTTATTATTTTATTAGCAAAAACTGTCAAAACATGTTCTGGGAATCGTGTAGCTGAAAAGGAAATACAGTAAGCTAAATTTTATGGATTTTCAAGTCAAAAGACGTCTAGATGTTAAGATTAAAACTGGGCTAAATTTGGTTAAAAAAAGTAAAAGTATTTTAAATTTTTGGGTTACATATAACTGCTGTTAGACAGCACTTCAGTAACTATATTTCCATGTGAAGAAGGTCCTAACCACTAACAACACTAACAATTGATGTGTGTGACCTAGACATCTAAAAAAAGAGCGCCCTTCCTTCTAAAAGGAAGTTACTGCGCTCCGCCAAGAAATAGTCATAATCACCCATAAAACCACAACTTGTCATTTTTACACTTCAGATTTTGTACAGATGAAACAAATGAGATATAACAATATATATAACACGGTAATTAGTGAGCTTTAGAGATATAGAGTATTTCCCAAAATGTCAAACTGTTCCTTTAAGCCTTTTAAATATGGTGTCCTTGTACCTGAATCCAATGTAAATCCTTGAAAACTGTGTCCAAATTTATTGCAATGGCCTATTTATCAAAAATTAATTTTTATTTTAAAATCTCTATAACTTCTGTTACTTTAAATTGCTGACAGCTAAACCTAAAAGGAGGATTAAAGAGAGTTCAGATTTTATAATGGGATTTTTAATGGGATTCACATTTAGAAAAATACTCTCCAACCCTGAATGTACAATTAACCAAACCTTACATTTAACAGTTGCATGACATACAATGGTCATGGAAAATGTTAATTAGCTTAAACTGTCCATTTAAGACTATGTTTAGGCCATTATTAAGCTAAGACAAACAAGGTCAAAGGTACACAACAAAACATTTGACTTATTTGTCTAAGTGATTTGGAATATTTAGAATTTACTTAAAACACAAACCACTAAGTGATTAAATATTTCAATATTCATCTATAACAAAAGTAACTTGAAAAGCTATGTTTTGAATATCAGACATTCTTCCAAAGTAGTCTTGTAAGGTGGATGCTGTTCCTTCAAGGAGGACGGCAGCTTGGATTCACAGCTGTTGCGATGGATTCCAGCGACAAACCAGAGTGACGTGGGGAAAAAGTATCAAAATGTCCATAGAAACTTCTCAGACGACTCCTGTAGCATAATCCACTTCTCCTCTGTCCATCTGTGTGGTCAGTATGTTCCAAGCAGTCGTATCTGTGCCAAAATATGGCGGCAGTGAGTGTTTGGAACAGAATATGGATGGACACTGGAGAAGTAGATTAAACTGAGGGAGAGGTTTTGAAAGTTTTGTTGAATAATTTGATATTTTCTTTTAGATGTGAACATGGCTCATCGTTTGAATCCATTGTCACAGCTGTGAATCCAAACCTCCAACTTTTAAACCACCACGGAGTAAAGGTTTGAAACTAGTATTGATATAATATTCTTTTAACTGGTAAAAGTTACCAGAAACAACTATGACTGGTCTGTGGTCTGAAATGAGCAGAAACTAGAGAAACATATGTTAAGATAATTAAATCCTATTTCCAGATAACAGACGTCTAGTAAGGAGGCTCACTTTTAACAATATGAAATACTATCACATTTATAAGGCTTTCTGACTGCTAGTGTGCATGAAGTTGAGCCTAAAATGAGTCATCTTTAATCATTGGTCATATTGATCAACAACCATACCAACCTCCACAGATCCATTACCGTCATTTTGTGCATTTGAACACTAAAAATCACACACTTTGAACTACATTTCATTCTTTTCCTTCTTTCCCTGTGAAACAAAACTCTTCACTGCTCTGCCTATACTCCAGCCATGTGCTGTATATCGTGAGCCGCCCACTAACAAGTTACAACCCACACTAAAGAAAGTAATATTTCTGCCATTTGATGCGTCAAGTTCAAACTTAGTGTAGGTGAAAGCAAGCCCTTGGAAAGGCTTTGTCTCAAAGCCTGGGTAAATCTCATTGTCTGCTTATCAGCCTCAAATTTACTCCGCCTTACTGAGATATTCCCATAGAGAATTAGGGATGATAGCTGAAGTGATGACTGTCGTGATGAGTCTCTATCTCTCTCACGTTCAATGCCCCCCTCCTCTTTCTGTCTCTCTCTAACTTTCCCCTAGTTATCTAATTCCCCACATATTAATATACATTTTATCTCCTGCCAGTTAATTTAGATCAGATGTCTTTGATGAGAATATCTTTACATTACTTAGAGCCGTGCATGCATGGACTTTCATGTTGCAACTCACGAGGAAAAGACAGCGATTCATGGTACAATGAAGGGAGTAACCAAATCAGCGCAAGGAATGAAATTAATATCTAGTTCATTAATGCTCTGGCAAACAGCGCAAATTCTTGTTGCTGGAATACACTAGATAGGCTTAATTGGCAAAGATGAAACCCAGTAACTGGCGCCAAGTCAAACACTACTAAACCGAGAAGGGAATCTTGTAAGGCTGACAAGATTGCCTCTTTAGTGTGTGGCTTAGAGTCGCCTCTGCTACATTTTTCCCGCTTTTATGACAACACTTTTCTTCAACCACAGTGTTTTCTGGGCTTGAACAAGGCTGTTAGAACATCTTGTTCCCTTGTTGCCATGCACTAATACATTATTGGTGAACCTCATAAGAGCATTTTGTCCTTCAAATTCAAAGGAAAAGAAAGAGAAAAGCTCTCATGGCGCTATTCTTTGTGTCTTGTATCCTCAATAAAAACACAAAGTGCCTTTCATTTGTTGTGAAATGTATTCAGATGTGGTTAAGTATCCTATGCAGCTGAAGTACTTAAAGGACAGTTGCAACACAATGTCATCTTTTACTTATGCCCGGCATCCTGTACTTGATTTACATCACTGAAGAAAGGGATGTCCCAATCACAGTCCTCCTATTGAGTATACACTGATACCACATTCAATACAATAATTTGTTTTTATTATTTACTACTATGTAATGCAGTTGCACAATGCCCACATTAAAATGAGTGAAGCTATATGTGACAGATGAATAGCTGCTTTAAGACTACATGACAAGTTTTCTATTATATTTGGGGAGAGAGGACTGTCAGTCTGATTATGTTGTGGCAGAAGAGTTTGGACAGGATTTGTGCATGAACATAATTCTTCCAACCAACAACAGCATTTTAAAGGTGTATTT
Source organism: Scomberomorus guttatus (assembly GCA_038419695.1). Lineage (NCBI taxonomy): Eukaryota > Metazoa > Chordata > Actinopteri > Scombriformes > Scombridae > Scomberomorus > Scomberomorus guttatus. Next base: position 32,528,934 of record CM076445.1, on the reverse strand, counting down.
CACCTGTAAAATGTATTGAAATAGATGCAAAACTTCGGAAACACATTGTCATTTTGTGCACTCTGTGGTTCTCTCGTGGGTCACTTGTTCACATTATTGCATGATATCAGTATTTTAAGGAAGCACTTTGTGGTGTTTTGACAGCTGATGCACCCAAAGCAAACAAATAAATGTTCAGAAATGGGTCAGGCTTTACTGTTACCGAACCATTAAAAAAGTGCCTGGATCAGGATCCTCAGCACATATACTGTATCCAAAATCATGTGCATGGCTAGAGACCACTTTGGTTAAGTGGAAAATAGTCTTTTTCTGTGTTAGGTGTTTATGTTTAGTTTCAAGTTGAGCTGAAAGGATTGGTCTATTAATCAGTTATTGTTATTATCGTCATTTAAAAAATTCTAAATTGATAGGCCTTTTTGCACTCTTGTCTGACATTTCATAGACCAAAATTATCCATTATCCAATCAGGAAAGTCATCAATAGATAAATTAAAAATGAAAATGATTGTTAGTTGCAACACTCATTTTGAGCTCTTCAATTATCAGCGGCAAAACCCTCCAACTTAATAATTTGTTACAGCTTAAGCTCCGTAACCGTTATACATTCCCCTATAACGTCTTTGTGAATACACATCTGAAACTGAATTTTGCAAGCTTGTCTAACCAGCACCTGCTGCTTGGACTTTAATTATCCAGGCAGGGAATAAGGACACAAACTGAGGGGGAGTCCCAAGTCTTTATCTCATTCACACCTCACACCACCGCTAATGAAAACAACTAACAATATGGGCCTGTTAATAATGTTAAAGACGGTAGGACTGCTTTACTAACTTACCTACCACTTGTGGTGCAGTGTTTTTATTTAGCAGGTCCTGTCATCTAATTGGATAAGAAGGCATCACTGTCCTGGATACAGAAATACACACATTGTTTGTGTGTCCAATCAGGCAAGAAAATCAGTCTTTTATTCACTTTTCTTTCCTCACTAACAGGGGTGAAAACTTTGTATCTCCAAAATGTCAACTTTTCAGGGGCTGAAAAGAAAACAACCTTGTTTTTAGCTTGACAGCCATGCATTGTGGAGTCAATATAATGGGTTTTGAAAAAGTTTTTTTAAATGGATAGGGTAGCAACCTCTTAAATGGACTAAAACATGGAAGTAACCAACAATTAAAAAGCATCACATTTTCATAATGCATCCTTAATGGATCATATCACAACTAGAACGGCAACTATAATTGTGATAATTGTCATTTAAACATAGTTTTTTGAAATTTGCTCAATTTCTCAGTTGATTATCTATAAAATGTCAACAAAGACTAAGAGTCTACTGCCATGCTAGCAGCATGCTTACATGTTCACAATAACAATGTAAATATGCTGATGCTTAGCCGGTATAATGGTTACCATATTCACTATCTTAGTTTAGCATGTTAGCATTATAATATGTGCCAATTAGCATTAAACACAAAGTACAGCTGATCCTGTTGGGAATGTCATGAGGAAAGTTTAACATGATGAAGGCACTAGAGGAAAAATCCGGGGATCACCAAAGTTATTTCAACTCAACCTAAGGGGGACATGAATGCCTGTACCAAATTTCATGGTAATTCATTCAATTTTGGTACGGATAAATTTTAAAATTTTGATACCCTGACGTTTCATCTAGTGACATCATCAGGTCAAAATCTCACAAGTGCCTGAGCAATGGAGAAAGTGGAGCAAATGCAACCCCATCGTTCATTATTCAATTAGGGGGAGCAAAGTTATGGTTTCACTACGACACTTTTTGTCTTTTTAAAAATGAACTTATCATCGTAAAGTCCCCACAATCAGGTGATTATATTTAAGCAGCCAATATCAATGATCATTTTACTATTTTCAGCAACTGACAAAAACAAGTAATAAAAAAATCACATACTTTTGGACCACCCTTTGAGTTGGATCAGTCGAACCCGTCGCTGCTCATTACAGCATGCTTTGGCTATCAATCACAGTCTGTCAATCCACACAGAAATCTGACTGTTTACAAAGGTGAGAAACATGTCATTTAGCTTAACTGTGATCATTGACTGAAAATAGAACATAGGGAAAGCTACCGTATGTTGAATGAACCCGCTTGGCTCACTGACTCCAGCCAAACTTTAAATTAGCTAAGTAGGCTAATTTAGGATTGTACTGTCGCCAAAATGCTGAACCAATTTGCAAGTCAATGTTAGCTAACTTTGCCAGCCCGCCCACCTTACATTAGCTCGCTGATCAGACAGGATTCGGCTGTGGAGATGGGACATTCACAAAGGAGCCGAATCAGAGTCAGCTCTGTGTAACGTGGCTATTAACAAGGCTGCCAACTCTCACACATCGATCGTGAGACTCACGCAATTGACACTTTTCACACACTCTCACGCGACATGTCCATTTTCTCACGCAGTGAAAAACAAATCCATAACTGAAAACGTGGCGTGAAAAGAGGACACTGAGTGTCACTGAGTTATTCAGACCATCAGGGGAAAGCTAGAAATCTACACAAATCTATTATATTGTAATTTATTCCCATACATGCTTCTACAAGTAATCTCAGCCAACGGCTCTTCTGGCAGCAGCATAGCGCCATAAATATGAATAAATAAGTTTGCTCCCCCATTTTAAAACATAACCTGGCGCCCATGCATATTAGCATGCTAATATGCTAAACTAACATGCTAAACATCAACATACTAGCATTATCATTGTGAGTATGTTAACGTGCTGACATTAGCATTTAGCTCAAAGCACCACTGTGCTTAAGTACAGCCTCATAAAGTCACTAGCATGGCTGACCCTTAGTGTTATCATGTAAATTGGGTCTTTGGGTTTTGGACTGTTGGACAGACAATACAAACTATTTGAAAATGTCGTCTTGAGCTCTAGAAATTGTGATTCATTTGTTTTACAATTTTCTGATATTTTATAGACAAAATAATTGATCGACTTATCAAAAGAATGTTCTGGAGATCAGTTGAGCCCTAAACATTAGTTGTGCAATTTGCACTTTATTTCACTGAAACCAGACAAGCATCAATATCTCTACTTACAAACTGTGTACTTACAAGTATCCCCCAGCCATGTTTTCTCATTCTTGGGCGATGATGATATGTAGACTATATGTCATGAGTCATTTAATATAGCGTGGAGCAGCTAAGCTAAGGGGCATATGGGCATGTTGGAGCAGAGCCATGCGGCTTAAGGCAGGGTAAACGGATGGGCAGGGATTGTTGGTGCATTAGCTGTGCGGCTCCATGTTTCAATGTTGTTTCTACAGTCAGCACACTGTTTATCCAGCAGCAGTAAATAAAACATTACAATCAGATTTTTTGCTCCATGTTAGAGAAAGTTGGTATTCTAGGGAATTAAGGTTGTCACACTGTAAATAGTGTTTGCCTGTGTGTGAATGGGTTGATGAGAGAGACAGAATGAAAGAGAGACAGCAGGAGAGGGAGAAGGCTTGTGATCCACAAAAATATCCTTGGTGACGAAAGACGCCGTATTTGCACATTATTCACAGACAGTTTGTACTAACAATGAAATTCTGCTTAGGCTATGATTGGCTGTGATTGGCTAAATGCACCAGAGAAAATGCTGCTGCAGAACTAGAGAGCTGACGACGGACTGTGTGTCGACTGTTGATTATGGGGAGAGCCTGTGGTTCCATCTATTTCATATTCATGAGCCAAATGGTGCACGTTGTAATATTCATGAACAAATTAGACGTTCAAAACACCAGTGTGAGTGAGGCCGTATGCAGAATGCATAGGGACTCATAAACATAACTTTCACTTGAAACTCTACCCCCTTTTCCTGGCCCAGCGCATGAATTTAAATTTTGTTTCTTTCCATCGCTGATCCTGATGCTGCATTCCCTTTTGAAATGAGCTGAATACATCCCACAGAATTTATTTATTGTAATACTCTGGACTGCTGTCCTTACAGCAGTTTCCACCATCTACAAGCAGCGGTGAAGCAAAGTCTTTTTTTTTTTCATATATCCTGTTTACTGTACGAGAGGTTGAGAGCCGACCGGCTTGTAAGAGACAAGCTTTGTTCTGCCTCTCTGATCAGCTGGCTTGCTAGCAGTCAGGACGGAGCAACAGAAGTGTGTCCAATCAAGCTGAGCCCTGTTTTAAAAGGCCCTGCAGTCCTTGGGCAGAGGCCGCGTTTATGACCCAAAATCAAGGAGACGAGTCTGGCCCTCTTCCAGGCCCTCAAGCTCGTATATTCTGTTTGAGCATATCCAGAGGAAAGTGCAGCACTGCAAGGAGGTCCCATGAGACACCTGTACATGTGTTGCTGAGTGTGTGTGTGTGTATATATATATATATATATATATATGTGTGTGTGTGTGTGTGTGTGTGTTTAAACAGTATGTAGGATGAAAGAAAACCTTGTTAACCTTCAAACCTGCCATAATTTTTTGAGCTGTAGACACAGGTGGAGGCTTCGCAATAACAATAAAGGGATTTCAGATCCACGGATAAGAAAAGGTGCGCAATGTAAATAGCATCTCTGAAGGTCAGAGAGAAAAACGTATGTACATCATACTGGAAAGTGCATGGATCTACAAAATACTGTCACTGTTAGCCATATAATACAGTTAGCTCAGGGTTGCTAGAAATGACCTTTGACTTCAGTTAACAATCAAATTAAAAAGCACCACATTTACATTAGGCAAATGGACATTGACAGTAATTTTTGCGATTACAGTGCGGTTGGTCAATTACTGTAATGGTGTGGATTCATAGCACATTGTTTCCATTAGGTGATCAAAGTGTTTAACATCACAGAAAATTAATCAGCAACTATTTTGATAATCAAATAATAATTTAAGTAATTTTTCATATCACAAACATTTGCTGGTTCAAGGCTCTCAATTTGAGAATTTGCTGCTTTTTTGGTCTTATTTTACTATAAATTTAATATTTTAGACTTTTGTACTACTTGGTTGGACAACATAAGACATTTGAAGACATCACCTTGGAATCTGATGTGCGTTTTTCACCATTTTCTGATGTTTTATTGACCAAATGATTAAATGATTAATCATGAAAATGAAAACAGATTACTCAATGATAAAAATAATTGTTAGTTGCAGCCCTAGATGTGGTTACTGACCAAAATATCAAATTTCTCCCCTAATATTTAGGACCGGCCTGCAGAAATGACTGACTTACTTCAAAACTGCTTCTACCTTGCAAAATGTACCAGTCGTCTTTTTTATTCTTCAACATTCTCAGTTTCAAATGTCCCACAAAAATGTCACAAGTGTGACAGGAATGTTAGCTGGATGCAGACTTTGAGTCTGCCACCTTATAGCCGTTTTTTGTGTTTGTTGTTGTACTGTAATGGTTTGTTTTCCTCAGAGTAGATCCATGCCAGCATGCTTGCCAGCCTACAATTTTGCATCACTCGTGGTGATCAATAGGCATTAGCTTGAGACAATTGTTTTGTCAAGTAGGTTGTCCATTGAATGATTGGCAGCTCTCCGCTTCACTCAGATATCAACATGAACCCATACACCTGACTAACACACTTCTCAACCTGAATGAATGAACGTGCCACTCACAGGGCTGTCATTGCTCTTTTTTTCTGGAAAAAAACAGCTGTTCAGGAGCTTTTAAATTATCCATCAAATATGTGCTGTCCTGGAGTGCATGACCCAACAACATATTTTGCTGTTTAATTTGGAGGATTTTTTAGATGTAGCCCTTAACCAAGGCACAAACCTAGTTGCAGGTTGCTCATGGTCTTTGTCTGGCTACTGCTTCTAAATAGTTAAGGCAATTCCAAGGAGAAATTTCCCCACAGAGATTTATAAACTTCATTTGAAATCTGTAATACCTACTGTAAAATAGTTTTTCCACAAAGTTTAGGCATTTCGAAGGGAAGGGTTTGGGTTCAATAGCTTTTTTATTGAATCCGAATCCACAACCCGTACTGCAGCTACAACCTGAAAATGAGATGAGCAGCAGAGGAAATGTTGATTATTTGACATGTTTAAATAGCAGATTTAGCCATCTTACTTTTACAGCTTATTTTTCACGAGCTACTTGAGGGTCTGAAAATCATAATTGAATGTTGATAAGATTAAAATATTGATGTGATATTCATAAAATAAATTGGAGATTGTCGTGAAATTGATATGACGCAAGCAGCTAGTTCTCTCGAGGAGAGTCGCTCTTGTTGAAATACAAAAACCCACACTCCACTCGCAGTGGTAGAGTCACACAGTGATGTTTCTTTTTCCTCACAAATGAGCTTTAGCTGAGAACAGACACCAGCACGCAGAACAACAGACAAAAGTTTCATTTTAGCTGTTAAGGAATTAACATTAATGACCTACAGATGAAAATTCAAAATGAAGATAATGTTTGTCATTTCAGTCACCGACAGCCATGGTCAGTGCCGACTGAAAATGAGAATAAACACTGACAATTGTGCGCCTAATCTAAGGTGATATATGACATATGCCATTTGCTGCCATAGTGTTGCACTGTTAGTCACTGTTAAAGGCTGCAAATCAGTATTCTCCAGTCTTTTCTCCCCTCTAATGGTCCATCTTTATTTGACCAGGCTGAGTTAATTCACAGTTGGTTTTCAGGGCTTAAATTTTGCAAAAAAACAACTGGGACTTTAAAATCTAATCTGGCTTTATATGCCAACAAATCTGTTGCTGTTGATAACAAAAGAGATTTTTAAAAATTCATACATATACAGTGCAAATGCAACCGTAGCTGATGTTTTTTTCTGCTCCTGAACAGCAACGGGGGAAAAAAATACATCATTGCATCTAATGAGTCAAACTGATTTACACCTTATTTTACATGTGAGGTTACACAGTCGTCATAGAAACACGTACAGCTGCCTGGGCAGTAGCCCTTGTTGGATTACATAGGTGAACAATGGATAAGATCTCACTTAGAATGTCAGACTTATTAAATGATATCGTAGGCTCATATTCATGTGCAGCTCCCTGTACATTAGTGCTGTCTGAATTGTAAGGAAGGACGCAGTGAATAGGAATTTGCACAACAAAGAATTGATCTATCAGTAACTGGGGGAGACAGAGAATGTGGCAATGGACTTCGAGATGTGCAACAGGAGGGATAATTTAATTATTGGAAATCTTGTGGGCTCCTTCCTCTGCTTTCCCCTACGGTGTTCAAGGTTAATTGTCATAAGTTCAGGCCAATCTGCCACCGAGGCATGAGGGAGGGGACGAGCGGAGAGACACCACACCAAAATTCAATTTTATTAAGATGATTGTGCATTCAAGCAATATTTTCCATTACACATTGATTCTTCAGTGCAGGCTACCTACTGGCAGCTTCAAAGAATTGCTCCAATTTTCTACATAAGTTACTGCTTGTTACCTCCTCTCGCTGACATTACAGCAAATAGGAAAACCAATGCAACATATTTACTGGAGAAATAAGTGTAAGTAAAAGGTAATACAAATGTCTTCTGAGCCATATCCTAAACTAAGGCTCTTGGCTGTGAGATTAACAAAGGTTTTTGGCATTGCAAAGGCGCTGGAGATAGACACAGGCCATTCCAGACACCAGCATGTTAGCATGTCTCAGCCGTTTAGAGGATTGCTTGTGTAATGCCATCTGTATTCAGGGGATGAACACACACTTTTACACCAGGGCAGAGAGAGAGGAGCAACAGTGACTTGAGCCAACATCTGTCGCTTTCCCTCTATCTTCCATTCACTCATCCTCTAGTTGCTTTCATCCACTTAAAATCGTGACACAAGACCGTATGTGTTAATTGAAGAAACAATTCACTCTTCAGAACAAACATGAAGGATAAAAGTGTTTGTGAACATGGAACATGAGCTGCTACATAACAGATTGGCTGTTGATGTAAAACACTTGGTAAATAATTTCTTCCTCTTCATTTATGGAGTGAGCTCTGTCGTATACAACAGTAAATCCACACATTCAGCGTCCCATGTAGAAGAAAGGGGGACAGTTTAATAAGAGTTATTAAATCAAAAGCTGGAATTCTTTAATCAGTGGTTCCAGTGGACAGTGCGGACTAGTAGAAATATAAACGACAACTGTTTTGATTAATGAATCATGAAAGTCATTTTTCAAAAATATTGCAAAACATTCCCTTGTTAGAGCTTCTCAAACATGAGTAATTGTTGCTTCAAGTTTTAATGCTTAAGATTTCAGTCCTAGTGAATTTGGTGACACCCATGGTTATTGGTGATAACAGCAAGTGAGGTTAAACCATAGACTGTGTGTAAAGATGGACGTAGCGAGGTGTGACATCGCCCACTGGTTTACATTGGAGCCAGTCTGAAACCCAGAGTTGCAGCTTACGGTCGATGCCATCTTTTCCATGCGGCGTTGTTGCCTTTCACACTCAATTTTAGAGTTCAGAGCCGGAGCCAGTTCTTCGCGCTTTGACAGCCAAAGAACCAGCTCTCGGCCAGGAAAACTCGTTCCAGAGCGGCACCAACACTTTGCTGGTCTAGAACAAAGAACCACTTATGTGAGGGGCTGGGGATGGGATTATTGTGACCAACAAAAGTAAAATGACAATGTGCAATGGCGTAAATTTTGAGCCAGGCTAAAAGCTGTTAATATGTCACTTTATTAAGTTTTAGTATTTTTTTGGGTGAGAAAGTAACCATTTAGATCCCCAATATATGGTCAGTTTATCCAAAAAACGTCTGTTTGGAAATTTTCTGTGACGTTTTCAGAGATGTGAGGAGCTGCTGGCTGCATCACATGACTGTCTTGCTTGAGTATACTAGTATGCAGTACATACTGATTGAGTATGTAGTAGGCAGTACGTTAGTATGTGATTTCAAACACAGCCTAACTATAAAGCTGTGATGTAGTCTGCTATTCTTGTTGTGCTTAAGTTCTTCTTTTTTTCCATTTTATGACAGGTGTCAACCACCGTTAAGGTGTGTTAACGCCACCTACTATGTTGGAGTGTGAAGTGCTTGAAGTTGGTATTTATGTTGCTAGGAAACCTGAGACGTGTACGGTTACGTAACAACTTGGCCCGTGGAAAAGCAAGCTGGTTCGGTTCTCGGCACCAGCCGAGAACCAGAACTAGGTTTGCGTTGGTGGAAAGGAGGTAAGACTGAAGCAGACGCTAGTTTACTGCAAACACAGAATGGTGCACACTTGGACTAATGTCAGCTACTTTAGCTAAATTGTGCTAACAGGGCAGGTATCATAATCAAGCAAAATTAAACTCACCGAACTATTGCGACAATAGTCCGACTCAGGGCGAGTCTCGAAACCGGGGAGAGCAGCAGGCAAGCAAACTGTCAATCATAGCTGTCAATCAACAGCCACACGGCAGACATCAAAGCCTACTATAAGTCTTCAAATCTTATTAATAGAGCAACAATAAGTGGCTTTTTGAAAATAAATGGAGTTGTCAGACAACTCATTGAAAAAGCTGTATCATGTAACCACAAAGCTCTGATTCCTCACATTTGCAACAAGCTTGACAGCAGAGATCCTATCCTCTCGTTTGATTTTATCTCACCCCCACTATTATCGCGTCATCAGACAGAAGATGAAGGTGCTCAGTCAGACAGTCAGATTCACTCTCCAGAACAATTTGTAAAGAACAGAATTGCCCATACAGACACCCAGACCTCCAAAAGGCATTTAAAAGTCTCTGCTGCTGGTGCTGCTTTCTCTGCAGGGCTTCAGGTAGAATGGGGGGCAGTGTTGACATTAATGACAGGGGTGAAGGTTGTAAACGGTTCAGGAGTTGACAGAGATGTGACACCTGTCCTCACTGTAATAGTACACACTCCGCGATGCAGATCCATGCAGAAGCTGCTGTGTTCCTCTACAAAAGAAATGTTTGTACAGTGTGTCATTGAGGCCAAAGCATACCCAATGGACCAAAGAGTCAGGAGATGTGATGCTGTAACTTGCAGCCCTCTGTTGACTCAGAGGTCACTCGTTTCTGTTCAGGAGACACTTTGTTTTTAGCTCTAAATGTGATGAGATTTTTCTTTATTTTGGCCGCACCTTTAGTGACAAATGATCATTGCTTTGTCCAAAAAAAGAACCAGTCTGATTCCTCATTGTCCCCCTCATCTTTAAGTGCTTTTCATCTTTGGATGACAGCACCAACCTTCACTCTACTTTTGGCTTGCAGATGGTTATTTCCATGTAGAGCCGTTTATTTATCCTTTTCCTTGTTCAGTCATGTGTCAGCTAACTACACAGGTAATCCTCTGTTTATTCCAAACAAGCTGTTGTTGCTGCTCCAAGAAAAGCACAAGCATCATTTTCTGTGCTGAAGAGGAGTTTTTCTTTTCTACAAGACCTATGAGACACTGAGTGCTCAGAACTGCAAATAAAAAAGTTTCCATGACCTGGATATATTTTGAATCCTTAGTGTTTGGTATAAATTGTCAATAGAAAATAATAATAGACATTGCAGATTGTTTTGCTTTAAGTTTTGATGTGTTCTGGGCTGTTATTGACTTGGCTCTTGACTGGTTTTGTGTTAAAAAGCGATGAAATTATGGATTCACATACATATGTGCAGATTGTTATAATTATTTCAGCATCTTTATGGAGCTTGTTGCACATTTGTATTCTGGTAAGCTTCTGGTTTCGTTCTAATGCACAAATCAGCCAGTATAATCTATCTCCCTCCCTCTCACACACACACACACACACACACACACACACACACACACACACACAAGCTACCCAGAGGAAGATTTTGAAATGTAGTCAACAGATACCAATAAAAAAAAAACAAGAAGCTGGAGGTTACAGCCATTGATCTGAACCACCAGAAAATTAGTCTATTGGTTGGAATAAACAGGCACATCACAGACAGACAGATACTGTAGGATTATTTTGATTCCAGCCTTTACCACCGCTGTCAGAACAAGGCCAAAACAAGCAACTTTGTTGTTCAAATATAGCTCAAACAAGCACTTTTTATCCCTCATGAGGGGTTAGGGGTGGGGTTTATGATTAACACGCCTATTTTAAGGGCCTTAATTGACATGACATTATTTTGGTCTCGTAGTGGATTCAGGATTAAATAAACACGCCTGTGTTTGTTTTGTTGTATTATAAAGTTTTAATGCATACACTGTCTGCATTTAAATGCCATAAAAACTGCTGAAACAACTTCCTCAAACATATGTAAATAAAGGCAACCTGAGTTAATCTGATTTGATTCTCTAATGTATATCTTGACGTTTAGAATGCAGATTTTAATTGGCCTTTCCTTCACATATACTGTATAATAAATAGGCAGTGTTTTGTTTCTCATTTATAGGTCATGTTGTGCATTTGCATATTTCTATTTTGGATGCACTCTCGTGTCAGAAAAATGTCACCCCATGTACTTGCTGCACAAGAAGAGTCCTGACAGCAAGTTGCATCCTTAAAACATGTAAACATGATTTATAAAACCCTAAAGCATGAGTGCTAAACCAGTCTATCATAGCTCTTTCCATTTTGGAGCAGGCCCTGATTTTAATTACTATACATGGTGAATTAGCTAATGAATAATGAATGGATCCTCACACTAAGTGCTCTGACTGCTAATGCACTTGCAATTCTCTCACTCTACAACCCCCTCATACACTGCCAATGTTGCCTTCTGATTTTGGCTTTTTTTTTTTACACTCCTCTCCAAGTCTGATTCACACACACAATTTCTTCCCATCTCTGCTTTTCTCACTCTCACTCAGATTTGATTAGATTTTCCTCTGTAAGGAATTATTTTAGTGACGAGAGTAGAGAATGAGACGGAGACAGAGACAGAAAAAGGCTCCAGGATAGAGGGAGACAGATAGCGGTTCTCAAGGGAATGAGGGAGAAGCAGAAAGGTGCTTCGAGGAAAGAGAGTGAAAAAAAGCTGAAGGATTAAGGTGCAGTGGAGCTGCAGACATGCAGAGAAGAGAGAGACAGTGTACTCAGTGTGCATAACTTTAAAATCCATGGAGCCGAGATAAAAATCTACAAACATACATCTGCAAATATAGTAAAATATATGTAATATTGACTCATACAAGGAGAGGATTGTGTGGTTAAACCTGCAGAAAGATTCTCTGTGGAGTTTGCATGTTCTCTGCATGTCTGTGTGTTATTTTCTGCAGCTGCTCTAGTTTCCTCCTGTAGTCCAAAGACATTCAATTAAGTGAATTGGAGACTCTAAAGTGCCCGTAGGTGTGAATGTGTTTGTCTGTCTATATGTGTTAGCACTGTGATAGACTGGTGACCTGTCCATGGCAGTTTTCACCCAGTGCATGATGGGATAGGCTCCAGCCACTGAAGACACTGAACACAACAAGTGGTATAAATGCTGGAGTTTGGTGATATCTCTCATGGATCATGATAGCAACAGAGTAAACATTAAAACAGACTGTTAGCTTTAGCCATAAAATAAAAATAAACAAAAGTCAATACTCAAAAATAATAAATAATTGACAGTATAAAACAAGCCAGTCTCAAGACAGCTGTAGACTTGACTCACGCAAGAAGCTACCTCACGTGAACAATAATCAGCACCCAAGCAGCTGGAGAGCGCTGCCTCAGGCTAACCAGGACTAAATATAAGCAGTGTCAAACATGCAGAGATAACCCAGGGTAACTGTGGATTAAAGCCCGAGGTTAACAGATTGATGTGCAAAAAGACACATTTACTGTAACCTGTTTACAGTGGACTTTGACCGAGAGGGTTGTAATTTCATGTACAGTGATCACCATCATCATCTTCATCATGTCCTTGAATACCGGGATTAGAATTACGTTTGTTTTACCACAACTATACAGTATAGCACATCACAAAACTAAATATTGCAAATGCTGTTGTTACAATGATTTCATCAGGGAAAAACAACATTAAAATATCTATGAAATTAATTAATATTGCCATTTTTTGACATGTTATAGTAAATGATATTTACTTAACATTCAGGGGATGCAGCCACTGATGGCACTGTGAATTGTGTACCATTTGCAATCACTACCTGCCCAATCTCAAGCTCCGATTCACAAAAGATTTTGTGCTGATGATATAACGGCGCAAACACGCCCATAAAGTTTTGCAGCTGAGTGCAATTTGCCCTTCTTTTGCGTCTGAATGAGTGGGCGGAGCAGTTTCCAGTGTTTCAGGCTTTTCTCCACATTTCAGCACACAGATTGGTCCATAATGAAAACTGCAGAGAGCACAAAAGCCTCAAATTGCATAATTAGCATAGGTGCACAGAGCTCTCCACAATCACAACTTTCACCAACTTTCATGTTTTTTGCTTCTTTTACTTCACTAGTATTTCACATCTATAAACATAATCTACTGAAATGTCAAATGTCAAAATACAGCTATTAATGTGAATCAGGCAGGTCTGAAACATGTTAGATTAATGTCTGAATCTTACAATAATGTTGTTCAGATGTCACTGAATGTTTCCGGGATTTTGCCCACAGCTGGCTGTGTGTCACAGCTGGCCGCAGCATCACACCGCAGCTGAAATGACAAGTGCGTCTCCAAACTGAGAAAGAGGCTGTTCGCATTTGAGCACGCAGCACAGCAGCGATAACTTCATTAACACCGGATCGGTCAGGATCTGACAGTAATTAATGTTCTGTGTTCTGCTACACATCTACACAGATCAGCTGTTACACACACATTCCAGGTTTATACGGTGGAATTGTTTGTAATAAAGCTTATGGATGAAGCCTGAGCTCCATCAGCACTGTCGGGACATTTTTATTTTTAAGTAGCTGAAAGTCTGAGATAAGCCTGCCACTCCATACAAACTTGATCCCCCCCCAACCCCCACCCCCCAAAGGTCTGACTGAAGATTTCACCCTTGATATCATTCAATGTCAATTCAATATCATTCAATGCCTCGCATGCTTGAAGATTTGAGGAGAGAGAGAGAAAGAGAGGAGTGGGTGTGCTTCAGTTACCACCAACTCTCTGAAGACTCCGGTACAGCTAATAATTTCACTCTAACTGTGTGTGGCTTTTAGCACTGGTCTTTGTGAATTGGACTGTTTTTGCAATGAGGCTCATTTGCATAGAAATGGGCAAATTTTGCACCAAATGTATACATATTATCTAATTTACATACGTGCAAATAGCAAAGGAGCATCGAGACAGTATTTGCTTGGCAGCGCAGTTTGGGATGCATTTCACCCTGTGCTGGTGCTTTGTGAATCTTTTTGTGTCATTTGCGCAGGTTTAGCAGCCGCAAAAGCCACGCAATCCTTTTGTGAATTGGTCCCTCAGTGTCAAAACACAAAAACAACACATGGCAAGGACAAAATAAGGACAAACCAACAGGGACACTTTTTTTTGGTGGGGGGATTACAGATTTTGGCACAACACCAATCTGTAACAGCTTATTAGTATGCCAGCTGAGACTTCTCACTGTGAACAAATAATGAAAGAAAAACAAGATGGACCTACTGTATGCTGTCAACACTGGCTACACACAATCAATCAGCCATCAGCAGTAAGAAAACTCACAAAATCGCTTACATACAACCTCCAGCTAGTCTGTTCAGCATCTGGCTTGGTAGACAATAAAACATTATAACATTTTTTCCATCATCATGATCATGATGTTGATCATCACCATCAGTCTACAATGTAAAGTTAAAAAAAAAAAAAACATAATGTTTGTGCTGCAACAATGCGACAAACCGCAGGCATACCAAATGACCTTGCACAAGCTGAACAATAATACGGCTCATGGTGATGATTTGTGATCCTCTTGGTAGATCTGAGCCTTTATGAGAGACTGAATGTACAGTGTACATCCATCTCTGACAAAATTGTTGACTGCCACTTGAATAATTGCATTTTCCCTGCTTTGATTTCTGACTGACTTTAAGACGGTTTCCCACCGAGCGTCACGCATTCGCTGCTGAATTATCAAAGCAGATTAACACAGAGAAAAGAATAGAGGAGGGAGAAGAGGAGGAGAGGAAGACAAAAAAAAATCAAAATCACACCAGTGAGAAAATGTCTGCTCTTCAGCTTTCATTTATTGAGTCCAAATATATTTGATGGTGGTTATTTTTAAACAGACCTTAATCCTTTGCTCACCCTTCATCGTGAGGTAGATAATTATAGTAATCTGGTCGAAGTGAATCTAATTTCCTAGCTGTAAATCGTTGCACTGGGATGGACTAGTTGCTCTATGGAAGGAATATATAGTGTCATACAGTTTTTACAGTTAGATGACAACACATATGCAACATGGAACATTGTTCAGCATCTACTTTTGCAATTTTTAGATACTAATTAGAACTAGTGGCACCAAGTACCCATATAATATAACATGGCAGAGATATACTTTAGGAAGAATAGTCTCCATTGTTCTTTTTGTTCTATATAGAGGACTGGGAGAATAGATTGCCTTCAAAGTAGGACAACCTAATATTCACTTCAAATAAAAATCTACCCTCTGCTTCTGGAAGCTTTGTGTCTTATGTTGGGAATTTCTTTTGAAATATTCTTAGTAGAAGAGATTTGGTGTAAGATGGCCCTGCCATTGTACCCACCCAGGAAAGCGCTTGTAATGTACATGTCGTTCTTGTCCTGCCCTTGAGCAAGTCAGTGATTCCCCACTGACTCCCCGCCAGCTCCAGGGGCGCTCTATGTGAAGATGACCCTACACTCTGACCTCCCTGGAGGGAACAAGTGAAAAGAGAGTTTCCCTGCAGGGATCAATAGAAGTATCACATCGTTATCACTTTATTCAAGTCAGTTACGCAATTTAGGAGAGAAAGGGTTGGCTTGCATTTAATCCTTAACAAAGATGAGCTGGCTTCTACTAGAATGTATGTGTTATTCTGAAGCTGTGCATGTGTGAGTGTGATGGTGAAGGATTACATGTGATCATAAATTGAATGTATGTATGTTCATTTTACTGCAAATGTTGGCAATCATTTCAATCTTTGTTGTCACCCTGATGTCACTGCACAGTAAATGACTGTATATATTTGTGTTTTGATTAGAGAACTTTTGGACTTACAGAATGGCTCCTTACGCTCTGTGAAAAAGCATAATGGAATATTAATTTTTTGATGCTTTTAAGTTTTTTCAGGACAATATTTAATGCTTTTTGTTGACGTTTGCATAAAGGTAATTATCCATAAACACCCTACTTATAGTCTCACAGGTGCACGCTGTATCTCTTTATGGAGGCAGAAAGCATAACTGGATGATTAGATGTTGTGTGCTTTTAGCCTAGATAGGCCAACTTACAGTGAAGCCTGCTATGTTTTACAGCTTTCATCTTGGGTATTCTTTTAAGACTCCAAGAATACCCAACTAGACAGCTCGGGCCTTGTAAAGCATCACTACTGCATAACATTTTAAATTTTGAAAGAAATTCTGCTCACCATTACATATTAATGCTTACAGTCAGGAGCACCGTGTCAGCTAAGGCGAGTCAGGAGGAGCATCTTATTTCTGTTTGTTTCTATGATTTCGGATAAAGCTCACAATCATTAGTTAATACTGTTTGCTGTGACATTTGGTCAGGCAGGTAAAGCACCAGTCAAGCCAAGAAACAAACTAAAGTAAGATGCTTTAATCAGCTACAGTTTATTTTTCTAAAATTAAACCGAAAATAAAAGAAAAAAAATAGTATATATGGCAAATATGACTTAAAGTTTATGTTAGTAGCTCTGTGAGAAGGGTAGGCATAATAAGCAGTGAGCTTCAGTCTCCACATTGCCATTGCTATGTTCAGATGTATAGACTTAATATGTTTGCGGGTGTGTGATTGTACACATCTGTTTTTATCATTATTTCATTTCATTTGCAACTGCTATAAAGATCAAAAATTCACATTCAGCCTTTTTTTATTAAAAGTAATTACTTCTAATTTTTACAAAAAACAACTGATAAAAATAATATAATCATTACCTTAATGCCAGGCAAGCCACAAATGTGCAAAAATTAACCATAATGTGCGTTCTTAAGACTTTATGTTACTATAATTAAAGATATTAGATATTATTTAGGTTCACACATAATATCTGTCTTAGAAATTGTGTTCATGCTAAAATTGTTTGAGACTGTTGCATAACTACAGTATAACAAGCTCAATACCAATTTTTGGACCAGCTGTGCATCAGCATAGGGATATGTGACCATGGCCTCAGTATCGCACTTATTACAGACGTGTGAATGACTTCTCCAATACTGAGAGACATAGGGCAAAATCCAGGAAAAGGACTCACAATGAGAGACAGTGGCACATTGGCAGGCAGCAATCTGAAAAGAACAAAAGACTGCATCACGTACGGTGCCATCTGTTGTCAGTATCCTGTCACCCCAATGTGAACACAAAAGCCTCCAACTTCTCCTATTCAGTCAATTTGCAAACTAGAATGGCCGGAATTCATTGGCAAATAGCTGTGACTGAGCAGAGGACACTCCAGTAAACTAATCCCTCCGAGCACTCTGCATTTTGCAGGGAGCGGCAACCTGCCAAGACTGGCCATTGAAGCTACATAGCTATTGTGTCATTTTTAATGCAACACTGTTGTCTTTCTCCATACGAATAATGAAAGGTGGTATCTTGGCCTTTTGGAGGCATTACCACAGAATACCACTACACCAGTGATATGTCAAAGTAAGGTAGAAATCTAAATGGTTCCTTCAAATTGCAAATCAACACATTTCCATCCCCGAGCACGACAATTTTACATTTACACTGTTACACATCTTTAAAACACAACTCAATGGCCCATTTTCTACAGCTTCTGAACCTGAGAGGAATCACATTCAATGTTATTAACACATTTTGAAAAAGAGCCAAGTTTCACTGATGAAGCATAAAATGTAACAAGGGCATCACTGTGGTGTGGAACCTTTTGAATTAAATATTTAATAATTCATCTTTCAAACAAAATGAGTGTCACAAGTTCATTCAGAATTCTTTTGCTGGCAGCCCAGCGTCGCTCCTCAGTTGTGTGCTCACCTTCTTCGCCAATCACACCAATCCTTCGCTAAAGTGGTGATATGTTTAACTACTGTAAGAAGGCAGCTTATGGGGGTCTGTGCAGCTCATTATTCTGCCACTGCTGTTGGCTGTGTTTACTCACCTACGTAAGCCCAGGTCTGCCACCTGTTTTTATGCACCGCGGGAGGAGGGAATGTGTCTCCACAGTTTTTCTGATCACTAAATGTTTTGCAGTGACAATGTAAGTCCATCTCTGTGTAACCAATTACCAAAGATTGTCCCCACTGCCTGAGTCATGCTAACATATTTACTATGTCATGTTTTCATTAAGTCCAATCAGTCTCAACTCTGCCATGATGCCGATCCACCTACAGTTGGCTGATCCTGCATATCTTTTTTTAGGAACGCAGTCATGGGAGCAGATTGGTGGGCTAGACAAGTGACACGAATACTAAGAGTGCCCTCGCATTCAGTCAGTCTGCCACTCAGGGCATCCTGTCTTAATCCCTTTGCAGAGACCAGACAGAGCCTTGGCAGAGTGCATTTGAACATGGAGGTCCCTGCAGATTATTTAACCCATGCAATTATCATAATGGAGCGCAGCATAAGGTAATACGTGAATAGGAATTGAATTATCACTTGAAAGGTGTCTCTCTACCCTCTCGCTCTCCCTCTTTCCAGTATCGGCATAAGATAGCAACCTTCCTCAACTTCCCTGAAATGTGGGCACATGAAATAACATACACTGAGCATAGCACTAAGCATTCTATGACCTTTAACAATGTATCACTGTGAAAGAAGTGATGGAAAAGGTAATACAAGTCCAATTATCTAAAAAACAGCTGCACTTAGACGCATTTGTTGGGAACAAGCTGTATGCATCTAATACAACCTTCATATCCAGAATTTGTAGTTGGATGGTTAGTCATTATTTAAACTCTTAAAAGACATTTTACACACTAGTTTAATGCTTTTAAGACACTCTTGAGTCAGGCCAAGTCATTTAATAGAACTATAAAAATATTGCAGATTTGTCCCCTTACCATGTGGTCTTTCCATTCTGATCAAAAGCTTGAAATGTGTGTCATAGCAATTTCAAAACCATTTAACAAATGTAAAGGCAAACAAAATAGGCCCACCATAATTCACTAGCCAAGGCTGGAACATAGCAATCATCAGTCTATAGTGCAAAGTGGCTGGTTTGCTGATAATTATATTACATTTCTCATCAGAAACAAGAGATTGCAGTGATTGTCTGCTTCACCATAATTCCAGATGGCAGTGTGATTGCTCTCAATTTTGCCTTTCTTTTAATTTAATTCCCTTCCATCACAGACTGGAGAAAATGAGCCTGGTCATCAAAATTTGTGATGATTTTCAGTAATATTATCATGCCATCTGGGAGTGATTCTGCCCTGAGAGGGATGACAGAGGTTAAGCTCAGGTCAGAGGGTCAACTGTACCACCTCTTTTCTCATAGTTCATGATGAAGAGACCTAGATTACTATCTGTTTCCCTTCTGTGTCCAAGCAAACAAAGCTTATTAAACAGTTGGCCCTTTTAGAGATGAATGTGAATTCATCAGAACAATGGCAACAGTTTGGTTAATACATTAGTAGGATTATTTTCTATAAATAATATATTCCAGCTCCCTGTGACCATGCACAGGATAAGTGGGTATAGAAAATGGATTGACAAATATGTTGGGATCTATAGGCCAATATTGGGCGTTGAACTTTTTAAGCACATACCCTAATCTCACCCTAATCCTTAAACCTGCAATAACTAATTTTTTGACCACTTGGGGGCAACGGAAACCAGCTGCAAACGAAAGACTGACATACTATCAAGCTATAAAGTTGATATAGATGCTCCACTGCATTCACCAATTACATGCAGTTACATGCTAACATCTGGAAGCTTTTTCATTGAAAACAGCTGCCTGCTGCAGCTGAAAATGACCCCCATGAGAGTGATGAGAGTGAAGAAAACAATGAGCTGAAAGGAGCTATAAAGCTCTGTACTGAGGAGAACTGCAGATTCAGGTGATAACCCGTTACACATGCAAGTCATCATGTGTTAATGTAAAAATATTGTTAGCAATAGTAGAGATAGATAAAAGCGTTTGGTTGTATCTGCCAACTCTGCAGGGTTTTTTAGCCTATTTTATGCTCATTGTTTGGAATGTATGGCCTCTACATTTAATGTATGGTTGACTCAATCTGTCAGCTTGTTTTGATGTTTTTTGCCT
The DNA here is from genome assembly GCA_038419695.1 of Scomberomorus guttatus. Lineage (NCBI taxonomy): Eukaryota > Metazoa > Chordata > Actinopteri > Scombriformes > Scombridae > Scomberomorus > Scomberomorus guttatus. The sequence continues at coordinate 32,508,698 of CM076445.1, read as the reverse complement.
TCTAAAAGCCAAAAATCGATTAATGCAGCTTTAAGATCAAATGGAGCCAATGAAGCTTTTATATGAAAGCATTCAGAAAATCCAATTACATTGTTCTATTATAATGTTCTATTAGGCCCTGATCAGACAGAGCGCTTTTTGCAGGTTGTAAAACAGGAGCCGCACCGCACTTTTTTGTTGAAGCCTACAATTTAAAAAAAGATCAGCTTGCTGTGTCTTTTTTTAATTGTTTCTTGGCAACCGCCGAATCACCTGTCCTTAGCCTAACCGTTATTTTGCTCTGAAGTAAACTCAGATCTGTACCTTTATTTTTTTTTTAGATAGTTATTGATCATGGTAACTACGGTTGGTAAAGTTATATAGCTCGGGTATCCAGCAACAGCCACTGTCGCTGCCCAATTTGAGTCAACCGTAGATGTGAGTCGTGCATGGGCCATGTATTCAGGTATGAGCCTTGAAAGTCAACAAGAAGTCGATCGTATTTCACAAGTGATTGCATATTGTAGATTATAAAGCAAAGTATAGTAGGTTTCATGTGAATAAGCAGATGCTGGGGTCTAGCCAGTAAAGCAATCTAGCCAAATTTAAAGAAGATGTTGTTAACTGTACTGGATTATATAAAAGCATAGACCACCTTCTCACAGGCTGGGGATATATACTCTTACCAAAAATAATAACTGCTGTCTTTATTTTCATAATATAATAAAGCTGGGTATCATCAGCATAGCAATAATAAGAGTATAGGTTTGTAAAAGAAACTGTTTACGCTCACACATGCGTGACTGACATCAACAGTTAACTGAGATTGGGCAGCAACAGCCAGCACCAGTTTGTCCTCCATGATTATTGTCTCCACTGGTTGTCGCCACCACCACAGAAGGCCCACCTCTCAAATCATCTGATTGGACAATGGGAAAAAATGCAAATTATGTTGGGCGCTTTTCTGCTCTTAGTTGAAGTTTTTTCAAATCGTGGCATTCAGGGTGCTCCTGCAAAAACGCGAGGCGCATAGAGCGGAAAAACGTGAAGTGCTCAGCAACGCAAAAGCAGCAAACACAAAGCTTCACTCTCATTGAAAACAATTACCAAAAGCAGCGCCAGGCTGCTAAAAAGTGCTCTGTCTGATCGGGGCCTTGATCTGTTAAAAATAACCAAGAATTGGCTAAAATGTACTATCTGGAATCTGAACACATTCTCGCTCTTGTGATCAGTGAGCAACCAAGTAAACACTTTTAGTCAACATGAATACCTTTAGACTGCCCCTGCAGTAGTAATAGCATCTTGTACCCTATAGTTGAGACCTATTCCACCATCTCTTTTGAATAATAATGCCCTTGGCAACCATTCATTCATGAAACACTTTAACTCCACACAGAGAGAAAACACTTCAATGTAACCCACAAGTATGACCTCACTTTTATGTTTTTTCTCTTTGGACGTCTGCAGAATCAGTGACTCTAAATTATCCTTCAATAAGATTTTGCAGAATGTTTCAGGATAATCAGGATGATGCTATATTGAATCCACTGAATATGAATATTGTGGCTCTAGACAGTTTTACTTCAGCTATTTTGTCAGGATGCTCATTTTGCTTCCATTAAATTGAAAATGAAATATTGTGGCTGCAATCAGTTGTACTTTTGCATGATCAGACAGAAAAATGGACAGAAATTATTGAGATTTGGTTTCATTCAGAGCTGCATCCTCTTTGGGCATCCCACTAAGTAAAATAATATTCCACACAGGATGTTGCTAAATAAATAAACAACACCAAAACGTGGTTTGCATCATTCCTTTTTTGTGACCTAGACTACAGCGTGTTGCAGCAGTGGGCTGTAATTCTTTTTCACAGAGGAGACCAGTGGAAAGTGAGGCAGCATCGACAGCACACCCTGTTGAAAAGACTCACTAAAGGCGATTGGTGCAAAAGGTCCTCTGTTTCAAAGCATAACTCCCACAGCAAAGGCGCCAACCAGAGCCAGATAATAAGTAGAAGGCAAATAAAAAAATCAGGCTTAACAGCTACAAGACATGACAGATGTGATTATACCGTAACCAGTGTGAACATGACAACAATATATCAAGCTTTACAATGCATATATGACAGCCTGTAGTCTAAATAACCTGGACTTACCCTAGTTACAGGGATAGACACAGTTTGAAATTGGATGCAGCAGGCAAGCCAGTGACAATACTAAAATATATTTGTTGGATAACACCATCCCAAGAGAATGAAAAATGTTCAAGAAAATACTCTTTATTTTTGCTGGTCTGAGACTTGTCCTGTCAACAAAAGGGCCATCATTTCTGTTCCTCTTAAAAGAATGGAGTTTGGCTAATAAGTCAGTAGCACCCCACAGCCTCCTAGATTTATTTCCTTAACACCAGCACTGTGAGTACTGAGGCCAAGATGGGGGAGGGGAATTGCCTTTTTTTTTTCAGGTGGAGCAGAGCTGGAGAGTGTAGTGTTCTCAGTCTGCATGTCAGAATGAGACAGAAGCAGCGGCCGCAGTTATGATGAGCAAAAAAAAAAAAAGTCCCCGAGACACATGCAAATAAGCACATATACTGCAAGAAAAGATTTTTTTTTTACAAAGTGATGGATTTAAAATCCAGGAATCCAATCTTGAAGCAACACAACCAGATGGTCATACATGTAGTTATCACATCAAATTAACATCTTAACAAATCAACTCATTATTATTGGCATGTTTACATACATTAAGGCCACTAATGTGTTAATAGCTGAACAAAACATAGCAATGCTGCTGTTGTTTTATTGAACTGATTATTATTGTTAATTATTACTTACTAATTATCCTGTATTTTCATAATGTAAGACTAAGATTAAGATTAATACACAGTTTGAGTGTTGCTACATCTGATCTGCAAAAGCATATTTTGTTATTTAGGTTTCTTTGTTTTAGGGCTGTAATTAATAATCACCATTATCATTATTATCATCCAAACCCCAAAGATATTAAATTTACTATCATATGTGACAAAGAAAAGCAGAACATTTTCACAATTGAGAAGCTGGAACAAGTGAATGTTTCAATTTTCTTTTTGAAAAATAACAGAATTTGTTAATTTTTAAGTTTTTTGTAAGTTTTTTCAGCTCTGTTTTGCCTTTTTTGAGGCCATTTTAAAGGATGATACTGGTACTATTCTGGTAATATTATTATAATATTCTAATAGTGAACAACTAATACACTATTTACTCCTGGTAGCGTTTTCTAAAAAACTACAGTTTGTAGCTAGCCTTTGTTATTTGTGACCTGCTTTTAAAGATTTTTTGTGTGATATAACAGAATGGGCTTTGGCCTGTGTGTCAGAGAGGGAATCTGAGAGAGAGAAGTTGGAAAATATTGAGAGACAGACTAAGTCAGCATCGGTTTTGGTTTTTGCCTGGGATTTTTTGATGAAAAATGCAGGATATTACCAACCCCATTTTTTAACATACTCTCTTGTTTGTTAGCTAGCTTAGGTCCTTATATATTGTATATACTATATATGCTAATATATTCATTAGCCCTCAAGATCCGTGTCATAATTTTAAACACTGACACAACAAATCCGTTTATCCATCTGTATCTCCCAGGCACCTTTACTGCACAAAGGCCTTGTAAGATCCAGATGGCCTGTGAGGTTACAACATGAGCACAAACGAGGTTAAAAACAAGACATGCAACAAACGTATGCAAATGTAATGAATCAGTAATGTGTTGAATGAATTAGCCAGATGACATTCAGTTCATCAGACAGCCTTCTTAGTGGTCACAGGCTTCTTCCTCCATCAGGAGGCCAGACTTGCCAGATTCATATCACTTCATATTTTAACCACTTCAATCATCAATTTCACACTGACTTGATCAACTGCGAAAGTCAGTAATTGTCTAATAAACAATTTGACTTAATTTGTTTGGCCTTTGTTGAGATGCTTTTCTCCCCGCAAATATTACAATACATTATGAGATAAATAAACCTATTTTCATGCCTTTTCCATTGATATTAGTGATTATAACATATTATTACATTTAATTTAAGAATATAAACTAAAGTCCTGCTATTCGGGGATGTAGGAGGTGAAGGATTTGTGCTCCCTGAGGGCATATTAAGCAGAACAGGGTTAATAACATATCAGTATAATGCTCTTGTGCCACACACGACATGAGCTTGCTGCTGAACATGTGACTTTTTTGTCTGAGAGTGAAAGCGCAAATTGAGATGTTTACTTGTTGTCACTTGAATGTGATAATGCCACCGTACATAAAACAGTCCAAATCTCCCCTTAGAACTCTGAGGGGAAATGGTAAATATGCCAACAAGCTAAGATGTGACTGCAAAGCAATTTTATTAATAATGAAACATTTCTTGTACATTTTCATCCTCATAGATGTATTGTCCTCCTCTATTTGATGACTTCCTCTCATGAGACAATGAAACAGAGACATAAGGTGTTACCTGATTTCTTGATTTGTAGACACTAAGTTCTTTAGGTCTTTGCATCTGCCAAGCTTGCTTCCCTGGTGTGTGGGAATGTCCAAGCTAACACATTTTGCTAGTTGGTGTAGAATGTCTCATGCTTGCAGTGCACAACACTGACATACTCTAATCATCTGACATTCTAATTTAAGTGCCCTGAAATGCTTTATATTACAGTCTCCTTGCTATGCGCACCCTGATTGAGACATATGTTAGCCTAGTACTTTTCCAACAAACTCATTATAACAAATGAATCTGGCAAATCACAGTGGTGTCAGACATAATGCCAGTGGCTTCTGGTGCACAAGCAGAAAAGTAAAGGGTGGGTGTGTTTTTATGTTGCTGGCAGGATTTTAGATGTAAGCAGCAATTGCTTTCAGTGGCTCTGAATACATGCTGAGCGTGCCTGGATGAAATTAATCCAAGCAGTGTTGCACCAACAGAGAGGAAGGGTTTTTGAAGCTTTTTTTTCTGCAATATATGTGCATTCTTTTTATATAATGAGGGATTCTGTTCTAATAAATGTATTCAGATAAGATGTTTTATGAAGAAGGCATGTAGCCAAAACTATAATTACATTCCAGTAGAAATGTAAACAGAGATGTTTTATTGACAGCTGATAATCTCTATCAGTGTGTTTGTCATGTCTGACATTTTCTTCTCTTAGGTGGTAGTGCAGGGCTGTTGTAATTCCAGCCAGACAAAATGAGCTCCTGCCAGTGGGGGGCCTCATTCGATCTGATTCCCCAGCAGAGGCTCGTCTCTCCACAGCCTCCCTACACTAAGTGACAGCCTGGCTGGTGTAAAACCAAGCCACATGTAGATTAATTTCTACTGATTAAGTCAGCCACTCATCCTCACCAGAGAACAATTCCACCTCAGTTAACAATTTTTACAGTTTAGAAAACACCTGTCATAATATGCTCATTTCTTCTTGCTCGTGGGTTGACAAAAAGAGACGATTAACAGATAGCTTGAGTTGGAAGAGTTGGAAAGAGACAAGGAGAATACTTGAAGCTAAGGACCCAGTACTCTAGGTTAATGTTTTTTGCAATAGGTGTCTGCATCATTTAATAGCACGGCTTGACACAACGCTGTCACATTTAATCATTTCACAGCATATACTGTTTGGAATACTATATGTATTGATTTATTTGTAGGTTACCGTCTTTGTGGGAAGCAGATAATAAGGGGTGATAGCAACCCATCAACACTGCTGTGTGGAAGTGGGAGGTACGGGCTGTACTGTATGTTTGAATGTCTTGGTCTATTTTTATCTTGAGCACACACAGGCATATTCCTAGACACTTTGGCTGAATGGGCTAATCTAATCTAATTTAATCTAATCTAAGATAACACAGTAACAAGTTTCTTGTTAGACACTTGATTTGGGAGATAATAAATTCTGCTAAAGTTATGCAAGGACAATATCAGGCCTCTTCCCACTCGTGAATCACGCAGGATTTTTAGTGCGATAATAAATTGGATTGTGATGAAAAGTAAACAACACTGCAATGCTGCTTTCAATAAAGAAATATTAATCATGAATTAATGAAAAATGCTGCTTTTGAAACCCCAGGAAATAAACAGATAACATGTTTCAAAAGCAATAAACAGCTAATAAAATGTCGAGACTGTGAAAAAAAACCCTCATTGTTTTATCACTGTATAACATTTATCAGTGACTATAAATGATATATTGTTGTGTTTTACATCAAGATATGAGATTTCTATTTGTTTGCAAGTATATGACAAACATAGGTGTGTACTGTGCAGGGCCACATTCATTGAAAGAGTGTAATGCTTTGGTATCAGACATTTGTCTTGACTTGAAACTAACGGCTTTCCGTGACATCGGTAGATTGTAATATTTCTTTTACAATTTTAATGGCACGGGCTTTGTGTATTAAATAATTCCTAGCTACAGATTCCAATGAATAAGGGGCTTGCAAGGAATTAACAGGTCTTGCTCAAATGGGAGACAGATGCTAAGTTTCATTTTTCATTTTTAGGTCTCGAGTGTAGATGCATCAGCTTCTATGAAGTCTGGAAATCTGGGACAATCCAGTGTTAGGGAGCTAACAAAAAGCTTATAATTTTCCACAGATGGGCAGTTTTGACAATTAACTGAAGCTGTCAATTCATCTCTTGCTCTCATCCGTTCTTCATTCTTTATACAGTATATTGCACTCTATAAATAGATTAGTGCTGCACTTAATGATTATTTTCATTTTTAATTTGCTGATTATTCTATCAATTAATCATTTTGTCTATAATATGTCAAATAACCCATTGACTCTAGTCATATTTTTCTTTTTTTTTTCTTTTTGTTGCAGAGAACACAAACAGCGGATGAACTATGAATGCTGAACACAATGATCTCCTCCCTCCAGCGCCAGACAATGAGAGGTCGTAGGCTGAAGGGGGCGCTGTCCAACCCCCTCTTTGTGCTACTTTTGGCCCTTCAGATCCTGGTGGTGGCTGGGCTGGTTCGTGCACAGACCTGTCCTTCTGTCTGCTCATGCAGTAACCAGTTCAGCAAAGTCATATGCACCCGTCGCAGCCTACGGGATGTCCCAGATGGCATTTCCACCAACACTCGCTACCTAAACCTCCAGGACAACCTCATCCAGGTCATCAAGGTGGACAGTTTCAAACATCTGCGCCATCTGGAGATCCTGCAGCTGAGCAAGAACCATATCCGCAGCATTGAAATTGGCGCCTTCAATGGGCTGGCCAGCCTCAACACCTTGGAGCTCTTTGATAATCGGCTCACAACAATCCCCAATGGAGCATTTGAGTACTTGTCCAAGCTGAAGGAATTGTGGCTTCGGAACAACCCCATCGAAAGTATACCATCCTATGCCTTCAACCGGGTCCCCTCTCTTCGAAGGCTGGATCTAGGTGAGCTCAAACGTCTCTCCTACATTTCTGACGGAGCTTTCAAGGACTTGAGCAATCTGCGTTACCTGAACCTGGGAATGTGCAACCTCAAGGAGATCCCCAACATCTTACCTTTGGTTAGACTTGAAGAGCTAGAAATGTCAGGAAACCAGCTGTCTGTTATCAAGCCTAGCTCATTTACAGGATTAGTGAATCTCCAGAAGCTGTGGATGATGCATGCCCAGATCCAAACCATTGAGAGGAATTCGTTTGACGACCTGCAGTCACTGGTGGAGCTCAACCTGGCTCACAATAACCTTACCTTTCTACCACACGACCTCTTCACACCATTGCATCGCTTGGAACGGGTTCACCTCCATCACAACCCCTGGAACTGCAACTGTGATATCTTGTGGCTCAGCTGGTGGCTGAAGGAGACAGTACCTGCCAATACCAGCTGCTGTGCCCGTTGCCATAGTCCTACAGTCTTTAAAGGTCGCTACATTGGAGAATTGGACCACAGCTATTTCCAGTGTGATGTTCCTATCATTGTGGAGCCACCCAGTGACTTGAATGTGACAGAGGGCATGGGTGCCGAGCTTAAATGTCGTACAAGCTCCTTGACATCCATCAGCTGGCTTACACCAAATGGGTCATTGGTGACACACGGGGCTTATAAGGTGCGCTTGTCTGTGCTCAATGATGGGACACTCAACTTTACTAGCGTCACAATGCAGGACACTGGGACTTACACCTGTATGGTTAGCAACACAGCAGGCAACATTTCTGCCTCTGCTGTGCTTAATGTCACTTCTGTGGAAAACAGCGGGGTGACCTATTTTACCACAGTCACCGTGGAGACCATTGACACCACAGGGGATGATATCCAAACGCCACTTCCCCCATTTGGCTGGGTGTCATCCTCAACAACAAAAGGTACTCCTGTCTCAACACGGACCACAGAGCGGACTTATACCATTCCAGTTCTTGATCTGGATGGAGAAGGAGCTCTCAATGGCCTGGATGAGGTGATGAAAACCACCAAGATTATCATTGGCTGCTTTGTGGCCATCACGCTTATGGCTGCTGTTCTGCTGGTTATTTTCTACAAGATGAGAAAGCAGCATAACCAGCAGGATTCTGATGGCCCTGCCTCCTCCATGGAGGTCATTACTGTTGAAGAAGAGCTTGCAGGTGTCGCTGCCATGGAGAGACACCTATCGCTGCCTCCACTGGAGCACTACAACCACTACAACACCTACAAGAGCACTTATCATCATCCTCCTATGCTCAGTACCATACACAGCTCAGCCACACAGGAACCTTTACTGATTCAAGCCTGCTCAAAAGACAATGTACAAGAGACCCAGATCTGATCTTGCATTTGAATCCAGTTTCAGCAGTTTCATACTTGGAGTACAATGGACCAAAACATGAAGATAAAAGAAATCAAAATGACATTAACTTGACAGAGTTGATGTTGATAAATCAGCATTTGGCAAAGGGACGACATATGATACTTTAACAAGTGTCTTTACAAAAACAAAGATTATTTATTAAAAAGTATGTCTAGTGGCTAAATGAAGAAAAACAATTTGTGATAGCTTTTTAGCTCATTTTATTTCTCTCTCTCTCTCTCTGTGTGTGTGTGTAATACTGCACAAGGGAAAGAATGGTTTACTTAAAGTGAATATGAAATGTATCAAATGCAGCCACACCATAGAAATTGGCCTTATACTAAAATTAGTGCCATTAAAACATTAATACGTTTTTGTGAAGGGCATTGCATACCTTGTCTAAATTAGAGGTCTATGAAGACATAAAATGGGTTTATTTTCATAGCTATCACATTCTAGCTGCCACTCAGCACAAAATTAGATCTTTTAATGACAAAGCTCCTGATGATATCACAGTGAAGCCAGCATGCCTGAAGAGCAAAGCAGCCAAATGAGTAAATGTGCATTTCCCCTGTGGCTCCTAAAAAGCAGCCATACATCTTTCACTTTAATTAAGATTAAGTTCTCGCTCCCACAACTCCCTCTACCTTTTCTTTACTACTTCTTTTCCTTCTGCTCCTCCTCTCGTCTATTTCTGATTTCTGGTGTCTGCTGCTGCCTCTCCACTCTCTTTTCCTCAGTGTCCTCTTGCTTCTTTGATTTTCTCTCTGTCACTTAGCTCAGGCACGTTCCTCACCCCTCGCCATGTCTCATTTGTCTCGCTTTATCCGCAGGCATGTGACGCACGACGGCAGAATATTGCTTGGGAAAATGAAGGGGAGCATAAGGCTGCAGTCTGTAGCCTCCCTGTTAACCCAGTAATGATCTACGTCCACTCAGTGTCGCGTTACCTTGCCATCACCCCAGGGTCACACAAGCTCGGGCGCTGATAGTCCATCTGTTAGTACAGATAAAGAGGCAAATGAGGCTGCTTTGTAATGTAGTGTGACCCTGTCAGACTAACGCAGACGGGGCAAACATAGTCAGTGAAGCAGCTAGGAACCTGCAACAAAATAAGGGGAGATGGGTTATAGCTCATTAATCAGTATCAGCAGTTCATTTGCAGACTAACAGAGGAAAGCTGATAACAAAACAGCATGAGACTTTTCCACTCTCCCTGTGCCTAACATCTAACAGGGGGTAGAGGCCTTTGATATTGAAGCGACCCCTGCTCAGTCTCATTTTTGTCAGAGAAAAACACACACACTTTGATGTTGCATCATTTATAGACCATCAAAACATTGTCTCTCCTGTAGTCTGTTTACGCTTTGCTTTTTCATTTAGTCTTTCAAAGAGGAAGGCTTAAGGAAGGGTGAGGCAGGGATGAAACGTGAAGAACAGTGGGTGGGGGGTGGAACAGACCCACAATGGTCATGAGGGGTCTTCAAACAGAGATATTGCAGATATGAAGGGAGAGGAGTGAAAAATAGATAAGAAATAAGGAGGCAAAACTAGCCATCAGACTGTCGCCATGGAAACAGTGACCTTGTACAGAAAGTAAGAAGAGGTAGATATGCCTTTCGCTTTGGTCTCTGTGCAACAAGCATATTTTAATTTCCCAGTGGTGATTTCAAAAATGGAACTGATTATTGACAAGACAGGCCTAATGGAATGTATATTTACCGATGGGTTTAATGGGATTTGAGCCGCACATAACGTTACCTTTGCAGAGCACCACACGGTTTCAGTTATTTAAATGAAATAAATCACCGCATGATGTGAAAAATTGAACAATTTAACTGTCCACAGTTCTACTCGCCTTATTGATTTTCATCTCCATGAAGACAGCTACCATAGCTTAGAGTACGATCATAGTAAAGCACTGCTGCTCACAAAATCATACGCCTCTGATCAGTCAGTCCCCCAAATGAATTCATTCATTTTTCCACAATAATGGTGGCACGGTGAACAAAGTTGGTGGAAGGAAAATATACATCTAAAGACTGGCCATGTCTCGTGAGGTAGAGACAGGTGAAACTGTAAATGGAGCAAGAACAATTGAAACAGAAACCTATTCATTATCAGCCTTTTATTGGGTGTTTGGAATGAAGAGAACAGGACCGTGAATGGTATCACCACTGAGTGAATCATTCTTTCCCTTTCCACTGTTTTCTTTTTCAATGCTCAATTCCTTTTCAATGCTTTTGGTGGCTTAATGATTCAATGTTGATGCTGGCTACAGTGAAAAAAAAAAAGGTTGAGATTTTTATATATATATACATATATATATTTGAGAACGAGGGTTGTGAGTTATTCAGAATGAATGGAATATCTCTGTATTGGTATTTACTTGAGCAGGATGGCTTTACATGGGGAGATATTTGAGTGCCAGAATGAAATTAAGACGGACGTGCAGAATGTGGGACATGAAATACCAGCAGAGTGAGCTTGATTTTTGTGCAAAACCCTTAGCCAAGGTGATAAAATTCTTGTGTGTTATTCTGCCAACTGTCTATGTATGGGGAGGGTTACTGTATGTGGGAATATTCTCTCTCATTTTTGGAGAGAATAATCATCAAATGGTTAAATTTCTACAAAAAAAAATATTTTCAAAAACATGATGCAAAAAAAAAAACTTCAGATCATAATTTTACATGTGCTTCAATTGTTAAAAAAAATGAAAAAAAGCTAAACAAAAACAAGAAAAAAAAAAACAAGAGACTGTGCTTGTAAGGAGTCCAACTAATTTCTCTGAGGATAATGTTCAATTATTGATACCTGAGATTGTAGTTCATACTGTACATGAATACAAATAAAAATTGCAATTCTTTTTTTTTCCAATAGATTTCACTGGATGTATTATTCACAGAGATGTTGTCACCATTTTGCTGTCTTTGTCCCATTTATACATGAACACGCGTATAGAAATATTCAAACAAAAAGGATTACTAAGCAGCTTGCAGAATGCTGAACTGAGAAGAATGTGCTGTGAAGAAATGTACTGTAGCTTATTTTATGAGGTCAGATGAGGGAAGTGGATCTCTCTGAGGGGAAAAGGAAGTGATCTTTCTGTATTATATATGGGAAGTCCTATTCTTTCATCTAATTTGAATCACTCTATCCGTCTGACAGAATTATTTGATTCAAGTGGCCAAATTTGAGAATATCATCGCCAATAGCACAATAGGCTATTCCTGCTCCCTTCACTGACTCAATATGATGAACAAAGAACCTCACAGAACCTTGGAGAACGCTGTCACAGTCAGAAAAACAGTGTCTGCACTACCCTCACTTGCATTTCAAACTTACTTAATGTTAAATCAATTACGCTGGATCTGTGCTGGAAATAATCATGATTCACATTAAAAAAAAAAATTAAAAAGTACAGCAATTCAGTGAAGAGGCTGCTTTTCATTATGACATCCACACTACCCAAATAGCACAAAATGGCTCACAGTCACAATTGCCTCTGGGATTGCTCCATTTCATTCACAAAGTGCTTGATGGCTGCCCAGCGAAATGTTGTGAGGCAATTGGTGCAGGCTTCATTCAGACACTTATTGGTATGTATGGTCAGCCTTGAATGTCCAGTCCAACAAAGGGATCGTTAATTCATTCGCTAACCGATCAGTTTATCCAAGAGGTGACACATTCAGCCTCTATGAAATGATGTCGCATCTAATTCAGGAACTGAGCTGTAATCTCATTAATTTACAGACAGTTATAGTATATACACCATACGTGGGAGATGGAGTATTTTCACAAGCAGTGAATCAGTGGAGCATTTGTTTTCTGTGGGGCCTGTGTGGGTTTAGAATTGTGAATGTGACTATTATTCCACACGCCTTTATTTTTCAGTACATTTGACGTCAGTGTTAGCACGTCATACTCTGATCCAGAAATGGCAATTTCCAGTACTTGTGAGAACAGTCTGACGAGGAGGAAAGAAAAGGAACAAAACAAAGAACGCAGACAGCTCCTCTGAGGCTATGTGCAATGTGTTCATATGCTGGTGTGAAGCACTGGTTATCTAAAACTTGAGAATCAGCTGCAGGACTGCACTGCATTCACGAACTATACTGAGAAAAAAATAACACCCGGAAAATAAACAATATGGTCATTTGTTACATGGATATCTTGAATTGTGTCCACTAATAGGTCTGCTGTTCGTCAATAATCAAGTCTTAGATGTTGAAGGTTCCTGTTGCACCTCAATACACAGCACAAGTGTCAACAACACACAGAGCAGCCTGCAGTGGACTTTTTCAACCAGATAAAAGGAATACAGGAACTCTTAATGAATAGCATACAACAAAAACAAGACAAGGGATGTGTTAGTGTGACCATGTTGCTATGGGGAATAGGTTAGTAAAAAAAAAAAAAAAAAGCAGAAAAACAAAATAGCAAGTCCACTTAAGACTCATTAAATAGCAAGATATTGCATGATGTTTTGTACCAAGCCAGCGTCCTGATGTAGGACTAGATGCTGTTTCACTAGTTTTTTTATCTCAGTACCATCTCTCACTGAGGGTTTCTTTCATCTGTCTTCCAGAAAACGGTCAAATGTCCCAGGAGTTTATCCATATACTAAGACATAATTAATAAGATAAAAATGATTTATTACAACACTTGCTGGTCAAACTCAAACCCTTAAACTAAACCAGGTAATTTGTTAGCATTCAAAAAAACTCAGCGCATATTATACATTATTATCATAGTTATGATAACAGTTATGTTATCATGATATTCTATGATATTCACACTTTCTTCTAGTGTGATCTTTCCAGTTTTTTCAACTGTAATCTTTAATATCTAAAAAAAAAAAAACATGTACAATTACAGGCCTTTCTGTCCATTTTCAATGCTCATCACTGACCTCTTCTGTTCAGGGATGTTTAACCCATGTAGGTGGAGGCCTAGTGGGAAATGGAGCGTGTTGAAAGCTGATAAAAACAGAATCATTGAATAAAGAATAACATTAATTAGTTTTTTTTTAAAATTACCATCTTTAGAAATGGGATACACCTCACAATACACTGTTTTTTTTGGTATTTGCATGATTACAATGTCAGTGTGATTTTCTTACTTCTGGAAGAGAACCTCTAAGTTCTGGTACAATTTGGCTCTCTATTCTCCTTTGAGGCAGGATTGTACATCTCTGAACAATTAATTAATTATTTTATCCTAAGCTACCTGATGGTGCATTTCCACATGCGCTGCATATGAGCCAACAGCAACAATACCTGCTGTGCCAAAGCAGTGGTCTCATCAAAATAAAAGAAGGAGTCTTCCTTTTCAGCTGCAGTCTGTCTATGGAGAGTATAATCTATGTATATATATATGTGTGTGTGTGTGTGTTCAGGGGTTATTTTCATCATGGCAAAGGCCAGTTTATACTTCCAAACAATTTGCGGCATTCTTAATAAAGGAGCTTTACTGCGTTCTTCTGGAGCGTGTCAGGAGTGTGGCGTGAGACCACTGTCAAGCAGACTTGGTAGTATATGACAAAACAACTGCTGCATCCAGCTTAAAATCTTAATAAACACTGAAATGCTGCACAACACTTTTTATACTTCTTTGAGGCAGGATTGTAAAAATAACAGGACTGTACAAATAAATCATGACAAGGTATTGCATCTGGCACTGTGTGTGCTTGAACAGCCCCTTGTCAGGTTGTCAATGTCAAAGCCCCTTAAAGCAGCGAACATACTGCAGGTACGGTGCTTGAACATTGCTCTAAAGGGACAAAGAAAGGGTGAATTCATTATTCTGTAGCCAAGAGAGCTCTACACTAATCTAAATATGTAAACAGCATAATTGCCGCTGCTTGTTCTTTGGTTAAAAATTAGAGACATTCTATATTCTAATTTTTCAGGTCTAAGTGCAAACGTCCCCTTTAAGAAAATCTCTGCTCAGGGAGCCTAGTTCTAAGAGAAGACAGCCAGGTTAAACGGACCACCAGCAAGCTGTGAAACAGATGGTTTCCCACTTGACTGCTGTTGTCTATAATCAAGCATCTAATAACACCTGTTACACATATGAAAGGCAGACAGAGAGAGAAGGTGAGGTTGCCAACCAGTAGCATGCACAGCCTGAAAGGTGTGGGGAGGAATAATCCCCTAAAAGGGCAATATCTGGACTGTGCTGGTGGCTCAGGCACAAACCATGTAACTGCATCGTCTTGGTTGTAATCAGCCATGGAAGCTTGGTTGCTTGTTGCATCCCTTCTCTCTTATTATCCAATAAATAAAAAAAGCATCACAGTCAAGTATAAAATGCTTAGGTTTCCTTTTTTTCACTATGACATGTGCATCCTGTTTTATGGTAGAATGCAACATACTGACTTTACACTGGGATTCATATATAATCCAGTCTAAAAGTGTATACAAAAGGAAATGCAATTAGAAGCTGATCAATCAAAGTAGAATCTCTGTTTGGTGAAGTAGTTTCTCTTTACTCTTTTTAGCAACTAACCCATATATTGTGCATTTAAGATAAGAACCAACTTAATTTGTATTTGTTTCTCTGGATATTATTACTAAATTATTCACAAAATATCTAGTGTTTGTATTCAGTAGCTGAAGTTTTCACTTTCATCCACATACACCACTATTCTTTCAGTAGAAGTCAATGTGAAACACGGTCGGCAAAAATTGTGTTTTCAGGCACTGATAGTTGTCTCTCAATATAATTTGGCATCTCTCACAGTTTTGGCAGCTTGTATGCCCAAAGTAACTGAAGACATTTGTCTGCACAGACTGGATAGAAGAAGAAGCCAAGTGTCTCATGATTTTATGGAGAAGAGGAAAAAATTCACGTGGCCTCACTGTGATTGTGTGTATGTGTGTGTGTGTGTGTGTGTGTAAGGGAGAGCAGATGCTATTTTATTTGGTTTGATTAATATGCTAGTTAATGGGTAATTTATTACAATATCTAACTGAAGCACACGGCTGACAAATGTTTATTTGGGATTCCAACTTTATGTCACAGCAGATTTTTTGAGTTGTTCAGTTATTACTATTATTGCATCATTTAGTTTTGTTCAGTTACAGCTGGACAGGAGCTCAGTGTTTTTGGTTATAGGCCAAAACAAAACAAGAGAACTCAGTATTGGAACCTATATGGTCTATAATGGCAGGTAAACAGTGAAATAACAGTGGTCACTATGGAGCTGCAATTATGAGACAAAAAGTGGCTGCATGTTGCTTTGATAGCAGATAATCAAGCGCTAAGTTCCACCTACTGCAAGACTGATGCTACAACAAATAATCCAAAAGTAGATTTGTGTGAATTGGCAGTGAAAGTGATACTATGCTGATACATGCCTGTTCAACTCATGTGGGATGAAAATCTCAAATATATGTTGCAGCTCCAGAAATGAGCTCTCCTTGAGAGAGAGAGAGAGAGAGAGAGAGAGAGAGAGAGAGAGAGAGAGAGAGAGAGAGAGAGAGCTTAGAAGCAACATGCTGATGTCAGTCAATGTTGCCCTTTGGGTTGGAAGAAGACATCTGCTTTCCTTAATCTGTAGTAGTGTGTGTGGTTGTTACTACAAAAAGCACTAACAGGCAAAGTCTGACAAGCTGAGTATCATCTGATAAAAATATAATCATTTTATATATTTAGGACATGTCAAGTGATAAGCACAAAGTGCATTCCTAAAGAAGGGAAATAAATATTACAGTTTTAACTGACTTCCATTCCAATATTTCATATTAGATATATTATAACATGTTTTCTTCATCTACATATTCATTTTTTGTTGGTGTTTTTACATTACAGTATTTTTTTCAGTTTATTCTACACATAACTTTAAGATTTGATTCTAAGCTATTCCTCAGCTTGTTATTTTTATATGCAAACCAACAGAGCAAACAATGCATATTGTTAAATGGCATATAGAGGACAGCGTAGCAATTATTTCCCTGGCTTGTATCTAAATCAGAATTGCTTTATTTTACAGAACACAAGGGAAGAAACTGACCTGACTAATTGGTGCTGACAAATTGGGAGCGACTTACACAAGACAAGACTGACACATTCAGGGGGAACAAACTGTAACAGGACCTCACATGCTGTGCAGACGGGTCAGACTGTCAAGTAGCAGTTTAAACATAAATACATCAAGAAGCCTACGCACAGTACATTTGAGACTGAAATAAATCTCATTGTGCTGGTGTTGCAGCACTGGCATAGTTTCAAGCAGCACTGGCACAGTCATAAAAGTGCACTGTGCATCCACTGTAGGTTGACATGTAGGAAAAGCTGCATAAAGAGAGAGAGGGAGGGAGAGAGCACTATGATGTAACAGCTGTGGATGTAGGTGTAGTGCAAATGTAGAAATGTTTAGCTGATTAATCATTTAGGTTATTTATCAACGAGAAATGTAAAAAATATCCTTTGGCACCACCTTCTCAAATGTGTCTGCTGCTTTGATCTGCTTAGTCTGCTGTAAACTGAATATTTTGCTGTCAGTTGGACAAAAAGAGCAATTTGAAGACATCACCTTGGGCTGCGGTAAATTTTCTGACACTTTATAGACTAAATAATTATTTGGTTAATTGACAGATGAATCGATAATAAAAATAGATGCTATCTGCAGCCCTGACTAGGGGTGTACATTTGGCCACAGTGCATGTTTGGGGCTGTATGGTTGTGATTTTAACAGTCTTCCACAGCCGGTAGAGAAGTGTGATGCTGCCGCAGTGGCGACTGCTGTGAGCTCAGATGCACCAGAAGTGTCTCATAATAAACAGGTGGTTACCTGCGTTGGGAGTGACGGTTGGCAGTGGCAGCAATATTCTCTGCCCTTTTCCGTGCTTTGATGAGCTGGCAGCCGGCGACACGACTGTTCAACCGTTCAAATGACAGGCTGCTGCTTCACTCTGGCACCTCTGATCTAAGAGCGCTAATCTAACAGCAATGACCACCAGATCCTCCCGATTGTTTATGTCATTACGATGGCAAAGCCAAAATGAATTATCGATCAGCAGTCCTGCTCTTACATACTTGATAAATGCCAGACTATTGGTTCAGTAAACTGTATACCAATAGTTCATATGCAAGGTTAGCAACAGAATGATAGAAACACTGACTTACAGTCCTGCTGACCAGAGAGGACAGTTCAGTGTTTATATCCCTACTGCCAACTTGTTTTTGAATGTACTATTCAATATTAATATTCCCAACATTATTCATGATCTGAATGGCCGAAATATGAAAGGTTATGGAAGAAAGCAAAAAGACAAACTAAATTTCCAGATATAGAAAGAATGTAGAATAGCTAAAAGTATATTGCATTGACTCTTTTTTCTGCTCCTCTGGAAGGACATCTGGCCCTGATGGCAAAAGCCCAATCATCTATACTGTATATGGACTTACGCCAGCCTTATGAAATGTCCAGGAGGGCCCTGCCTCAGAGTCTCAGAACACACTCTGTCTTTTAAAGGAATTAAAACATTTGAGAAATCGCCCAGCCTTGTCGAAGACTTTAAAGGAATCTGTAAAATCTCCAAAATCAATTCAGAACCTGGCAGGCAGCTCGTGTTCAGATGTACTGTAGCACAGTGGTAATATGAAACTGTGATGTGCATTCTGCACAATCTACAGCTATGCCACAGCAGTTGGGATGAAGAACAAAGGATTACAGACAAGACAAGTCAATAAAGACAAGATGGTATAAAGCCACACTTTGCAGTGGTCCTGGGTTGTTAGAAAACAAAAGCCGAATCAGCCTTTTAGCAGGTTAATCCACTGTACTTCACATATTGATTTAAATTTAACTGACTTATGTTAAACTAAACATGAACTGTGTTCTATGGCCTAGAGACTACTGCATTTGAACACATTTATGGGGTAATTGGCTAAACTGGGACCTCAGTTTTTCCTACTTTTCTGCTATATTAATTATTAAAAGAAGAGTATTGATTCAGAGATCTTATCCCATCTTTTATACTATATATTATTGCCATAAACAGTTCATGAACAGATGGATTTTGAGGCTATGGTGGTATAATGTTGCATGGTAAAAGACATATTACTTAATACTGTAACACAACAATGTTTAGCTTTTGTAAGCACATTGCAGTTGCTGCAGTAAAAGTGTCCTTCCCTGCATTACACACACAATTCCAGCAGAATTACTGACGCAACTTATATCAGGTATCCTATTCACTGACTATTAAATATTGTTTTTATGTAAACATTAATATTCTAATGCAGGCATGAGCTGTTGCCTAGCAACAGTTGCTGTAAGTGGAAGAAGACAGACAAGTGGTGAGAGGACAGACAATGAACAGATTTTTTTTTTTTTAATAGTTAAGGAATTCATGGAATATCAAAAAACATGTTCAGTTTTTAGCAACAATATTTTACAACAGATGACAAACTGGGGGCAAAATCCTGCAGGAAATTATTATGGTTGAACACAAAGAAGAATTGGTAAAACATATTTTATTTTGAACAAAAAACAAAAATGACATTATTAACAACAGATAACATTAAAAGAAAAACAAAGTGTTCCAAAATCAACATGGATCATTTTGACCTCCTTTACAAAGATTCGGGGTGGTGACATAAACAAACTCACATTGCAGGTGAAGAAATTGCCTTTGATAAGGGCACCAGGTATGTTTAAAGATCCTGAAAATGTAGTGTACATTTTCCTATTGGTGGTGAAACGTTAACATTGTGTATCATAACCAGACTTCACAACCATTTTCCCCCATCTAGGTAACAACATTTCCACATGAAATTAAATGACGCATCATACGGCTCTCACACACACTGCCAACAACTGAGAAACTATGTTTAAAGATCCCCTTCAGGCATGTTTTAAGATGTATATGAAATACTCTACTTTGAATACTAATATGTGTCTACTGTGGTTTCTCCACCAAAAAAAAGTGCAATTAATCTGGTTAAAATCCTTAAAATGGCATCTACTCCTTTCCAGTAAACATGCAAATGTCTGTTCTCAGTGTTTGTGCACTGGAGGCTTCAGGTTTTCACATCACGCTTGTATAAGTTGAATTCTGGACCAGGATTGGCTCCAAATTAGTTGTGATGTCAGAAATCCTGCTTGTCGGTGCATGCCTTAAACTCAGATTTTCACTGAGCGCCGAGAAACTTTTCCCCCTTCAGCAGACGAATGTGAAAAACCTTCCAGAAATCCTTCTAGTGTCAAACTCTTCACATACATCATTCTGCTCAGTGAAGCTCAAACATCCAACTGTAGGAACAAGAAGCGAAACACATTTCTGAGTGAGGGGGGAGTTTAAGGAATACATAGATCATCAATAAATGAAATGTTTTTGATTAAATGTCAGAATTAAAATATATATATGGTGAATCTTATACACTATTATCCACTTTAGGGTTCATAAAGTTTATTCATATATATCATAAAGTTATTTCCTTGGAGCTTACTTAAGTGTGGCTAACTCAAGTAATTAATAGTTTAATAAACTTTTAGCTTATGCATGAGTAATTTAATTCCATTACAATTTAAAGAAAATTACTAATTGATTAGATTTTCAGAAAGCCTACCACACACAGTGTATACAAACACTACATTGCAAACACACACTTAATAATTTAAATGGGGTAATGTCTACCCTGTAGATGTGTCTTTCTCTGACAGCTCCATGCTTTTAAAATGTTTTGATGTGAATGATGTGACTCTTATCAAGGAGGATTTGGGCTGAGGATTTGTAGAGATATATCCTTAACTGATTGGTTAAATAACATACTTTTTTACAGTCCCCTTACATCCTTGGAAAACATGCTTTAAAGTATGCTGACATTAAATAAAATGGAACATGCCACTCAGGATATACTGTATGCCACTACTGTAAATCCATATGTACTGATACCAAAATAATCCTTTCAAAGCAAGAGAGAGAAGCCGTGTGAGTGCACAGGAGGAGCAGGAGTGAGGGAAGAGGAGAGTGGGATCAGAACTCAGTGTTCACCTCCAGAGTTTGGAGTAAGCACTTTCCTTGTGCTAAATTCTGGAGTCCTGCCAAGCTCTAACCAAAGACCTCATCACCTATTGAAAGGATTACATGCCTTGACATTTTGACATTTGTATACATACAAATTACATTCCCCCTTTCTTTCTTAGTAGTTTTTTTTTCCTGCCACGTGCACATGCAAACCTGAGCTTCAGTATGATCACCTTGAGAAAAAACTGTACTGCAATGCCTTCATGGTCCTCTTCTTAAATTTTGGATAAGCCTGGAAATAAAATATTATTAGAATATTATTATATTAGTAGTTTCTTAGAATCCACACACTTAGTGGTATCAGCTTACAGGTTGATGTGCTCCTTTTTATTACCTCTGAGAGGATCAATTGTCTTCAGCTACATTTGTTTTCCTGTTTGTTTGTCTATCGATGAAATTTGGTGGAAAGTTAGGCCTTGGGCCAGACAAAAAGGGTTTGCTTTTCGATGTGGATAGTGCAACCATGCAATCATTAATAAATCCCTTTACATTTTTGCTCATAACTCCTGAACCATGAAGTGCACAAACAAAAAAAATGCATTTTTGCCTATGAAACTGATTTCTCAATGTTAACATTGTGTATCATAACCAGACTTCACAGCCATTTTCTCCCATTTAGGTAAGAACATTTCCACATGAACTTAAGTGACACATCATACGGCTCAAACACACACTGCCAACAACTGAGAAACTAGTTTCAGTCATAATTCATCACTTAAAGGTGTCCTTACATTCAGTGTGTATCCTTGAGATCTAACAAATATACTGAATGCATTTCCTTCCTCATATAGCCTTCGCAAAGCAGATTTTTCTTGGAAGTTTGAAACCCACCTTGTTTACGTCCATGTTTACGAGCTGGCAGTCTTCTTCACTGCCATTGTTGGCACATTGCTGTGTTTCTTGGCACATTATCACCACTTAGATGAGTGGAACAGTGTCAAACCACTGGCCCGCTTGCACACGCATGTACATCTTCATGTACCAGAGGGTATCTTTAACTAGCATCTCTGGGGGGGAAAAAGTTGGTAGATTAAGTATTTGTCTGCAGTGATCATGATGCAGCAGTGTGTGTGTGTGTGTGTGTGTGGTCTGTGTGTGAGTGTCTGTGTGTGGTCCTTGTTACCTTTTGATGAATGGAGCTACAACCTTGATGGATGGTTGGACGTCCATCAGTTAATTATTTTTGGCTTGCATGATAATGTTAAACCTTTAAACGAAGCCAAGAGATTTGTTCCATGTGGTCCATGTTCATGATATCACATCTGGCCAGAATCAAATATTTATTATGTGTCAGTGGTCTACTGTTACTGCTACTTACTCATGTCTGTATCAGCACAATAGACAGCTCGGTTATCTCCTGAGGCTTTTTTTTTCTAAACTGCTTTCTCTATTTTCCTCATTTTCCTGGAAAGATGGTGGAAATAATGGGGTTGAGAGGCATTGTTGGTGAGATAATTATCTTTCACAAGTTGTTGACTGTTTGTCATAGCATGGTGTACACATCAGGGGGCATACTGTGAGTGTAACTAAAACAACCTGACATGCAGCTTTTACTGCTGATATGCTAAGCAATGACAGAATAAACAGTAGATAATAATTGTGATGTTTTTCTTGTTTTAATTTTCAATTGTTGGCAGCAAGACTGGTTAAATAGTTAGAAATCATTCCTTCCCGTCATATTTGTTTGTGTAGTTTTTTGACAAAATACCTGTAGGTAAATAATGCCATATCTTCCTTTTTTTACTATATGTGACCAGTAGTTAAGTTTCCAACATAACTGAATTTTCCCTTTTAAAGGTTCATGAGTATGTAAAAGATCTCTCCATAGAATTAATTAGTCATGTTGCAGTTTTCAAAGAGCTCATATGCAAATAATACAGCCAGTTTGAACCAGTTAACAAGCACTTGACTTGACTCGCCGCTGAATATGCAGCCTGTTCTGTGACAGGTGCAGCATCTGTGACACTGCCATAGCTGCCACTGTTGGCAATAAAGGTCTTCATCAGCCTTCATCACCTCCAGTTTCATAGGTTAAAGTACCTTCACTTTCACTTGGAAGTGCTACAGCTAACAATGTATGCCTGAAGCAAGAACATAATTAACACCTGAAGAGGAATGCAACAATGATCAACATAAAGCTGCATAAAGTGATAAAAGCTCACTGACAAGAAAAAAAAAACACGCTAGGTTTCATGCCCAACATATGCAAACTTTGGTAAAACAGCAATTAAACAGAAGAACGTTTGAGAATTACACAAAAGGTGCTGGTTTTTTTATTCTACAGCACTGAGCCTGTTTTAGAAGAGCTTGGACAACTCAAGTGGCAACACCTGCATGTGACTAACAAGCATAGTTGAAGCACTTGTGCAGACACTACTTGAGATGATCATTAGTATTCTGTTGTGCAGACTTTTAAGAGGCAGCAAAAGATAAAAGCGTCCTCAAAGAAGAGTTTCAGAATAAAGAGACAATAGTTTCTTCTTTCCAAAGGTTGGAGAATATTACAGTTAATACAGCAGACTTGAATTTCAGAAAGATCAAATATGATTGGGCAGAGTTTCAATCTCCTTTTAAGACATCAATAGCCATCTGCCATTCTTTACTGTCTATTATTGCAAAGCTGGAAGGGCTCGCCGACCTACTGCACAGTAGGTAATGTCAGCTAAAAAGGCAGTTCCTGAGATTCTGCCGTTATAATACTGGTCTGTAGATTGTTCCCAGGATTACATCCAAACATGGGGAAGATGCTTTTAGCTTCTGTTTGCTGCAAAGATCTGAATCAAACTTCTAGAAGATCTTAGACTTGCTTTAACACTTGTTACTTAAAAAACACATACCTCACTATCTCTTCCCCTCATTTCTCATCAATATAGTTGTATATCTTCTCACGTAAATCCACTGTACATTGGCATTGTAAGTTGGAGTCATAATGGTTGTATGATGTGAGTTTCAGAGAAGCAGCAGGCTGCCAAACTGCAGTTGTTTTTCATGAGACGATATGTCTGTAACAATATGTCTGATATGTTTGTTGATGTTTGGTACAAACCTAAATTACAGACATATTGTCTTGTGAAAACCAACTAGAGTTTGGCAGCCTTATATGAAGCAGAATTTAACCAAAAGTCACATATCTCTGTGTGCCTTTACATTCAGGTACGTTACCATAGCAGAAGCACATACATGTTGCACTAAACTGAAAGTCCCCCATAATGTTCAAAGGTAAAACGAAGAGAGGAGTTATCTCTATGAAAGGCAGAACTACATAGAGTAACTGCAATATTTTTCCTGTGGTTCAGCGTAATAGTTTGGAAGCAGAGTGGGCAGATGACCATGCACTGAGCAGAGTGACCTCCTGCCTTTGAAGAAGTCTCCTGTAATTTTTTAAACTCTGCTTTCATGTGACTCACAAGGTTGTGCACTTGAAAAGTTTAAGAACCAACTTTAAGGGGGGAAAAAAGGGTAGAAATTCAACAGTGTCCAGCCACTTTCTACTTGATGTGGCTATATGACCTTTATATAGGAGCCATCCTAACTTCCAATATCATGCATTATCAAATTATATCAAAAATGACTAAATCTGATCTGAGCATATATCTTAGAATCATAGTAGCCCTAATAAAGTCAAAAATGTTCCTGTTGTAATAAAGAACTGGCATGAACAGTTCCAAATGCCCTACAAGAAGATGTTTCTTAACACTTTTCACTGTGCCGCTGAGACACAGCAGCTATGTGATGTAAGACACATTTAGAAGGGCAGGCAGAAGGGACAGCTGTGGTTTGAAGAGGCAGACGTACCTGCTGTGCTGCTGCCGACTAATTACAGTAATGCTGGAATTACTGCCGTCTGAATCTCTTCGGTGCAAACACTGTGTAATTTCTGTGCCAATGTCCCTGCGTTCCTTTATTAACGCTTCACCATTAAAAACCTCCACTGGTCATCTAACAAAGACATCTGTTTAGAGTATACTCAAAGCACAATTTACCACTTCAGAGTAAACTTAATGCTTAAAAGTAATATTTTCTTTAATATACTCAGCTAGTGTTATGGCTTTTAAACCTTTGAAAACAGCAGCTTTAGTTGTGCAAGTTAAGCTTTGCATATTCTCATTTATGCAGACATTACAGTTAACACAATAACCTAAAGTTCAGTTACCAGCAGCTGTGACCTATCTAAATGTTTTTTTTCCTGCTATCCACTTACAGGTTGCATCTTCAAAGGTATTTTTGTGATCTCAGAGATGTCAATTTTTTTTTGCCGAATATTTGCTCTGGGTGAAACCAATATATAAATCCAATATTTCCACAGACTGCGCCGTTCTGCTCTGTCCTTCTTCTCATGTACAGTACATTAAAGTCATCTATACAGGCTGTGGCAGTGGCTGATGCAGTCTGTGAAAATAGTAGAATCAAATATTGGTCCCTTTTCAGGCAGACAGTAGACATCTGTTGGATCACAAAAATACCTTTGAAGATACAACCTGAAAAACCAGATAATGATATAATGCTGTAATAATGATTTTTCCCCTAAAGTTTCAATAGTTCAATAGGCTATTAGAAAAGATATTGAATCACAACTATTTCATGCAATAAATTTTAAAATTCATAAATGATAAAAAACAATGGCAATGCCAGTGAGAACAGCTCCTACCTATAGGATATTATTTAGAAGATACCTTATCCTATAAAGGTTTTAATCAAAAGAAAAAAAAACAAGAAACTGACCATCTTAACCATGTAAGTAAGTTACATGGTTAGCATCTTTTAAGTGGCAACTCATGTATTAATCAGTGACTGGAACAATTATTTTCTATAATGACTGCAAAGATTTTTCCAGTTATTCTCATATTTGCAGGTGTCTGTGTGGCCTTTGAGTCTGTTTATGAAGATATTAATGTCTGTCCTACCAAACGTTCCTTTGGGGATAAAGAAAAGGCAGCTGCATTTTGTTTTGCTCTATTACAGTAAAACAATTATGGAATTGTCATTTATAAATTATATAAAGCCTGCGACTTCACAGCATTGAGACGCTCCGGTAGTTTTGTCAGTCAAATTCAGCATTTTTGAGCCTTTCATGTACTACAGGGACAAATACTGACACTATATTGGAATGACTTATTATTGAACTTATAAGAGCTGAGGGAAGAAAGGGCTGAAGCGACATAAAACCCAAATTGGAGAAAAGTATTTTGTATAACATTGCAAAATATTTAAAAAAAAAAAAAAACATACAACAAAGTTTTTGGAACTAGAAGATGTAGCTCTGAGAATGAGGAGTTTACATCCAACTGCAGAAGTCCCCATGGCCTAAAACAGCCATGGAGCTTTTCTTGGTGGGCTCGACTAACTAAGATAAGGATATAATGTTGAAAATGGCTGGCTTCCAAGAGATGAGTGGAGTAAGCTCCAAGCCAGAAGATGTGATTTAACGGGTAAGTGTGAAACTCGGGGAGTCACTCACTCACAAGGCTGCCTTGTGCTATTGCGCTCGGAGGACAGGTTCTTGTCATGCGATGGGATGCGGACACACTTTGACAATTTGCATGACATTAAAGTTCTTGGGGAAAAACAGATTTGATTTTGGCAAAGCAGATGCATGTTGTGGTACAAAGCTTTTCATGTATTATGTTCCATTTCATCTATTTTCACTGAGAATATTTATTATATGTTTACCAATGAGGAGTGTTTTTCAAACAAATACAGTTGGGACTCAAAGGCATGTTGCAGAAAGATTAAAAAGGACTCTGGAGTGAAACTATTCTCCAGGCTTGTAGGTCAAATCACAGTAAATTATGCTAAATTAGCCTAACCTGCTGTGTTTGTACCTCGACTATTTGGCTCTGTTGAACAGCATGTGCATTAGACTGTTTGTCATCTGCAGAGTAAAAAATAAGAAGCCTAATCTATTGTTTTAGTGCTTGCCTCGAATTGAGTTTTTATGAAGTGTCTGCTCTGAGGCCACACGTTGTTTTTTTTTAATGTGGGCGGTGAAATGCACATCAAATTTCTATTATCTGTACAAATCAACCTTTGTTTATTTCGTGGTTCATGTTTGCTTTGTTTGCAGGGAGTGCTTCAGTCTTCCAGATATCTCCCACACTTGATCACAACATGAAAGACTGAAGGGTCTCCAGGCTCAGCGAGGTAGAGAAACTTGTGTGAGGGGAAAACCTTGTCTTGTCAGCACTGGTAAAAGTCTGCAGCTTTCTAAGAGTGCAGTGTCAATCATTGCGAGGAGCAGCTGACAGGGTCAACTGATCTGTTATGCAGTATGTGCACTTTTCAGGCAGACCCACGGGATGTGCCAAGGGTAGCTTAAGAACAGCCACGCTGTTCACAGGAGTACCAGTGACCTCCAAATCTCGTTTGTTGCTCCTATAGGACTCCATATATACTCTGAATATACACAGGTAGGTGAGTGTTTGTTTTTTACCTGAAGTCAGCAAAAACAAGTGAGTTGTTTTTGGATGAATAACAATATTTTTTACAGTCTTCCATCAAGCAGCGGATTACACTGACAAGGAAATTTCCAGAGCAACACTTACTGCCATCTTAATACTTGACATTTGATCTTTTTTTAAAAAAATCTTTAGTCATTTATAATTTATGAGATGACCTTGGTGGAAATTTAGCCTTGTATTTCAAAGTGAATAGACTAAATCTTATTACTGAAGTATGTGTGACCAACCTGCTCAGCTTATGTAGCTCACGCACCAATGACAACAACCTTGTTTATTGACTGAAAATTCATTCGAAATTTCCCCTCCTTTACTGTAAAACCCAGTTTGTGGGTTTACAGTTACATTTAAGTGGGTCAACAACAAAAAAATAAAAAGTTTGGGAACTCAAGTTACCAAAGGCTTAAAGCAACACACAGGCAGAGGAGGAAGGCAAACAGCTTACTCCCCTATCTTTCTCCACTCTCTCCCACACTGGATTAAAGGAAGATAGGGAAGTTGGGCATGGAAATGGAATGATTTATTTAAGACAGGTCGCTCCACCGGGAGTGAGCACTGTCCCTGGGGATACCCTATTTTCTGTACACTGCTCTCTCTTTCCCTCACTCATTGCACATGCACACACATTTTACATATGCATTTCGCTGGGAAGGAAGTAATGAAGATGCAATATAGTGTACGATGTGGCATGTCATGATGAATGTGTCTGCAGTGTTGTTAGTCATTTCAGTCTGACTTATTTACTGTCATCATGATTCATTTTCATGCAGTCATGCACTGCTCATGTGTCATCTCTTTGAGCTTGTGTTGCTTAATGTGCTTCTAATTGAAATGAAGCCCTCATGCATATATACTGACACTTAATTTGGGCAGATGATTAGATGATATTCTGCATAGTCTCTAGGCGGCATCATGTAGGTAAAGGGAGTCATTTTTACCCCAGCAAGATGTTTCTCCAGGAACAGAAAGGGCCACATACCCAGCAACCAGACATGCAAAGTGCACACAATTGTTAACTGACAGCATCATTTGCGAGTTAGAGACAACAGTAATTTCAGTGTCAGACACAAAGTATTGTTGCATAATACAAGAAATTAATTTCTGCCATTATCAAAATATGCAGCAGAGCTCCTGGAGAAAAACAACTTAAAAGCAGATTTCACGTGATATTATGGTCTTGGACAGTGTAGCGCAGATTTATGAATATGAACAAATCTCTTCTAAAGCAGGATGCAAAACTGCCCAGACAACACAAAATACAAGTGAAAAGCTATACATTACACACTGTACATCCTATAAGTATCAAAGTCAGTCTCATTTCCCACCAGGTACGAGTCCTGGATCACAAATGGCAACTTAAAACCTTTAATATGCAACTTGTCTCCCCTCATAGCTCCAAATGTTACTGTACGCCTACACCTCCCCAGAGAATCCATTTTTTCATTTTTATTTAGTCACAAATGACCTTTTGGGGATTCTGGTGAATATCTGTTATGCTCCCACCAGAAGTGCTGCTTTTGGCATTGTTATCGCTAATTCTTAATTGTATTAGTGATTTTGTGGAAATTGCAGACACAGCTGTTAATTGGTTTATGTTTCATATCTCAGAGATAGGTTGTCCTCTGTTTCCTCGGTCATTCTTTAACCTCCTTAGGACTATTTAGCTGTATGTGCAGAGGTTTCATCCTTAACGCTAGATTATTCTCACTTTGTACTCACTCAAATACACATTTTTTTAAACAAATAATTAGATTTATTCCTATTTCTACACTTTTTACATTGTTCTACTTGCCTGCAAAACCTACAGTTACTTTATACTTTTTAAAATTATATCTCAGATTTTATTAAGGACATTGAATCTCTTTTGCTTACAAAATCACAAAAATCTAAATCTGACAATGGAGATGTTGTAACACTAGCAGAAATTTTGTATACTGTTGTTTTTAGTATGAATTACATAAATTCAAATCTAAAATTAAAGAATTTGAAAGAAAATAAATGTTTTTTAAGACAAAGCTTGTCAAATGTTATTGTTGTCATTATACCACAGCTGCTGAATTTTGCCCCAAAATGCTCTGTGTTGCCAAAATTAATTATTTTCTTAAAGATCCATTATTAACATCACAGATATAAATATACAATAAAGTAAAATGTTTGAGAGGTATATATTGATGCTCCTATGAGATCATGTTTGGGAGCAACCAATGAAGGAAACATTTTTTGGCATGTGATGGGTTTTGTGAATTAGAAAAGAAAAGTATGTCTACATTATTACAAGGATGCTACAGTGCCAGCATTTTTATTCGCATATGTGAGTAAAAATTAGGGTTAGGGTTACACAAATTTGCTGTGCTCCAATACTAATAAATCTGTTATCAAATTTTTTATCTCCCCTTCTATCTTTCATATTATCAAAGAGCAGTGTATAAAAATTTCAGGTAGCAACTTTTCACTTTTAGCCGGCAGTGACTGTCACTTCACTGGTTAAAATGACACACGTCGCTGACAGCAGGTCATATCAGCTGCTGCTTATCGACATTAATTCTGTGAATAACTTGATGACAGGCCAAAATGAAACTTGGCTGGTGTCGGATTTGTGTGCTCTCTGCATCCGGTGCCTGGGCTCTGCCAGAGATCATTTGTGAGGGAAGACACTTCATTCTGTAGTGTTTTTGCGGCTCCCACAACACAAACAGAATGATAAGTCTTGTGTAGTAAAACAGTCACATTGTCAATGCTGTCAATGTCAGGAACTTAAACTTTCATTCATATCATTTAAATAACTAAAGGGTTATCAGCTTAATGGTTCCAAATCAGGACCGCCAGTATTTGGAGAAAGCTCCTTATGAAAAATAAGGTGTGCCAAAGTCAACAGGCTACTGTTATTTCAATTTACCACATTTTATTAACGTTTCATATCTTCTGCTACCATGACCATTTAATTTTTCTATGTACACTGCGCATCGTTGGCACAAAAATGTCTTCTGCAATTAAGTTCTTACTTACTTATGGTAAGTGCCCCGAAATATAAATATAAGTGTGGAGCACTTCAGTGCATTACAAAGGTAGTTTGTGGCCACAATAGCAATATACTATAAAGACTAAAAAGATCGCAATCATCACTTGAGTGATGGGAGGATTTTCTAAAAATTGGAGGCAGACACTACTGAACAGTTACATGCCACAAACCACCGCGGCTGCCAAACAGCCAGACTTAACACAGTAGGATTTAACTGCTGGCAACCTCAGCGCTCTCTCATGCACATTTCCTTGGTAATAATGCTAAAGCAAAAGCTTTCCATTGTGCAATTACTAAAGCATACACAGCATGTAGACTGCTGGCAGGGTTTTACATGTAGACAATGTCCTTTTGAAAGATGTCAAGGACAGCCAGGAGGTAAGAAAACCTGCAGACTGACACTGACTGTTACAAAAGAGGAGATGTATAAAACATGTAGAAACGAGGAGCACACGTGTCTACTATGCTGCTTTAAAACTGTCAATTTATTTTTTTAAATGTGTAAAGTGGTGGCCTGACGTTACCACCAAATAGTCTAAAAAGGTCAACTTTAATCACAAATTCAAGGTTTGAAATTATTTTTGTGTAAGTCTTTATCAGCACCAACAGGTTTAGTACTTGAAACATATTTGAGAGATTCAGAATTTTTTTCCTAAAAGGAGAGAAAGACTTATTCATTAAAATGGCTTTGCTGTTCCTCTGTACTTGAAACCTCAGTGCATAATCACTATGTGCAAGGAAACAATGTTTAAAACATGTTGAGCCCACACCTAGTAGCTCTCCAGCACAACCACAACCTTTTTTTCTCTTAGCCAGTGAGCAGTTTCACTCTAATAGTTAAGGAGTAAGTGCTCTCAACGCCTTTTGTGGTGTTTTTATTGATTCACTTTTCCCACCAATATTTTTTAGCCTTTCTACTTGACAAGCCTGTTTTTACCCTTACAGAGCTTTTGTTCTCACCCTGATTGCAGCCCAAACTAACCCAGAGGGTTCACACCCGGTCAGGCCTGCTGACTTTTCTCAGAACTAATCACTTTATATTAATTGTGTTTCAGTTTTTTTTTTACTGAGTGTGAAATAATGTGATGTGCACATCTGTCCCTCACCTCCAGCCCTGCCCAGGTGCTTCTCAGCTTACCTTGTTAAGCATATCAACACTGCAAAACAGGCATAGAGTGAAGAGAAATTTAGCACCAGGAGAATTTAATTTGTCCTCACAGAGTCTGTGATATGAAACATCTTTGACATCATTATCAGCAGTGACAAGACACCCGTTGCTTTGCTTTTACAATGCAAAAAGAACGCTTAAGGTATTGCTGAGGTTTGTCAGTAAAATGTGTGACGACTCTGCATCAGAATCTGACTCACATGTGCAGAGGTATAGATTCAGTTTCAAGCTTATCAAATAGTAAATTGGGTCAGCCTTGAGTCAGGTTTAAATGGAATCCACAACAGTTCATGTAGGTACAGGCCTGATTATTTGGAACCAATCAAAACTCTAAGTCTATGTCCAATTACACCCCCAAAAAGTATGAGTCAACTGCAGAGCCTAACACACAGCTACTCTCCTAAATCTGCATTAAGAGCACTAGCAGCCACATCACCATACGACTGCCTAGCAGCCTGTTTGAGCCTGCTGACTCATAGCTGCAGAGCCAGTAGAGCTGCAGCAATCAGGAGGACATACCGTATGACAATGCCAGCTTATACTTGACGATGTTTGTTTGTTTTTTTTCAATTATTTTTTGGCATTTTAACCTTTTATTAGATAGCAGACAGTATAAAGGCTAACAGGAAACAAGGGGAGAGAGTGGGAGGCAGGACATACAACAAAGGTCTCCTGGCCAAAATCAAACCAGGGATATTGCAGTGACGTGGTATAATGTCATTTTTTAAGAAAAAAAGTCCATATTCAATGATTCCAGCTTCTGGTTTCTTTAGTCTTCTAGATAGATGGATAGATAGATAGATAGATAGATAGATAGATAGATAGATAGATAGATAGATAGATAGATAGATAGATAGATAAAAATACACTGTGTTGTCTGACCAGAAGGTTACAGGGGATGTGTGTTGTCCATTATGTTGAGCAATTAGGGGCTCCAGGGCAGCTCCCAGCACAGAGTCCGCCTTCTTTATCAGTTTGTTCAGTTTCTCAGAGTCGCTGGCTCAGATGCTGCTGCCCCAACAGATGGCTGCAAAGAAAACTGCACTTGCCACAACAGACTGGTAGAAGATATGCAGCATCTTGCTGCCCACATTGAAGGACCTAAGCTTCCTCGAGAAGTAGAGTCTGCTCTCTCCCTTCCTGTAGCCTCAGTGTTACGTTTCCAGTCAGGGGTGGATTTAGTGATTTGGGGGCCCCAGGCAAACTCTGTCTCTGGCTTTATTTTCACCCTTTCTCTAACTGGTAATGTCTCAAAACTTTTTTTTCTTTAGTAAAACTATTAATATCGCACAGTAAAAATACTGTAAAAGTCCAGCTTTCAAAGTCGTTCAAACTTTGTGGAAGTGAAAGAGAGATATTATCAGCACAATGTGCTTAAATTTACCTAACTTGTGTTCAAGGTGGAGCTTTTAATTCAAATCATTTTATATGATGCTGAATAGTTTAATGAATAATAATGCATCATATTTTATCTGCAACGTAATCAGTAACATTTATCTCAGGTAAATTATCTCAGGTATCAGGTAAATGTAGCAGTACGTTTTTGCATGAGTCTCAACAACAAATCATTGCATTTCATTATTACAATTAATAATAATAATTTATTCAGATATTACTTCTAATTGGATAGATCTGAGAGACTAAAGTGGGGAGTGTCAGATGATGAGGAGCAACTTGATGAGGAGCACACAGTAGATCTTTTTTATCCTATTGAAGAAAAATATGTGTAATATCTGCAGTGAAGTCCAAGCTGAAGTCAAAACTTGGTAGCCCTGGAGTTAGATTAGTAACATAATTCAATATTTTTCATATCTAAACATCATAATAAATCTATAGCTGTTTGGGACCCTTTTAGTTGGGGCCCCCAGGCAGTTGCCTACCTTGCCTTGGTAAAGTCCGCCCCTGTTTCCAGTCCAGTATGTTGTCAAGGTGAACGCCCAAGTATCTGTAGCCATCCAGTGTTCTTCTTCACCTTCTATGACAGTAAATTCAATATCTTTGCGTTGGGAACTGTTATGGACAAAACAAGAGTTTTGAAACAGTGATCATCTTTTTTCACCATTTTCTGACATTTTATAGACCAAATAACTAATTGATTAATTGAAAAAATAATCAACAGATTAATCAATAATGAAAATAATTGTTAGTTGCAGCCCCAACAACAATATTGCATGTTTATATAGTCACAGTTAGTGTTTAATGACGTTGGTGCCGTCTCATCATCGTCTCGTCTTAGTCATGGAAAAAAAAGGTCATTGACGAACATATTTTATCATAGTTTTCTTTAATGAAATTAACACTGGCTGATACAAAGGAGACACTGGTGACAATTGATGCACTGTTCAAATGGTTTCTGGCCATACTGTAGCAGGCAGCCGGACTGCCAACAACTGCTTTTTCTTGTAAGTTAACACATTGTAACAGTGCTAAAAAAAAGTGCCTGAGCACACTGACAGGCTTTCCCTGTGATTGCCAAAGGGAGCACATATTAATGGTGTCTGAAATGCTACCATTATTTTCTTGTTAATTGTTATTAAATGCAGCCAGTTTCCAACCACTGACCACCTGTTTCACCTTATCTCTAAAAAGCTAGAGAGATATAGCAAGATAAGGGAATGAAAGTATTTTACCCTTTTACCGCCCCTGATCACTTGTTTATGTACCTAAAATAGTAGCATGTATCCCTGTGCAACACCAGGCAGACGAACTGGCAAAATCAACAAACACTCCTACACAGAAAATTTTAAAAAAGAAATGAAAAACTAAACCAACAAGCAACTAATGATATAGTATGTCAGCACCCCTCACCCATACTAATATGAGTTCAGATCATCTGACTATAGCGATGACAAAAGCTAAATGTGTTTGTTGGAATAGTCACACTTATATATGATCAGTAATGATACAGACCATCTTGTGTGTGATATTTTTTGAATTATAGAAGTACAACTGTTGTTAGTTAATATTTCATAAATGTTGTGGTTTCATGATGGCGCCCCCTTGTTTTGCATTAATTCAATGAAATATTTTTATGTATCCGTCTACATTTCTAAATATAATAATACATTTAAACAATGCTTGGTCATGTAACATATAATGGGACATGTAATGGACCCGGTGGTGGGTCTAACAGGACTGAAGAGGTTAAGAGCATCCAACATTCTTCAGAGACAAGCCCACACAAACGCAGTCCCAAAATACACACTCCGGGTAAATACTATGTTGGGAACCATCTGCCCCAAAATAGAATCTAATTTGATGCAATCTCTCAAGTGCCAATCAGTCTTAACAGCAAAGTGCTTGTACAGTGCAGACTGCGTTTTCTGTTAACATCAAACGTCCTCTCATTCTATACCACGAGTTTCCTACCACTTGCTGAGTTTCCAATCTTTGCACTCTGCTGCTACGCTAAGTGAGTGCTCCTTCGCCAGGAAAGAAGTCTGTAGGGTGTGTGTGTGTGTGTGTGTGTGTGTGTGTGTGTGTGTGTGCGTGCATTGAGGGTGTTTTGTTTGCATGAGGGAGCATGCTCTCTTTCTCAAAAGACCTCGCAGTTTAATGGAATTGTGTGTGGTGAATGTGAGACAAGACCAAGAAATGAGCCATAAGCAACCCCACGGGTATCACTTTTCTTTTCACTGAGCTGTGTGTGGAGATGAGACCAAATATGAACACCAAATGCTGCTTTTGTGAAATGGAAGTGAAGCAGGAGCCTCATTTTCCATCAAAAGAAAAGAAAAAAAATCTATAGCATACAGTGTGTGCACAGTAAATAGGGTATCACTATTATGATGTTCAAAGACAACACAAAAGTGTCAGGTACAAAGTTGAACCTAATGTCTCGATAGTAGCATAAGTACCACTTTTATGTCACATATAATGTATAGATAATGGAAAAATCCATACTGAAACACTTTCATGCAGTTAAAAAGAACTACTGTTATTATTTCCTGATCTCCTTGATGCAGATAAGTGGCCCCATGATGAAATCACAGAAAAATATAATAAAAATACCTTACATTATGGTAGTCAGGTTTTGGTGTGAGCTGGTCAGAATAAGGCCTTCTTTTTAAAGCTGCCATTTTGCACCAACACTCGTTCAAAATTAAATGAGAAAATCCACAGGAGAAGAAGCAGAGAGACCAATTTCTCCACTGACAGTGGCTTCAATATACCATCATGCAATGCAGCCACTAGACATTTTAGTAAGGGGCTCGGCTGCAATCACAGGCTTGCCCCAGTGTTCAAGAACTCATTGGTGACACATTTATATTCTTATACGCCCACCTTTGATTGAAAGTAATAAGATCATGCCCCCTTCTCACTAGGTTGCTCGGTCATTTTAGGTGACAAAGGAAATCACAAACTGAAGTAGAAGTATATCACCCAGGGTGAGGGGAGGTGGGTGTACCACAAAATTAAATTACAATTTTAAATCAAACACTTCATCACAATATAACTCCTGAATTGCACTGAATATCACAAAGTGATGGTACCTGTCAACGTCTATGAGGGCTGATTTCTCCTTTTACAGGCAATATAAGTAGTAACTGCAGGGACAGTAGTAATTTTGGCTTTGGTAATGGATTAATCAACATCCTTTTTGGGAGGCATTATTGTGAGGGAAGAGATGTCAGTCTTGTTGTAAAATTACACAGTCAACAATAAATTTCATCTCCAAGTAAGCAAGCTCTTGCTTTAAAACTAATGCAGGTGTAGAAGAGTTTGGAGCAGCATATATAAAAACATTTTTACACTTTGCTTCACAAATGTCTTATTGAACACAAAGGGGGAAGAGAGTGTCCACCCAAGACAAAATCAGTACCCCAAAACAACATATATTTATGTTCAAAACCCTCTATTCAACTGTGCATTTTCTGTTTCCAACCACATTGTTTTTTTTTTAAACCTTGACCACAATTGTCCTCTAACCTTAACCACATAAGGACCTTAATGAAGTCATTTTTACCCAAACTATGATCTTTCCTCAAACCTGACCAAGTTGTTTTTGTGCCCAAACGTAATGAACCTAGAAAGAATACGTTGCCAACTCTTAACCACAGGGGTTGATCTGTATGTGACAACTTGTAGCACAGAAAGTATTATTCTAAACAAGAATGGAGAAATATCAACACATCTTTAAAGCCAGTGTCCAGACAGTGAAAAAAAGCTGAAAAGAGAATGAACAGCGCCCACAATGATCCTTTACATACCTTAAAAATGAACCAATTAATTATTTATTTTTATTTCATGGAGAAACAAAACAGGTTAAGGTTTTACAGTGGCCTTCACAGTCCACAAAACTGAATTTCAAGTCGAGAATAATAATCAACTGCACATACAGTGTTTGCAAGATAACAGAGTACTGTATTTTGGAGCTAGAAGTATTCTGTAAGAACTAGTGTGAAAAAGAATCAGACTTTTTGCTGACCCTGAGAAACCTCTGGAGGATGCAACGTCTGTCAATGGAGAATAATAAAAAGCAACGCCTGATTGTAATACAGATGGTATTTTTACTTTTTTTCTAATTTGAGAAAAAAAAAATTGAGAGCAAATGAGCATTTTAAGAAAAATGTCACGTTCATAAATTTCTTTCCACATGAAAAATCAACCAATCTACAATTAGTCCTTCAAACCACTGCCTGTAATTATGGCCTATACTTAACCTAAGCGTTAGACCAACCCTGTTTACTCATACTGTATGTTTTCTGTTTAAAAATCCAACTTATTAGCATCTACAAAAACATCATACTTACATCACACTGTTTGTTTACTAATATGGAAGACATATTTGTTCATATCTCCTTGTCTGGTAAGCCTAGTACATTATCTTGCAAAACCTGGACAAGCATGCATGAATAGCAAAGAGATGTGTAACAGCACACAAACAACCAAGATCATTGTGGTGGATAGCACTAAATGGAGGTACAAACTTCAACAGAATCTGTCCTCTTTGGGCTTATGAAACATCCTTCCTCTCTAAAGTATCTCAGTTCCTTCCACAGGCTTCTATTATGCATTTAATCATCTGTTGTATTAGAATGCTGGTGCACTAATGTCTACAAATATAATGCAATTCTGTTCTTGTGGATAAGAAACTCCTCATGCTGTTTGCTCTTGCTTCCACAGAGGAAATTAAAGTATACAATCTAATAAAGAATCTACTCAAATGAAGAGAGTCTGCCACCCAGTGCATCTATCTCATTCTACCACTGTGCTGTCTAGTAACGACAAGGAGCACTAGCTTGGGAGCACAATTAATTACACCATGATATTTTTCCAGAGGGAAAAGCTGAAAATAAAGTTTGCTGTTGGAATGACAGCACCTCTAATTTGTTATGACCTATAGGCATAGAACATTTGGAAATTTAGGCTACATGGCCACTGAACATTATTATGAATCAATTCGGCTGATCTGTTAGATCTTGATGGCTTTATATACTTATGCTTTTGTATTATTCATGAGACAAATTTATAACTGTGTAATGAGGATGAGCATACTGATGGTGTTTGAAACTGCATCTAGCATTTCTTTCACAAACATTGGGCATTTTCTACTTAATTAATTACCAATGTTTAAAAAATGGCTCTTGTGTATTTTAGGAAGTTCTTGGGCCTCAAAGGCAAACATTTACAGATTTAATGATCATCTAGCAGAGAGTAAGAAAGCAGCAAAACCTGAAATTTTGTTTCCAGTTTCTAGTCTGATACGATGTCGCAATTACCAGCAATCCATTCCACTATAGTGCTTCCATAGGTTTGAGTTTTATGACTCAAAGTAGCTCTAACTCAACAAGCCAGAATTCTTGCCAGTCCCATTCCACTAACACCATCTTCCTGTGCTTGTTTGTGCATTGCTCTTGCTTAGTGGACAGAAATGTAGTTCAAAAACACCTGGAAGCTTAATGA
This sequence comes from Scomberomorus guttatus, assembly GCA_038419695.1. Lineage (NCBI taxonomy): Eukaryota > Metazoa > Chordata > Actinopteri > Scombriformes > Scombridae > Scomberomorus > Scomberomorus guttatus. Next base: position 32,470,344 of record CM076445.1, on the reverse strand, counting down.
AAAGACAATGAACTACCCATGAGAACCCATGTGACCCAAGGTCATCTAACAATGATAAACGGCCTATAAATGGCAAATCTTTGGGAGTTCAGATTTAATGACTACGTAGCAGAAACAGTGCTCACCATGGCCACAATTGGCAAATAAGGGATAATGGCACATATAGCACATGATAGCACAATACCCTTTTGCCTCATTAGGCGACCTGCATGAGAGCGAGTGGAACTGGACCACAACCTCGAACCTTTGTTGCATGTCATGCTCCTCTCTCTACCCATGTTTCCTGATTCTCTGCACTTTCAGCATCATTTTTAAGGAAAAAATGCCACACAAAACTAATCTTTTAAAAAATAAACAGTATCACAAATAGAAAACTGACTAGAGCTGCAATGAGTAGTCAGTTAATCTTAATATTAAATTTATCATAATCTTAATAATTTAAGAAAAACATGTCCAAATTCTCTGATTCCAGCTTCTCAAATGTGCATATCTTCTGGTTTCTTTAGTTTTCTATGATAGTAAACTGAATATCTTTGGGATGTGGACTACTGTGGACAAAACAAGACATTTGAGGACGTCACCTTGGGCTCTGGGAAACATTGATCAGCATTTCACATCATTTTATGGACCAAACAACTAATCAATTAATCAAGGAAATAATACACAGATTAATCGATAATGAAAATAACCGCCCTAAAACTGGCTCAGTAATCTCAGTTACACAGCAATATCTATTATAACATTTTCTATTATAAGTTACTGGTCGTACCAGACCAAGTATGGCTGTACCTGCAACCCCCTTGCACCCCGTCTATGTACGTCCACTAAAAGTGCTTGTTTTCGCCACTGACAGGCACAGATTGTTATGATAAGTGTCTGACAACATTATCAAAAGGACCATACAGAGAAATAAAACTTTTTTCTTTACCTTTCACTTGATCCGGTCTGTTTGTTATTCTGTCTAACCAAGTCTTGATCAAGGAGAAGTCTCGCTCTGAAATTTCGTGAGAATTGAGGTGTTGCAGGAAGACCCCGGTGGAAAAATGAGAGAGGAGTGCCTGGAAGAGTTTGTTGTGTTGGCGTACAGAAAATGTAGCTTAGTGTTATCTAAAAGATCAGTCATGGCTGAATATTTAGCTGATTATTTACAACAACTCAACTTTTATGAGATTTCAGAGCAAGACTTGGTTAGACACAATAACAAACAGACCAGATCAAGCGAAAGGTAAAGAAAAAAGTTTTATTTCTCTGTATGGTCCTTTCCATATAATATATTAAAAATATAATATTATAATAACAATCTGAGCCTGTCAGTGGCAAAAACAAGCACTTTTAGTGGACTTACTTTGATGGGCACTACTGCCCCAAATGATTACTTTGCAGCCCGTTTCATAGATGCCGGCTGTAGCACTCTCGCTCAATACTAGACCATTTTCAAAAATTGTTGTTCCCATTAGTCACTCAGACACAAAATGATGGGAATATAGGGTCCAGGTTGAAAAATCCCAAAGTTTCCCTTGAAGTATACACTCAAAGCACACTCAGCTGCAGTCAGTTGTCGTCTGATAAACATGATTAATACTGTAAAGATTTCCCAAACAGTAAATCATTTTAAAAATGAAAGCACTTGAGCTACCTTACGTCTCAACATAATGATCATCAGACATTAAATAAAATGCAATGGTAATGAGGTAATTAATAAAAATGACTAACTGCTTTATTAGGTAATATTTATATGTCACCATATGTAATTTTAAAATGAAGTTAAGTTAAAGTTAGTTAAGTTAAAGTATTAAGGACTAAGTTGCAAAAATATCCATGATTCATTTTAATAATATGCAAATATATGCAGCATGGTATCTACTCTATAGGCGCAAGTGGGGTGTTTGTAATGTATGAACTTTCTGTAATGTGTACTGTTCTGTATCTCCAGAATGACACACCCTGCACTACAGTAAGGCCATATAAAAATAAATAAAGTTTGATTGGGTTTTATGTGAATATCAATATACAACAGTCTCAATCCATGCCACTACTGCTGACTGTGTCCAATGCACTAAAACCAGACATGTAAGAATGTTTTTCAAATGCCACAGCGTTCTTAGAAAATGTTCTTGATGACCTGTACGTTGGTTTAAACAAATTTCTGCCACATATAAAAACACTGATACTGACCTAAAGCCATTATATATTAATTAACCTCAGGTTGTCATAAAACATGGTTTTATGATTTAATCTTTTGTCTTTACCTTTGCTTTTATCCCTGTGTGTTTTTATTTCGTGTAAGGAAAAGAAAAAAGAAAAGTGCTATATGACTAGATGTTTATTATCATTACTAGATGTCATTCTAATAGCATAGGTCATGTCAATGGCATTGGGTAGTAAAGCAAGTTGAGAACTTTATATCATCACTTAAGTCCTGAAATAATGAGATAACCATATAAGCATTTATTTAAGTTATCTATCTACTATCCATCACACTATAATATTGCTTGGTATTTTAGCTGTTTTTAGTATATTTTGCATATGCATGTTAGAGCAATGATGGATTTTTTTAGGCCAATAACAGTATATTTGAGATTTTAAAACATCCAGTAATGGTACAATATTCATTTTTAACAGTACGTAAATAATATAAGCAAATGGTTTTGATAAGTATCCCTTAACATTTGTTATTAAAGAATTGTAAAGTGAAGATACTGTATGTACTGATTGGAACACTTTAAATATGAGAAAATAAACCTGTAATTGCTCTCTGGTGGACAAACTACAGTATATAATGACTGTTTCTAAACATAATACATTATCTTGCATTTACATACTGCAATTTGGCACTTAAGGGGCCAATATCTTAACACTGTGATTTCAAACACACATTGTGATGCGAATGCTAAGACCAAGTGTCACTATGTGGGAAGTGAGAGAGTCTTTGGTTTGTTAGCAGTGCATGGGCAAACAAAACCTGTAACAAAAATGTGTTTTCTTCTGCTATAATTCAATTAATTGAAAGAAAAAAATACATGTTTTTGGCACACAGAGAGCAGCCACCTGAGATACATTTGCTGCCAATGAGAAAGTCAAGAGGCCTTCAAAGTCATCTAGTGAGGTTTGTGAAAATTGCAAGTTAATTAATCACAGCCACAGCAAATTGATGGCCTTTTGGTATTTTCCTTTACAATTTTTACTGGCACATATTATGAACATTTAGCACAATTATATTACTTTTATAAGTAAGTATAAATGCCAGTGAAACACAGTGAAAGCCATCAGAGAAATACCATCAGAAAGCTGAAATGGATCTCTATCAAACATCATGTTACTTGTATTATCAGGTCATTTGGCAAAACAATTTCCATGAGCATAAAACTATTCTGAATCATTAGAGTTAGGCCAATAAAGAAATTTGAGCCTGGGCTGCATGAGGAAATTGTTTCTCTGTTTTCAAATGTATGAACACCACATTGGTATTACAGATGAGATAATTACCAGCATTATTTTCTCACGTGGACCAATAACTACAAACTAGAACTTTGTGTGTGAGAGAAAGTTGGTCCTTGTGGGAGCATTCTGGCTCACCACTGATAGAATAAATGACTCTTCAGTTACATAAATACTACTGTAGGTTACCACTACTATTAACATCGAATGGCTACCACAATCAAGCTTAAAGCATCGATTCATCTCTGTATTCATAGAGACGCACAGGTTATGCAAATTTTAATTTATTTTTTGGTTTAGGGCAGCTATTTCCTTGAATGCAAATAAGTGCGGGTATATATCCTCCATGATAATGGCACTTTTGGTAAATAATCTGTGTAAGTGTTGTATTCTGAATAGTTGGTTACAGGCTTTGTTCAAAGGAATCCTGCAGGAGTGAAACACCACTCAAAAAAGCATTTAAGGCTTTGAATTAGTTTTATTATCTATGATATCATGCAAATCACACACACACACAAAAATGTATTTCAATCATAATAAAGATATTGATGTAAACAAGGAAAGTTTACTTTTCGGGTTTGACTCAATTTATAAAATTTGTTACATTTATTGCAGCCTCCAAAGCCCAAATTACAACTGTTAATTACCCCTCTCGTCCTGGCAGAGTCTTAGACCACAGTGATTTCTTTGAAACAGTTTTTACACAGTAAATCTTTTTGAATCAATGTGAATGTCCTGGCCTTGAGCTGCTCATGCGTAAAATTATCACTGCTGAACCCGCTCTTTGTGGTTATCTTCCAACCCACTCAAATTCCCTTAGATATTATTCACACTAAATTCCTCAAAGAGGTTATAGGGTCTATGGGCTCTTGCTTGCTCTCTACTGTGAATGAATTCCTCTCCACCGATGGCATTCTTGATTATTCAAGAAGGCAAGTGTTCAGCCTCTTTTGCGAAAAAAAAAGACTGACTTCATAATAACTATACACATTTTTCAAAGCTACGCGTTTTATCTTAAAAGCTTTGGAGAATGTATTACAAAGCAATGTCAGGAGGTGATGGAATGGGGTAACAATTGAAACGTGACTAGTTTTCTTGTTCTCTGTCAAGAAGATAAAACATCTCAGTCTCCATTTTTTCTACTTCAGCATTCTCTAATGAATGGCTGAAAATTTCCTTTTCAAAGTGTGCATCACCTCTTGACCTCAGTATTCTAAGGTATCTTCTACCTTCCATTTCTTCCTGCTAAACAACATGGTTACAAGTCTAAAACACATTAAATGCAGTTTTTCCTTAAACTTTATAACTTATATCTTCATCACTCTACATCAAGGATGGAAGAAGAATTGTTAAGTTACTCTTAATAAATATTTAAACCAGTGTATAAAGCAAATTCAAAATATTCTATTTCACAATGGCTCTCTGAAAAAGGCTTCAGCCACTCATGTCTGCATTTCTGTGCATTGAATTTGCATGTACATTATGTACTCAACTAATAAGAATGAAACTACTCAACCTATAGAGGCTGCCCCTATGAAAGGACGACAACAAACTGTTCCTCATCCATTTTTCTGTAGCTCAGTACAATGATTGCATAGTCAAGGATGACTTTGTAGAGACTCGTTCATGCTAACCTTCGCAGGGTTGACTAGATCCTCACTGGCTCTGCTTCATGTGGCTCAGCACTGAGCGCTAACATGTGCTGCCTAATATTAAGCATCAAAAGGCTCCATATTCAGTATTGATGTGGGTCTGCTCACCCATGGAAGTATCTGGGATCTTTATGTCTTACGAAGTAAGGTGTAGAAAATTCATTTTTAACTTACAGGATCCCCTTCAATACTTTGTTCCTCAGAGAAATCTCCCACTGAGACTGGCTGATAACATTTAAACATTTAAACCCATGTTCAATTAAATATAAGACTTCTCATTTTGAATACCAAATCAAATGGCTGTTATACATCAGTGGCCCTCATTAGTTGTCTACTGTAGTCTCCCCTAATTAAATGCATTAGCCTTAGTGGTTAGTTTACTGTTGCCCTATTTACCCAAAAGATTTGTTAGTATTATGAATGCACCCATGAGGCATGTTAACAAAAGCCATTAGTTCTTTTAATGAAGTAAACAGAAATTTGTTCTTACTGCACTGTAGAGTTTCCATGTTAAAAACACTTGCACTGTGATGTAGAACAACACTACTGTTTTTATCAGAGTAATCAAATAAATCTTCCAAATTAGGGCCCGAATGATCTGTATCAGCTTCAAAAATATCAGTTTGGCTCTGAAATGAAGGAATATTCTGTTTGTGGAAGTGGACCATACCAAATGAGAAGTGGGATATACCATAAGCATAGGGGGGTAAAGAGGATGGCCTTCTGAACAGGCTTCATTGCATATACATTTCAATTAAAAAAATAACAAATTGCATGTACCACAACGGACATGATATGAATTCACAAAGGAATTGATGTTCATTATACCACTCTTGCAATGTTTATCAATATATTATTATGGTTCTGTATAATCCCCTCACCTCCTATGCCATTACAACCATATAGAAAGCAATTTTCATACAATGACTCCAGCTGAATGATTGCCCATACAAAAACTTAATAGTTAACATTTTGAAAAATATGCTTATTCGCTTTCTTGCCAAGAGTTTACATGGGAGGATTGATAATTGATAACACTCATATGTGTACATTAAAACGAAGCTGGAAAAAGGGGGAAACAGCTAAACCAGCCCTAATCTGAAGGTAACAATTATTTTCTATGTACAACCCCAACACTGGCAGCAGCTAGGCACGCGGCGGCTAGCACGCGGCGGCTAGGCACGCGGTGGCTAGGTGCCATAGTCCAATTTCCAGCATCGCCGCCCCTGAAAAAACTTTTTTTTTTTCAGATTTATTAGTTTGTTGCTTGCTTTTCACTGTAGTTTTAACTATTGCATAGATGCAGGCATGCTACAGCTAAGTAGTGCACTGCCAAAACATTCCGGTGCTCTAAAATTATTGTCCCGCACGTCGGAGTAAGTGCATTATTAATCTATTCTGACAGTCATTGTTTGGGTCACAGAGCTTATTCTTCAGTTGCCTCATGTTGCACTGTAAAAAAAATCTGATAAATGTAGCAAACCTAGCGATTGTCTAAGTATTTATTTATATATAGATAAAAATTATAAACTTTCACACTGGTTAATTTTTTTTTAAATTTCCCTGAATATAACAATTCAAAACCACAAAAGCAAGACATCATCATTCCACTGGAAAAAACTACACAGGCCATATTTTATGTCCACATTGCTGAACGTATTAAAACGTGGAAGTGATAAGAAACACCACACAACCAACAACACAAAATGAAACACAAATAAATAATTAAGATAAGAAACAGACAATTGAATTGGATAATAGAATCCAAATGACAATAGAATGCAGCACATTTGAGTTTGGTATGATAACAACAAATTGCATAAAATGGCATGTAAGAGAGGTTAAATAGATTTGAAACCCCCGATGCAGAAAATGAAATCGCAGACTATGTGATAGTGTTTGTGTGTGTGTATTTGTTAGAGTGACTGAGAGTGCATTGGCAGTTTATTATAATTTAATCTTCCATCAAATTCATTTGCATTTTGTGTTTATCTGGAAGTCTTTCATTTGTTTCTACATTTGTTTCAACATGTTATGTTGTTATAAGTCCTTTAGGAATTCACATACACTGAGTGGAAGCCCTCGCACTGCAGAAATACTCACTTCTTTTGAATCTGCAGTAGTGTCACTACATTAACAGCTGACTGAAACAGCAACAGATGAGTGAAAACGGCTTCATAAAAGACATTATAATGATCGTGGGCATCAGGAGGGTGGCTTTGAACAACGCCAAGACACTGGGTTTTTGAAAGCGGCAGTCTCAAAGGTGTTCAATTAAAGGACCAGAACAAAACAAGACATCTCATCAAAACATTTGCTTTGCAGGAGTTGTCCCTTGGTGCATGAATGTGAGAGATGTCGGATGGCTTGGGCCATTACAAGTAATTGCCAGTCCACAACAAAGACAGACAACTCTTTATTCCCTCAGGTCAATGCTGCATACGGCAAACTCGACCAGTAAGTGAACTAGTAAAAAAAATCACTGGGAGTGAATCAGGCTGAATGCTTCAAGTGGCAATCAAAACTGGGATTTCTAACCATGATAATTATGTTTTTGAGTAGGTTCTGTGTATATTTCTCAAACCACTTTGGTACGCAAGACCAACAGCTGTCATTGTTCTCACAGTGGCTAACAAATTTACCCCGGTCAAGGCTTCTCATCAGCATTAAGAGTATGTACACTAGTTAGCCAAGCTAGTGAAACCTAAAAAAGATTGAACTTCCCAGAGGCCAAGCTAGTGAAACCTAAAAAAGATTGAACTTCCCAGAGGCCAAGACGTCTTCAAATAGCTTGTTTCGTCCAACCAACAGTCCAATATTGGGATGCAACTAACAATTATTTTCATTATCGATTAATCTGACAATAGTTTTCTCGATTTGACTTATCATTATGTCTAACTGTCATAACTAATGAAAAATGCCCGTTATATTTTGCCTGTTATAAGCTTCAAATCTTCACGTTTGAGAAGCTGCAACCAGCAAATTTTTGGCATTTTTGCTTAAAGAATGACTAAAACTATTATTCCACTATCAAAATAGTTGCAGATTCATTTTCTGTCGATCAACTAATCAGTTAACCAACTAATCAAGCAGTGCAAGTTGTTTGAAAAGTGTAATAGATTACTTATTACTCACTGTGAAAGTTATTGCATAGCTTTAACTAAGTACTCAACAGTAAAAGTAATTAGTCAGCTCAGCTACGTCAAGCTCGACATTGAAGCACCTCCTGTGCCAAGCTGACATCTCTTTCAGTCTCACGGTAATACATTACTTACTGTCCCACAATGTCACTTAGACCATCACATTTAAAATGTGTTAATAATCTAAGAAGATGATCCCAGGGGGACATTGATACTAGCTGGAAAATGCTCACTAATAAGAGCAAAAACTATTTTAGAGATATTAAGCCAGACTAAAAAGTAAAATGCCCATTGCTGTACACCAGAAGAGCATCGATGCCACAGGTGAGATTAGGGGAAACCGGAGCTGTCTACAGCTAATGAGCCTGTAGTTTCAATAATTGCAGAATGTCTCGTCAGTGTTGTTCTACAGAGGAAAGGAGGCACAGACCTGATGATGGATTTGACAACAGGGAAACAAATAGTTGATTTCTCTTTCGTACACAAACATTGACGTCTTCAAATGGCTTGACTGCACCAAATTTCACACTTCAGCCATTTCTGGTTTATGGAAGGAAAAACACTCTATGACAAGACGGCTGGGAATTTTTATAGAATTAAATTAATTGTGTGAGAAAGGTCATTAGAAAAGCTGTTCTTCTCTTCATAAGCGTTAGTCATCCAAGTTGTTTTTTTGGTTTCTAATTCACATGTTCTTATGCCAAATTTATTTTTAGAAATTCTGACTTTTTCATCAAAAGTGCCTTCTGCACATATCAAACTATCTTTGAGTGTGCATATCTTTTTATAGAGGCATATGGCCAAAAAGAAAAACATGATGTTTATCCCATTAACACATTTGGGATGAACTCAGACACAGAGTTGTTTTTCTTGTGTTTTACTTATTTCTTGCATAAGCTTTTATGTAGAAATAGATAATGTCAAATAGCGTCATAATACTTATTAATAGTTCGTAATAAATACTTTTATCCCTAAGCAACTATTTAGTGCCTTAATTCCAGCCAATATAATCTAATCCCTCTGAGGAAAATGCTGAATACCAGGGGCAGAGGAGGCAACTGAGGAGGCAATACTGCATCCATCACTTCCTCCCGTCATAATCCATCCCCCACATGTTTGAGGTTAGAGTGGATTTAAACTCAAATAACATTCACTGCCATTCTCTCCATCCCTAGTCTGTGCATCACCATTAGGGTAATGGTGTTCAGCTCATATGCACGGTAAAAAATGGATTTAGGATCCATTAGCTTATTAGGCGCAAAATGACATTATCTCCCCTCAATGTGAACCCCATAGCAGCCATTCAGAGATAAATTATGCCGTAGTAACACCCCCTGATCTGTCAATCAATCCTCTTATCAGTTTGTCTCCCCCGGGGATTGCAATCACCCGTTCACTCCATGCTTTAAATGAGTGTAAGTGCACTGGCTGATCCATGCAGTATGTTTGTAGAAGGATATATCTAAATGAGAGAGATATTTTGAAGTATTGGAAATGCTTGAATAGAGCTAAAAGCCTTGTAGAGGATGCATTTTCTGTCAAGTGCTATACAGTAGAGTTCAGTCTAACCTGAATTGTGCACATATCATTATGCAATGACTATTTGATTGTAAAATTGTTGTCAATTAAATTTCTGTTGGTCAATAAATGACAGTATATTGTAAATGCATGTGTTGTACATGAGGTGCTCCCAGAATTTTGTCCCTTTTAATGAGCTGTATAAATATGGTGTTTTGTGGCTGCAGATGTACCACTTAAATCTACAAACTTTGAAGATGGTTAAACAGAAACTTCCAGTGTGGCCTTGGGAGGATGAATTAGGAATGAAATAGCGTGTCTCTGAAGGGTTAGCTGTACTCCAAATTGGAATCTCTCTTCCCCTTGCTTCATTATCACAACTTTCTTTTTGTGTCTGCTTGGAGGCTAATTAAGGGGGGACAGAGAGAGCGAGAGAACAAGACCCCACTGATGGAAATCAAATGAGAAGGACAGGAATAGGAGAATAGAGGAATAATCGGTCGTCTGATGAATGCTTACAGTGCCCTTGATGAATAGCGTCAATGTCTTCCTAAAATGGATGAGAGGCAAGTGAGAGAAGAGCCAGAGACAAACTAGACTTTGTTCTTGTAAAAAGGACGAGTAAGCCGAGTGTAGGAAGAACCAAGAGTAAGTAGAATCAGCTTAATTTACTAGCCTGAGTCTTAATACGTGTCCCCCTACTCCCTCACAGACAGACCACAGAGCTCAAATTAGCTTGCCAGGATTCATTTTTTTCCCCTTTTCTTTCAATTCACACAGCTAAAGTAAGTAGGCCTGCGCTGCTGTTCTCTCCCAGGCTGTGCAAACATTTTACCCCAGCAAAATGAAGTCGTGTATTTAGAGCTGCAAGTGACAATTATTTTCTTTCTCAATTAGTCTGTTGATTATTTTAGTGATTCACTGACCATTAAGGATCTATGATGTAACAATATAGTGAACAAATGTCCTCCACAAGTTCCCAGATCCTGAGGTGACACTTTCAAATTGCCAATAACTAATAAATGAATTAAGAAAATAATCATTAGTTGCAGCCCTAAAATCAGTTGCTTGTATTTTCCAACTATCAGTCCAAAATCTAAAGATGTTCAATTTACTATCACATAATACAGAAAAGCTGTGACTCCTCACAATCGAGTGGCTGGACCTACATAATGTTTGGCATTTTTGTTTAGAGAATGACTTAAGTGAGTAATCGATCATTTAAATATTGGACAGATAATTTTATCGACTAATCCACTAATCATTTCTGTTTTACGTGTTTAGAGTGAGTTTAACAGCAGAAGCAGAAAAGCAATGTGTTTCTCTCTCTATGTACTCTAGTAGATCAATCAATCACTGAGTTTTCCTTTAAATCCTTTTTGACAAGTGACCTTGCAAAATGGCTTTTGTCAACATCTCTGCATTGTGATTCATGCTAAACGACACAGCTATGACTGTGCCAGTGCAGCATCACTCAAATTGGTCATCTAATCTAATACAAAAGTCCACTTTATTAAATAAGCCATGTCTCATGCCATGTCTGAATAGAATATATTTTCTAAAACAAAAAGGAAAGTCATATCATAAGTAGGAGGCCTCTTTTTTGTTTGAGGTCACTGCCATAAATGCACAGGTTTGTAGTCTCCAGCCAGTCTTCAGGGTGAAGCTACTGAGCGTTTACCTTCCCCCGGCAGGCTATAAATTTCAGAGCATGCCGCCATTTGATTAGCATGTAGATGAATGTGCCTGTTGTCTCTATTCTTCTAAGCATTCCCAGACATGATAAAAACCCAATCATGCCAAAGCCCAGGAAGTCCATTTCAAAATCTCAATTCACTCAGCCTCCGGTTTAATAATTAAGGGGAAGCACATGACAGCACAAAGGCAAAAGGATGCCTATGGGTCTGTGCTCGCCATGACTGAAAATACTCAATAGCTGTGTACTGTGTTGATTTGATAGCGAGGGGGGGTAAATGGTCACATTTACATTTTGCTAGTTGAACTGTGGAAAGTAGAGAGGGTTATTTGTCTTTAGGGCAGAAAGAGGAAGAGAGAAAGAGCAAAAGACAGTGAGAACGATGCAGTGTTTTTTGACCGTCACCACAAATGTTCCCTCTTCAGAGACAAACCTGTCAGGCCACAGAGAGTGCTATCTGAATGGCATTACAGTTGGTTTACTGCACTAGATGTTCTTTGTAGGTATTATTATAATCTCTTTGAAACACAATTCTACAGAAACACACAATCTCTGATGAATAGACTGCTGTCATGTAGATACAAAGAGTTGTTCCACTCTGTGGGGTAAAAAAAGTGGGTAGCAAAGAGTAGCTCTGCTCATATTTACACTGCTCAATTTTATATGAAGGCAAGACAGTTCACACTGTGGCATGATGTATAACGCACCATGCTGGCTGACAGGAAAATGTGTAAGAAGATGCTTAACACACACACCCCATTTAAAATGGTTATGTAGTGATGCCGCTAATTAAAATAGCAGCTCAGGTTTGGGATCGCTCTTTATAGGCATAGTTCAAAGAAAGTTACAAAAGTAGTTGGAATCAACAGAATATGCAGTTCAGATTAAAATAGAAGCCCCAGAGGGAATGTGGTTTTAAAAAAAAACAAGATGACAAGAGAGAAGACATGAAAAATGTGCATATTGTTTACATCCCGTGAAAACAAAAAATTATAAAAATAGCTTTATCCAAGGAGGATGATATATTCAAAGTCTTGAGAGGAAATTAATCTAAACTTAAACATAAGTAGCAACTGTACACTGCTTAAGAAACTGCTTATCTGATTTAGGCACCGTCATCATTCATTTACTGTTCTGACATAGAGATACGTTAAAATTATGCAGCTTTATTACTAAATATGAAGGGGAAAATAAAAAAGCTGTTGTGTTTCTTGCCAAGTGTAGAGCTTGGGCATGTTGTGTGATTCATATCAGTTTGGCTAGTAGACAACCATCTGTATACAAATGTATATCTGACTGCATCATGAAGCACATAACGGTAGATATATTTTTTATATATGAAACAACCTCCATAAAGACTGTCTACACAAACAAGTGACACCATGTTGTTTGTTCAAATGCTTCAAACAACCTCTGTTTAGGTTGACCTGGCGAGGCTCTCTAGTGACCATGTTAATTATGACTCTGTGATGTCAAGAACAAAGGCGGTTAATAGTGTGACGTTAAAATTAGCACCTCAAAAGCGAGTGAGAGTGATGTTCAGGGTGGATGGATGCGTCAACAAAATGTGGGAGTTGGACACAAATTCCCTGTAAAAAAAAAAAAAAATACAATAAGGTTAAAAAAAAATATATTTTAATGTAAAAACTTTATGGAAAAATCACAATTCTGTATTTATTATTATATTTTGCACATTATTGCATATACTGTTTATACTATGAACATTTACATATATACATTCCATTTTCTTCCTTTTAAACTCTAACAGGTTTTTTCAGTTTAGAACATATTTTAACATAGTTTTATTGGAAATTTCTATTTTATATTATTTATATTACTTGCCTTATGGTAGTGTATTTATCTTATTTTGTATAGGTACTTGTATGTTATCTTACCTTGTATATTTTGGTTGTTATGCACCACAATATCAGGGCAAATTATTTGTATGTGCAAACCTACTTGGCAATAAATCTGATTCTAAAGTATTTTTTTTTTTTACCTTGACCACAATCTTCCCCTTTTCTTAATCCAGTGGGATTTTTTTTTTTTTTAACCAAACCACAATTCTTTCCCTAACCTTAATGAGACTGTTATTGTGCCTAAAACTAACCAAACCTTAAGCATACCATTGGGAGATCAGAAAACAGTCATACAAATAATTTTATTAAGTTCATTCATAATGGTTTTGGAACACACTGACAAATGATAACATCCTGCTGATAGAGGCATCAGATCAGAAAACATTTACATGGTCTTGTTTGGAAGGCAGAGACGTACATTACAATGTAAATTGATTACTTTGCAGGTTAATTAATCTCCCGTAGGGGCCTGAGTGTCTTAATAGTTAAAAATAATCAAAGGGGACTTTGTGAACTATCATTTGTTCTGGCAATAAGACCATTGTTGCTTCCAACAACAATGCTTTGAGGCACACAAACCCCTCGAACACAATGAGATTGCAATTTGATGCAATGACATTTTGATTTGTAGAAAAAGCTACTTTGATGACACATAGATCAAAATAAAATACTTCAAAGGGGAACATCTAAAGTTGTGTAATAGTATTTTAACATTACATCAGATTTCATCAAAACTTTCAGACAGCAGAAGCTGACCCACACATAGTGGTGCACAAGACATACAATACAAGCCAGAATCAAACTGCACAATTGTATCAATCAAGATTTTTACAGTCTCATAGCACATAATGACCGCTGATTTTCTGTAAAGGTTTGACAGGGTAGATCAGCATCAATGACTCAATGATTACTTTGCTGGAAGCTGAGATGCTTCACTTTTAAAGCTCCATTTTCATCCTGCACTGCATGTTTAAGACAAAACTACAGATCTCTGAGGGTGATGAAGGTTGTTAAAACTAACATGGATCAGTGTGAATAAGGGAACACAGTCAGCAAGCAACCAGCGGGAAGTAAAATAATAGACTACAACGAGGTTAATAAACAAATGCAGCCCAAAATTTCAACATGTATGCATTATGTTGCTCTCTAAAGATTAACAGAGTATAAAAACAAATACATACAATCAACACAAGGACACTAACAGTGACACTAACACTGTTTCTGCAACTAAAACAAGGAGGCTTACTAGAGGTGAACTGCAGGTAGTGTGAATGTGTAAATAAATAGTCTTATTACCACTGCTTTGTCATTAAGGCACAATGGGCATACTTTTTTTAATTAATATACCACTGTGTCATCACATTGAAGCTGTAAAGATTTTCTGTTTACGAAGTTGGCGCACTGCAGAGGTAATGGGAATGTTTGCAATCTATTGCTTCAATTACTCTTGGGAATCCAATGAATGAGTCTTAGCACACTCAGTATGCATCAGTCACTTTCATTCAGTACTGGTAACCATAGTCAACTAATGCAAGTTACCTGCTGTTTGCTTTAAGATCTCTTTTATGGCCAGGATGTGGAAAAGAGCCTGGAAACACTATAAAGATTTATGTCTCTGATGTAAGAAATATATCATTTTAAAAAGCAAAGTGACTCTTCTGCTCTCTAAACAATACTGTGCTCCTTCTCATTTTCTGTAAATTCAACTGTTGCCAGCTTTACAGTTTTATACTACTTGTCTGATCTGTCTTTTTAAAAAAAAGTTTTTGTTTGTATTGTTTTTTTTTTTAAAAGTCTGTTGTTGCCAAGGTTATTTCAAAAAGTGCAGGTAATCCTCTTCTGGGAGCAGTGATGGCCTATTTGGTGATGATGCAGGCTTTTTGGGTCATTTCAGTGTAGCATCATAGGTTACCTTGGTGATATACTCCATTTAAAACAGTGGCAGATAGTCTTCACCAGGCTGACTAATATCAGAAATTCAATGGACAAAAATATTTTCTTTTTAAGTAGGCTCCATGACAAACATACAGAAGGAGAATGGAATTGTTTTTGTGTATTGATTCATGTATTTCATGTCCTCGACCCACCATAGCTCTATATGCCCAATGTGAAATTGGAAAGTTCATAGTGAAACTGGGGGTCATCATTATAGATATTGTTAATTAGTTCACATAACAGACAGCGGGAGATTTGTGTGTTTTGAATTGCACTTTGAATTGACTATGGACATCACACTTTTCTAAAGTGCCAGAGCTCTTCTTTAAATGAACTCTGTCATTGATGTGAACAACACATAGCTATTGATACAAATCCAGCTGTTCACTATCTAGCCTCAACTCAATGCAGACCCTATTATCAGAGTAGATTCAGCCAAGTAGTACATCAGTGACTTTTTCCTCTCAGATCCCCACCTCACTGAGCCATTTGTCTCCACTTTTCCCACTTTGCCCCTACATTGTGACATGCAATATGAAAGTCACATGCTAAGCTGACGGATCATGACACATAACATCACATCACATGATCCATTTAGTTACCAGATGATGATCTAAACGGTTAGCTCACTCCTTCAATAAGTGGCCACTACTGTGTGAACTAACAATGCGCATCTGCCAGTTTTCTCTGAGGCTTAATATATTTCATAAAACTGTAATAATATTTTCTGACATAAGTGGAGGTCTCCTTTATTTCATATTTCATTGCCATGAAAGATATAATAGTTGGCACTGTGATAACTTCCCAGAGTTTTAAAATCCAGTCTGTGAGTATTACAGTTTGTTATATTATCCATTGTGTCAAATCTTCATGTGAAAAGTAACTAAAGCTGTCAAATAAATGTAGTGGAGTAGAAAGTACAATATTTCCCTCTGAAATGTAGTGGAGTGGAAGTATAAAGTAGCATAAAATGGAAATACTCAAGTAAAGTACAAGTACCTCAGAATTGAGTAAATGTACTTAGAGGAAGGACCCCAGCGTCCAGCCATGAAAAAGTGTCTCTCAAAACCTCCACAACCAGCAAAGCTTCATTCAGAGCTGGTATGAGCAGGACTGCTGGCTGGAATATGCTGTCACGTTTCCTACAGTCCCTGTCTGTGCTGCTTGTTTGTCGAGATATGAACTGTGAGGTTTCTCTATTATTCTGCCTGCTATTCTGACACTTTAAAAGCATTATTAAAACATAAAATGATTAAAACAATTTTTTTAAAAGTCATTATATGAGAGTATTTGATATGGGAACATAAAAAAAGAGCATTGAGTGGTGACTTCAAAGTGATCATTTGTAGAACAATGTTTAAACCTCTGTTCCTTTACAAATAAATTCTTTCAGTTTTTGTTTTTGTTCCACTTAAAAGCCCTATAGTCCTATTAGATTGCTTGCCTCTCCCCTCTCATCGAACAAAAAAGAATGTCTGATTGCTTTGGGGCAGACAAAGTCCCGCAGAGTAGCTCAATTATTGACTTTGCTAAGTCAACCTTTAACGTACAAATCCTGCTCAGACTCTTGTCCTTGTGGTGGCCGAGTGCCCACTGAAGGCACGCATTCAGCTCACAGTCCAGCAGACATTAATTCCTCTCAATCTTCACACTCAATTTAGTCTTGAATGTTCCTGCCAATATGGCTGAGCCTTGGAATTAGAAGTGGTAAATTATACAAATAACCCCTTAATAGCATGCCGTGCCCGAATGAAGTGAACCCGCCAACATGGCAGCGATTTGCGGCGTGGCGAGCGAAATGGAAGGGCAAGTCCAATCATGTACGTACATGTGCTCAGTGAGCAGACTATGGTGGGATAATGAGGATTGGTGCCCATAACACCCAAGTGTCCACGGTGTGTTTGTCATTATTTCCTCACAATGCAACAATCCACACAATTATATGCAGTCAGTAAGAGAGAATACACCAAATGTATCTGTGGCAACAAAAGTCTATTTAGCATTCCTGTTCGACCCCATGACAAGACTCAAGTGATGGTAGGTACATTATAGTATAAGACGGATTTTCAAAGAGAAATAAAATCTGGGTCAGGGACAGGGTTAGACCATAAGTTGTTCTGAATTCAAATGGACAAGTGCATTTGAACACCATTCAGGATATCACCAGAATGGCCTGCATGAATCAAGATTTTGAGCAGTTCTTGTTTCAGTAAAGTCATCTAAGTTGTCCGAAGTTGATAAAGAACTGTATAAAGTTCATATTTGTTCATTTTTCTAGATGCATAATTTTATTTCAGGCAGCCAACTCACGTAGAACGGATTTATTACGAGAATAAGGAGTATGTTCAGAGTTGATATTTGGCATCAGGCTCTGAGCTCGTCATTCCCCGCAAGCAAACACCAACCACAACACAGCAGCAACTGGGGAGTGACGATAATAAACTCCCCCCAGGGGAACTTAGACTCAGATGCCTACAGGTGGCTGCTGGGGTGAAGGTGGGGTTTATGAAATGTTACATGAGAGCAGCAGTGGCAACAGCAAGTTTTTGCAGCAGTGTTGCAGCAGAGTTAGCAAATTGGCCAGCGACATCAACCGCCGTGTGGCCATTCCCCTGCCGGGCACCTGCGACCATGAGGGGAATATACATTTTAGTGAATTGAGATGAATAAATCTAAACCCAGCAATCCACCTGATATGCAGCAGCAGGCAGACGCACATCTGCTATGCAGCAGATAATTATGAACTTATACAAATCACTAGACTTCAGGCTTGGAGCAGACAATCTCCTCTGATATATATATATATATATATATATATATATATATATATATATATATATATATATATGAATAATATTCTAGAAAACTGTCACATTAACCTATTGCACTGAAATATTTCTCTTGTGTGTGGAGAAACTATGGATGTGACCACCTACTGTGTGACATTAGTATCCATATTCATTCACATTCACCTAACAGCTATATCTTAATAAACAGTATCAACAGTATGAATGCATCGTGCTAAACAACAACTAAAACATAAATAAGCTCAGCCACAACTACATTTTCCACAATTAAAACCAGGGTAACGCTTTATTTTACAGGTCCTTTAATTTTTATTTCCTGGAAAAGTTCTGAGTAATTTTCAGGTATTTAACGATTAATTTTTAGGACGTTTTACAGAGGGGGTGGTGCAATTTGGTGCAAATTATAAGAAAAAACAGAAAAAAAGTTTTGGTTAGTGCCAATTCAAAATGCAAAAATTCTTAATTAATTAGACCCTTAACAATTCTTTAACTGACAGAAAATACTTAGTTAAAAAATTTTTTCAGTGTGTAGTTTTGTATGTTAAACTACATCTTAGCATGTTAGGATGTTTCTTAAAACTCCATAATGAGCACATTTCCTATATTCTACCAAATTACATAACTCTTTCAAAGAAATGTTGTTACACAGTTACAGTTACACAGCAGCTACTTTTAGGAAATTATTGAAACAACCCTAATATGCTAATGTATCATTTGTCCCACAAAACTACACACTGAAAACTAAGTGTTTTCTGTCAGTTAAAGAATATCAAGAGGCTAATTTATTAGGAATTTTTGCAAATTAACAATTACATATGAACCCAAATATAATAAGTGGGTACTTACCAACTTAACACTTTTTTTCAGTTTTTACTTATAATGTGTACCAAACTGTACCACCTTCTCTGTAAAATGTCCTAAAATTTAACTGTTAAATACCTGCATTTACTCACAAAACTGCCAGGAAAATTGTATGAAATTAAGGGACCTGAGATAGATAGCTGCACCACGTGCATGCAAGATGCTGCGGTCATCGTCTGATCCGTCTTTTGGTTTGAAAAAAATTGAAAAAAAGGGTATGGCCTTCTACTGTTGTCTATTGTGTGAATGCCTATCTCGACGCAGTTGGTGGTCAATGTCCCCATGTGGCCTTTTGTCACCCTCCTTCGAGCTGTTGTGAGAGTGATCTTTTGAAGCAGTAGATCTGTGTGACGCTTCGGTGTTTGAGCTGGCAGACTCAGTTGTTTCTCTCTGCTTTGGAAGTGACAACAGGTTATCAAACCACCTGTGTCATCTTCCTTATCTTGTCCATTGAGGCATTAACCTTGACATCTCATAAGTACAACGTGAGTTCGTACAGATGAAGGAAAGGACTCGAAGGTGGAGTTTTCTTCTAAGCCTGGTGCATTCTTGGCCTGAAAGTACGCATGCCTCAAACGTCTGTATTAGTCTCTGGGACGCTCACAACAGGAATGTTTAATTTGGAGAGCTGCAACCATTGATGTGGTCTCGTCAGCAGTCGAGAATTCTTCTATTAGAGCTTGACGGAGCTCTTTGTAGTCATTTATGACTCTAGGACTTGAATGCACACATATTCTATAACCATACATATATGGATCTGCCTCTGTCAGTCTGTTATTAATTCAGTTGTTTTTTTTGACAAAGAGACACAATAAAAACCTATGTTTTGATATCAAAGATCGTGTAAGCTTGAAAGGTAGCTTAGAAATGTTTGTAACTTTCTGCTACATAATGGATTTTTCTGTTACAATGGATGCCAGTTGTTATCCAATTTCTGTAAAAACTTCAAAAAGCATGATCCACTTGTGAATTGTCCATCCAGATGCTCAGTGTGTTTCCTGCTAGCTTACAGTGGGTAAGTGATACATAGGTTTTTGCTGAGTATTTTTTTTTATATTGTTCCATTGCCTCATCTATCACACCTAACAGTTTGCACTGTTTTTGATTGTTTATTTTAAACAATCACATTATGATTGGGGATTATGATGTGCTTTTGATTCCTTAAACTTTTCTTTTATTTGTTTATTTTTTGTTGTTTTTTTGTTTTTTTTTTCTTGTATTTGCATTGTTAACTTTTTTGAGACTGAAAGTAAATGTGGTCCTAATAAAATTATATGGTTACTTTTTCCATAAACATACAGTGCCGGCTGTAAAAGCAAGTAAGGGCGAGTAATAACTGTTGTCGTTCAGTTTTACAGGTTTGCTGTTAACTAGAATTTTTAGAAGTGTCCAGGGTTCTTTAATAATAGTTGCCTCTAAACTAAATAAAAAATTCAGGCCACTTAAATTGCTCCAAAAGCACTAAAGGTATCACAACACAGAACACAACTCTGAATAGTGAAAGTTTGCTTAACGTTTTAAAGTTTGAACAGGGTCTGACATCCATCCAAGCACGTGAGTTTCAAAGCTACAAAGAGTTTTTCAACTTTCCAACTGAGGTGGATCATTCCTCCCAATTGACTGTAAATAAATATGGACAACGCGTCTCCACTTCCTACCGCTATGCAAAAGTGAAACCAAAGTATCTCCTTTCTGGGAGCTGCCATCTTGCTTGTGCACAGTAGAGTCGGGATGACGGCCCACGGGACACACCTCCCTCAGTCGTCCCGCCTCCTGAGGTTTGATAGCGGCTGTCACAGCTGTCAAACATGACGTCACACCCCCCTTTTTATATCGTCAAATAATTAATTAACAACAAACGTATCAGAAAATGAGCACTTGGACAAACATCAGCATCATAAGAACCTACCCAAAATGTCAGAAACCATCTTTGGGAAAAATGTATTTGACATGTACTGATTTACTGATGTTAGCTAGCTAATATGATATGAAAAACATTAACACTATGTCCATTTACATATTAATAGCACAAGAAAACAAACTTACCTTGGTGAGAGGTAAAGATCAGCCAAGGATAAGCTCTTTTTGAAGAGTCAATCAGTTATAACCTCCGACAGGACATGCAACTTGGGGGTTGAAGTGTCCATTGAGGCGACAGCTGATGTGAGGAGAAATGACAGACAAACCTTATGACGAACCAGCCACCTGGAGCGACATCACAGTTAGCTTGTTTATGACTACACAAAAAACAGCCGTGTGTACAGAGTGAGCAAACTAGCCGTTGACCATCAGCAGCAGGTAGACAGTGATTAGAGTAATAACAGTTTAAAAAGCTCGCCATATTTAAAATAGCTGCGTTTGATATACGGTTGCGACCTGCAGACAGCATGCATGTTTAGGTGTAACTGCGACTAGTTTACTTACAGGCTGCTCTAGTTACGTGACTGAATGCCAGTGGTGGAAGAAGTGCTCAGATACTTTACCTAAGTAAAAGTACTAATACAGCAATGTAAAAAGTCAGAGTCATGCATGAAAAACCCTACTTAAATAAAAGTACATAAGTATTAGCAGCAAAATATAGGCTACTTAAAGAATTAAGAATTAAACATTTCAACTGTTGTAGCTGCTGGAGGTGGAGCTAGTTTGAACTACTTTATATACAGTTAGCTAGTTTAGTCCAGTGGTTCCCAACCTAGGGGTCAGGCCCCTCCAAAGGGTCACAAGATAAATCTGAGCAGTCATGAGATGATTAATGGGAGAGGAAAGTAGAAAAAACAAAGTTCTGATTGTGTCAAATCTTCATCTGAAAAATAACTAAAGCTGTCAAATAAATGTAGCGGAGTAGAAAGTACAGTATTTCCCTCTGAAATGTAGTGGAGTGGAAAATGGAAATACTCAAGTAAAGTACAAGTATCTCAAAATTGTGTTTAAGTAGAGTACTTCAGTAAATGTACTTACTTTCCAACACTGGTCCACTGCCCATTTCCTGAAACACTGTGGGTAAGCTGACCGCGAAAGCTCATTCTAGACCATGGAAATAGTAGTTTGCCAAAAAATCTTAACTACACACCAGGTCAGCAACTCTAAATTGCCTATTGATGTCAGTATAAGCATGTCTGTCTGACTGCGGTAGCCCTGAAAGAGACTGGTGACCTACAGTATCCTGGAATAGACTCCAGCAACCTCATGCCCCTGATATATTGGGTACAAAAATAGATGCTTAGCATGTGCATCTGTCCTTAAAGTAGGGCTGCAATTTAGGATCATTTTCATTATTGATTAATCTGTCTATTATTTTCTAGATTAATTGATTAGTTGTTTGGTCTTTAAAAAGTCAGAAAAGGTTGAAAAATGTTGATGACTGCTTCCCAAAGCCCAAGATGCAACCTAAAATGTCATGTTTTGTCCACAACCCAAAATATATTCAGTTTACTATCATAGAGGACTAAAGAAACCATAAAATATTCCAACTCAGTATCACAGCAGTTCATTAAGACCAATGACAGTGCATTGACAGTGTAATGACAGAAGCCAGTGCAACGACAGAGGCTGCAATCACAGATGAAGTAGTATGTCCCAATTGCATACTGCATACAACAGTACGTACTTTGTAAGGGCTGCAGTACGTACTAAAAGTAAAAAGTAGAAGTATGTGATTTGGAATGCAGCAAATGTGTCCATGTACATGAATCTATAGATTCAATTTCATGACTATTTCACAAACTGCTGTGATACTGGACTGATTATTCACATTTACAAAGCTGGAACCAGAGAATTTTAGCATTTTTTCTTTAAAAAATTACTCAAAATGATTAATCGATTATCAAAATAGTTTGAGACTAATCGTTGCAGCTGTACCTTCAAGTCAGTAATGTTGGTGGAAATATTCAGGCTTGTACTCTAAACGGTACATCAGAAAAACGTTCATCTTGTTGAAGAAATACCATTTGATGAAAAAATAAGTTTATTCATTAGTTAATTAACAAAACAACGTTGGACTCAACTCACCATGGGACCACACACAGCTTTGGCAAGTGGAAAACAGCCTCAAACTTCAACAACACTGCAGTGATCACTGAATTAGCTGATGAAGAAAACAGAATTGAACGAGTTGTTCTCTTAAATAAACATTTTATTGACAAAAAAGGCACATATTTACATAGCAAACAAAAATTAAACAGGCTGCAGCTGGCATATCTCTAATTGAGTTCATTTATGGGAGAAGACATCTGTAGAGTGCATTTTTCAGAAATATTTTTGCTATTTTGTAAAAATCATCAAAAAATGAAAAAAAAAAAAAAGTGTGATGCAATGTATCCATTATCCAGACAACTGCTCATTTTTGTGCTGTAATAGCTGCCTCCCAATTGTATCACATTCTTGAGTGTGCAGAGGATGGTGACATAGAGCTTGTCTGTGCTAAATTGCCTTGATAATAGTAAACATGGTGGGAATGAATGACTGTTTTGGTCACAGGAGAACTAGTTTAGTAGAAAAATAGGAGGTGGATAAGAATCCACAGAGGTAAAGCAAAGCCTAAGGAGTGCACTGCATGATAGCTGAGGGATTAATGCACTGTAGTCTTGTGTTGTGGCCTCATGATTCATGACGTTTCTTTCTTCTTTATCAGGGTTAATCAAAGGTAAAATGAATTCATAGTTGAATGAAAAAAAAGGCTGGGGTTATAGGTGTTAATATGCAGTTAGGAAAGGCTGGGAGGGAGGATTGTTGTGTAGCACTGTATGGTTTGTGCTTTTTAGCTCAAAAAAGTGTATCAATAGTGCCACCACATGGAAAGCCCTGAAAGATTCTAATGGCTTCCTGCAAGCCCACATTTCCCTTTTAAAAAAGAGCTTCCAGTCTTAGATTTTGTAAGAACATAAAGTATGAAGAGTGTTTAAGTTGTAAATATTTAACTAAAGAAAGAGAGAAGACAGAACACCAAATACATGTTAGAATATCTGCTTTATATATTTAGTTCAAAATCTTAGCAGCAAGCAACATTTAGAAAATAAATCAATAATTATATAATTTGTATTTTTCAAGGTACAAGTAATGCTTTGCAGAAATTCACCACAAATAAAGCATATCTCCTGTGAAAATATAAATAAAATATGCAAAAGAGTGGTTTGCTGCCAGCACTTTTTGACTAGCTCTTTGAAGCCCTCCATCACAGTTCTTTGGTGATCACATCCACTGCCATATTTGGAGTCCACCAACAACCAATCAAATACCACCAACCACAGAGGATTTGTATAAAGTCTGCACAGTCTGCATCCATAAGACATCTGTTGGTCTCCAAACTGGTTGCAGGGAAGCCAAATGTAGGTCAAACATGTTACAGTCATGCTAGAACTTTCTCGGGAGCTGCTCATCTCGTACTCCTCCTCAGGCTCTCCACGGTCTGCAGGAAAGAGCGATGGGCCTGGTCCTCCTCCAGGGTGGAGCAGTCCTCCTCCTCCTCCTCCTCGATGATGCCACACTGTACGCAGCGGAGGCGGGGCTCACGTTGTCCGGCCCTGCAGACACAAGCCGTGGCCAGAGACTGGGGGAACTCCTCCATCACCAAAGGCAGCAGATGGGCAGGGAGCGTGTCCATGCTGGTCGCCATGGTGAACAGTGGCCCAAATGTGAGGATGATGAGCTGTAGAGAGTGTAGTTCTAGATGTGGGATTTGAAGCCTTTTGTCATCAGTACTGATGAATCTGATCAACTGTCACCACAGTTTTGGAACAGATGATGCAAAAAAAGGCAAAAAAAACTGTAAAAATATGACAATACTCAATCAGCAAGAGTTGTTTAATATTCGGTTTTGAGAGATCCTGATTTGCTCCTTTTCCAATCTGATCTTCGCTCTGAAACTGAAAAGAGAGTGTGTGTGTGTGTGTGAGTCTGAGCGAGCTGTGGACTGAGCATCACTGAGCTCCTCTTTATATACATCTCTGCAACCCACTCGTTTCTTCCTTTGGGCATCCCTCCACACACAGAGCTCCTCTCCCCCTCCTACATTTTCAGTGATGACACATTTCCGGCAGCTTCCATACCAGTGCACCGGAATAATCTCCCAGAAACTGTTGGCATGGGAACCGGGCGGTGATGTTTACAAGGGAAGATGTAGAACGTGAATAAGCAACACAATTGTATGGAAAATGACAACTAATGGTAAAATCACTAAGGAAATTTGAGCTGAGTGATAGTTTGCTGAAAAAAATAAACTTACACAAAATATAAGGTTATACAGCTCTGTGGGAAGTTTGGGTGTGATGGTATCTGATAAAAATGCCACTTGCCACGAAGTTTTAGACATATTATACACTCTTATGTAATTACAAAGCCCAACGAGAAATAAAAACTGGAACTGTTTTACCGTACCTGGCGTAACCAGACGGCCTGAACATGTGCTAAATCTTACAGTGATATCTTTCAAAACTGTCAAATCTATTTATCTAAAGGTAAAACCGAATGTAAGAAGTCAGGACAGACAGAGGACTGAAGCTGAAGTTATTTGAAAGGCATTTTTATTGATGGCTGGAAGGACAGATGCACAGTAGCTTTCCACAGTCAGTAAATTCTAACGATATCCACGTCTTCTGGTTTGCTTTCCCCACTAACAACATGCATCCTATAGGTTTTAGGAATATGCCTAATACCTAATGCCACTGCCTTTGAGAAAAGCACTAACCTCAGAACTGGAATTGGTCCCTGGCTGCTGTGCCTAACGTTAGTGTGAGTTAAGTGTTTTTCATGGGGATTAATACAGTATAATTTAAAGCAAGTATCTGAGTCAGGACAGGTGAAAAATGACATATCTACTGCATACTGTATGAACATACAAACTCAAAATATTAAAGTTTTCAAAAGAGAAACGTATCAGAGATTTTACATTATTTCATTGGTTTGTCTCATCGGTACATTTGGTTTGGTTTGTACATTTTAGATCAATGCACATGTCACACACACACACAAGACAAAAACAAAAACACCCAGCCCTTATATACTGGGAACAAATATAGCTTGTTTTTTTTGTTTTTTTTTAATTTTAGGACATGGAAATAGTCCCAGAGAGTAACGATAGTTGATGAGAATGAATTTGAAAACCAATTTAGTACATAACCAAACACATTTTAATATTCTCACAATCACAGTTTCTCCCTCTGTTCGAGCTACTCATCTACAGAGCCTCCTCTTCATGTTTTTACAGATAAAATGTATTTTGGTTTAATTATACATGCGTTCCTTTACTAACTTCATCAGTACCGTCAAGAGAGATGGGCGAAAAAAACAATGGTGAATGGTTGGTACTGAAGAGGAAAGGTGTAAATGCTTTGAAACTTCTGATATGACATGAAAAGAAAAAACACAAGAATTAATTATTTGTAACATTAGACAAAAAACCCACTTCAGCCTTTCAGGTCCTGATAAATTGTTAAGTGCTTTAGAAAGAATTGCAGAATTGCTGCATATGTACCATTTCCAGTGTTACTCTAAATATTTTTTTTTCATGGTACAGTCCATATACTAACAAACAAGGCTAATCTGCGCACACATACACACACACACCCATATGCACATATAGAGGACGATAACCTGACATATCCAAATTTCTCTAATCTCTTCCCTTCTCATGTGGGCTTAATTTATGATCTTGTTTTGCAGATGAAAGTTAGCTCTGGGAGTTCAGTTTTAGTTTACATGTTAGTGTTGCATTCATTAAAGCTGATCACTCAATGCAGAGCACAATATTTTTCACACAGTTTGGACTGAATACATGTAACGGTAACTGTGGCCACACATCATCTATGACTAGCAGTTTCAGAGGGAGGGAAACTGAGATGTTGCCCAGAAACTGTCCCATTTTCTCCTCTTGGTCCATGATGACGACGGTAGTCGTACGAGTCGTTAACACAGCTGGTCCCCTCTGTCTGCTGCCGCCGCTGATCTATCCCTGCTTCTGCTTCTTGAGGTAACGAGCGCGCTGGGACAAACCCATCCCCATCACATGGCTGTTGAGGATCTTGGCAGGGAGCAGAGCTGTAGTCACCCAGCCCTACAGAGGGAAATTACATGGTCAGCTGGTGGCATTATAACAGATTAGCATTCATTATTAATTTTCAACTCACAGGAGCAACAACTGTGACAAGGAAGTTTGTGTGAAGGAAAATTCAGGCAATTGTGCCACTTTAATGCCTAAGCTCTTCTCAAATGATGTCAGACCTACAGGAATTTTGGTCAAAGTCTCAACGGTAACATGCAGATCATAAAACTTAAAATTCCATTTCAGCACTTTTTAAAACCTTATCTCACTGATGTTATCAAAATCTACAGACAGGCCCCTTTTTGTAATGACTTTTAGTCAGCTGTAAAATCTGGTTAACTTTTCCCCTCCTAGATAAATTCACTATATTTGTATCTAATTTTTATTACATTTTATTAATTCAAAAATATGATTATAGTTATAAGTTTTAGGCTGTTTAAATTACATTGATACAGTATTTTCTACTTTACCCTTACCATGTGGCTCACCATTAACTACTCCAAGCTCAGTCTCACAGATAACAGCATGGCAACTGCAACAGCTGATTTTGTTCTGAAGAACCACCCACAGTTTTCAATTCTCTTTTTAAGCAAAGAGCAGTATTGTGAGGCAACATAAACGGCTCTTCCATTTACTCATTATTGCCATATTAATTCATTTTCTTTTCATTTCTTCATCTCTACTGTAATTTGCTTTAAATCTGAAAGCTGCAGTGTCTCTGCAGTGTGTTTAAATGAATATATCATTAATTAAAAAGGTGGATATAATAATGGATGATGCATTCGGTTGATGGATATGGTTGTATGTGGGTAAATGACACTTTTACAGTGGTTAGAGACTCTCTACACACTGTGCTAATGAGAAATGTTGATCGGGTTTGTTGGGTGACGATGATGACTAAGCTGTTCCACTTCATTGCTTATGATGTTCAGGAAACCTTGGTGGCCAATTTTCAGTGCAGACTAAGAACAGGACGAATTTTCATGCTAACATCGTTTGAACTTTGGTTTGTCTGCTTGATGTTTATGATTACATGTATTGAGGAGGACTTTGTATAACCCCA
The DNA here is from genome assembly GCA_038419695.1 of Scomberomorus guttatus. Classification (NCBI taxonomy): domain Eukaryota; kingdom Metazoa; phylum Chordata; class Actinopteri; order Scombriformes; family Scombridae; genus Scomberomorus; species Scomberomorus guttatus. Next base: position 32,442,340 of record CM076445.1, on the reverse strand, counting down.
TTTTGCTTCCATCATAGCACATCTTCCTGCTCTTTCCATTTGTCTTTCACCATGACGTCTTAATTGTGCAACAAACAAACTACAGCAAAGAAGATCGTTTTGAAGCGTACAGAAATTTAGCCTTAGCTGTCTTATTTAGACGCTAGTAAAATGTGAATTGTTACTGGGAGATGGGCAGAGTGCAGAGCTGCATGGCACAATAGAAAAGAGAGACAAAACTTATCTGCACCTTGTGGTTTGGTGAAATACAGGGGCTGATGAAAGAAAGGATCTGTACTGAGTTCACATCAACTGCACAAAAACTGTTGACTGCACAGAATCAAGACTTGGAAGTTATTCATCTGTGTATCAATAACATGATCATTGATATTCTGGTCATATAGTTCAACTGTGTCCAACACAACATGGTGGAATGAAAAAAACAAAAAAAAAAAAACAACTGTTGCTCTGTGACCTCTGCCAAAATGAAGCCACCGCCTGAAAAATCTGAACTAGATGTGTGTTCCTGTCTCATTTCTGATGCATGTGTCCCTACAGGGTAATTACAGAGTTAGGATGCAGACAGTACTGCAAGGTAGTGAAGCATCCCACTCCATTATTTCAGAGAATGTTTCCAGTTTGACAGAATACTTTAGCAACTGTTGACACAACATTAATTCAATGAATGGAGATGAGCTGGTTGGTAGCTTTTGTGTAAAGTGAGGTTGTAGCCTGATGAGGTTTTGGTCCTTCTGCTCTGAGAGACCTTGACTACCTGTAAGACAAGTGTCTGTTTTTCTGATGAGTGAGGAGAGAAAAAAAAGGACTGCAGCACACAGATGGATTTGCAGCCTTCAAAAGTGCAAACAGACCAATATTTCAACACCACTGTGGCTTCATCAGAGTCAAAAATCAGTGTTTTGCTGCAACAGATCTATTACTGCTGTAGAGAAACCGGCTGTGTTAAAGCGATACTGTTCACATGTGCAAATTATTGTGTGTGTGATTGAAGCCTTAACTTATTGTATAATATCTGTGCGTGTAATTGAGCTCTGTGAACATGTGAATTGTAACACTGTACATTACAGAGCTATTCGATTGTTTTTAGGAGTTCAAAAACCTACTCTAGTTTTGGCCATTAGTGGTGATGAGAACCACCAAATGTCAAATGATTCGACTTTGGAACAGACCTGTGAATATGCCTGAACAGCGGCTCCCTAGAAAGATATTTTAATTGGGACATTTTACATGGATGCCCCTGGATTAGTGAGGTGAAATTATTCTGTATGATTGACTCTGAAACAGATTCCAGTGGAATATTCATGATGCCCAGTGGAAACTGCTCCTGATGTACAAAGAAAGATGGTCTGTTAATGTTGGGTACAAACCTAAATCAAGAACATAATGTTCAATGAAAAACAACAACTGAATTTATCCAAAAGTCAAAGATCTCTGTGTGAACAGTTACATTTAGGTACATTACCTTTAGCTATATATACACACAGAGGCAGGTTTACTGCTCTCCCTGAGGAGAAAAGACTGAGTTTACTGTGTGATTTAGGTGAGCCTAAAGACAAAGTCCATTTTATGTTTTATTGCTCATTATATGATGATTTCAGGGCTAAACTATTTAGTAAAATGTCCTTAATTTCTGATGAATTTTTCTGGATGAATGGTTATAAGAAACTTGATCTGTTTTTTTAGGAAGGAAACCTTTGTGTGGCTCTTCTCGTTCTTTGTTTCTTTGTTCTTGTCTATGTTTGACAAATGTTTCACCAGTGTAACTGTATTTTGGTGTCTTGTAAATTCTTGTGGGTTGAGCACTTGTATGTGTATGAGTGACAAACTAACTAACTAATTAGCTTTCATTTTCATGCTCTCAGCATTACATACCCAGACTTACCATAATAGCGTGGGGCAGGTAGCCGTTGGTTTGGGTCTGCAGCCCCACAGTGTTGAGCTCAGCCGCAACGTAGCGCTCTGGACTGGGCTTATCCAGCGTGGCCCGTCGGATTTTACTCAGCTTGGTTGCAACAAAAAATGGCAAAACGCTCTGGAAAAAAGAAGAAAACCCCAGCTGTTACATAAATGAACAATGTGCCTAGTTTCACAATTTGGCAAAAATATCAACAGTGTTGAGAAAACATTTATTTTTGTTAAGCCATAAGTTATACAAATGATTGTTCTTATATCATTATAGCTTTTTACACATCAAATGTCTCACAGTTTTGAGGGGTTTTGGTGCAGACACTGGATTCTCTGTTTGAGTCATCAAAACCCACAACCATGTGGGCTTGTAGCAGCCACACTAATGTGGGCTTGTGGACGTACCTGGATGATGATTCCTTTGCTCTTGTATTCAGCTTGCAGTCCTCGTGAAAAGAAATCCACAAATGCCTACATAAAATAAAGGCAGATCATTGTCAAGGCCACAATTTAATACCACAATGAATGATTTAATGGCACCAAACCAAAAAGGCATGATTATTATCAAAAGAATAAAAACATTTAATGCAAAAAAAACGTAAAGATGGCAGTAAAACCTAGCAATGTACAAATATGTGCACAAAAAGCTCATGTACAATCCTGTTTTACAATGTTAATAGTAGTTGTAAGGAATTGAGACGATCATTAGCCTCAGTCTAGTCTTTTGATGCACTTTTAAACTGCAACCAGGATTTACAGGATAAACATGACCCAGTATTAAGTCACCAGAAAATTAATCAGCTGAAAGTGTGAACAACAGGCAGTTTTTAAGCTAATAAACATGAGACGGTTATAAAACATTATGACACCACATGCTCCTATAAACATTTTTAATTGGTACACCACTACCTCGGGACCTGAGTTAGTCACTGACTTATTTATATTCAACAATTAAAACAGCAAATAGAAAAAAAGATCAACCCTCGCTTTATCCCTTTAACCTTTGCCTTACTGTACATTGGTGAATGATAAAGAATAATTCATAGAATGAGAAGAAAGATGGATTTCTCCTCACGGACCACAGTATGGTATAATAAATAAAAACAAATTTATGAAATATGTCTACAGATCACACTTTAATTAACACTTGGATTAAAGTTCATAAACCATTTACCTTGGAGGCAGAGTAGACAGTAAGGAGAGGAACAGGGTACATCCCACTGGCAGACGAGATGTTGAGGATGGCGCCCTTCTTCCTGAAATCACAGACCAGGTGACAAGAAACATGAAGCATGAGAGAAAGAGATACATGCAACAAACACTTCAGCCTGAAATCAATCACAGGATGATAGGAGAACATGGTACTGTGCATGTTTGCAAGCTGAACCAAAACTGTTCTGGTTGTACATCAAAGACTAGCTTGTAGATATTGATAACATCAAAGTAAAATCAATATCTACATGTTTACAAAGAGATCATATTTATGATGCAGCCTGTGGTGCTTTCATACAATATTAATCTAAACCAGGAGTGAGTGATATTCTGAGGAGGAAAAAATGATGGCCAAGCAGGTAAAGGATTTCAGATGTAATTTCACTCAGCTACAACTGTCTGAAATGATCAGATAATTGTATAAATCAGCTGTGATGCAGACTTCAAGACATTTACATTCTATCATATTACAGTTAACAAGATTACAAACTGTATTATGAAAGAAATCACATCTCCATAAACCCTTTGAAATGTAATCTGTGATTGAAATGTGATCTTGACTGCATGTAAGATTTCTTAGTCCAAGTTTATTAAATAACTAATTTGTTAGTTTTCAGTCACACTAAAGGCGTAGATCAAAGTATAGCAATGTCAGGTGTTGGTCGGTAGGTCAACCACTTTGGTCCAGACCACAGACTGAATATATACTGACTGAAATATGGTGATCTGACTTTTCCTCCAGAGCCAACATGAGGTTGACATTTGTGGCTCTGAGTGAAATGTCTTGACAACTATTGGATGGATTGCCATGAATTTCAATACAGACATTCATGTCCCACTCAGGATTAATTCTAATAGCTTTAGCCTTCATCAGATTAAAATTTTAATTTGCCAAATACTTTGGTTTATGACAAAATATTTGCAAAACTAATGACATTCCCATCAGCCTCATCGGTATTTTGTGTTTAGTGCTAATTAGCAAATGTTAGCAGACTAGAAGTAAACATTATACCTGCTTAAGATGAGCATGTTAGCATGCATAGTACAGTCTCACAGCACTGCTAATGACACTTTTAGTTAACATTAGTTTGGCATCCTTAAATTAAATAATGAAATAGAATAATCACCCAGCTTTGTGTGTTGCATAATGCATTTGCGGTGGTGTTAATTACTGCCGCTCATGTCAGACAAACTCACCTCTCCACCATTCGAGGTAAAACAAGTCGTGTCATCTGGAAAGAGGATGGGAAGGGAAAGACAAAAACAGAGTGAAAAAAACAGAGTAAAAGCATGAGAGAAGACAGTCAAAAAAGTCTAGTAATGTGTGTGGGCTGTGGACAAGTGTGTGGAGGTGTGCATCTACATTTGTAAATGTGTGTGTGTGGGTTGTGAGTGGAGAGGTGGTTGAGGAGGGAAGACAAAGAGAGAAAGCAGAGAGAACAGAAATATTGAATGACATAAATTAAGTGTTAAGAGAGTAGGTGGACTTTAGCTGTTGCTCTGGGAACTGCTGAACATGGAGAAGAGGGGCGGAAGTGACTTAGTGCTTTATGTCACTGCGTATGTTTGTCTTTACTGGTCTGTGGGGCCACCTGACAGTCGTTCTCAAACTAGCTCATCCATTTGAATCCACCAGGACAAATTTAATTACTCAAAAGGCAACCCAGGCGTCAAAGTAAGACATATGATAAACATTTATAAGCCCACGTTGTAAAGACTGAGGCTGAGCCAGCGGAAACAGATCATCTCTTCAAGGGGTCTTCAAGTTGACTATATAAGAGAAGCTGGGAATATTCTCACAGCCGTCTGACATTTTTTATTCTTTTGAACGCAAGTTTTTCACATAAGAATGAGACATAACATTGCCAACAGGTACAAATCAGATCTATCTATCCACATAAACACAAGCCTGTAATCACTCTCTACTAAATATCAACTTGAGGGGAGAAATAATTGTATTTCTTTTATATTTGATTTGTTTCCTGTCTTTAACATTGAAGGTCTTTTGCTGTTGACCGGTGTCATTACAGCTTTATTGTAACACTCACCTGGCACACTGATGTTATGTTAATGTTGACCATGGTGTCAATGAACTGAAACAAGAAGAACAGGAGAGTTACTATTACTCACCTTATGTGTTTGTGCGTCGGGAAATCTTGCAATATTAAGACACAGGATAGTAAAATGCCAAAGGCCTTACAAATGTATTTTCTAATTAAGAAGTGAATCTTTAGGCCATCTGCACATCCAGCTTAATGTTTGTCTGCCATCTTGCATGATTTTTTTTTGTTGTTTGTCATGTTTAAAAAGCAGAAATCTGGTCAAAGTGCAAAGCTGTTCAAGTAGCCAACTGAAAAAGGGTCCACCTTATAGTGAAGCTGGATTGATGCAACTGTTCTGTAGCATGAGTGAACTAAACTAAAATGGTGAAAATTTAAACAGATAAAAAAGTCCAAATAGTAAAATAGAAATACTACAGATTTTTTAAGTTTATGACAAAATGTGATAAAGTGTGACTCAAAATGTATTTCATATTTAGTTTATATGCCATTATTGCTACTTCCATTCAGTATAACCTTCTGAAATGCCTACAAATATTTTATTCTTGATATACCTGTATGATAGAATCACTCATACATTCACTAAAATACTAATAAATCTTCAACTTACAGTGTCAAGGTTGGGGACGTTGAGGAAGAATTCAGGATAAGAATAGGATATTCCAACATTGTTCACTGTTGAAGAAAGAAAAGCACCATAGCATTTAAAATACTAATTAATCTTAAACTGTTGGATGAAAAGAAGATGACATTTCTGTAAATGTGGAATTCAGAGTGTTATTCCTCTCTCCAATCTTAGGAGGGCAGCAAAGGGCTGAAGAAGCCAGGATAAATTAACCTTTATGATTACATGACAAATGTACATTTATCACAGTGGATTATATAGCACTCCTGATGTCTGCAGACCTTGATTCAAATTGAATTTGCCATTGCATTTGACCAACTAATTACATTTTATGAAAAGTGAGGTGGCCTGAGCACCTGATGCAGTCTTACCCAAAACTCCAATCTCCAGTCCTGCAAGTCCGTCTTCAATCTTCGAGTAGATATCGACAGCACTAAAGTCTGCTGCGATCGTTTTGGTCTCCACACCACATTTGCTCTCTGAGGGCACACAAATGCAGACATATTTTAATATGAGAAACAGTGCAAAAATACCAGATCAGTGCTCACTTGTGTAAAACATACAACAACTACGAATGACCGCGTTGCTACAAAATAGTCACTTGGAAAGAGAAGAGCAGAGAAAAAAAAGATTAAACCCTGAAATAATCCTTCATCATCAATGAGGATATCCTTCCCTTAAGAGAAAGCTTTCATTTAATTGGACAGAATCACTTTCAGCTCCAGCAGGAAGCTTCGCAGCCTCATAACCAAAAGCACAAGAGTCCTGCTGAATCTCCACTCAATAAAGGATCACTTGTGCAAAACACGCAATTCAATGCAATATTATTTAGTCATTAGTCGTTCAGCCCCGCTGGACTATCTCACACTGCAATACAAATGCAACATTTGAGCGTCAGGATAAATGATGTGGTATTGCTGCATGGATCACAAAGACTGAACTCCAGTCCAGGCAGCTGTCATACTTAACACATTAACTATATTAGTCTTGTGCCTTTGGACCACAGGTACTTGATTTCCCTCGACTATAAAATGTGGGATTAGTTAGACTGGTGGATTAAGTAGAGTAATATTGAAACACATCCTGTATTTATTGGTAATTTATATGGAACTTTCTATTTATTTTCCACTTCAGGCAACATGTTCCTGCACTTACACTGTAATATATTTGGCCTCTAACATTTTTTTTCAAACCTATAAACAACTTAAACGTATGTGCCACTTACCAATTGCTTTGGATACATCATCCAGCTTCTCCTGAGAGCGGCTGATCAGCACGATGGCAAAGCCTCTGCGGGCGAGCTACAAATACAAAACACACGTGTCAATAAAGGATACGTGCACTTTAACACATATACATACAATACATACAATCAGTTTACAGATAAAAGAGTATAGGTAGCATTAAAGAAAGGTGTGTGTGTGTTTGTGTGAGAGAGAGAAATTCCAGCCTCCTCCCTCTTGTTTAGGTTAGGAGTCTGAACATTTTCAGAGTTTAGAGTTTAAAGAATCTTACCTCCTCCGCATAAGCTTTCCCAATCCCATCTGTGGCTCCCGTCACAACTTTAGGGACAAAAAAAGGACAGACAGAGACCAAATGAGCAGGATAAAAGTGCATATTCTTCTGACACAAATTCAACAACAAACAGAATTTAATAATGTAAAATACACTTCTCCATATTCACTAAAATATCATCGTGTTCTGTAGCATTAAGATTTCCTTTAATTGGAACTAAGGGCCAAACCATGAAAAACAGCCCCAGTTCGAAAGCACACAAAACTATGAGGAAAGGTGTGTCTGCATACTTAGATAAAGAAGTAGTAGCTGAACATAATGTCAAACTTATGGGTGTGGGCACAGTGTAGCATAGCTGTAGCATAGCTGCTTTCTGTTAGCTCAGTGTCAGCTTGGTAGTCTGATGTACTGACCTCGAACCAGCATTCACAACTGAGGCTCACTGCAGTTTGAACTGTGCTATTAGCATGACCTTCTAGCACTGTTTAAAAGAAATATTTTCACTGAAGAAGCGATTGTTTTTTAAAGTGTGGCATGAGATGTTCTGCCTCATCTAAATATCCCACTGTGGCCTCATGAGGAGGCGTGGTTTCCTCTCTCAGCCATTTAAATCCACTTGAACAGCTTGGGGAGCCAAAGCAGACCCCAGATCAGCAAATGCTCATCCTCTCTCATGTTTGAAAGGGAAACAAACAGAGCACGCATTGATTACTATATGAATGCACATACACATACAATGCAGTGTGTGTGCAGGGCCCTGAACCTCACACTGCATTGTATGTGCATAGGAAGGTAGATGAATACTTTGGGAGGCTACCTGTATTCCTCAAGATCAGTTACAACGTTTAAAGAAACATCTTAACATTTGAAAAGTCCATTCCTTCCTTGGTGTGTAATTAAGATGACAATGAATACCAAGGGAAAGAATTTAGCACTGGAAGAATCGCAGTGATAACCACCATGGCTCAACACACAAAGAGCGCCACCTACAGGAGCATCACCACTACTGAAATCCAATGACTGGCTGGAAAATGATCCCTGCAGTGCAGTGCGAAAAACACCAATGAGTGCCAACTGCATAAAGCTTTAGAAAATTCACTTTCTATGGTAAAGGGTTGAATGTCAGGCTGAGGTACATGTTGGAGCAGCTGAGGTGAAGAAGGAGGACAAAGAGAGAGAAAGAAAGAGGTGAACCGCAGCCCTCTCTGTCATCAGTGGCAGTCGAGCGAACAGATGCCCTGGAACTGCCTGGTACAAACAGCAGCAGCAGGTTATTTTTAGCAATTCCCATCTTTCAGAACAAACTATTCATCACACCTCTGGCTAAATTTAACAAAAAGTGGATGGGGAGTGTGATGAGAGTAAGAGCGTTACAATATGTCCCTGTGTCACCTGGGAGCCCGGTTTAAAGAGCGATATTCATCCAATCCTCAATGTGTCAATGTACGTATTATTTTTTGTGTCATGTTTTAATTTTCAAATGTGTATCATTGTTCTGCTTTTAGTTTCTGTTCTTTCTCTTCTGCCGCTCTCTAGAGGGAGCAAAGTGTTCTAAAAATGAACGACTGCGAGTTTGTAAGGTCAAATCAGTCGGCCAGGGTGCACTGAGCAGGAAAGCCTCTAGGGTGTACTAGTGGGGCTTTTAGCTTAAACTCAGACTAAGTGACTTAGGATCGTGAAAAGACACTGCTGACAAAAAACTTCACTGCACATCAGTGGCTTGTTTGTTTGGTTTATGGTCTAAGCCAAAACAGACCATTGTAAATCATACTGGTCCCAAAGAAGATCCTGCTGATGGGTGTTGAGCGTGTTTTTGAGAAACTGATAATACTCATCACTGCACAGTAAACTTTAAAGGAAAGTGAATTTATTTTTATTTATTTATTACATCTAATAAACCTTCAAATTCATGGATCTATTGACCTTTTACTGATCAACAGTATCAAAAACAACACGCCCCCATCAATGCAGTCTCTTACATTTTTTTTTTTTTTATAAACACTGTTTGTGTGCTGTTTTCTGGCCTCAACACCTGGTGACAGATGCACGACTTTAAAGGCGCCAAAACACTGCAGAGTAGTTTATAATACTGTGAGGCATAATTTTACAACTCTGGAGGAAAACGATGGTGATTTAAGCGCATCTACAATCACGGTAAATAGCACAGTTACAGCAGTGAAGTTGCAAAGTAATGTGTTTGGCCGATGCAGTCTATTGCTGAACTGTGTTGCATGTAATGTACACAGCATTAATTCTGATAAATATTGTCACGATATGAACAGTTTTACAATAACACCACGTCGTGTTGGCCGGCATCACAAACCTGCTGCTTTTAGCTTGTGTTGTTTTTTTTTTGTTGCAGTACCGATAAGTTCTTTGTGACGCTGACAAAATGTCTAATACAAGTTCCCCTGCGGTGGTGATAAAGTTTATTTTAAGCCAAATATTTTGCTATTTTGACAATACTATTCAATCCTTCTCTTACTCATCCACCCATCTACCCTTTATGTGATCTTTTTGAGTACAGATGATGCTGAGGTGCCAAGCATCCTCTGGGGCTGCAGCAGAGCCAAACAGAAGGGAGTGGAGGAGGAAAGGGAGAGAAGGTGACAAACATGAACATGGGGGATCCTAGGGGCAACTAAAAATAGCACAAAGAAGAGGAGGGGGGAGTGAGAGAGAGTCTGCAGGCACAACGATGAGGGAAACATGGGCCGGGTTATTTTTAGTTGTTTTAAGAATGAACTGTTTTGCAGTCGGAAAAGGGGGGGAAAAAAAAGCTTTTACAGCTGAGTGCATGTTCCCTTCACTCATATAAAACAAGGTCTATTTTAAGAACTGCTGTCTTCTGCAAATGTAGGTTAGACTGGCTTGGCGCTCTGATGATAGTGCTACTACATGCTGCCATTTGGGTATTGGATTTGATAGCCAACATCGTTTTATTGTTGAACAAAATTGACGGACTGGAAATAAATCGCATTTTTAAACCATCCACATCTAAAGGATGACATAAAGAGGATTTGTCTGATATATATCCCAGTTTCCGACATATGTGGACAAAAACACACATCAGGTTGAGATCATCAGCGTTGCCCCTTTACCAACAAACAGCTGCTTGTCTGGACAAGCACGACTTTAATACTCCTTGTCCACCATATAGTGCTGCCTTAATAACAGGTAAACACTACAATCCAGGAGAGAACTGAAGACATGACTCAGTTGACGGTTTAGACAAATATAAGTAAAGTCCTGCTCTACTTCTACACTCGCTTTCTTTCCAGTGGGAGAGTAACAGCACATGTATTTGTTCAACTATTTTAAACATAAATTATTTTTACAGGATGTGTTTCATGCACTCTACCAATAATTTCAATCTATGTATCAGATTTCAGCCTTGTTTCGGAGGCGATCTAAAGCCAAGTTCCCGGTACTTTAAAGGCAACGTTGATTGGGCAAGTAAGTATCATGTAGAGCTGAAAAGATTAGTCAATGAATCGATTAGTCAATCGACAGAAAATTAACTAGAAACTGTTAATTATGACCTATTGTGTGGTATTTCTTGGGAGGACAGTCTCAAATTTACAGAGCAATGTATGATGTCATTATACAAGCCACAACAGGATTATGAGGAATTAACAATTAGGTGTAACCTACATGTTATCGTCTTATGAACTTGATTTATAATAAACCAGCTGCCTTATTATTAGTTTAAAATCAATAAGGCAGCTATATTATTAATAATGGAAGCATTGTCTCAGAAAGAAAGACGCCATTTGCCACTACAATGGCTTTCTGTGATACTGTCACAGAGACTCTTTCTCTCACACACACACACACACACACACACACACACACACACACACACACACACACACACACACACACACACACACACACACACACACACACACACACACACACACACACACACACACACACACACACACACACACACACACACACACACACACACACACACACACACACACACACACACACACACACACACACACACACACACACACACACACACACACACACACACACACACACACACACACACACACACACACACACACACACACACACACACACGTGACATGGGCACCAGTGAACCAGAATCCTGAGGATCCAGCATCTCATGTGAAACTCATTTATGAATGGCTGTAGTTACATAATCAGGTCAATCATCCTCTCAATCAAGTGCACTTCAGTTAGACAAAGTTTGTGAATGAAAAGAGCAGCCGAGGCTAACGGGCTCCTTTGCCTCATCGCATATTCTGAATCGTTTTGCATGTGTTATCCAAAAATAAAAGCCGTCTGACGCGTTTCCATTTTTAGCTGCACACAAAGAGATCAAAGGCAACCTCAGCTCGCATCCTCAAAACATTTGGGTTTCTCTTGCAGACTGATGTGACTGAGACTGAAAAATACTGCTCAGATTTTACAATTAAATTAAATCGCCTCATTTTAGCTGTGAATCTACACTCTGATAAAAAAATGATAAAATACTGAGGAGCCATCATGTAAACAGATAAATACACACATCAAAGATTCAACATTTGGGATAAATGCACTGCAAATGCAGGATCAGAATCAGCAAATATTCTGATAATTGAATAATTGTTATATTAGTCTTTTTTTTTTTAAGGAAAAATGATAAATATGTGTAATGTGAGGATTTTTATGCATCATACATGATAGTAAACTAAATATCTTTGGATTTTGGACTGACAGTTGAAGACTAAGAAATTATAACAGGCATTTTTCACTTTTTTCTGAAATTTTATAGACAAAACGATTAATAGTGAAAATAATCTGCAGATTAGTCGATAATGAAAATAATCGTTAGTTGCCGCCCTAATGCCCTTCATCATATGGTTAATAATATTTTAGTCTTTACATGTGACAAAGCACATAATCTGTTTGCCTTTTGGTCCAGCTTTTTGTGTTATGATGTGAACCTTGAACACCAGACGTGCCAACATTAACGCAATCCCAACAGTCTGCTCAAACTTCAAGGTTCAATCAGTGAGCAGGCTGGACAGATGGACAGCATTCAATCTGATTTGATAATCCCCTCGAGCCATAATCCAATCACCAGATTTGCTACACTTTACACCCAATGACAAGAGGCTGACAGTGATCATTTTCTGCCCGTTCTTTATTTTTTACTCTGCTGATGTGAGAACACGTGAAGCAGCTGCAGCGTAGCGAAGATGAGCTTAAGCAACATGAGAAGACCGGAGGCTCCACAATCACCAGTTTGAACCATGAAACAGAGCAAACTTATTATGCAAGAGAGCTGTGACAGTGCAACAGCACTGTACTTTAGGTTGTTCATGACATGTTCAAACAACTAGGGCTGGTACTAATGATTACTTTGATTACTACTACTACGATTAATCTGGCAATTATTTTTTTTAATGAATCGATTGTTTGGTCTATGAGAAAAAAAAATGCCCATCACAACTTCTCAGTAACCAAAGTAACGTCTTCAAATGTCTTCTTTTGTCTGACACAACCCAAAGATATTCAGTTCACTATTACATATGACAAAGACAAGCAGCAAATGCTGTCATTTCAGATCAGGGCACAAAAGTAGCACCAGCCACCAGCCAAATGCTGGTAAAATATGCGAGAGGCTGGTAGATTTGCTTCACTCCCGAGCCAAAAAAAAACTGGATATCTATTTAGTGGCTGGTAAAATCTGAATATTCACTAGCTACTTGGCTGGTGGACAAAAAAGTTAATTTTGCACCCTGTTTGAGATGCTGCAACCTGAGAATGTGTTGCATTTCTTCACTATTTTTGCTTAAAAAATGACTGAAACGATTAATAAATTATCAAAATACTGTAGAAGTATTTTTCTTTCAATCGACTAATTGATTAATCAACTAATTGTTCTACAACGAACACAACACATTTTTAATTAAAACATTTCTGCTTGTAATACAATGTGAAATCATGGTGTAAAATGATTTTGCTCTCAAACTGAGTGTGCATCTACATACATACTGTTTAGTCAATGACTTAGAAGTTTATTTGCTGTTATAAAATAAAATAAATAACTAAATTCAGAACCGTTCTGGAGTCCCAACAAAAAGATTGTGAAACTATACAAACATTTTAAGGAATATTTATTGATCTATTTCCACAGAATGTTTCTTTAACAGGTTCTCAGGCAGGTCGGTCCAAGGCTTGCCTTCATTGCTCAATGACCTGTTATCTATAACTGATAACCTGAAACTGTCACAAAGTGAAGACTAAAATTAAAAGATAAGTTTCAAAGCTATTTAATAAAAAATATGTAAAACTGCTTGCTGTTGCTACAAATAATTAAACACTAACTTGAAGTATTATTGCTAAATGTGAGGTGGAGACCAGTGTGAGGTTGGGCTGCTGTCACCCAACAGACTATAACTTTCAGCCAGAAGAGGTCAGTGAACAACACTTTTAAAGCTCAGTTTTCATAAAATGTGACTATGAACAACCAACAGATGTGTTGAATAGTGATACATTTTTTTGAATCATTGATTAGTAAAACTAGTAAAAGTTGTGTTAGTGAATTTTAGACTTGATATTGATCAGTCTTCTGAACTTCTGTGCATTAGAGACAGAAACTTTTTGCCATTTTTTCTTATATTTTGGCAGTTTGGATTCATGTGTAGAGAAAGAAGAGCTGACTAATACAACTGCAAGGCAACGACATTTTCCTTAGTGTTACAGGGTTAGGGTTAGTTAGTAAAGAGACTGTTTTCTTCAAGTTCAGGGTCTGAAGTTAGCTTCAGGGTTGAAAAAGGGAAAAGTTAAGGGGAAGTTAAGTATAATGATATTTAGCAGCAGATTTTCTGGTTTTGCATCACTTACACTTGTGTTACAACAGTGTTAGACATCGTAGCAAAAAGCCATTCACACTTTTTAAACTCACATTCAAATTTGTGAAACTCTTATTTTGCTTATGAAAAAACAGAAAAAAGGGCGATTTCACTGATATTTCTGTTTCCAGACCACATTAGACCTTATTCAGATCAAAGACCACTATTAGACTTGTCAAATCTTAATAATAATTATGTAAGTATAGTAAGCAAGTCTAAGTATAGTGTTTGATCTGGAACTGATCTAATGTGGTCTGGATGAAGAAATATCAGTGTAATCGCCCTCTTTTCTGTTTTTATAAGCAAAATACACATTTCACAAATCTTAAAGTGGGTTTAAACAGCGTTAAGGCTTTTGCTAAGATGTCTAACACTCTTTCACACACTTTTAATTAAAAAAAAACAAATCCTGACATGACCTTAACCAGCTTAAAGTAGGACAGTAACATTGGTGCTCTGTCAGACTCTCACCTGCCCACTTCCCAAGTTTAGTGGGTGACACAAGCCGTCCGTTGCCCAGCACCCACACCCTGATCCCGGACAGCAGCCGGTACACGGAGCACACAGACAGCCAGGCCGCGGTCAGAGCACCGAGCCAGAACAGCGGCGTCTCCACGGCCCGAAACACTGCATCTCCGCCGGACGACATACCTGCTCCAAACACACCTCTGTCTGTATTATCTGACGGTGCTGAAGCCTGGACTCAGACGCAGTGTTGCTGTAAAAGAGGTACACTATGTGCTCGTGCACACATTAAAAATGATCCAGGATGTCGCTTCCGCGTCTGACTCTTCTTCTTTTCCTGATTTTAACAGCAAATTGCAACCGACCAGAGCAACACTGCCACCTGCTGTTATACCACAGTCCCTGTGATCAGTCTCGTATTTTGTAAACATTTTAAATGTACAGTATTTTATACATTTCCTGACTTGTTATGCTTTCATGTTTTTTATGCATTTTCTTTCCAAGCTCTCTATGTAATGTGTGATTTTTTTTTACGTGTGATATTATGATAAAACAAACAAAAATGTAATTTTTCACAGTCATCCTGTTTCCACTTGCAGGTGTTAGGTTTAAAGACTAATTTATTTTTGTATAATAATAATTATAGTAATTGATTTTTAAGTGTCATCCTAAATTAGTCTCAAACATTTTTCTTCCCACCTTGTCCCTGCCAATACTTCTTTTTGAGTCTGATGTATCTCACACTCCATCCTACGACCTTTTAAATTTTAAAATTAAATAAAATTAAATAAACAATTTAATTTAAAATTAATTTAACGTCTTTCTGCTTCACCTTCATCGTTTAGAATATATGAACAGTGTATTTTCACTAACATTTTGTCATTTCTACACCTGCAACAATCCACTCTGCATCATTCCCAAGGACTTAAATTTTCCACTCAACTCTTATCTTCTTCATTTTTGTGATGACTCCCTTTACCTGGTCCACAGGTGTTGCTCTTCCTGTGTCACAACAGATGTTCCTCCAACAATTTCACTCATTTCAAATTGTTGTCTTTTAAGCAGAGACTGTGACGGGCAGAGTTTATAGTCTTCTGGGGAAAACACTTGACTCCATTGCAGTGTAAATAAGACACTCATGTTGAAGATTTTTCTCATATTTCGACAACCTGAAACTAAAATGTATATTACAGTTGCTGGCTGTGCAAAATGGTGTTTCCCAAAATGTTCATTCGAGGTGTATTGATTGATAAAGACTGTCTTGATCAAAGTGATCTGTGCACTTTTCAAAAATTAACCTTTGAGTAGATTAAACACCCTGTTTAAAACTACAACAACAGCAGAAATCCAATATGACAATATACAATATGATAATAGACTTTGTGTTATCGAGCTCAGTTTTCTAATACTGTATCTGTTTCTCTATATCCAAAAGTCACTGTCCTGTTTATTTTACACCCCAAGTGTGTTTCAGTGGATTCTGTATTTGTTCTAATGGAAACTAGTAGATTATATTGCAACATAAAGCTTGCTTTGCTTTATGCTTTATTGATTTTATGGAAAGACTGGATAGGACACATTTTCAGAGATGTTAGGGGTAAGCTTTTTGGTTCAGCAATCATAAATGTGTTCATGAAAAATATACTGACATTATTGTGAGGAATCTATAAACACAACAAACTGCAGATGTGTACACTATATTCAACAAGAGAATTTGTAAGATCTTTTTATATATATTTTAGCAAAGGTGGATCTAAATTTTAAATAATTGGATAGTTTGTTTTAGTTGTAAAATGTTTGTGTCATGTTGACATGACAGATCCTTTAGCTTAAACACACCTGTTTTTTTTTTACTTTTATTTAAGATGAATTATTCTTCTTTTTTTTTACTTAAAGTTACTACTTACAAGACATAATTAAATCTAACTTAGTATACAGACACACACACACGGAGTACACAATTCAGCCAAGTGGAGCAGACAGCAGCGGTCCATAATGTGAGAGTGAGCGTTACATAAGAGCATTGCATCTAAAAATAGAAATGCAGCAATGGTAAACAGGAGTCTAAACTGTTGGCTCTAAGCTTTCAAAGGAACCTGAATGAAATTTAGATTAAAGCGCCATCTCGGACATAAATGGACCAGCTGCTGATCATGACCATGAGAGCCTGCGAGTGAGTACAGTACAGTGGGCCTGATGTCCACGTGTGACTGAGTGTGAATATGGTGGATAAAGAGAGTTGAAACTGTAGTACATCAAGAGAAAAGTTGTTATTTGACTTTGAAAAAATATGCAGAGTAAAATTAGTGAATATATTTGCATCACCAGACGTACATGAACGTCTTTTAGTCAAATAAAACTCTGCACGGTGTTTAATTCACCACCACATGTTGATTGACGGCTACTTATTATGATGTCATTATTTTTGATATTGAGATGGAAAATTGGAGATTTACAACTGTACTGCAAAAAAAAAGTCTGGCTGCATGTGATTGAAGAAAACACACACACACACACACACACACAGTTAATTCAGGTGGACACCACTCTGTAGGTTTTATAGGGCATTACACTTTATTTTGCATCTTCTTTACATTTGTCAAGAGAATGTACTCCCAAAAAATACAGCACACCATCTCCAAAGGTTTTTATTGATGATTTATTTCAGTGTTACAGAAAAACACATTACAAAGGCACAGGCTGAATACAAGGTGAAACACGACATGCTTTGTTATTCTTTTTTGAACCACAATTATTTATATTATTGATGATTAGAGTTATCACTATAGCACCTAAAACAATTGAAACATGATTAACTGGGGGTTGTGAACCCAGTATGGACATTGCAGATGAATTCAAATAATGTTCGATAAAGTATTTTTGAAAAAGGAAATTTCAAGAACCCACATAAAAAAAAGGTGCAATAAAGTAATGATTACAAAAATACAAGCTGTGGTCTTATTAATAAAGGTCAACAGGCAAAATCAATTAGGACACACTACAAGATTTCACTTCACTTTTATTATAAATGTGAGCTTCTGTGTAAATGCATCTATTGAAACATACAGTATGTTCTGAAACAAGACTTATAGATAACAGCATACAGTACAATTGGAAGAATGAGATGAATTTACCAGCAACACAGACAAACTTGTGGACAAAGAGATTTATTTTCTTATTCTAGTTATTAAAGGACTTCATGCAGTCAGCTTATGATATGGCGCATGTGTTCAATAAAGGAGAAGGACGTCACAAAAAAGAAGCAGTAAAATAAAAGCGAGAGCACACATGAAGAGGAAATAAAGGTGTGAAGTGAACGTGTAGTTTGTAAACTGTTGTTAAATTAAAACTATGACTACCATTCAGTTATTTAGGGGCAAATGAGAAGTTGAGCTTAATGTCATGTTCAAATGATGTTAAATTTGCTTGTTGAGCATAAATATCTTATTTTTCCAGTTCAAGACAGTGGAAAATGGTTTGACTTTAATCAGTGGTGAGTGTCTGTGCTGCGTATGTCTCAAAACTACAAACAGTGGGGTCAACTAGTTCCAATATAATCCCTGACAATTTTTTTCTAAAATGTATTTTTGCCAAAGAGTGAATCCACATCAAAAGTTTACAAAACGCAGGAACAGAGTGAGTGTGTGTGTGGAGCTCGTAGGTGTGTCGTGACATTTGTCACACATCATCGTCTCTCTCTCAAACTAATCACATGGCTTCAACAGGCATGTGTACTCTGGGCTGCTATAAATGTTTTGTTTTTTTTACTTTATTTTACCAGAAGAACCACATGGAAATTTAAAAAAAAAAAATCTCTTTTGCAAGTGTCCTGGCCGAGACAGGCAGCAACATAAAGTTTCATAAAAACAAGTAATACAGACAAATCTATCACAACCTCTCGTTAGTCAATATCACGTAATTCTAAGTTTGTACGTGAAGGACACACGTACACCTCCTTACATTTCAGACTCTATTTTATAAATAATTGTAAAGATTTTCTCTTTCTATTGTTCCTTCTTTAACACACACACACACACACACACACACACACTCTTACATCTGCAAAATTAAGAGCATAACGCACATTAACTCCATACACACATCTCACTCTCTGTGTCTTATCTTAATAAAGATTAAAGTGTGTCCACTTTTTAAAAAAAACAGTGATACTCTTGTCTAAGCAGAAAAATAATGAATCAAAGAAGAGCAAAGAAAAGACATATCCTAATACCTTTACAAACAATATGTCCACATAATGTCTCTTTTTTTAATCATTATATATAAAACACCTACAGCAGGACGTCTCCATGGCCAAATGGGGCACACACCGTATGGCCACAGTGTCACCGGTTCGATTCTGGTTGGGGACCTTTGTTTGCATGCTGTTACCCCCCCTCTCTATCTCCCCTTGTTTCCTGTCTGCCTCCTCACTGTCACCTGTCCAATAAAGGCATAAACGCCCCTCAAAAAGACGCCTACAGCAAATAATAACATACACGCTACTTTTTTCCACACTCAAAAATGAAAATGTAAACCCTTAATCACCTTCTGATGACAACTACGGCAACAAAATGATGCATAAAAAATGATCCTGTGAAAACTAGAAAAAAAAAACACACATATCATCTTTACTCCCTTTATCTAAACTTTATACATTTTTAAAATTAATTTCAGTATTTACTTTCATTTGAATAAAACAGGAATCATGTTGAAAATAATAATTATTTTTTTTACTAAAGGCAAATTAATCACGTTGTCCTTCTCTCTGGACATCAAATCATCAATTTACTATTTCTCTCATGTTATCATCCTCTCACCTCACAGGACAGGGACCTAAATGTCTTCTGCCCAGTGTGTGTGTGTGTGTGTGTATCCTGACTTTGTGTAATTGTTATTACTTCTCCTTTAAGCAGGTAAGCTGATTAAAAAAGATGGCCTGGAGGGGAAATTGCAGGGAGAAGGAGGCTTACACACATTCTCTCTCTCCTAAATCAGGAGCTCTCTACTTTAACTGCTGTCAGCTGCTGGGATGCTTCATTGGAGATGAAGGAGGTTCACTGCTTGGGCACGGATGACACCCAGCTACCCAAGGAGTAAGGAGACCTGAATCTGTGCGTGATGTTATTAAAATATTTGGTGATGCACTCAAAAGACATCACCAAAAAGTACATCTGTAAAACTAAAGGAATAGCTAAAACTAAAAAATCGAAGATATTACATGAAACAAGTCGTCGTTTATCACCTCAGGTTTTCTGAATAAGGTTCACGTCAAATCTGCAATGAAATCATCTAGAAACTCTGATTTTTAGATTACAGCGCGGCTGCGAACGTGTGCTGAAGCTGCTGTGTGTTTGCACATTAAAAAAATATGCATGTTTGATAAGCAACATGATGTTGTAGTGTGACGCGTGCTCCTTGGTTTAGTGCTGAGCTGGAACTGCAACAAACAAAACACCTTACGTGGCTTTTAACTGTGAGGTCCTTTTGAATTGCAAATCTGAAATCATCATTTAAAAAAAAGAGGGTTGACTCAGTTCTTGTGAGGCATACTATGTAATAATGGGCACATAAAGCATGCACATGAAACGTGATTTAAAACACAAAACTATCTGGGTGACACACAAAATATAAAATAAATGCAGTGTATGAGGGGGTCACATCCATGCTTACAAACATGTCAACAGTGCTCGTCGCTGACTATTGTTTACTTTCCTTTTCACAGACTTTCCCACTCATACTGTGGACTGCAGCCACTGCCCTCGCTGTGGTTTGGTCACTGCTGCCATCTCCCATAGTGTGTATGATGTAGAGGACCTGTGAGTTTTACAAAAACAAAAAAGTAAAACCAGTATGATTTAGTAGACACCGATATTATCATAGTACAGAGAAGTGTTTCTCTTGCTCTTGCTTTAGAGACAAACCTAATTCGGACTTTGTATATATTTGCTGAGGATGATAGTGAAATGCACAAAGTATAAAACATAAGAAAGACCAAATTAAAAACATTCCTACAAGCTGTGCGTTCATTAAACCAGATATTGCATTTTCCAGCTTGTTTTTGTTTGCTGTTCACAAAACATGAGCAACAAATAGAAATAATGTGCATTGAAAGGTGAAGTGCGTATTGAAAGTGTATTGGAACAGCAAGAAAACTAAAAACTGACATAAGCACACCGCAGGTTCCAACAGGGGTTAAAATGATTTCTATCTGACGTCTACACAGAAGATTCAAAACCTTCACATCTGGATTTAGAGAAACTTCATGATTATTGAATCTGTGACATTGTTGAGCATATCTGGTTCTTTAAAAAAAAATGCTTTCATAACTATTTCCACATACATTACTAAAACCCGATTCACCTCCTTCTCCCTGGCAGCTGTGTCCAACATTCAGTCTACGTCCCAGATGTTTAGTCAGCAGAAAGACAAGACAACAACGTTGTGTGGAAAATTAGAGCTTCTAAAAAACAGGTTTGCACTTGCTTTACCATAAAAATAATACTGCTTTCTGAAGATTTCCAGAGAAAATATAAAACACATGATGATGGTAATGTAATTTTGATGCTGAATAACTGATCAATAAAAAAAAGCACATTTTGGAAGATAATGATTTGTATTTCTAGTGTGTTATCAGAAATCCTCCGCATCTGGTCCTCTTTCAAACATGTTTATTTATAGCACAATAGAAACAAACATTGTGCATAATTAGGCACATCACAGGCGTAACACCAAACCACCCAAGGACGGCTGAATATGTGTGTGAGGTTGTGTGGGGCTGGAGATGGGAGTGTGTGTGCAAAACAACACTCCTTATTCTTGTGTTTTTCTTTTTGACCTGTGGCCTCCCTCACCTGATGGTGCACCACAGCTGGAGATGCGAGTGATTAATACCCAACTTCATCTCCACCATTAATGCTATTACAACTGAGCCCTCTGTCACCTGTGTGTGTGTTGAAGGCATGGGTCACACTTGTGCACTTTGTGAGTCCAGACCTCGGTGTTACAACAAACAACTGAGCCTATCGTGACGGCAGCAAACGACGTTTATATCCTCCACAAATGCTTTTTGGGGTAAGGGCTTCCCAGATTCACGTATGCACAGCAAGCCCAGACCGCAAAAAGATTCGTGACGGACAACTGCTACAGCTCCCAAATCCAAGATCCACTCCAGTCCACGACTCCTCGGGGTCTTCATCATCAAAGTGCTCTCAGGTAAAACACTCTGCACGTGCAGGAAGGTGTTTATGCACAAATGGCTCGGCTGTTTGGGTTATCATCCGCACTGAAAAGCCACTGGATTGGCATTGCTTTGCAGCAACACGCAGCCTTGTTATTAAAAAGAGCGGCGATGAGGAGAGGCGGCATCTCATTGCCGTTATAGACTTTAACACGCAGCAGAGGGTTGGACGCGATTTCATTGGACAGTGGGATTCGTCATCTACCAATAGCGGCGCAAAGGAAAAGAGCACCTAACCAGGAGGCCAAAGCACCTGACAGTTTCATTGCTCTCCCTTATATACACCGTGTGTGGCTTAATAGCAAACAATAAGTCTTCTCAGATGAGGATATACGAGACTACATCGTTATCTGGTGCGTGGTTTCCTATTTTGGGGGGAAAAACACTAGTTGAAAACGAGCTGTGCCTCCAGTTGTATTAATAGCGTGGCCGAAGTTTTCTTTATTTGCAAAGGGTTAATTTGGCTCCGAACCTCCAGCTGCCGGAGCGAGGGCCCCACCCTCGCTCCGTTTTCATTGGGCAGTCCAGCCTTTCATTCGTGGACGCGTCTCCCAGCCGGTCACGATTCCCCCCATCTGTCTCGAGCGCACCGGAGCCAGACGCCACTGACGCAGCACGCGCCTTACTCACTTTTAGCAGTCACGACTCGAGACTCGCCGTGCACAAAGGCAGAAAAAAAAAATCTGCAAACAAGGATCAAATTGTAAATGTGGCGCTGCTCTGACTGCTTGCCCTTCAGCTTGCATTAGGAAGAAAAAACACCGAAATCTGAGGCGATGGCAGAGCTTTGAAACTGTAAAAAAAAAAAAAAAAATGGAAGAGAAAGCCTCGAAAAGAAAATATCCTAAAAGCTGAAAGCCTTTGATGCAAAATCTGATGCATCGAACTTATCAGAGATGCCCACAGTGGTTATTGTAAGGACGCTCCGTGTAAAAGAGCAAACCCAGTCTTGAAACACTTCAGCACCACAACAAGAGGACAGCTCCCCACTCATCTCAGAATCATCCTCAACTCTAAAATCATCCCAATATCTCAGCTTTGTATCGGTCAGTACATGATGAACTAACAGCAAATAAGCGCAACACTGATCACATTAACTACAGTAAACCGACAGCACACATCCACCCTTTTTAATCAGAACTGAGGGTGATTCCCTTTTAGCTGCAAAGACAGACTGCTTTGAAACACTCGTTTCATCCCGTTTCTTTCCGCAGACATCTCGCCTTAATCAAACTGCCACATTTACCTTACGTTTTGCAGTGGTATGACTTAAAAACACATAAATATAGCAAAAACCTGAAGGGGAATGAAAAAGGAAACAGGTGCAGCAAGAGAGGTTTCCACAACTCACCAATTGTAGCACCGGAGCCTCCTTTCCAAACACCAAAAGTACCACAAAAAAGGACAAAAAAAGCCTGTTTCTCCACAAAATAAGCGCTGGCTTCCCGGTTTTTCAAACTGTGCACACACTGTACTCTTGAATGGTGTGCCTTTTATAGGAGTGATGCCCCCTATCTATTTCTGGATCACGATCCAACCCCGTTTCTATTTTTAGCTCGCGCGTGATGAAAAAAGAAAAGCTCGCAGAGGTTCCTTGGAGGAATTTCGAGCGTGCAGCGTTTGAGAACTGGCGCGAGCTCCCGCTTCAACCCCCCCCCCAACCCCCCCAACCACGCGCGTGC
The DNA here is from genome assembly GCA_038419695.1 of Scomberomorus guttatus. NCBI lineage: Eukaryota > Metazoa > Chordata > Actinopteri > Scombriformes > Scombridae > Scomberomorus > Scomberomorus guttatus. The sequence continues at coordinate 32,418,761 of CM076445.1, read as the reverse complement.
ACGGTAGCATCTCCCCGATAGTGATGCTGTGGCAAACTGCACGCCCGTTCTCCACCGATTTAAACGGGATGATGAAAGTGTGCAGAATTCGGCTTTTATTAATTCATGGTTTGCTTCTGAAAGCACTGTGGCACCCTCACTCGCCTCGCGCGCGCGCACGCACGCACACAGGCGCCCCCACCCAATCAAATTAGAAGATTGTGACACATACAAAGCTTTAATTCCGAAGCTCAATGGCACACGACATTATTTTTACCCGGCCTGTTTTATATTTAACGCCAAAGGAATGGGAAAATAAAATAGACTTCCTTCTCCTTAGGGCTGCGTCAGTCACTAGGCATTGACGTCAGGTGGAGAATCTCCCACTTTGAAGGTGGAAGCAGGAGCATCCGTTGCCTATACTGTGGCTAAAAAATCAGTGTGTCCAATGAAACATCGGCTGAAAATGTGGGGAAAAAAAGAGAAGAGGATAGGCTAAAGAAGGCGCAACCCCCTCCTCCTCCAAACTGGAAAGGCCATTGTGTGCTGGCTCTACTCAAACGTCTCTTTCATGTCAGTCAGTGATGCAGTGGTTTGTTAGTACATCTGTTAGTAAAGCTCCAGTTTGCCATCGTGAGACAAACCAACATCAAATAAAAAAAGCGTTTTATTGAACATGAATCGGCTCTTTTTTTTCCAAATCATGGTGCTTAAAATGACTCCAGGTTGGGTTTACCCTCCAGGAGACCCGCGGACTCCAAAGGTGGCCCCTCGGTGTGCTGATGCAGAGGCACACAAAAAAGGTGGAAGGCTCATTACAGGCTGCCGCGGTCTCAGTCCTGCAGACTCCCCCTGCACAGGGCAGAATGCTGAAACGCGTAGTAACGGAGCGGCGCTTGGCCGACCGATGATGCTATTTTTAACTCCCATACTCAACATGCCTGGCGCTGCGGGTTTCTCTGCTCAAGGTAGCCTACTACTGTACGAAGCAAAACATAAACACAGGACAGCTTCCAGGGCTGCATTTTGTTTCCCAGAACAAAATAATAATCATCATCATCATCAGATTGTGAGATGGGTTTTTCCTTATCAATGTATCTCTTTAAGAACGAGACGCTCATTCATTAAAGCTGCAACCTGTAGGATTTTCATGTCAATGGTATTACATATACAGGAGATTAAATTTAGCTTTTGCATTATTTGCTACTGGTTTTGAGGTTTTGTGATGAAAATTGATGCATGATGAGTATTATGAATACACGAAAATGCATGCATTATACATCATATTTAAGAATATATCCAACACTTCTTTTATTATTTTTACTCTGTTTATTTTCTATTAATATGATAAGTAATTGACATAAATAATCAGGACTATTTCACACACATCTTGCACACTGTGATACTTGGTGTGCTTGCTCTCTTGCTTGGTGAGGTGTGATACGTTGGGTGATATGTCCTGGATAAAAGGTGGTCCTACAGGACAAGCTGAGGAAATTTTAGGTTTCTTAGTAGTAGCGGCAATTCATCCTGTCTGGATTTTTGGACACATGACCAACAGTGTGGATGACAGGCTGAAACATGTAACCACCTCGTAACAACTTGGCTTTTTTGAATGTGTTCATATTCTTTTCGACTGTGTTGTCACTGTTGTTGGTGACAGGGCCTTATGTCCCAGACATACATACTGTCTTGTCTTTATAAGTCTGGTATAAACTCAGAGCTTGAAGAGCTGATGTTCAGTTTGACCAGTAGTCAGGACTGACTGAAAGATTTGCTCTGATGGACAAATTACAACACAATGAGGAGAGGCTCTGTGATCATAGTATGATATGAGCAACTCAAAGGTCTTTCTCATGCATGTGGTTTGTGCAATTACATGTTTATTGAGACAGACAACCTTGCAGCTTTTGCGCAAGATTGATAATGGAAGGTTACAGATGAGGAGCTGCTAGACGTGATTGCAAACAACAAGATCTGCTGGTTGATGCAGAGTGTCCAAAGGAGACTCTATCTGTGCACCTACTGCCAAAAATGATTAAAATTGTCCTTAGTGTAAGCCGATCCATGTTAGTGCATGCACAAAAAACTATTGTCAAACTAAAGGTGTAGCCTGAAACAGGTTCTTGAAAGTAGCTCTGAGACAGACCAGTGGCAGAAAAGAGGAGACAGAGAGACTCAGTATGTGGACTCAGGTCACATCACCTGAATTAAATGCAAGTCGCACATTTCATAGCTTGAGAGTCATCCTGACAAAATGAAAAAGGACTTGGAACTTCACTTCAACTTCATCACCAATAACTCCTGATTTCACTTAGACTTAAGCCTTATGAACTGAAAGAACTGATGAAAGCAGCACGATTTTACTTGTACTTGTTTTGATATGTGTTTGCATGAATGATTATAAATGACTTGCAGGGTTTCTTTTAGGTGTCTCTGACTATTTGTACATAAAGACAGGAGCAGAGGAAGAAAGAAAGGATTATAGTGGTATGAAAGTTTACATTAATGCCCTGAAAATACAATATGTTTTATTTAATGGGAAATAAATATCCATTTGGTGTGCTTTGTTTCAAAAACAGATTAGATCATATACATGTATCATGGGTTAAGGTTTGAAAAAGTATCAACTCAAATTATACAGCAGATTTATGATTTACATTGATTTAACATACTACTAACTATCACTTGAATAGCGTTTGCTTATTTTATGGCACACTTTTCATAAAGACTTTCCTGGTGCTGCCTGTCTTGATTTTTGACTTGACTTTGGACTTGCTGTTTGGCAGCTGACTTGGGACCTGAGTGCAACAACTTTTGTCTTACTTGTGGGCTGCAAGAACAACTTTGGAGAAGGATAGACCCACAACCAACGCAGATTTACAAAAAAGGACTGCAGACATCCAGAATATCAACAAACGTAATGTTCACACAAGATATAATAACAATATTACTTAGAGGAACAGGTCTGTAACCTCAGCGATCCAGCAGCCCGTTGAGGAGAGTTTAACAGCATTACTGTGGAGCTGTCCATGGTACCAAAGCGAGAGTGAAGCGGTCAACACAACTAGGAGTGAATGTCGTAAAAAGTAGGGCCACATAGTATTATCTGCAAATATAGACACTGCAGTTGTGAGGAAGACTTTAAGGTAAGGAAATGCTGAAGATAGAAGCAACAGAAATTTTGAGTGACCATTTGTTGAGCGATACTGCCCTGGTTTTGAGTACAAATTAAATGGCTTTGAACTTATATGTAACACATAGAAAGAAAGAAAGAACGAAAGAGAAAGAAAGAAAGAACGGCTGTGGGAAAAGTGAGAGAGTAAAATGGGTCATGGAGACAACAAGAAGGGATTCTAGTGCTAATGGCAGTGAAAACTATTGTCCTCTCAGGACCAATACATTTTTATTACACTGAACTGGAAAGAAAAGCCTAGAAAAGCCCTCGAGGATACAGCCAAGCAAAACACAACGCATGCTCTATAAATGTCTACTGAACTGGTGCAGTATTTAGATTGATTCCAGCCAAAAAGTAAAGGGGAAAGAGTCGTTTTCTACTTCACAGTATGGACAAGATCTGCAGGTGCACATCTTCGATCCCAAATACAAGAACCCAGATCAGGGCTGACAAGAGTCTCTCTGTTAAAACTGTTATATTATGTACTGATAATTAGTGCTTATATAGGTACTTCATTACCATGTTCACACAGAATTTGAATCTTATTGTGTACAAAATGTAAATGCAAGCTGCAGGCTTATAGAATATAAGTTCTATTGATTTTATTACACACACAATATATAATTTTGGTATAATTTCAAATTGTACTTGACAGTTTATTGCTTCAACAAATAAAGAAATATGATTTTAAGAAATGTAGGAAAATTCTGTCTGAAATCAGGTCCGGTGTTATTTTGCTGCAGCAACTGAAAAGTCACCGTCTAACACTCACTTATGTAATATCTTGCAGCAGCATCCATTCAGTGTTACTATATTCAGCTGTGGTGAGCCAAATATATCTACATATTGTGAGGTGAAATAACACATTTCAACACAGAAATCGGGATCAAAATGAAAATCTCAGAACATTCCCCCTTGAGCCAATGTTCCTCAACCCAAACCGACTGTTTTAGCTCATATTTAAAAGCAACTTTGGCTGACACTTAAATAGATAATTGCAAGCGGTCTTGAATACATCGCTTAATGCTGACATGAGACTGCAGTAATGAATGTTAAGACATAGTTAGATCTGGTAAAAATGACACTGTGAGGAAACAACCTCAGTGATCCCACCAGAGTGTTGCACAAAAATTGATCATTTAGCTTTTTAGACAGAAATCAGCCTGTCACTAACATGCAACTGTTAAATATAAAGTTGCCGTTCTGTTATGCAGTATAACTGATAGCAGCTATATCCATATTAGTTCAACTGTAGCAGTGAAATACATGGATGCTATAAGTTCAAATCTATGTGCATGTGGATGTATGCAGCTAGTTTTTCAAGCTGTTTAATTAGTCAGTATTTAAGATGATGAACACACTCTACTGCCTCATACATGCATTGAATAAAGTAAACAAAGCGCATTATTTAGGTGTATAAAAGGTGCATGTAAGTTCATGTTTAGCCAGTAACAGAATTAGCTGCCTCAGCTGCAGCAGACTTAACAAAGGACTCCCAGTGAGTATACTATCACTCTGAAAACACTCAATGGGTACAGAGCCTCACACACACTCATTCAATGCAGTGTCTCTGTGGTGTGCCAACTCACATGCCTATTACATAACAAGGCTCCTACTCCCAGGCCTAACGCCCCTGACAAATCCATGCACGCTTTGCTGCACATGAGCTATTTATATACTGCACCCAAGACTGGGGCTGGTCAAAAATACCACTCCAGTCAATTATTCATTGAGAAACATTCCAAAACAGAGCGGGGAGTGGGTTCGGCTGCACTGGAATAGACTGAGAGGCTAACAATAAATAATGTCCATTAGCAATGCAGCAGTCCGTTTGTCCTCAGTGGTACCGAATCTGAAGGGGAAGGGCGGGAAACGCGTAGCTGCAAATTTGCCCTCTCATGTGTTGTGTGTGTATTTATAGGATTCTGTGCATACACTTCAGCTTCTCAGCAACCATCTTGTTCCTTTACAGGAGGCTAAAAATAGCAGGCTGCACTGTGCTTGTGCTGTTTTTAGGTCTTGTGATTTAAAGGGGGGGGGGGGGGGGGAGACAATGAAAAAAAAAGTGCTGTTTCACACTTATACTATGTGGACGCACTCTTTAGTGTGAATGAACACACTGTTCCGTCTTTGTTCTAAGATGCTCCACGTTGCGTCAGCAGGCGGCATCACATTCAAAGAGCTTTGAAGTGCCAGGAGACATTTAATTCATGTCTCCTTATTGTTTTGTTAGTTACTGTGTTTGACTGGCTGGAAAGCATTTCGTTTTGTGACGTGATATAAAAAATATCCGTTATCATCACTCAGGCTTTTGACTGCCACACCACAAAGCCAATAAAGATTTTATTTATTCAGAAATAGCTTCAGAATATAACTCCAAATGAACAGCTGCGATCATAAAAGTTATACATGTAACTGTAAACGCATGTTTATATACAGTTAACTGTTAATAGGTAGTTAGAAATTTGGATTGAAAGTGACCAAGTTGGAAATAGCAGATATTGTGTCTAATTGCATAAAGGTCTGAACGTCAAATGACAAAAACGTTGAAAACGCCACTCTTTGCAGTTTTGCCATTCAAAAGATATTGTCACTGACCACAGATGTGTTTATGTGGTGACTCCATTCAGCATAATGCTTCTTTTGGGGCTTTATTAAACAAGAAATAAGATTTTGACAGCATCTCTGATGCTAATCAAAACTGCTGAAGAATCCATCTGCTCATCTGCTGAGAGTTGAAGCAGACTGTTTCAAAGAGTGTTTTTACACCTTCAAGTCAAACTCTTCAGGATTCCCAAACACAGTTCAGACAAGGCAGAGTCAAAGTCTTAATTGAGATGATTTATTCATAGCAAATTTCCTTTCTGCACTGTGTCATTTATTAAGTTTACGAAAATCCTTTTTTTTAAAAAAAAAAATCCTGGTCATTGCTTTAGTAATGAGCACCAGGCTCAGCACAGTTAATTGCCAGTATATTCTGCAGTTTCTACAATTGTAATATTTATTTTAATCTTAAATTAATCTTGTTTAAAACGAAGTGTATTATTTACTGTTGGATCTAAAGATTTCAACTGGCTTACTATACTTACTATAGTGTGTTGGTGACTGGTGGAAAATATATTCATTTGAGAAGTTTTTTTGGTTTCAGTATCTGTATAAATAGCATTAGTGATGCTGAAGATGCAAATCAAACTTGGATTTGATGCACAGAAGGTCTTATGCGAGTGAAACTGAAAAGCACAAACATAGTGTGACAGGAAGCATTCACTAAACCTGCCTCTTAAGATTTCAAAGCATTAATCTGATCGGTTAAATTTAAGATAAGTAAGATAAGATGGAAGTAAACTGAAATTCAAGACCCAGAATTTGACCTGATGATACTGTATTTTCTGTGATGTAGGACATGTAACAGCTGAAGAACAAGTATGATTATACTAGAATTACAGATTAGATTAGATTAAAAAGGTGTAAACTGTACAATTGTGTATAAAAAATTAAGCAAATCTGACAATAAATCAAAATATTACATAATGGGGTCTGATATCAGGCACAGAAGTGACCACACGTGGCTGCTCGCTGTCCCGTAACTACTGAGATACTGAAACCTTTGTGGAGCCTTTTTGTGTTTCTGGTGACAAAATCTACTTTCTAACCGGACACACTCAGAGCTATTAAAGGAGGTGATAAAAGGAGTTTGCCTAAAAAGGTTGGACAGTGCCACCATTAGGCCAGATTTACAAGAAAGGGTGCAGTGTTAATAGTAAAAATACTACAAGTTGTACAGTTAAATTTAGGATTTAAAAGGAGTCCAAATGCTTTGTTTTTATTTTCCGGAGACAAAGAACTGATGCAGAAAAACAAAACTGATGAAATCCACACACTGCCTTTAATACTGTACATTTAATACAGATTCCACTTTTTTTATTTTATAGATGGTCAATGACAAAACCTTTTTCTGCCTGATGATTTCCATAAGTTAAGAAGCAAATGTAATAGCATATTTCAGTTTCTCTCTTTTGTATTTAAATTAGCTTGTAGCAAAATCAAACAGTTTGTAGGTCCCATATAAATAGGAATGATATAGAAAAAAAAAGTGCAAAACTGAGAATTCCCATCCATTTTATGAAGCAGAAATAGTAGGGCATATATTGTTCATTCAAACTCATTTAACCTCTGAGTTGAGAAGCACATTCCTTACCATCTCAGCAAAAGACTTAATATTGTATTGCAACATTTTTCAATTAAAACTTCCAATTAAGTTAAAATAAAAACGCAGCACCATCACCAGGCTTAGTGTCACATGTCAGTACAGAGACTGTCGTATTATCCAAGAGAACAACGGTACAATATACTGGAACTGCCTTTATTTTAGATGCCACCTCTTCTTACGAAAATGCTGAAGTGTCTTTAAGAAGACTGTGAGCTATTGTTCCAATTATATATATATTTTTTTTAAAATATTGCAGAAGAATGAACTGTAACACGAGAGCCTTATGCGATTGTATCCCCTTCCATTTCTGCAAGTCAAGCGAACCTAGAAAACTGAGTTTGACAGTTTTAACTTCTTGATTGTTCGAGAAACAAGAAATCCTGCATTTGACAGATAAGTTGTGGGGCAAAATTATCTACAGTCGTACTCTGTGACGTTTCAAACATAATTCTTTGGGCAGCTAGAGCTTAAAAGAAAAAACGAACCCAGATCCTACTGGATATGAATTTTGATACCTCACCTTTAACAAAAATTACGTTTCTTATACTTTTTGCGCAAGTTATCTGTAGTCTACAGATGATTGTGTGTCTGTGTGTGTGTGTGTGTGTGTGTGTGTGCATGTTAGAGTTCTTTATCTGGTGTGTGCATGATTGCGGGCTACTCCTGGGGTCAAAATGGTTCAGTGGTTTAGGGCTGACGGCGCTCCCTCTTGGTAAGCAGGTAACACTGAATGGTTCTTAGCCGGTCTTTGGCGGGGGCGAACTCCGGCTGCAGCTTCAGAGTAGATTCGTACCAGCGCATGGCTTTCTCAAACTCCTCCTGCCAGCAAGAAACAGAACAACCACGTCAGCATGAGGGCACACGACCTGCATCGCTACGACTACACTACTTTACTTTCTGTTGCGGCAATGGTTATGTCACACACAGGTAATCAAGTGATGATGATCAAATTTGATTGTAGCCATTACCATTGCTATATAGACGTTGGCGAGGGTGAAGTGGTTCACGACAAAGTGCGGGGCAATTTCTACCGCCATGCGAGCGACTGTGAGAGCGTCCTCCCATAGTCGAGCATTCTGGAAGATGTTGGCCAGGCTTATAAGGGGCACATCCTGGGTCGCAGGCAAGGAGGAAAAACAACAGGGATTTAACTGCTGCAAAACAACCTTTAAAACTACATAAATGACATAAAACGCTATTAATGCACAACTGTAGCTATGGGATAAAACTCATGGTGTGGTTAAGGTTATCAGCTGAAAAAGGTGCAGGGCTAACTTGCCTTCATGTGATGGGGGGCGTAGTTGAGGGCCTGTCGCAGGCAGTCGATGGCTCTCTTGCCTTGACCTTTGACCCTCCAGTACAGTGCAGCCATACTGGATAACACCCATGATGTCTGATTCTGCAGTTTCAGGGAAGAGAGAGAAAAACACATTTAACCTAAATGGGAGATGTGTTACTGTTAAGTGTTGCTAGTAATAAATTATGCACAGTAATAACATCTTCATTCAAATTTTTTTTGTTTTTTCCCCACAGACAATTTTTTTTCTTTTTTACAAAATAACAAAAAAATATGCTAAATGCATCTTAATATTTCAGGAAAACAGCTGCTAATTCATTTTGGCTTTCATGGCTGCACTAATATCTCTCTGAAGCGTTACCAAGCTGTCCACCTGTTATGTCACTGGTGGACAGTTTGAAAGTGGAAAAAAAAACCCTGGCCATAACACTGTCTTTGTTTACTGCGATTATCAGCTTTTCTGAAATATCTATATTCTGAGAAAATGTTAAGAAATACTTTGATAAAGAACCAAATGAATTTCAATACAGTGAATTTCACAGTGGACCGCTCATGTTTGTCAGATTTGGTTATGGAGGAAAGTACTGGTGATATTCTAAAAAGCTGCAACAGAAGAGCTTGAAAGAGTTGGCTAATGACGTGTTTATGTTCCAGTTGCACATTAACATTAGTATTCTAATAGTAGTTGACTCTAGCAGGGTGCTTGGTACTGTAAGAAGAACTGAAAAACATTAGATCTGAATCAAAGCAAAAGAAAAAATGCTCTATTTGAAAATCCTTCGCCGTTTTAAATTTTGGTGATATTACAAACTGTCTAAACATTGAGAGCTCTTACCTTCTCCAGTACTTTAGCGATGCGTGTGCCCACCTGCTCAAAGGACTGAGGGGAGAACTTATCTTTGCCGAGGTTCTGCAGGACCTGAGGGTTGAGGCGAGGGGAGACACGTTTGAGACTATTTACTAAAAAAGTGGGGCTGTGCTGATTATCTAATATTATCTGTTATGTTATATATACATACTTTGTGCATGCATTATCTTCACCTGCTGCAATTGGAGTTTTTAACCACTAGTGGCACTATGGAGCAATGTTTTGATAGACATGTATAAGAAATAAGTTTTCTGCTGTGCAAATCGTGCATTTTCAAGTTAAAATAACTTTGGGGAAAAAAAGCCATATTTTTGGCTCCTTCTGTCTGTTTCTACAAAGGGAAGAGTACGCATGTTATGTCTTGTAATATTTGACCTCTGCCTCAGCCTACCTCACGCAGCTGGCTCTCTCCTGTGTAGTGGATGGCGGCTCGATTGGCCACCCCTGCCAGGTGGTCGAGGGTGTGCATACTGGCAGCTAGGTTGGCGTTGCATAAAGGCTCAGCAGCTGGCTCCTGGAGTGGAGTGGCAAAGTCTATGTGCTCTGTGATGCTGAGGGAGACAGTGAGGGGAAAAAATTAAACCAAAGACCAAAAAATTGTATTTACTGAATTTTTGGTTTTTGATATGCTGTGATGCAAGAATGTCAATGAGGCAGCAATGTTTTATTTATTTTTTCTTTGTTTTCCTGCCCCTGTTTTCTATTTCTTAACACTACACAGATATTTTAAAAAAACACTTCACACATTTCTTCTATCTTAAAAGCTTTGTAGATATAATTTTTGTATATATGACTTGTTCCAGTTGTTCAATGAGTAACAAAGTGGACACAGTGGACCAACTAAATGAATAAGATACAAAAAAAAAAAAAATCATCTTTAAGGCTCTTTGTAACTGGTTATAATCTAATGTAAGCTGAAAACGTGACTATGATCAGGACAGTGTGAAGCTTACTCTATGTTCTTGGCAGAGACAGCCAACCAGGTGCTAGCTACAGTGGTGAGGTCGACCCTTCGTGTCCGCTGGCACTCCTCTGGCCCGGGCCAGCCAAGACTTGTGTAGTCCTTCCAGCGACCTGCCCAAAGCAAGAAAACAAAACAAAACATCTCTCTCAGCTGGGTGGAGTCCAGCACCTCATTGCTTTTTCTTTGTAAATGCTGATGTAAGGAAATAAAATGCAGGTGTATATGCTACCTGAAGGGCCAGGTGATGGGATAGTTGGTCCACTGATCTCCAAGACAGAGTGACCTCCAGGCAGCGACTCCCCGTTCTGGCTATCATCAGAGCTGGCAACACTCTCTGTACCGTCCACCTTTGCCTTCCTGACCCGCTTTACCTGAAAGGTGATCTGATGACCAACAACAAAAAGAACTCGCATTCAGTTTGGCTGTGCACACTTCAGAGTTTTTTTTAACGGGGTTTAACAGGGTTTTTAATGGGTAAGAATGAACACTTACCCATTCTGCTCCCTCATCGTCCTCACAGTTTCCAAAGCAGGGCCCTCCACCAGCCCGAGCCCCCATGACACGGTCATTCTTTAGCACCCGGATACCTCGCAGGTCCCCTCGCTTGCCTCCGACATCCAGGGCCCCTTCAAAAGCTCCCATCAGGTCTTCCTTCAGCTGCCACTCCTCCTCCCCTTCCACTCCTCCACTTCCAAACGGGGTGGCCATTTTAGCGGTTCCTGAGACAGAGGGAGAAGCCCGATGTTGTCCAGCTGCCTCACCTGACCCATTACTGTCCAAGACAACCTCTGTATCAATACAGGAAAAATGAGAAAGGGAAATTAGAATAGTGTTAAGCTGAAGGAGGATTTTGTTGACTGACTAGGAGAGAAATAATATTCAGAGGATTTTAGGACATTCAATTCCCAGATGATCATTTAACACTAGAACTGCCAGGGGTCGCTATATACCTAAAACCACCAACGGGTAAAATTTACCCGTGTACCTGGCTACTTCATTTCTAAAACTAAAAAATGTACTGTCATTGTATTAAGGCATTGTCTTCACAAAGGAGTGTCTAAAGTCACGAAATGAGTTTGTTTAATCATCACCTGTGTTTTGGTCCTGTTCATTTATAATATAAGTATGTTTAAGAGCACTAATCACTAAAATGACACTGAAAATGGGTATTAAAAGGAAATATTTACAAATTTGGGTGGTGTAATATTATTATAAAACAACATTCATCACCTAATGAGATAACCTGTTATTTAAATTACCAAGCCTAAATACCCCAAATAGACAATAACAAGCCATAATAACAAAACCACCGCACTTATGGGTGATTTAATGTTGCAACAAAATCGACATGACAAAGTCAAGCGCGCAATTTCACCTAATCAATTATTAATTTAGGCATTTCAACAATGTGTGAATAAGATCACCAAGAAACTTGAGGTAACCATTAAAGCTTTTTTTAAATTTATATCATAACGCAAATATATATATATTTCTCTTTTGGTTTTCCATTCATGAAAACAGAGTAAGGCAATGGGCAAATTAGGCTAAATACCCCATAAACAATAAACGGTAACATGGCAAAACAAAACTGAATGAATAATCAATTAACTAAAAGTTTTACACACAACATTTGTGAGGAGGCTAAATCATCTTTATTTGAACACATCTGATTATACATGTCCCTCAAACACACTTTGAGCAGACATTCAGCACCTTGACTGTGCATTTTCCACAGACAGCTCTCCTGCACTTCAGGCACTTGGCAAAGTTTTTTTGCAGGTCATTCTCCTCTGCTCTTTTTATAATTTAATTATGACTTGACGTAGTTGTCAGCTGACACACTCCAACCTCAGAATGTTTAAACATGAACCGCGCGGAAATAAATGCATTTCTTACACAGGTAAATTTTTTCAGGTGGGTTATAGATATAAATGCCCGTGTTTTTAATCTGGATTCATCTTCACTATTTTTACCAATAGGGGGCGCTTCACAACATTATTTTATTTTGAAAAGTCAAAGACTGGGGGTCATGAATATTTTATTAAAAACATAGTAACGTACAATTGAAAACTGTGGCGGTTCTAGTGTTAATCTATCAAGCTGTATACAATGGACACTATGCCACTGCCGTTAATTAAGTGATGTCTTTTGACCAAACACTCTTTGCTACAGTATAATGGGAAGATTTCACACTGCCACTGAAGGTGTCACTAAATTATATTCTTACTCTCAAAGAGCAAGGAGTCTTCCATGGCAGAAATGGCTGGTGCATCCTGCTTCTCTTCACTGCCCTCCCACTCCTCTAGCTGTATACCAAGGTCATCCTCAGCCGTGCAGGCAGCACCCTCTGAATCAACACAAGTTACATACACTTATTACTCAAAACCACACCGGCAGACCTGCAGAATAAAAACTTTAGCTGGTAGTGATCAAATTCACAGTAAAATACTGATTAAAAAATATGTACAGCATGTGACAAACACAAATGTTAAATGTATTCTCTAACACTTGTTTTGTATTTTGTAAATATTTTGATAATGTGCCTTTAGTGCATTGGTACATTTGGAATAAAATGAGTATTCTGTGACTTAACATCAAAATAAAATTAAACTCAAACGAATTATTTCCATGATAAGGTTATATTTTATAATTTAACTGTAATTTTATTACAGATAATTAAGGATATTTATTTAAGATCATTGCTCTTTCCTGGGAACAATCTTCTCCTGGACAAAAAGTGATTCATTTTATATTTCAAGACAGAGCAACTGTAGTTTTGTTTTGTTTTTTGGAACAAATAAATCAGTCCTTTCAGCTTCTCCGTCTCTACACTCTGCTCACTATTCACTGTCTCAATTTACTCTGGCAAAGCTCAGATATTTTCAACCTTGAGGCTCCCTCTACTGCCTGGAAGACATTAGATCTGTGCACTACATTACTGGATGCCACAATCCTATAGGAGCCATGGGAGACCCTTGAAGTGTGCACAGGACATCATGGATGGCTAGTTTGCAACAGCCAAGTGTCTTTTTTTTTTGTTTGTATTGTTTTCTAATACTGAAACGTCCAACCCAATAATTATTTTTAATGAGGAATTTGTTTCAGGCTGCACGCAGGCTTTTTACATAAAGAACATATGAATGACACTTCTCTCAGATAATAAGGGGATAAGGGGGAAGATGCTGTTTAGATGATAATGGTGGTGAGATTTGCAATTAATCTGTCAGTTTCAGTCCTATATGGCTTTCTTTTGGACTAGCAGGTTTTGCTGTTTATTTGCTCGTCTACACTGAGTGCCAGTGTTTGTGCTGGTGTCACCAAAACAAAAATTCTTGTGGAGTATCACTTTCTACATGGTGTTTTACACCATGCAGGTCCTTCTTTAGAGGTGTGAGTTTTTATTTGTTTATAAAAGTTGCTTCAAATAAACTCAGAAGAGGCCTAGAGTAATATAACTCAGGCGCAGTTGTTTGCTGCTCACCACATTTTTGAATCAATGTACATGATTTCCAGAACCATAAAAAAAATAAATAAATAAAAAATAAAAACAGAGTGCCCAGATTATTAGCATATGTTTGAAGGTAGCAATACGCCTAACAGGATCAAACATGTGGGAGGAACTGAAAATATTTTTTTGTGTATATTACAACCTTTGCCCTAACAAGGTGGGTGGGTGTTTTATAAGTTCTTGTGTGACCAAATGTACTCAGCGTGCTTCATGGGAGCAATATTTAGCTTTGGAGAGTAAAATATAGACCCTTCTAAATTCGGCATCAGCTATTTTCTGCAGCTTAAATTATTGAGTGGCAAAATTTCTCCACTTCAAAGCACTTTTCTCTTCACTCCCACTGATATGAATAACGAAAAAAGGTGCATAGTCTCTGTTCACATCAGAAGCACAACATACTACTTGTTTCTCACAGCCACTCTTGCAGCTTCAAGGGGACAACATTGGGGGTAGGGGGGTTCTCAGTGTAAGATTAGAAAACAAGCACAAAACCTGTCCGGGCTAAATGTTTAGGAAACATTTAGTGCCTATAAATGCTATAAAAGGGGACTTAAAGTCTTAAGTGTAAAGTGTTACCAGTTTTTCTAATTAGAACAATAATTCAGCCTCACCAGCCTTAAATGCCATTAGAGCAGCACAAACATTCTGCCATTAAACATTAGTGAGACTTTTAGTAATGTTTTAAATAAAATGGAATTAAAACACAAATTTAGAGACAAAAAAGTCAGGTTCTGCAAGCGGCTGTATAGTAGTTCAGTGCGTTATGACCTTCAAAAACCATGATAAATCTTATTTTAACATGCAAAGCTCTGCTGCTTCATTTTGTTGCAACTACCAAACGGTACCTCAAAATCCCAAAACTCCAGATCACTGCTGATGTTTTACTGGAGCTCTATAGGTAGTAAACTTGAAGAAAAACATGAATTATAGTTGGGATACAGTAAGTTAAGTGTGTGCATTAGTTACTCACGTGAGCAGGGCTGTCGGTGTGAAAGATTGTAAAGGAAGGGATAGAACTGCAGACAACGGAGCAAAGGTAGGCTGGTGCGACACTGTTCGCAGCCAGCAAAGGATGAGTATGAAGTGGAGGAGGAAACGGCCGTCACCAGGATGTGGCGGAACAAGGCCAGCGCACCTGTCACATTGCCCTGGGCCAACTGCACGCTCACCAGGCTGAGCAGGGTGTGGGGCTGATGCAGGAAAACAAAACAGGGAAACATTAGCTGAAGGGTAACATACATGAAAACTGCTGCTTAGCTTTAGAAGATATGTGTACATCCTACAGTCCTGTGATTGAAATTGCAAGTACTTAATCTAAATACCTTTGCGGGTTGTGGCAGAAAAGTGAGGTTGCCTTGATTACCACCTCCACTTCTTACATATGCTGTAACCCGCCAGTGGTTCCAGGATCAGAATATCATCAATATGCGTTATATACACACACTCATGGTCATTTTATTGGGTACACCCCTTTGTTACCTCTACAAGACCCGTTTTCTTCAGGGCTTGATTTAATAAAATGGTGGAAATGTTAACCATCGATCTCTGTCAATGCTGACTAAATAGCATCCATCCATATTTCTTGGCCACACACTTTAAATCTCCCCTATGTACCCTTTTGGGTTGAAATGTGGATAGTCTGCAGGCCCCTGGAGAGAAATGAATTCTTAGTCATGTTCCTGGAACCGCCTTGAGATGATGAGTGCTTTCTGACATGGCAATATACTGCTGGAGGCCTCCATTTGACAAAGGGTACAGTGTGCAGCCATTAAAAGCTGCACTTAGTCAGCAATGTTTGGGCAAGACGTGGTGGTATTAAAATGTTATTTGACTGGTATTAAGGTCATGGTATTGTCT
Organism: Scomberomorus guttatus; assembly: GCA_038419695.1. NCBI lineage: Eukaryota > Metazoa > Chordata > Actinopteri > Scombriformes > Scombridae > Scomberomorus > Scomberomorus guttatus. Next base: position 32,402,900 of record CM076445.1, on the reverse strand, counting down.
GTGTCAACTAGTATGGCTGGTAATGACTGGAAAAGAACACCTTGTTCTAGACACACGTCACAGAAATGCTAGAGTATACTTATATAGCCTTGTACAAACAAATGCAGTGATTCAACAGATCAGTTTTATTAACTTTTGAGCCAATAACGTCCTCATACGATACCCCAGTATCAATTTTATCCCCAGTAAAGGGGATAAAATTGTTAAAGATTTCATCAATTACAACAACTGAAGAAGCTGCTTGTTTGTGCTAGCAGACAAGTGTACCTAATTAAAGTGGACTGAAGCGCAAACTAAGTAAAATACATTGTATAAGTGTGCAACTCTAAGATGGAAAGTTCCAACAGTATATGCACCAATGTGCCTTTACCTCTGATGCATTGAGAGCCAAAGCTTGTTCCAGCAGTGTTTGTGCGTGGGTGGTCAAGCCGTGGTGTAGCAGCAGGTTAGCAGCATTGGTGAGGGGCAAGTGGCGGTGAGAAGGCGGGGCTGAGCTCAACACTTGGCGCAGGCACTGCAGGGCACGGCTGCCATTGCCTTTGGCCCGCCAGAATAGAGCTGCCTCATTGTAGACCTGCCAGCGGGGTATAGTGGCCTATATATACAAATAAACTTCTGTTAGCTCTGAAAATGATGGGCTCAGACAATTGCAGTTTGGAGCAATTTAGAGGAGTTAGAGTGATTGATGATAGTTTGAGTGTATGAGCATTGTCTCACTTAAGGGTAAATCCATATTCTATCATTTAAGACAGAAAACATGTGCCGCTCTCTACGGATTTAAACTCTCAAGCAGGTCACAATTCAATTGGACACAATAAATCACTGAGTGGACTGCAGAGACCATTGCAGCAGGGGCTTTCTGCCCTTGGTGATATGGATGGATGTACAGTATTGTAACTGTGAGAGGCATTATTTTCCAACAGACTTGTTTCACTGACTTGTTTGATAGCTTGAACTATTCTGGAGCCAATCTGCTCCAATGTCCATCCTCCACTGCGTAACTGCAGTATCTGTAATCAGACATATTCATGTTAATGTTTGATTATTCTTTGCACTTACCATGGAAACACTAACACACACTACTACACTACAACTTGTAGCTTTTCCCATATTTTTGCTATTCAACACACACACACGTACCTGGGAGGCAAAGGGATCTGGCAGCTCCTTTTCTTCCAGGGGCCAGTCTAGTGAAGCCGGCAGGAGGGCTGGATGTGGTTGAGGGACAGGACCACAGTCTGGCAGAGAAACCGTCTGAGGAGGACTGCTGCTCCCGTAGAGGAGAGTTGTCACTGGGCTGAATACACACAATGAGATATATTTCACTTATGACATTTTTATGCAGTCAGTTTTGTTCTGTTTTCTTTGCTTGGTTTTGTAAAGCAGTTTGAAGATACCCCAATCCGTGAATGTGTACTGACCTGAGGCCCTGCGTTTCAGGTGGAAGATAGTATGTCGGCAGCAGGTGAGCAGGGGGAACACTTGGGTACTCGTTGGCACAGTCAGTTCTCTGAGGCCACAACATCCTCTGCATGTCCTATGGCAAAAGTACACTTACAGTAAATCTTGTTTTCCAAAAAAAATACTACAGTCTAAGAGTATACTGGTAAGGCAAATGACAGTGTACCTTGCAGTCATCTAGCTGCCCGGCAAATTAGAAAAAAAGAAAAACAATCTACAATCAAATGTAGTTTTGTGTCTTGCCTGTGTGTAATCCTGATGGCTGCCCCAGAGGGCAGTGACAGGATCCTGGTCTCCGGACACAGAAGGATGGAGCTGAGGGCTGGATGCTGTCTGATTTGAGTTGCGCTCTGACACAAGTGCCACGCTGGATGCCACAGATACCTCCTCCCCAAACTGTGAACAAAGAGAAAAACAAAAAGAACTGTGAAACAGAATCTGAAGGATTTTTTTTTACTGTTATGTCTCAAAAAGGAAAGTGTAAATTAACATAATATAAATATGGTAGTGTTATCCATTTGTGATTTTGCCTTTTATTTTCTCCCACTGAAACTTATGCAACAAAAGATGGTGAGAAAAAAAAACATAATTCGCATATTGTGGCTGACTTTAATATCTTTGTGTGAAAAACCCTGGACTAATAGAATAAAATAATGCTTCTTATAAACATCTCCTACATTGTAATATTTCAAAGACTTACTTGGACATAGTGGACATGTTCAAATAGATCGCCACGGTGATAGCGCACAGGCAGGTCAAAGGGGCAGTAGAGGCTGCGCTGCTGCTGGCCCAACCGACACATCTGATGGTTGCCTGGAGTTCACATGACACACAATACTCAGGTGCTGTTTTACAGTGTAGGAACCACTGATGTCCATGTAGCAATATGCATGAATATCAAAGCCGGCTTGCTTTCTAATGCCATTCTCCAGTTCCATACAACCATATTCATCGTGGCCTCAACTGCTTTTATACTTCCGTTCTTTTAAGATGAACTTAAGCCCCTTTCACACATCCACTGCAACCCTGAAGTTATCCAGATATTACCCGGAAGAGCTGTATGTGTGAACACAAATGAGTCGGACTGGACGTTAAACAGACTTTTCCCTGCCAGCTCCCTAGTACAAAGTCTGTGTAATGTCCGATTGAGCCCATGTGTGAACACAGCAGTGAATTCTCTGGAGAATTCACAGCCAGCGAGTGGGCTACAACTGCTCGCTGCTGTAAGTGCAACAAAATACGGCAGTAAAAGACGGTACATGCAATTTATCAAACAACTATTGAACAAGCAGAACATAAACTTAAATAAGATCTCTTTGACTTCCAGCAGTCAACTCCTCTCTCATCCACAGCCGCTATTTTACACATGCGACTGGCGCCGGATAAATGCAGCAGGCCAGCTAAGCTGCTGCTCATGATTGTTTTAAGTGCTCTCAGTGCTATCATGCCCTGGACTAGTAACTGTGCATGGCATTTTACCAAGCTGGGCTTCCTTGGCCATCTGGGTCTCATGGATAATGTTGCGCAGGATCTGCTCTTCCTGCAGCAGCTTGTGTTTGTCCAGTGCCTCCTGCTGGCGAAGGTAGTGGTCATGCTGCTTCTGGTACTCCTTCAGCTCATTCAGTGTCCGCTGGAGGGATCTACAAATGCAGGAAAATGAGGAAGGCAAAACGGAAAATACAGGACAAGTGTCAGAAATGCATAGCAGGGTAACATAGCACATGACACGATCATCCTACAACCACAACAATACTGCATTTTCCTTAGAGACCACTGATGGTTTTCAAAGCATTTAATTGAAATAGCCTTGCACTATCCAAACAGAAATATGTTGGACAGTCCCAGGTACTAAGGTATATTTTTTACCAGCTCACAAAGAAAAGAAAAGAAAAGAAAAAGAGAGAGGAGGAAAGCTATTAGAATGCGTCCTTAGACAACCTAAACCAGGATCAAACATGTAGTATAGCGGTAATTTGATAGTTTGCCATTGTTGGTGCCTCACAGTTGCCTGCAATGGCTCATGTTTGTAAATGTTTTGACATCTTGGCAAATACCTTACCTCTGTAATATTTGATTTTGTGTACATATGTGGTAATTCCATGGAAGCAACCATTACCAACCAGTACTTGGAGTGTGAGTGTATGAGTGCTTGGCTACCTGTGCTGGGCTTCCAGGCGCTGCTCCAGCTTTTGCTGACAGAGCACAGCGTGCTTCCTCCTCAGGGCCTGCTCAAAGCCTGGCTGGGCCTGCAGTGCCTGCTCATAACACAGCACTGAGTGGTTGTATTCCCCAAGCATCTGGTCAGACAGTGATGGAAGAGGAGACATATGGACCATGGATACAGCAGAGGACAAAGCACTCATTTGTTTCATGTAAAAATCATGTAGTAACATTTTTTTTTAAACTACTGCTTCTAATACTTGAGTATTACACAACTGAATAAAGTTTTGGGGACTCAAATAGAGGTTTCAGTAAAATGCTGGTGATTTAACTGAATAAATATTAAAAGCTTATTTATGGGTTGACAATACACATCCTATTTACATTCTGAAAATATTTTCTATATATACACACTGACACATAAGAAGAAACTACTAAGACTGATTTTGTCTCACTAGTGTTATGGGAGCCCTGAAACTCAGCATCAGGTGGTGATAGAAGAAGTCATTATCAATAAAACAGTCATCACATATCACTTTCCAGTGAGCTACTATATTAAAACAATGAAAGATAACAACAGTAGCATGCTGTTCAGATCAACTGACATTACATTTTAGAGGTCCATTATTCATGTCTTAAGTTTTTTAGTTGAAAAATACATTTTCTGGGGGGAAATGGCCAAATCTCAATTAATCTGTTCTTACAAGCACTTAAACATTAGCATTGATAGGTTAAATCAGGTGGGCAGCCAAAAAGTGAAACTGAAACTGTATCTAACTAACCTTAGAATGAACTGGATAATTATACTTTGAAATTGCTTTTTTATGGCAGACTATAAAAGTGTGTAAACTGTCCTGTTGTATAAGCTTTTATTTTAACATAAGCACACACATAATGACATACAGCGCCTTACTGGCACAAAGTTTCAAGCTTAAACAAGCTGATTTTTACAGCATACTGACAAAGTGAAAACTATTTGAACATGCTGCTGTGGACTGGTTTCTTTTCAACTTACAGCATAAATGTTGCCCAATGTGTAGTGGCTGGTGAAGAGATCTGAGGTAAGGTCCAGGGCAGCGTGGGCTAGAATAGCAGCATCTGCTGAGAAATGGGCACGGTGCAGGATGTTGGCCATGTTAACCAGGGCTACATCCTTGTGCTGCCTACAAATAAAACACACACACACACACACAAAGAGCGTGAGAATGTGGACATCTGTGTACAAAAGAGCAGTCTCATACAATAAACAGTATACTAGTGCAGCTGCCTTCTGATCAGCCTGACAGTACCTTGGGGAGAAATGCAGAGCGCGCACTACACAGTCCACTGCCCTCTGTGGCTCGTTCTTCATACGCCAATAAAATGACGCCATGTTGTACAGCACCCAGGATGAGGAGTTCTGGAACACACAATCATACAGACATGCACAGACATGCACACATACATTTTTTGATTTCTTGGAGGGACTAACTGCCAACTGTTAGGTCCCTATCGAGTCTTACTTTTTCCCAAGATAGTTTTAGTCACATGCCCAGTTGGGCTGACTCTGAATTAGTGCTGGACAGTATGGCCCAAAATTTGTATCACAGTATTTTTTAAGATTCGGGCGGTTTCACTGTATATCATGTTCCCCCCTTTCTTTTTTGCATGACTTGGCCTTTATATTGATTTATAGTGGCTTATTCTACTGTCAGGAGTACATAGAGTTTACACGAATCACTTCAAAAGTTTGTTTCTGAGTCTGAATGAAAGTGAACACAGGAACTGGCCACCTGTAGCAGCATTATGGCTACATGCTGCATAGAGATCTATATCCAGGGCAGTTTGCCAGCTAGTTTGCCAGCTAACCGAACCACCCACATATTCATCCGCACATGCCGGTTTGTTTACATGTATGAGGCTGACTTTCACCGTGGTTAGATTGTAAGGAAACTAAAAAAAACTAAGTGCAATGACAGATTATCCCGTGGACTATTATGAGGACGATCATGAGTGATGAGTCATGATGAGTGAATCATGATCACTTGGACTGGTCAAGCGTATTTATTTGAGCCAGAGTACACAGAGAAGAGATAAAACAACTGAAAGAAGAAAAACAAAGAATAGAAGCAGAAGGGCAACAGGACCGTCAGGAAAGTCAACATACGGTAACGATTACCACAGATAAACTGCTGGTGTTCCTGCAGTCACTACTCTCCTGAAGAGTGAAGAGGAAAACTTTTCTGAAGTTGGATCTGTTGCCACAGATGAGAGTAATCCCAACTACTACACATGGATTTACAGCGTTTATCAACATTGTCGTCCTGGAGACTGTTATCTCCACAAAACTAAGCGGAAGATTAGAGCGAGGCTGGCTGGATCAAACGTTCAGCTCCACGCGGTGAGAAAAATGCGATTACAACACGTAACTGTGTGAGGAATTACAGTATACAAGTCTCCATCATCCAGTGGTAGCCCATGAAAACTGCTCAGTGCGTGTCTTGCCATTTTATCCTTGCAATTTGGAAACTTGCAGACATGAACCATTTTATTTGTTCTACTAAGTTACTACTTCTCTAGCATGAACAGACGCTGAGCTATCCACAGCCTCAAACATAAACAAACTGACGTGCAAACTGCATGTAGTTCCCTGTGCAGTTAGCCATTATGGCTGCTACAGGCGGCTAGTTCCTGTGTTTACTTTCATTCAGACTCACAAACTTTTAAAGCAATTCATTTAAAAAGTCGTGTTTATTTCTAAAGCAGTAGGAGGCTGACGGAGGTTGCCCCGATAACCATAATTATATGCGAGGCCTCGTTCACCGGAATCTCCATGTGACTCTCCGGAATCTCAATAACGGAGCTACCTGGCTAGCTAGCGAGGTGTACCCAGCATGCCATTCGGTGGTGTAATTTTGTAAATTCTTTATGTGCCACAAATTGTTGTGTGCCATGTTGTTTGGCCCTGGTGGTGACTGACAGACTTTACCATATCACTTCTCCTAAATCTACTATTTCTATGCCATTTTAAACACACATTTCATGCTTATGTGCTAAATCTGCAAAGGGGAAAACTCGTATAGTGAGGCAAAGTTGTCCAGATAGAACTTACCCTTAGTAATCCTTGATGGATGCGATGGCCCACCACATCAATACTTCGGCCAAGCTTCTGAGACAATGAACTAAAAATGGGGTCCTCCTTAGAAAGCAGTGGGGAGGTAAGGTTTGCCCTCTCTTGCACACCCTGGAACAGAGAAAGGCAGAGTGATCTTTCAATGATCTCACCTGACAGCATCAGAATAATGCTACATAATGTTATGCTACATACCAACTTCTGAAGCACAGATTTAAAATGTCTATGGAATTACATAAAAACAAATCTGATGTTCTGGCCAACCTGTGATCCTCAACCTGATAGAGTAAGAAGAGACAATAAAAATATGACCTATTGAAATAAGGCAGAATTTTTGGGGGTTTCCACTGTCACTGTAAAAAAATATGCATTTTCTTTATTGTTACTTGCTGACAGAAACACAACTGGCCTTTAATCCTTACCCAAGGGCCTTAGATATCAAATAGTTTTTGGATTTAGATGCAACCTTAAGATCAAATCATGTTGTTTGAGATCAAGAAACACAGATTACAGTAATTTGCATATTATGTCCACAGAGACTGTTTTTAATACTTAAAGGGTCACTTTTCTGTATCTGGATTATTGGGATATCATTCTACTGTCCCCACTCTGGGCCTTTAGATTGCATTTTCCATTACACTCTTAGGGTCATTACAGAGGATAATTACAAGACTCCACTGCATTATATTTGATGAGGCTCATTGGGCTTCCCTGACTGAGAATATTGATAACTATTGGTATTCATAAATCTGCAAATGTCCAGCTTAAATCTCATCTTTGGTGCTCTTGAACTCTGGTCCATGCTTAACTCGCTCTAGTGACTGGCTGACGCTTCAGTAACCTTGTACTAAAACTGATCTAGATAAGTCAAGTTAAATTTATTTATATAGCGCCAAATCACAACAGAAGTTATCTATCTCTATTATCTCTATTTTCACAGAGCAGGTCTAGACTGTACTCTTTAACCCAACATTCCCCCATGAGCAAGCACTTGGCAGCACCGGCAAGGAAACATTCCCCTTTAATAGGAAGAAACCTCAAGCAAAACTGGGCTTTAGGTGCCGCCTTTAAAAAAAAAAAAAAAAAAAAAAAAAAAAGGCACCAGCACAGTACACCAGAGCTGACATCATGCTAGCCTGCGGCATGACAGAAGTTAGTGCTACCAGTTAGCAGGCAAGCTAACAGCTAAATGGTGGCGTTTACCTGCAGCCCAGCTGTCAGTTTAACATGATGTGTAGCAGGTGAGCTTCCTAGCAGGACATTAAAACTGCTGTAGATTTCACCAGCAGATTGGAGATGTTGCTCGCCATGTCGGTGCTGTTACCCATTAACCTCCTGCTAGCAGACTGCGCTCCGTCATGGAGCTGAACTGATACAATGTGCACTGTAGCACAATACTAACAATCTCTCTGTAAAGGCAGATCGTGGAGACATTTTAATCGGTCACAACTGTGAACCCATATTCTGGTTGTTTATTATTTTCTACTGTGTCTGTTCTTGGTACAATATTTGGATTATTTTCCAGTGAAACTGTAAGCAGAGAGTTGCTGTAAGAAAGCATGTAAGCCCAGCCAAACAAAAGGTTAAAAACATTCCCAAATGTATGCTAACGTTTGATCTATAAAACCTGTTCAAATCTTATTTAAACAATAACTGTTGTGTTAAGCACCTGTGACTATTGAATTTGAACACAGGTAGAGTGTGGAGAGTACTTTGCAGCATAACGCTGCATCCCTCCTCTCTAAAACAGAGGTGTAAGTCAGTATATTATCCCTAACAAAATGTTTATTCACTGATGAAGGAAATTTAGATGCTACTCATTATCTTGACTCATTCCCATCTTGTTCCGTTCTAAACACAAACCACTGACAAGTTTGGTCTCTACTCACCCTGAGATGCTGGAAAGCATGGATACTATAAGGTAGTTCGAAAACTTTGGCGCAGTCAGGCTTTTCTAGATCTGGGGGCAGAGCTGACCGAGAATCCACATAGTCTTCAGGGCTACAGGGAAGAGGGAAGAAGAAGATGACAACATATTTTAAAAACCAAAACATAACATTATTTGATTAACTGATCTAGCATAAAAAGAAAAGATACTATGACATATAATTTTAATTGGTTACAGCAACAAAATTGTCAATGAAACACAAGAAAAAAAGTAACATTAAGAATGGCAAAGATCAGTCGGGAGTTGGCTTAATTACTTTTGACAGGCATGTAATTTAAGGAAATAAAAATAATTATATGCAAAATAAATTACTTGAAAATACCACCCACACTCCTTCATTGTGATACTGAGAGACAAAGTGCAAAACTGTGTACCCTCACCTCTATCATTAGGCTATGTAAGATTTAAATGGTATCCAGTACCCTTACCAATTTACAAAAACAGTGTAGAGAAAACACAAACATTGGCAAGAACATGTTTTCTTCAGGAGAGATGCGTTTCTCTTTCCTGACACTTACCTGATGTCTTTGCTTTCCAAGGAGATGTAAGTGCCATCATACAGGTCCAGGTCTCCCAGGGGTACCTTAGCCAAGACACAGTCTGCATCCTCTTTGTAGTGTCGCTGCTCAAGCCCTGTGTCCCTGTCTTCATTCTCCTCAATGTGTATCTTCTGTGCCACTAGCTGCTTCTACTCAACAATAACCATGGACAATGAAATCAGTGAGGACGGGTGGGCACAAGAAACAGACAGGTGACAAATTAAGTAACACAAAGTAAAGAAAAGGGTAGTGATTAGAAGGTATTTAAGTGATATGCAATATAATGGATGCATAGATAGAAGATATTTGTGTTAAAGCAAAAGAACATGTTCTTTTCCAAGAAATTTGAATGATAGTGTTAGAGAGATTGACACTTTTAGGACCAGAATGAGAACCCAAAGTGAAATCCGCTTGGACAACATTATTGCACATGACACAATCAAAGTAAAACTCACACACCTCTAGCTTCTTGAGGTAGTTAACCCGAGTCTCTTGCCTCATGAAGATCACTACGTCATGTGGATGCTTCAGATTCAAAGGGGAGTCAACCTGAAACAACACAAGACAAACAACAGTCAGCAAGTTTATGTTGGTCCCTGACAGTGAGTGCGAAACACATTCAGCCAGCGGATAAATCTGATAATTATGACAGATATACATAACTTTTAAGTCCTGTAAGAAATGATCTATCGCTAAGTTTAATATTTAAAATGTGCGAATTCAGCAGCCACACAGCCTGTCACATAAACATAAACACGATTTTTCTCTCTAAATAAAAGGTAGCAGTTTGGTGGCAGTTGGCACCGACCAACAGCAACGTTAACTCGAGCATATTGATGAGCGGTTTTCAACGCGGACGCTGACATGGGCCTGAAATATGTTGGTCATCTTGACCTCAAACACCTAGCGTTAACGTCAGTTTTTAAGGTAGCTGATGGAAGCTAATAGACATAGCCAAACTAAACGAATTAAAGAAATGTTACTTTCTCGCTGTATGTAACGTTATCGACGCGGCCACACGAGTCGTGTGGAGTTCAAACGAACTACCAACATTACGTTAACAAACCATAAACCAAAATGTTACTGTTGAGGCTAGCAGAAATAGCTTTACAGGCTAGCCACCTAACGTAAGCGCTAGCAGGTCAATGAGCTAACTGCCATACTTGTTGTTGAATTTTTCCATCCTCTGTGACAACCCAATGGGTCGTAGCTCCTCCGGAGTCAACTACAAGAATGCAAAGGAGAATGAAAAGCTTCCCCTGAAATGACGGTTTTCTCGAATAATTGACACGACAGGGCAAAGACTCAGGACAGATTTTCCTGAGGTCCGCCATTTTTGTCTTTTTTTTTTTTCTTTTTTTTGCTCTGTGGCAACAAGGATCAGCCTCCGGCCAGGCGGCGGCGCTCACGTCCGCACACAGAAAAATCCCAACAGGTTATCTGTGATGACGTTTGGAAAAAAAAAACAGGAAATTCTTTAGAAACGAAAAGTTCGAGACGTTTTCAAGGCAAAGGTGAGCACAATATAACGATATATACATGCTTTTACAGACACAGTCAGTGTATTAATGCTGCTGAGGAGGACGTGTGTGATTGCTGCCCGCTGGTTTGGTCAGTATCTCTCTTTTTTTTTTAAAAAAATCGTGTTTAGCACTGTCAGGTTTGAAGTTGCAGTTCCGCATCCAGGGGCATGACTTGTCCCTCAAGTGACAACGTTGTCATCACTGTTCATTGTATGCAAGAGATTTGTTTTAATTTATTTGTATTGAAATAAGTTGGCGACATTCGGCGTCAGTTACACCATAATAGCTGTTGAACCACAGTAGTTAGGGCCTTGTTGAGTCGTGCTAATTATGAAAACTAATGACCTTAAACGTTATTTCCCCTTGAATTTGACACTTTACCTCATTTTAAGAGTTCATAGTGCCAGTGAGCACTGATATAACTAACTGTTGGCTACAGTTTCGACACCTTCGTAATATATTATTCAAACTTACGTCAGTGAATAACAGTATGAATAACAGACGTGGTTTCCATGCCTACACATCTGAGGCTGTGCATTTATTAATTAAATTAATATAGCTGCCCTGTATCGTTAATTGTGTCGATATTTTTTGTCTCGACGCTACAGAGAGGTACCATGACCAGCAAAATAGTGTTCTACTCAAATTCAAGATTCAATACTATTTTATATATTATTTTAGGACTAATAAAATATTATTTAAAAAAGATTCAGCACCGTACTGCCATTTCAGTGTGGTTGATGGGAATTTGCTTTGGTGATCTCACTCAAAACAAAAACAAAACAGAAACCTCAGGACATGACATACGCAGACTGAGACATAAAACAAGTGTTAAAATCATAGTTAAGCTTCGTCAATCAATAAAATCTTTATGTATAAAAAATGATAAATAAGCAAAACAATTAGTCGGTTAGTTGATTTGCAGAAAATTAATCAGAAAAGTCATTTTTGAGTCATTTTTCAAGCAGAAATGTGTTCCTTCCCTGGTGCCAGGTTCTCAGTTGTGAGATTTCCTGCATTTCTGAATATCTTTGGGTTTTGGACTGTTGGTTAGACAAACATTAAGTGTTGCCATACTGGCACAATAAAATTGCATCATAACATCCTGTGATGTGGAAAAATATTCTAGCTGTCCTAAAAAGACAAGTCTTTTCTGAGTTTTCTTCAGTACTGTTGTAGTGTTGACCTCATAATTTAAAGAAAAGGGAATAGTTGCTGATGCCAACTTGAAAAATGATGGATATATACATGTAATGCTTTATTTCACCCTTCGATTCCTCCTTTTTGTCCTGCTTTCCACAGATGTCTTGCTTTGAAAGTAATAAGGGGAGTGTGGAGGAGGACAGTTATGAGGGAGCTGTTGGTGGAGAGCTGTCCGGCTGTGCCTTGGCAATGATGGAAAAGGAACAAGAATCAGTAACCAGCCCCTCAGAGAGCCCTGGCACCTTCATCAGCAGCACCTCCAGTAGTCTTCAGGCTGCTGCCCCTCTCCAGGGCTATGACGTGGAGTTTGACCCACCTCTAGAGAGTAAATATGAGTGCCCTATCTGCCTCATGGCTTTGAGGAATGCCATCCAAACACCCTGTGGTCACCGTTTCTGCAAGACCTGCATTGAGAAGTCCATTCGGTATGCAATTGTGTAATTGTCTTGAGAATATTGAGTGCTAATTTACGTTTGTAATGCATTTATTAACAACAGTGTAACAGCTCATTCTTGAGGTGTTAATACTTTGTTAGAAATAGCAGCAGAACAATCTGTCTTATATGCCTTCTACTGTAAATAATGTGTAAATGATGCAACATTTTAATTGAATCACAGGCTTTCCTGCTCAAGTATAATTAAAGTGCACCAACTGATGATCATAAGGCTAAATCTAAAGGATTGCTTTTCTTCCTCCTGCTATACAGTGACACAGGACAGAAGTGCCCTGTGGACAACGAAATGCTGTCAGAAGACCAGCTGTTTCCTGATAACTTTGCCAAACGGGAGATTCTCTCGCTAACTGTTTGCTGTCCAAACACTGGGTGTGCTGATAAAATGGAGCTCCGACATTTAGAGGTGAGAATTTTAAAGGATACATTCACAAGTTTTCAAGTTTGTCAAGTCAGGTTTCCGTATGAACATTGAAACATGTTTTGCTTGCTGTAATCATTCCTCCTGTCCATACTGGCCATGAAGAGTTTAAGTGATGGAGGACAAAATCTACAGACCTTGTTCCGTGCTAAAATACAATTCTAAGTTTAAGTTTAAAATAGAGGTTTCAGCAGTCTGAGTTGAGTTGAGTTGATGTATCTTCAAATGTTACAGTACAGAATTGCTTTGTTTGGTATGGAAACACTGTCTTTGGAAACCATAGACTGCACCGACTCAGGTGTTGGCTCAGTTTGCCAAAATGCTCAGCTTGCCATTCAAGCCAAAAAAAATAATTTTTTAATGCATTGATGTATGAATGAAGCACTGTACAGCAACTGTAGATTGATGCAGGTCTCAACATTTTAAGACATTTTAAGAGGTAGTCGGTACAGAGGATGTCAAATTATGACGAGTTAATAAAAAACACTATCGCATCATTGTGTATGTTTCTCTTATGTATGGGCACAGTATTGGGGTAAAGAGGGACTTCAGGGACTATGACACTGTTTCTTGTTATGGCATGTAATAAGTGAATACCTGCATCTTTCTCTGGTTTAGACAATGAAATGATTATATGTGAAGCACTGCTGTCCTACTACTGAATAAATTTAACTGGATTGTTTCAATATATTGTTTTCCTTCCAGAATCATGTGGCACAGTGTCAGTTTGCGATTGTGCCTTGCCCTCAGTGCCAAAAGTCTGTGAAGAAAAGCCACCTAGAGGAGCACACAACTAATGAGTGCCAAAGGAGACCTGTGACGTGTCCAGATTGTGTGGTGTGCTTTGTATATGAGGAGAGAGAGGTACTGTTGACTCACTCATGTCATTGTTCCTCTTGCCTATTCCAAAATAGTTCTCCCAGCAAAATTGCTCAGTTTCACTGTGTATCAATGAGGATTAGTCTTGTTACAACATGGTTTCGGTTGCTCTTTCAGCTTCATGAGCAGCAGTGTCCCTTTGCCAGTGTCATGTGCCAGTACTGTGAGATGGATCTCATCAGAGACCAGGTGAGTCAGTGCTGCATGAGTAATGGCTCCATTCCACTTAGGTGTGCTTGTTCCCCCGGTATTGTGTATGTAAGTTCACTGGCATGGCCTACTGGGACATTACATTTATCAGTTAAAACTGTGTTTTTACAGCAATGACAAGTCAAAATGTCTGCTGTCAAAAAATGGAAAATCAAAATCTTTTTACACTTGTGAATTGTTAATCATTTAGCCAACCTCTGTCAACAAGAACTTCTCTTTTGTTTGAACAATGGGGAACCTTTCCTGCGCATGTCCCAGCTGATGTGGGTACACACTTTTTCCACAATAGTAACTGCAAGTGATGATGGTTGAATGATTTTCTGTTGGAGACAGGAACTGATTTCTTTCCAAAACGTTTCCCTCATTGAATTTGTCCATGATTTTGTCCATTATGCAGTAATAACCTGTTGAAATGCTTGTTATCTTTTTCAGATGGAATCTCATTGTGATACAGATTGCCCAAAAGCACCCATTGCCTGTAACTTTAGCACCTTTGGATGTAAGGAAAGGGTAGGTTATCAAATTTAAAGCTTCTTGTTTTACAAAGTATATCCTTGACATACTGTTGATGGGACAATCCTTGTAAATCTGCTTGTTACAAAACAACTAATCCTTTTAGTCAACCAGACCAAATATAAAAAAGAAAAACTGTGTTCCTCTGTAGATGCAGCGCCACAACCTGGCTCAGCACATGCAGGAGTTCACACAGATGCATATGCGCTACATGGCAGAGTTCCTGCGTGGCCTTAGCCTTAATGGCACCACACCAAAATCCCTCTGGGCGCTCGGACATTCTGTTTTCTCTGAGGACCAAGGAGCTGCAGCATCGGTATCAAACTCTAGTGGTTCCAGAGGAGCTGTAGGCTGCAGCAGCAACGTTGCCCCATCTCAGCCCAGTGAAGAGATACAGAGACTCCGGGAGATGGATAAACGACTGGTAAAACAGGATCACCAGCTGCGTGAGCTCATCATCTTAAAAGATACACGGGTATGGGAAGTCCTTTACCTTAGACTACTAATATGTGTGTGCGGTTTGTCTGCGTAATCACAGAATCTATCATCGCAACTGACATATCCCTGTAATGTTATATTTTTCTTAAAGGCAAGAGTTGTGACTTCTTTTTCTGATGTTACAATTGTTTTACCAGCACATTGTCTCTACCTGTTTAAGCACAGACATTTCAGATCTTTTCATGATTGTCTTTAAGCCTGTGTTTGTAATTTAAAACCATTGTCCCATCTCTCCTTCAGGCAGGCCAGCTTGCAGAGCTCCAGCGTAGGGTGTCTGTACTGGAGGAGACTGTGAAGGACCTGGAGGCCCAGCAGTGCCACGGTATCTTCATCTGGCACCTCAGAGGTATCGCTGCCCACCGGCAGAACCAAAGAGCAGGCCTGCCAGTAGTTGAGCACAGCCCAGGCTTCTACACTGGTCGTCCAGGCTACAAACTATGCCTGCGCTTACACCTGCAGACCCCCACTGCCCCACGCTGCTCCAACTACATCTCCCTATTTGTCCACACCATGCAAGGAGTTCACGATGGGCATCTGACCTGGCCGTTCCAGGGCACCATCCGACTTGCTATCCTAGACCAGGGCCCTGAGGGTCAGCACCACATGGAGGTGATGGAGACTAAGCCAGACCTGCAAGCATTCCAGAAGCCCACCATCCAGCGCAACCCCAAAGGATTTGGCTACGTGACCTTTCTGAACCTGACACAGCTGGATCAGAGAGCCTTTGTTAAAGACGACACTCTTCTTATCCGCTGTGAGGTCACACCACGTTTCGACAGTATGTTTCACCGTGAGGGACCAACAGTGCAGCCTAGAGGGCCCGAGGCCTCAGTTTCGAGGGACTAAAGTCAAACTGATATCTATGGGATCACATACTATACCTGTGTCAGTCATGCTGAGATGACAGTACAGTACATCTTTAAGTGTTTCAATACTGCTCGATTTATTTTAATGGTTGGACATCAAGAGGAAGAAAATTGGTGTTCCCACCCATTTAAAATTTTGACAGTGCAAGTATGCTAGTATTTATTTGTTCACCAACTTTTGTCAATGTGATTTTAGTTTTTATAGTTACATACAATCATTTTATTTCAATTCATTTTGAAATATATGTACTCACACCTGCATGGTACAAACTTTCAGTAAGCCCTATAAGTTCAAATAGTGTAAATAGTCAATTAAGTAGCTGAAAATACCAGTTTAAGGTTCCCATTTGCAGCCTGCAGACTGGTTGTTGGAGACAGCACTGATTATTATGGACACCCTAGGGGGATTTTTTTACACCACTAGGGGCACTGTGGAGAAATACATTTATGAGTATCTTGCTATTTTTTTTTCTTTTTTGTATGTCATGCTCTAGTAACTGTGCATGCAGATTCCCATGTACACAAACACATACACATTCATGCTGACTGCATAAGTCAGAAATGCAAATGAGCAGTTGTATGTAAGCCATAATTGAGGGAAACCAAGCCCCCGGGAACAGCACTTGGGCTGTGGGGCAGTTTTTGTGTAGTGGTTTGAATGGCGGGTTAATTGAGGGGCTTGTTCTCAAAAAGATTTTTTCCTAAACACAATTTTTACAAAAATAAAATGTTACAAAAGACATTTTTGACCACGTCTATGGAAAGTCAGTCGGCTCAGCCATTCATGGACTCTAACGTGCATGCACTGTGGACCCAAAAACACAGAGGCCTGGACGTTTTTGGTGTGTATGCACTAGGTGAGCAACTTCTTTGGAATTAATGAGGTGTCCTCTTGGAACACAGTATTCATTCTTTCATTTCTCAGTGATTGAACCATGAAGCAGAGGACTCATGTTAACTGGAGAGGGTGAAGCCGCATTTGAAGCAAAGATGTCCCTTCACTTTTATGATATTCCACTGATCGACATTTGATGGCAGTGGTAAAATGGCAAGCGACATAGCAATGTGCCAATAGAAGCTGATGTAAAAATGTTTAATGAAGAAAGAAATTCATTGAACCCATTTTTGTGCCTCGAGTACACAGAATACATTTTGATGAGAAACACTGTCTGTAAACATAACTGAATGATAACAAGAAAACTCCACAGGGTACCTTTTAAGTTATTTTATTGTAAGGAAAAGGAACTCACAAGGAAAACTCTGCTTTTCAAATTCAGCATTCTATGCTTCATTACTTTTGACTGTACTTGTATTTTGTCATCAGCAAAAAAATGATAGCAGTCTTTTTGAACTTGGTGGGTCTTACCAGCTTTCATCACTGCTGTATTTTTTTTGATGAATATGTTACAGCTTTGCATATTTGTCAAGTAAGTTGCTCATTTAGCTGTAAACAGAATTTATGGTGCCTTTCTCACAAGTTCCTACCCAATGTGATCTGTGTGGAAAAAAAAAACCATGAAGTTAACTTACTACTGTATCTGCTAATAGTAGATAGTAAGCCAACTTCATGGATCAATACTTTAAAACAGTATGCTGCCTGTTTAGCTCACAGCTGTAGGTAATTGGCTGAATTATATTTTTTGTCTTAGTCTTCTTTTTGTGCTTTTAGTATTGCATTGTGATAGCATTCAATTTTCACTGTGTAAACAATGATGACTGTTATTCTTTGTAATAACCAAATAGTTGTTTACTCTTCATGAATTAAATAAACAATTCAATACTGAAAAAAAACAACTATTAAACTATTTACTAATTACAGCCAAGCCTACTTAAACACACTGTAGTATCTATCATTTAATGTCTTCTACTGACTTTGGCCATACATTAATATATCATATGATGAAAAAATATTATTAATCATTATTAAAAACTAGGAAGACGTCTGTCAATACCACAGAATTTTATTAAATCCAATTCAAAACCAAAAGTTCCCATTTCCTCCAATTACATCATTATCATCATGCCTCAGAATATTTTTTTAAAAAGTACAGTAAAATTAGTAGTAGAGTATTGTAATCGGCTGCCTGTATGCTACCAGCTACCTTTATTGCTTTTATTCATCAATGTAAGGGAATTTTTTGTTAGCTCCGTATCCTGGGTGACCTGGTCTGGCTTCTGCTCCTTCTTGTTTGGCTTCTTTCTCTGGTTGACTTGGAGGTGCGTCATTGCTGGGGCTGCTTGCCTTGCAGCCTGCCAAAGACACTGCCACAATTGTGGCACATGAAATATATTGAATTCTATCAAAATACAAGGATATAATTACGCAAGAGTAAAATCACATTATGTTACTTATCATGATTATCAAGTATTTTTCCTATTGTTTCCTAATTCCTGTTTCTGATTGCCACTTGACTCACTTGGAGCTCTCGGAGCCTCTTTCCCACACTTCAGTGAGCTCTGAGCAAAGCACTCCGCCATCCAGGACAGCACTTCTCCACAATATCTGATCTAGAGACAAATCCACAGATGACTGAGGGTTATGTTAACTGTCACTGTCTCTCAGATTACTTACAAGCTAGATTTTTTTATGTGAAATAGGAAATTAGGAAAATACAACCTGATTATGCATCAAATGGTGTTCAGCACTTTAAAAGGCTTACCTGAGCTTCCATGGCTGTCAGTCGTTTCTCTTGGTCCTTGAACCCACCAACAATCCTCAGCAAGCGCTGGACCCTTGGTAACAAACAAGCCTTGATCAAAACCTTATCATAATACAAATGTACCAAACAAGTATTAAAGTAGATTTACTGGCTGTACTGATCCCTATTTAAAGCTGCATTAATCAATTTGGCCACTAGGGGACAGAAGAGCTTGAAATCAAGCTATAGTTTGATGCTGGGCAGGTAGTGTGCAGCTGGTTTATCAGAGCTTGTTTTATTTACTGGTTAATTCTAATTAATGCAGCTTTAAAGAAATAAAAATAGTTATAATCTTCTAGTCAATCACCAGGTTATATATCCAGCTCTAGGTTATTTGATAATAGTCTGTGCCACAGCTAACCCAAGGAAAGACAATGACAGTTACTTTGAGGAGGTACTCTTCAGTCTCTCCTCACTGCTCTCCCAGTGCTGCCGCTCCAGTTTGGCCAGGTAGTTCTCTTTCTGCACCGTCTCCCATGTTATCAGCCTCTGGTCTAGTCCTGCCGGCAGCTCTCTCTCTGGTAAAAAAAAAAAAACACACACATGGAAGCAGTCCAACCACCAGTTAAACAACAGGCAGTTTCCATGGATAGAGCAGGCAAAGGACAGAGATAAGCACACTGTGTTTGCCAGTGTCTCTTAATAGAAATATGCTGAACTTTACATATAGAACCTTCATACCAAGATGCTCCTGTTTGGACTCAGGTCGTTTGACAAGGCTGAGGAGGAGCTGAGAGAGGTGGCTGATGATGATGAAGGGTGGAGCCAGTGCTGGGCGGCTGTGGTACTCCACAATCAGGTTGTATCTCTGGAACTTCCAGAAAATGTCCGTGTTGCCCTGCACTACCTGGAAGGTGTAGCTACAAATTGGAAAAGAGGAACAAATTATTAGCTTCAATATAATCAGGATGTGTGCTTCTATTGATATATGGTGTGTTTCTTCTTTTCCATGAGTAGCTTTTGATTGTATTTCAGGATTCTCAACCCCTGACCTGAACATGGCAATGAGCAGGTTGAGCAGCAGGACATTGGTGACAAGAAGGAAGATGACCAGGAGCAGGATGACCAGCCAGTTGGCATAGACGTTGGGACATGGTGGCCGTAGGCCCATGATAATCTCCTCTGAGTCATTGGTGCAGTTCATTTCAGGCATACGAGCAGCTTTACTCCATTTAATGAAAGAACAAGGAAATTAGTTCATAAGACATTAAATTCAGGCCAACAGAAATCCAACTCTGATTGCATGAATAATCAAAACATAACATTAGACATGACAATACACTAAAGGTTGCGTCATATTTACAGTGAACAAATATAGGATTTGCAATCTACTGTAATTTACCATCTATTTCCTCCAGTGGGATCTGGCCGAAAATGTGCAGGTAAGGGCGATACAAGGCTCTGCGAAACACCCAGTCTATCCTTGGGTCATTAGGGTGGAGAAGAGCCTGGGTGGCCACGCCGTACGCAATGAGCCACACGCTCAGGAAGAAGAGGAAGAAAAAGACGTCCTTCATCTGAAAAGAAAAAAAAAAGTTTTCATGTTTTTATGGGCTACTCAAGTTCTTCGCTGTCTCGATCTATGAACATAAACATCACTTTGTATTTTCATGTAGTTAAATGCTTTGATAGTAGTGCTTTGTTTTACTCACCATTCTCTCCACAATGATGATTTTGGGGCCCAGCTGCTTATGAATGGCAAAGATGTGGATCAAACGTAGAGTGAATACCATGAAGTCTATTGCCAGAACTGTCCTTCCTGCCTCATAGGTGCCGTCAACCATCCTGCAAAACCAAAGAAAACATTTCTCACTGTGTGGTTTACTTATTTCCTGTTCCCAAATTATTTTGTTTACTTGTTTATTTTTATTTTCTAGTCTTGTGTTAACTTCCTCCAGACTGCTCTGTATTATTGTCTTCAAAAAGTGTCACCAGTGTCATTAAATGTTATATACCTGCACGATACTCCGACAACAAAGAGTGAGATGGCAACCATGTCGCACTTGTTCCAGTTGTCCTCCACATAGAGTTTGAACTTCTTCAAGATGTTCATCTCTTCATCCGTAAAGAAGCTCTGTGTCACAACAGTTTATGCTTTACTATAAAACATAATCATTTGTAAAAAAAAATCTCTTGCACAAGTCTTGCTTTTATTTCTTATTCCATTCATTTTTTGTTAACAGATGTGTGCTTAGTAGGATTGGTAATGTGAGCAAAATTGATATGTGTAACATTTATGTTGTTATGACAGAAATTAAAGTATACTGGATACAAAGTAGAAGTATACAAATGTATGGACATTATCAGTCTCCTTTATGCTGTTGGCTCAAGAAAATGGGACTAAAACATATGTTTCATTTGGTGCGTAATAAATCAGTTTTAAATTTAAGTTGTGTGCTGCTTTAAAGTTGGCATTTAACATGTTGATATATAGTATTCACATCTTGAGCAGTTCTGGCAATGGAAAAATTTTGCTTTAGTAAACATTCCCAACATTTTTTAGCCATTAATTCTGTCTGAACTGTTTTTTTCCCTCTGTTAGAGCTGAGCAGTACATTTCTCATGTTTGCATGCCCTCTGCCAGGTCATGCTCTGGAGCCACATTCAGACACACCTGCAGGGCCAAAAGGGAGTTAGCAGGTACACAGCCTTGCTGCTTTAGTAGCACCTGCAGTGTCCCAAATTCTCATTCCTCTGAAATGCCTTTTACACCTAGAGTGTAAGGTTTACTGTCTCCTGTGGTTTGAACAAGGCACCTGTAAGTGCACCAAGAACCAGTGCTTGCTCCCTAGATGGCACAATTGGTTTCAAAACCAAGGCAGTATGATGCTTTTACAAAGTGACACAGTGGTGTGTAAGCCCTGACTGTCATACCACAAAGGCCAACATGAAAACAAAATAACTAGCTAACTAATGCCAGCTACAGCATCACAAGAATGACCAGGTTGCATTGGAATATACAATTGTCTTAACCAGCAGTATCATAACTGATAATTAATTAATAAAGAAAATGTAATTATAAAGCAGGATGGGACTGTGTTCTTCCTTGGCTGTTTATGCACAACACTGCTGTCTGACCTTTTAAGGACATACATGGTTTGTAAATACAAATGGAAAATTCTGTGTACAAATAATATGATGTAGAATTAGAAACTGAGGGTAGACCCACTATGAGTGAAATGATAATTATCACAAATGTATTACTATTGGCTAAATAAGGCAAACATAAATTCTGTATAAATAACAACAACAACAGCCATGTATGTCTGGAAACATGCACTGTTGGCACTACAGCGTACAGAATCGAAACCTACATGTGAACCAGTGAGGTCTGCTGATGTAATGAGCAACCTCATTGGTACCAACACACACCAATTCATGCAACAACATATTGGTTGTTACAACTATGTGAGAGTGAGCAGCTTTGCACCAGCCCATCTATCTGATTCAACCCTAACCTTGTTCTAACAGAGGCCCCTGTGGCGTTGTCATCTTTAGGGAGAGGCATGCACCCCAGAGCCATCTCTTTGAAGGCACAGAGGCCCCGCTGGGCTTGGTAAAATGCCATGCCGGCCGCCTGTAGCAATGTGGTTCTTTTTTTGGAAACCTGTGCCACAGTTCTGTTCAGCTCAGGGACTTTCTGAGGTGCATGGTGAAAAAGCGACCTGAGGGAACAGCGGTAAAGGCCTGTCTCATCTGGGGCTTTTTGGCCCAAGGGAGGAAGGCTCAGTGGGATCAGTCCAATAAGGGATCATGCTTGTCTGACCTGGCTCACTGGGAGGGAGTCAGGCAGAGAGGTGAAAGGCTCATGAATCTTTAAAGCCCCAAAGAGAATGAGCTCATTGTAGCAATTCACATCACCTCCTAGTCTGATGTGTCTGACTTGTCAGGCCTGGGCACTGTCATGCAAACAAAGCTAAAAGAAATGATAATACTTCAAAATGAGCATCACAGTGCATAAGTAGATAGATATGGCTCCATAACAAAAAACACTAAATAATGATCTCAGGACTATACAAAAATGAATGCTTTGACAGTCACCTGTCGAAGTTCCTCCAGCACCAAGGTGAAGACCCAGAAATAGAGCATAATCTCTGGGGCTCCAGGGCCAGAGGGCGGCGGTGGGCGGAAGTCCAGCAGGAGCACGTAGGTGAAGAGGCAGAGAAAGGCAAAGTACATGATGACATTACCGAGGAACACAGTGACAGCAGCGCTCCAGAAGCGACGCCAGCGGCGGAGCAAGAAACGCCACCACACTGAGGCGCAGCTTTGAGCTGCTGGGCCTCCAGCTGGAGAGGCCCTGGAAAACAAAGAGTGGGAAAAGAAAGTTAAGTATTTCTCCAACTCCTTTTACATACAAAACATAACTAACAAGAAATAATGATCTAAGTATAGGGTTTATCCTGGCTTCTTAAATTGGAGCATGGGAGGATTATTGATGTTGTTTAAACCATTGGCTTGGTTGGTTGGTTGATATACAGATTTTATGTTATACTGTCACTGGTGTAATTTATTTTATGTGTGCCTGTGTGATGAGTTTTAGCATGTCTTCAGTATATTTAAATTATGTAGTTTATTATGCTTATTTTATATTTAATATATTTATTATTATGTTTAAGTCAGTATATGTTCTGTGTCGTAAGACTATTTTTCCTTGGGGACAATAAAGTTGAATTTAAAATGTGAATCAGTGAATGTTCTGCCTTTTTTATGCTTTATTGTCAATATATTTTTACATGGTAATGACATGCTACATATTTTAGAAAGAAATAGTGAAAATAAGAGTAAGACATTTAGCAGTAAAACAACTAAAATAACACTTAAAGTTGTCTGGCTACATCCTAATATACTTAACTATTTAACAAAGATACATTTTAATATTATTTAACTACAATTTCATCATTATTTGTCAACAAACTCACAAAGGGTCATCATCATCTGTTAGCAGTAGAGCGTTTTCTGTATCCATACTCTCCAGCTCCACAAACTGCTCTCGTTTGTTACGATTATCCAGCTCCTCATCGCTGAGAAACACACACGGTAGTATCAGTGCACATAACAAAGAGACACATGGGCACACACTGTACATCCACATGGCTAAGAAAAAGGGGTGAATCACCTGAACTTTATGAGGTTGGTCCAGATGAGAGGTGGACAGAAGAAAGACACCACAAGCTTGGAGATGGCTGTGTCTGTTGTCATCGATCCCCACCAAATCTTTGTGAGGAGAGCCTGCAGTAAAAGTTTAGTTTTTAATCATAATTTAGCATCAAATCACACAGGGTTATGTATCAGTGAAAAACTAACTTGTGTGTACCACTAGAGGGCACCATAAACCTTTGAATATTTCTGCCTTTCAGTCTTGTGACTATATCCTTGAAAGTATGGTGAGTTGCCATAGCTGTTAAAAAATGTTATATTTCCCTATTGATCAGCCATTACACATGATGTGTGGACCATTTCCTTCTCCACAGCTGTACAGATGCGGTAAGGTCACTTAAATGACGGGACACCTGATGCTGAGTCATGAGTCTTTTATAACAGTAAGATCCAGTAAAATACACATTATCTTGACACATCAAACATGTACTAAATTATAATTAACAACTGCCCATTCGAAAAGGCTATATTATTCCAACTGTGTGCTTTAAATGAAATATTACCTGTCTGTCAAGGGTTTGCTGCATACTAACTTTCACTGCTGACACTGAATACCAATTAACTATCAAGAATGACTTTGTAATGACAAGGACGTCTGTTGGAGGGATGTTTAAGCAAAACTGTGCATTGAATGGGGTCCAGTGAAATACGTATCTAATGACATGCCGTGTCCTGGAAAAGTTTTTAATTACTACAGGGCAACTTATTGCATTTATTAACAAAATATTTACAAAAAGCAGCAAAATAAACTACTCTCGTCATCAAAGGCACATGTTAAAACTGTTGGATGCAAGTTAAATATTTTACAACGGCTGAATCAGTTACACCGGAGCCAAATGAGCATATGGATGTGTCTCCTTGTTACCTGAACTCCGTCGTGGGCAAAGAAGGATTTGGCATCTGCCTCAGTTGCCAGGTTAAGGACTGTAGATTTGCTCCAGCAGTGTGTTCTCCTCACTAACAAAGCATAAGCCCTGTCTTCACTGTTGGAGTAACACTCTCCAAAGACATCTGCCATGATACGGGAACAGCAGGTACACAGTGTCAGCCACTCAGCTACATTCAAATTCATATTTTATTCCCTTCCGGTGGGATCCGTTTGTGCTTTTGAAAGAAACTCATGGTTTGAAGGCAGTGAAAATAAATACATCTATACCTTTTGCTTTGTTTGACCTTTACTTTACTTCTGATCACACTGTCAGCTGTTATCATCGAAGAGTTTAAGCACTCACCAAGGGCAAACTGCTCATACTTTGCCTCCTTCATGCTACGTGCAGACTCAGCCTCAGATTCCAGTCGTGCCATCTCTTTCAGAATCTTACAACCCGCCAGCGCTGCCGCAACAGCCTCAGGGCCCTGCAGGATTAAAAGAAAGCTGGATCCAAGAAATGGGTCTAAGAGTGAAATCTGAGAAGTCAAGTTTAGAATTTTAGAGAGCTTTATCTTTTGCATCTAAATGGGGTGTGCCGTGTGCATCTGGCTGCAATTAATACATTTTCAAGTTCATCTGCTGTTTCTAAAGGCCCATGTAAATTACACTATGCTCACAAACAGTAACTCTCTCTCTTCTCTCTTTCCCCTACGTTTAGAAAACATCACTGATGTGAAAAAAACTTTAGCAGTGTCAGAAAACATTAATATCTTAGATTTAGTTAAATGACTTAAGTGGTGTTTTTCACAGAAATAGAGAAAAACTACCTTACCAATGTTTTTGCAAATGGAAACCAATGAAAGAAAACAAATCTGAATATATACTGTAGCTTTTGTAAATGTTTAGTAGCTAGGCAAAGTATATGTGATTTTTACTAAATAGGCTAAGACATGCTAAACAACAGTAGTCCTTCAGTAGTATAAGGAATATTAATAAGGAATAGTAATCATTAGAATTTTTTGGGTAGGTTTATTCACCTTTTTGCCGAGAACTAAATGAGAAGCTCCATACCACCCTCTTATCTGTCCATTCAATATAAAGCTAGAACCAGAATACTTTTAGCTTAATTTAGCATAAAGACTGGAAACAGCTAGAAACAGCTAGCACCCCCTGTGAAACCATAATTTGTAGTTTTTACACTTTGGTTTTTGTACAGATTAAACAAATGGGGTCTAATATGTTAATTTGAGAGCTTTAGAGGTGCTGGTGGGCAGAATTTCTTTGGACAAAGCCATGCTAGCTGTTTCCCTCTAGTTTCCAGTCTTTATGCTAAGCTAAGTTAACCATCTCCTAGCTCCAGTTTCATGTTGAACAGACAAATCCGAGAGTGGTATCGATCTTCTCGTCTCACTCTTGGCAAGAAAGCGAATAAATGTATATTTTCAAAATGTTGAACTGTTTCTTTAAACTCAAACTTAAACTTAAACTTGTTTGTGACACGTACATGTAAAGATCTAAAGAAAATCTTTAGCTGGTCCTTTCTGGTAAGATGGCATCGTACTACATTTTGTTTAATGTATTATATTATCATTTTCTATCAGGTAAGGGCCCTATACTTTGTTGCACAACCATTTGCAGGAATAATATGAAAAATGTGCACATGAGGAGCAACATACTAAAACAGAAGGCTCTCCATTTGAAGTTACTCTCAGTGTTGTGGACCTCATACCTCTTTATTTGAATCATCAAAGATTTTTATACATCACGCTGTATAATGTTAGTCCTGGGTTCATATTAAATTAAGATATTTTGCTAGCATAAACCAGACTGCTAAGATAATTGATGAGTGATGAGGCCTTCAACATGAGAGATACTTAAAGCAATCAAATTATGAATGCAGATATCCCAGCCAGTGCCTGAGCGGTAAAACGATTTGCAGTGAGGGGATGTACACACACTGAATGCAATTACCATATTTTCAGATAATGTTTGAAACAAGACGCAGGAAAGGAGCACATCAGGGTGACCACTTGTGAGATAACAGTAGGCTAATTGGTTCCCTTAGTTCGGGGAAGGGCAATAAATAAATGAAAGGTGCCTTGAAATGTTGAAAACAAAGAGCAATTTTCATTGATTGGTGTCATTTAAACTATTCATAAAGCATCAATCCCATGTCAGGGTATATTTCTCATTAACTTAATCAGGATTTAGATACGCTTGCACTACCTCACTGCTTGTTGAATATACTGCCCCAGCAAGCAGCATGACCTTCATTTGAATAATGTTCTTGGAGATAAGATAGCTTTTTAGTTCGGCTCAGTTCTTGATAAATATGCCGTTTGCTGGGCCCTTTTATCTAGAGTGACATTTTCATATGGCAGGACTGACCTACACCTGCACTGTGCTGGCCCACATCACTCTTGTTCACGCTGAACACAGAATACAAACAAGAACAACATAATTCAGCTCACTTCAGTTTGGTTTGAGTAGTTTTTGCCAATGCCAGGCACATTTAGACTTTTATTGATTGAACTACACAGTATTGAGCTGGAGCTGAACTGACTAAAGATGCTGACAAGACTGACCATGGCCCAAAAGTAGTTAGCCATCTGCTGTCGGTTCTGAAGGACGGCCCAGAGGAAAAGATCCCTCCAAGGATGTTCGCAGCGCTCCTCTAACTCGGCCAGGTTCTTCTGGCTATGGAACAGTCGTCCCTTCGCTGGCTTCTCCTGGAGCACACACAAAATGCGCTACATGTGATAAAAATGTATTGTAGAAAGAGCAGTTGCACACAGTTTACATTATGTGCAATTATTACATGAGTCATAAAAATCTATGCCAGTCGTGATTTCAAAATCAATTACTTCCTCTGCCAAGGAGGTCATATTTTTCTGGTAGTCCGTCTGTCTGTGAACAGGATATGTAGGTACCTGCAAACCCAGTCTCACATCAAAATGTATAATAGCTATGTTGTTCTACAGTGCAAAACTTATTCTAAAATTGTGACATGCCTACATTTATTTGGCCTATTCTTTTCTGCGTCCATGTCACGCGACTGTCAATTATCTGTCTGTGAAAACAAACAAAATGGCTGACATTTATTTTATTTTCAGCTGAAAATGCAATATTTTAGGATAGTTCCGGCATTAAAATGCGTTTTGATGACATTTCTAGCGAGTCTCGCCAGAAAATTGTAGGAATGCAATGTTTTCTATTGTTGCAACTTAAAATAAGTTTCTTTTATTACATGACTATGTCCACATTGTGAAAAATGGTGTGTTATTTCATTTATTGATTCATTTTTTGTTTTGTTTAATTTCAAGCTGTACTTTTCCATGAGATGTAATACCAGCCATCAGTGGTTCCCAAGCTGGAGGTCAGGACCCATTTAGTGGGTCACAAGAAAAATCTGAGGGGTCATTAGTTAGCTAACAGGATTGAAAACGGGAAAATTACATTGTTCAGCTACAGAAATTATCCTCATTTTTCTTGTCTTTGCTCTCATCATTGCTTTTTTGTGAAATATAAGATATTTTTACTTCTACCAACCCTTATGTAATGGTCTCTTGACTTTCTTACTATCATGTAATTCCTGATGAATTAAACCATATTTTGGGGCAAAACAACGCATAACGTAAAAGAGAGATCATTCCAAACCACTGGAATATCAGTTTAGGAGAGAAAGACTGATTTGATGGGAGGGGCAGAAACAGGATTACTTAAAAACTTGTGAGGCCTTATTGGTTAGGTTTTATGTCAAATGCAGAATGACGTCACCATCAAAGATTAACTGTTTTCCAGAAAGTGAGTTTACCATTAAGTCTGTCTATTGTCTATTTCATTAAATGTTTCAGGCCTCTAACACTTACTCAAATGAAATAAGGGTTAGAAGGGAAAATCACTCTTTGCTCACAACTCAGACATATTCTAACTGTGACAAGGGGTCACAAATAGATATTGCTTAGTACCACCGCCAGGAGCAATACATGATTGGACTTATTTCATCAGTTGAAAGTATTGATATTCAGAAAAGTATCTGTGATTAACTGAATCTGTGGAAACACTATATCACTCACTGTGGGAATCTTTTGGTAAAAGCCTTTGCAGGAGTCATGGAGAAAGTCTTTCAGCACTTTGGCGACCTCATACAGGGTGAAGCGAGGTTTCCGTTCCCCCTGCTCAGGTGGGTGGTGCCCGGGAGGGCCGGGCGTCCTGGCAGTGCCAAGCAGAAGCTGCTTCTCCTCATACTTTTTGAGGAGCAGGTTGTGGAGGAGGCTCTTCTCCGACACAGACCAGTAGAGCTCCTGTAGACGACCGTAGGTAAGGAACTCACCAAGGTTCACACCGTTGTCCACAAAGAGGCGCACAAAGTCAGGCTTGTCATTAATCAATGCATCCATCATCACCTCTTCAAGGTCGCACGCCTGCAGAGATCATGTTTCCATGTTAGAGTGACTCATAAAGCAACTGTCTTTTCTTCTGCCCAGTCAAAAGCTTTTTTAATAGTCAGGTTCTTTTTTACTACAGTTTAGTGGTTTGCCACTCTTATATTTGTGATATCTGAAACGTCATAGTCCCTTTCATACTGCTTGAATACAAATTTTGACAAATAAGAGTGAAACTGAAAGAAATGTTCATGCAAAATTGAGGGATGTCAAGGTCGGGCCACCACTCCACAAATTTGGTGCAGAAGATTGAAATGACTTTTGTGGATTTTTATCTAGCGCCATCATTAGGTCAAACTTTTAATCTGTCTAATACTTTGGTTTATGACCAAATACCTGCAAAAATAATAACATTCCCATCAACATCAGCTGAACCTGGTGAATATTACCTGCTGCCTGCATGTTAGCACTGCTGCTAGCATGCAGATGCTAACATTTAGCTCAAACCATTGCTATTCCTGGCATTCTCATCAGCCTCAGATGTACTTGTTGTTTAGTGCTAAACAGAAAATGTTAGCAAGCTAACATAAACTAAGATGGTGACCAGCATATTAGCATTCTCATTCTGTCAGTCTGACTTGATTGCAGAATAAGTTTTCATGTTTTTTTTTAACCTCACTGAATGTTGCACTAGAATGTAGGATGATTTCAGTTACCAGAATGAGACAAAGCTTTTAATTAAATTACTGTGTGTTTGTCTCACCTTCCACTCTACATCTCCATTAAAGATGTCACTCTTGGCAATGTCCACTCTGTTCCAGGCCACAGCCAGCTTTAGTTCATCAAGAAAGTCTTGGGCTTCCTGACTTTGGCTCTTACAAGCTGACACACACACACACACACACACACACACACACACACACACACACACACACCGCACAAAATGTCAACAGCTTCACAAGTGCTCAAATGTCAGGGTTCCATATCCACATGTGTCAAGTCACAACAACTAATTGTACAGCCTTAAAAAATTGCAAGTTTCTTGATAAATTGTATCTCACAAGAAGTAATTTACCCTTGACTAGAGCTTTGAGGATGACTGTGTCCAGCTCGGAGCTCTCCTGTTCGGGGTCATGGACAGTAAGGAGATGCCCATGATCCAATATCTTCTGAATCTGATTGGCAGGTCGAGAGTCAGTCATTACATATCTTATTTCATTTGAGTTAAGTAATGTGCAATTGTATAATTGCTAATGAAAATGTTTTCTCAAATTACAAACCCTTCGCTGCATGTTTCAGCTTGAAAAAAACATTATTTGCATTTTTTTCTCCTCATTCATATTCTTAATTAGGTCATCACATACAAATTTTGAAGATAAGGATGAAAATCCCACTATAGCTGCCCTCACAATCTTTCCCAGTGTGCCCCATTTTTCTGGCAATGTTCAAGTCTTGTGATGTGCATATCTGTGTATGTGCCTGCCTCCATGCTGCGCACATCGCTCTCACCAGCTTGACCCAGTTACTGATGTCTGTGCTGTGGTGGGCATTTGGAAAGGTGTCCAGCAGCAGCTCATGAACACTGTCCGTATCCCAGCAGCCCCTATTCATCAGCGTGACGAGGATGTCAGCCACACCTCCTGAGCCTGCCAGAATCAGCCATGGTGTCGAATTGCCAATGCCTTTATACATCCGCTGCAGAAAGGGACACAATGTTCATACTTGTAGACAAACTCACAAACTTCCTAATGTTCACTCAAAATGAAACACAAACAAAGAATTATATTGATCAGTGTTAGCTGTAGTCTATAATCTCTTCGGTTATGGCTGTATTTATGCAAATAAATTGGTGGCTTTGACAGGCTTTCAAGCCAAAGAGATTACTTTTGTGAGAACGGAGGAACAGAAAGAAATCATTTGTTTCTCAGTCTGGCTTTGGCCTGCTCCTTCATGACATGGCACAACCAAAATTTGATTCAGAGCCTAATTCTCAAGTCTCATTCACTGTTCAAATCCAGATTGTGCACAGTTATATAGCCAACAGATGTATGAGTTTTAAAAGGTCTCTTTGCGGTCATGGCAGTTCTTGTATAACTCAAACAGCGTATAGTGAAATGATACCAACCTTTAGGATTTTGGGTTCCCCGTGGACCAACAGACACAGGACAGGGATCTCAAAACTTCCTGCACCTGCAAGCAAATTTATAAGAATATCTTTATAGCATTTCAGAGTGTCTGAAATTATTACCACTCAATTATTACCTCCCACTATTATGTGAATGGTGCATAGGCTGCTCCAATCTACTGCAAAACAACCGTTGTCTGACCAAAGTATGTCGGTTAGATATAATGACAGATATCTACATTTAAAATGGACATATTAGTGCAGTAATTTCCAAATTTTTTGGCTTGTGACCCTGTAAAGTCAAGCAATGTGGAGCTACTTGTTAGTTCAACAGATGCTGTGCCCTTCTCAGATTGCATGATTTGAGTACTTATCATTTGAATAGTGAAGAGTAAAACAATCCAGTATTTCAGTATTAAACAACATAGAGTAGAGAAAATAAAATAAAATAATTATTTCTTATTATATCTTGTTAATCATTTCACAAATCCTAAGATTGGGAACCACTATATCATTTAAAAAGAAAAAAAGTTGATATATAGCTCAGGATATAGCTTGATGTGAAATATTAGACTGGTGAAGTGTGTGCACCCACTAAACTAGCCTTAGCATACTTCCTGACTACTCCCACTGATTCTAGTCACTGTCAGTGTCAGAGGAATCTCTCACAGGGTGCATAATATCTGCTAGGGTTGCCCTGGAAAAATATAACTACATTATACAACTTTGCAGTGCTGGTTGCAAGTACTAAGAGGTCAGTTTTGAACTTCAAGGTACCCTGTGGAGTTTTACACTACTAATAGTGCTATGTTTTTGAGAATTGGTCCCCATTTTGTTTGCTTTCAGGCTATTCTGCTGACAGTTGGTGGCATTACATGCAAAGAAGTTTGGCAGTCTTGCAGGCAATGAAGGAGACTGCAAGCTAGCAAACATGGACGTAAAAGTTGCATGATTTAGAATATTTAAAAAATTGAGATGATATGAAAAAGAAAATGCATTCTATACATTTGTTAGACTTTAAAGATAAACATTTTGGTGAAAAACAGTGAATGCAAACATAACTTCATTTATAAGAAAACTCCACACAGTACTGTACCTTTGTGATGAAGCACCGGTTATATGTCTTAGCTAGTTTTTCATTTTAAATCAAAGGATGCAAAAAAGGAATGACAGAGAAGAAACATCTAACACTGGTGAGACTAGTCAGAAGCCCATAGTTGGTATTTCCATCTTTAAAATTTAAATATTATTTTACTTCCTAGGATCATACAAACGCAACACTGCAATAACTCACACACTACGAGAACTGAGCAGATGTGCATTTACTCTCCTCTGCCTACTGCATTTGTGTACAGTTTTGAGGCAATGCGATTCTATTTCACAACAATTCATTGGGAAACATTCGATGGTGGACATTTTATGTTGCAAATTAAGACTTTACCATATGAATCATATGAAGAGGACATAAAATATGAAGCAGGGCTTTTTATGAAGAACTACCAGTGTATGAAGCACCTACCTGAGCCATGTACCACACCACAGTGAAATAATGCTTTGTGCATCTATAATTTAACATTCTGAAAAGGACCATTTGTCAGAATGAGTACTCCTATCCTTTGGATATTTAAGTACATTTTACTGCTTATATTTATTTAAAGTCTGTGTAAGTAAACGTAAAGGCAGGATTTTAACATTTAATGGATTCATTCTTTTTCCATTACTGGTTCCAAGTAGTGGCCTGAAGGGCTTTACCTCCATAACCAGTGCGCTGAAGAGAGATGTGTTTCAGCAGCTTCACCCTCATTTCGCTGGTGGCTCCTGGTCTGTTTGGATCCTCCTCCACTAGCACAAAATGAGAGTGGTGGCTGTCCAGGGAATACACTGACCCATGGGGTAAGTCCTGTGGCTTGTATACTGCTGGCTCATCCACCTTATAGATCGTGAATGCAGGTATGCCGAAAAAACACAGAACAGCACAAAGACGTGAATGTTAAAGATGCAAATACTTGCTCATACAGCACGTTGCTGCCAGTTTTTATTAGCTCTATATTGGTTGTGTATGTACAGAAACCTTGGCAGAGAGTAGTGCCTCTCGGTTGTGGATCATGTTCCAGGGTGCGATGCCAATTGCCACTACACAAACTTTAGAGGAGGTGCTGGCCAAGGAGTGATCTCGCACCGCCTGGCCCAAGTGTTTGGTGATGCCAAAGCGAAGGCCATTAGTCAAAATCCATGCCCCTGGAGAACAGAGAAACACTTGCATGTGTGTGTTTATGTGGTATAGATTAGCTTTTCTGCATTTGGTAGCAAGGTCCTCAGGGAATAAGAATGAGTTGTTATAATGTGTATGTATCAATCTAGAAAACTGTGACCAGGGTTACATAATAAACAGCTGTGCTATCTGTAGTGCTATTTAGATTGTTGCCTTATATGGCCATAAACCATGATGGTCTTATTCTAATATGTATTACAATTAATGGAAATATTTTACTAATGATGCAATTAACAAAATACCTCCAAACCATGCTACCAACAAATAGAGAGCAACAGAGAGCCAATTCTTTATTACTGCCTGTTGGTTACACAAACCGAGGCTCGTTGGTTTTCACCTGTGCACTGTGCAGCCTTCACAAGTCCTTTTCTGAGAGTGTCCCTGAGCCAGGGCTTCATCTGAGACAGCTCATCTCCTCCCACCAGTGCCACAACCAGGTGTGGAGGAGCAAGACCCCACTCTTGTGTCAGCATCTGGTAGATCAGCACTGGATCTGTGTTGCCACGCACCCTCACAAACTGCGTAGAAGGAGACGAGTTGATATGACAATTATTTTATCTATTGTCATGGTGCAACCTACAGTATGAGGGTCATCTAGTCTAACCTTTCCTCTTGTCTTGGAAGAGCCAATGAAGTCAATGTCGCCCACTCGTCCAGCTGCCCAGTGACTCTTCTCCTTTTTGATTCTGCTGGCCAGACCCCTGGTGACGTTCTGCAGAGTCTCGTCCACGGTAGAGCAGCAGGAACAGCCCAGGAGGACGCTGAAAGTGAAACACATTTGATTAAAAACGGCTGCTGTAGCATGATCTCTGACGTATCTGGAATCACCTGTAAGCTCTTTGTTCTTGCACTCTAATCTAACCTTAACTCTAACCGTCACTCTCATCCTTGTACAAAGACCTAATATTCCAGGACAGAGCTAAGGAGTTCAACATTATCACTGAATGCATTGATGTAGATCCAGATTCAAAATATTTTAACTGCTTTCCAGTTTTGCTGCTGTGTTGCTAATATGCTGTATCAAGAACGTAGCGCTTTGCTCTGCTTTTTTCTCTGTATTTAACATTTAATTAAGTATTCTATTCAAGGAAAGTACAACCAGCTCTCATGAATAATTTAAATGGAAAACCATACTTGAAATTAGTTAAGGCTTGTTAGTCCAGTACAAATATTTGCTTCCTATTGCACCTCTTCCTCCAGTTAATCACTGGGCTGATCTGGTTCCTTGCAAATGTTTAATTTCAGTTGATCTGGTGGTGCATTGTGCTCAGCACTTTCTTTCAGAGAAAAGCTTGTGTTGTCTGTGATGTCTACAGACACACACACACGTGTGCGCACACACCTGTGCTCCTCTGACCACTCCAGTACATCCCCACATTGCAGGCATCGTGTCTGCGGCTGCAGTGTCCCCTGTAAACAAATGAAAACATAGACATTATGCCCATTTTCCTAAAAACCCATTATGACTCACTCACCACTTTTTTCACAGATGGGAAGGTTCTTAGAAGTACTTGTGGTCAATGCAAAGTTGGCAGAATTTTCATCCTCGCTTCATATGCAAAGTGCTTCCTGCCTGATGTTTGAACTAGAAATTCACAAAACACTGCCACTCATATACATGAAACCAAGCAAACTGGGCCACAATACTGCGGGCTCCCACCAGAGCCCCTGAGCATAAAATCCCTCTGATGTCATATCATTTGACAAAAGGATATATAGGTTTTTATTAAGCAGTCTGGATGGTTAAGAAGTGGATTGTGCTTATGACACGATGACTTCATTTGTATGTAGTTATTGTTTTACAATAAAAAACAGTCACAGTCTTTTTTTTTTTTTTTTTATCTCTGAATGGTTCCAAATAAGACAGATTTCAGAAAGGAAACTCATTCATTATTGATAAGATTATCCCTTTGCCTGGGTAAACACAGGCTTTTATCAGCCAGTCTTATTTGCATGGGCACTTGAGCTGCTGGTGAAAGATGATTAAAACAAAAATGCAACACAAGTGCACATTTCTTTGACAAAAAAAAAAAAAAAAAAGCAGCAGCCTCAACGGTTGGAATGTGTTTTAATAGTTGTGGTGCAATGGTTAACACACAGACTGGAAGTCAATTTATGTTAAGCCATCTGTTTTAATGTAGGGGGAGTAGCTTGTTGTGGAAGCCTTTATTTGACTACAGATCTGAGTTTGAGAGGGAAAAGTCTATTGGACATGCAAACAGGACGATTTGCATGCAAAGTTAGAGGACAGGACGCCCAGCTGTGTGAGTGTGTGTGTGTGTGTGTGTGTGAGTCTCACCTAAACACACACCCTTTTGCACACACACTTTACATTTTGCTTGAAGTCTGGCATGATGAACTTGACTTTTCACAAGAAGAAGGGAGGATTATCTGGGATGTCTGAGTCTGTTTGTGTACATTAGCACTGCAGCTGCAGTATATAAGTAAGTGTAAAACTGTAGGGCCCCACACACTCTCTTAGACACACGTAGGAAAACATTCCTTCTTTAAATTTTAAAAAATGTATTCACGGGGGAAAAAAGCAGGAATATAATTTTCAACATCAGTTTTTTTTGGATATCAACACTTTGCAACATTGTAAAATCCAATAAATCTGGTTGAAAAGCAGTATCACTGAGCATCTGGTAATACATATTTTGCTATGAAAATGCATAATGAGGAACAAATAATGTAGAAACTGAAGTTTTAAAATACAACAAACCCATTGAACTTTTTCTCTTGGTAAAAATTCAATCTTTAACTTTGCCATTAGAAAAGAGAGGTAAGATGTTGCAAATATAAAAGTGCAGGAAGGGATTAATTATGTTTAAAAGAGAAATGCATGAAATATGTCTCTACATTTGTAAACGCTTGCAAAGATGCATTAATAAGTACAAATTTTTGTTCAAGTTTTTCTGCTTGATCTACAAGTTAAACTATTTAACAGAATCTAAATATTCAAATTGATTCCATCCTGACACAAAAATGTATAAAGTATTCTATCATGCAGCATAATCATATGATCATTTTGTTTATTTCATTCATGCTTGTATCGACTATTCTCATATGGCATTATTTCCTTTGACAATATAGGATTGAACCTGTGTGTGATAACAGATGCAACTTTGTCATTATGAACAATACACATTTTAACTTACCTGAGAGCATCTTTCCACATAACTCTGTTTAGACTCCCTGTTTAGACAGAAAAAAGTGACATTGTACATACTCACCAGAGGAAAGCCTTGTCTGTCCTGCATGGCTGAAATGAACGCTCCTCTCCTCCTGCTTACCCACACACAAAAGTTTTCTTCACAGCCCTCAGGTAAACCACCTGGGCCATCAGGAAGTGGTACAAAGGTGGGGCTTTCCCTCCGGCCAATCCCAGACACTGCTGTGCACCATTACTTTGCATGTTGTTCAGCCACTGCACATTGCTCTCATCAGGACCGCATACTAAACACTGTTACTGTTCAAGAAAGCTGCATATTTATTTTCTACATATTTTTGGCATGATCATGTGCACCTAAAGAATCATGCAAAGTCCACATCTCAAAAAGCTAAAGGGTGTAATTTTTCCTGTTCGCTTCAGCATTGATCAATACAGCTTTGCAATACTTATTGTGATTTGTATGAAAACATATGAAATATATATGAAAATGACTGTTGCTTCATTATAACACATTGGTTGTAATAGTAGTGACTTTAATTACTTTCTTTGTCTGCTCATTCAGTCTTAATGTGGCTCAATATGTAAACCTTTCTGTTTCATTTTTAGCATTTTAGCATTTTATGAAATTGCATCGGAGGAAAGTACAATTTGAATAAAAATGAGAAAACTCCCGCACACTGTCTCTCTTACTGCTGGAATATTTATTAGTTTGTGATGTTTCAGTCTGTTTGAGCTTCCCCAGGTATACAGGGAAGCATCACAACAGTTTCATATATATACATTGAAGCCATCAGATCAATTATCTAATCAGAGGACCACAGAAATTAGTTCAACTAGTGAATGAAACACCTCGAGCAAACACACTGATATCCAGTTTGTAAGTGAATAAAAAACATCATACTAAAGAGTACAAAGGAATTGAAAAATGACAAAATGCAAATTAATCAAATCTTATAATGTTATCATACATAAAACATCACAGCAACATCCATATTACCCCAAACATTTCTTTACGAAAAACGTACAGTAAAGCTGTGTTTAGTCAGTGCACAGTTAAGGCAAAGCTTAGAGAAGCAGGCTTGAGCCCGGAAGGTCACCAGTTTAATCAGCAGGATCACTCTGGGTAG
This sequence comes from Scomberomorus guttatus, assembly GCA_038419695.1. Lineage (NCBI taxonomy): Eukaryota > Metazoa > Chordata > Actinopteri > Scombriformes > Scombridae > Scomberomorus > Scomberomorus guttatus. The sequence goes on along the minus strand of CM076445.1, from coordinate 32,365,305 downwards.
GAACGTGAAAAGCCCCTTCCCTCATTACCTCCCCTGAGTTTCCTCAGCTGCTTCAGTGGAGCTGCTCACTAGCCGGTGGATCAGACTGCGGTTTTACTGGGCAGCTTTCTGCTATGGCTGTGAGTAAGAGCAAAACTTCTCTGAATAAATGAAGGTTAAACAGAGCAAGCTACCAAACATGATGTCAAATTAAGTAGAAATTATAATATAATTTACACAGTAAGCAAACAGAACTGGGTTTCTAACGCATATGTAAAAAATAGAAGTCTAATCTGTGAAGAAACCTCTTACTTTCAATACTGTATTGCCTTTTTATTTACTGTATCAAGTCTTAAATAATATCTCATCTCCTTATTTAAACAAGTTTTCATTTTGGATGAAACACTTACTTTAATCTCATTTGGGCCAAAAGACTTCCTCTCTAGCAGGCAGGCAGTAATGCCAGTAGTGGCTAATCACTTTTCCCCGGTGGCTAAACTTCACTGCTTCATACAGAAAAACGCTAACACTTTATAATAAGGGTACAAATAATGCTTAACTAAAGCATGAGTCATGATGACTTAATTCATGAATTAATGCAGGGTGTATCATGAATTCCTGCTGCTCACCATTACAACTTTATGATTAGTTTACATTTACACTTTACACATCTTAATTCACAGTTACATCATGCACTAATTGTCAGTTACTGGGGATATCAAATGAAAGCATGATACAACTTGATCATGTACAGTACAATACATCCATCTAGTGTTGCTAGCTTGTAAACGTGGAATAAAGATCATTGGGTCAACATGTAGACCAGTGTGCCCTTTACTATAACTGGTATTCAGCTAATTTGGTGGCATCTCAATTAATGTGCAAAGCAACTGTGAATTAACATTCTGGCTATTTATTTAAGTGTTAGCCAATCACGTTTGTTAATGGTGAGCAACAGGAATTCATGAAACATTCTGCATTAATTAATGCATTCAGTCATAATGACTCATGCATTAGTTAAGCATTACTTATATGAGTTGTACCCTTGTTATAAAGTGTTACCAGAAAAAACAAAAATTACACAAAGCAGAAATGTAACAGCTGCAAGGCTGTTTTAAGGATCCCATATTGTTTTGCTCTTACTAAGAATTTGCCATACAAATACAAATACAAATTAAAAGGATAAACTGTCACTATAAGTAGATTTGGAGAAATTCGTAGGACATTGACACATCACAGCAGATACAAGGCGCGTTTTTATCTGAATTAAATATTGACTGTTCGGTTGTTTGGGACGGACTTTATCACACTTAGGCTATTTAAATGGAGCACGAGTCTTCTATTGTGGTCTCCACACAATTAATGCATTTCTCCCCCTCCACCCATGCGCCACTTCAGAGAGTTTCAACCAATCAGCAGCCTCTGCTCATTGTGTACAAACAGAGCATCGTGCGCCCTGCAGCCTTTAAATCCCCCTGCAGCTCTGTGATGACCAGGAGAGACCAGAGGGAGACAGCCAACAGCAGCTTCCACTTAAACTACACGAAACAGACTTTTCCCACCAAAGGTCCATCAGGAGCATTTGAAGGATGAACCCCATCAGGCGCAGAGAGTCTGTGTGCAGGAGTCTGTTTGGCCCGGTGGACCACGACCAGCTGCGCCGAGACTTGAAGCTGAAGCTGAAGGAAATCACTGAGCAGGACAGCCGCCGCTGGAACTTCAACTTCCAGACAGACACACCACTGCCTGGCAGGTTTCAGTGGGAGGAAATCCCCGCAGACTGCGCTGCTGCTGTCTACCAGGAGTCCGCGCAGCTGCAGGACGCTGCTGTCTGTTCTCCAAACACTGAGGGTGATGACAGGCTGGGCGCAGCGACCAACCAGGAGAACTGCCCCAGCATCTCCAACACACCCAAGTGTCCCACTGAATTGACGCCCGTCCGGAGGAAGAGGACGCTCTCAAAGCCGGCAGTCAAGCCCAGAAGCAATGCACGAATTACAGGTAAAGAACAAGTCAGACACAGATTCATAATGAGTTTGTTAGTTCGTGTAATCCACGTTGATCCAGTACTAATTAAGTGAATTAACGTCTTCTTTCTTTCTTTTTCTTGGCAGATTTTTTCGTGAAGAGGAGAAGGACGTCAGAAACAAAGAGCATCCTGAATCCTTTTCTCACAAGTTCCAGTGAAGCAGCTCTGTGCAAAACAATAAGATGAACATGCTGAAAATGGACTATTTACATTTCTATACATACATTTCCATGGACTGGACCATGCTCTAATTTTCTGCACCAAGTGGATTTTATTTTATTTCACTTATTTTATTTTCATTTAATTTTATTTTATCATCAGTTTTGGTATTTCTGCCAAATTTGTGTTGAAGTTTGTGTTATTTATTTGATTCTATTTATAGACATTTTTATTTAATGCCATTGCATTTGTTTTTGTTTTTTATCAGTATTGTTTTGTTTTGTTAGACTAAATATACATTTTTGTTTCTGATTCTTGTAATATAATGAGCTGCTGCTGTTAACTGTATAGAAAACCACTATTTTGTTCTTGTCAATAGTTGCCTAAAATGAACTGAGATGCAGATGAAATGAGAGTGTACATGCCTACAAATGTTGCAGTTTTAATAAACTGTTATATGACTGACACTGTACTTCTGTTTGAGTGATTGTGACATTTTTTGCTGTCTGCTTGGGGAAATATATTTTTGCACAGAGACATTTTTCATATACAGACAAAAACATAATCTAGAGTCCAAATGAATTTGTTGACAGATATTAATTCAGTGAGTTATTTGCACCCACCACATCATCCCTGTTTATTCAGTCAATGTGTAGAGCACTCACAGCACTGTAATTTTGTTCCCATGAACTCTAACGTGAGTTATTTTGTGACACAATTGCTCAGAAAACAACATCAATCTACAACCAGTGTCTCACAAATCTATAGTCCAGACTTGGACTCGGGCCCTGCAGCACATAGATAGGATGCAAAAACACTAGTTTTTAATTTACTAAGATAATGTTTAGGTGACAACATGTTTCCTTTTCGCTGAGTGTTTGCTTGAAGTTAAATTATTTCTGGAAATCTGGAAATGAAGAAATCCTTGCAGCAAACACATTTCAAGTTTTCTAATCACATGCTGCCAAATCACGTCAGTTTTGCTTTTGTATGTTCAACACTGCAACAGCTTTTTCTTAGAATGCTCACCTGCCGTTTGAGGTATTAGGTAAAAGTACAAAAACACTCAATCTAAAAGCTGCTGTGATAACTTTATGGCAGAAAAAACTGACCCTGGAGTTCTATAATTGCAGACATGGGTTTCAGATGATTAGTTTTTCAATATGACTGCAGTCTTATGAAAAAGTACATCTTTGGTTTTATGCTGACTTTATGGCAACTACAGATGAGTAAGCTAATAATAACTGTCCCTGTAAAGTTGTGGAAAAATCAATTCAAGTTGTGGGCTGGCAATTGAAAGAAGAAAAAACGTTTTAGAGTAATTGCATTTTCTGGCTTATATTATGAGATGTTTCATAATCACAATTATAAGGACTGTGCTGTCAGGCTTAAAATTATATCCGTTAATAAGAGCTGTAACTGCTAAATTAGCCCATTAGAAAGGTCATATCCCAGAGAAAGCATATTCACTCCCACAGTGTTGGGGTTTCAGCTCTAAAGAATTTCAAGCGGCCATCTGGCCGGAGAGCAGGACAATGGCCACAAAGCAGAGTGTGCCATCTATTTCACCTGCAAATCAGCCATTGGAGCTATTCAACCCCCCCAGGTCTTTCCTCAGCTCTTCTCTTTTCACTTGGGCCCTTTTCATAGTCAAAGCAGCTATTATCATTGACATGTGCCCAAACCAATCCTACTAATGTTTATTCTCACTTTGGCTCATGTTTACTTGTGTGCCACCGTTGCAAGAGGACTACATTTATATTTACACACATGCACAAAAGAAAGAGCAAACATCAGATTTACATTTTTATCTGTCTAAATACCAAAGATGACCAATGTTAACTGTTATTATCTCTGCACTGGTGATCTTATAAACTGATCCAAAGGATTTAGATCTACAATCAAACTGTCCCATGGGTCCAAAAGGTCCCATGGGTTCCCAGTTTCCAACCCACTACCTTAATTTAATTCCCCTAACGATGTATACTACAAGCTGCTCAGTACATCACCAGTAAATAAATCCTTTATTAACAATACTGCAGTGATTATGTCAGCTGATATTACAATAATATTGCAGAAAGTATGTTCCACTCAGCTGTGGAAACGGTGTTAAACTGCAAGATTATGGCTTTTTTTATCAGGCTTTGATCCAATTGTCAAAAATAACCAGAATTTACGATATTGTACGAAATTGTAGGGAGGCAGTCTAAGTGGAGTTTTACTGTTCTTTGACATATATATCCAGTCAAGTACCAGTCAATGAAATACACTATGTATAAGGCAGTCAGAAGTGAAACCCACCAAAAATCATTAAAAATGGTCCGTACAGTTGCATCTTTGTACATTTATAGCTTAATAGCTTAGTCACTATCTGAAGTTACCTACCAACTTTGTACTTTCTGATAAAATGATGAAGTGTAGTTTATGTATGACAGTATGCTGAAGTACTGAATTATATATGTATAACTTTCCTTTTTCCTGTATGTTTGTTTTTCTTAATGTTTTCTCTTTTGTTTCTGTAATTTATGTGTAAAAATGTGAAAACCAATACATATATTCAAGCAAAAAAAAAAGAATCTTAGTAAATTGTAGCCTTAGATGCATTTTTTTTACAGTAACTATTTAATCAACATAACAACTAAGGCAATTTAGTTTTACTGTTGTTTAGATGGATGGATACTCGACAGTTTGTTTATGACTCATTACTGACTTCCTGTCCCAATACCCCAAATCGCACTAATTACTAAAAAAGAAAGAAGAAAAAAAAAGTTTGCAGACCTCCACACTCTCATCATAATGAAACTCTCCCCTCACCCACCTCCCGGTCAACACAAAGGCCAACCACACTCAGCACACTTTAGGAGGGTGGAGCCCATTGTTGTGGACACTAGAGGCAGATGGTCATTTGGGCCTTTTCTCCACATGGCCACTTGTGTGAAGGAATGCCTGGACACCCCATGGATGGCCAGCAGGGAAAAGGTCACCATCTGCTGCCCAAAGGTCACATGTCTAAAGAGCATGGTATTATCCATGCTTTTGGCTATTTCCATAAGTGAGTGAGGACACGACGTGGCAACCCCCACCTCACAGTGATAAAGGAAATTCTGCTGCCAGCACGAGTGATGAGTGAATCTTAAGGAAACAGCCACTTGAAAGATTCCTCTTAAACTGAAAAGTGAACCATCCATTTGATTGATGACTGTGGAGGAAAAAGTATAGCTTCTATCAAACCTCTGGCACTAGGAAAAAAAAAGCAATTGAAGCTGAAATATTTTCTTATCTGTTATAGTCAGAGTTCCCTAAAGGCACCAGACACATCACACAGAGGTGTTATAATAATTACCACAATCTTTTATTGCTATAGAATATTTCTAAACATTTACAAAAACAAGTGAAACAAAATTAAAATGGTGAAAACAGCGTTTGATTGAACTAAAAGTTTTCAAATGAAATATTGAAATTTAAGGCCTCTCCTTGGACATACATGCAATTAAAATTTAATGTTACTTCAAAGGAATCTAGCATATTGAATCACAGTACACAATGCCATGGCAGTGGCAAAGTCTTTGGCATTACCCTGAATACAGTTCAAGTAGGTATAATACTCATAATAGGCAACTAACAAATCTAAGAGACTTTGCACTTCAAGATGATCAAACTAATGCTGAAGCAATATGCTGAGAAATGAGTGTTGAAATGTCGGGTATGATGTTTCTCTAACACATATGTCCCTTATATTCCACATGCTCTGATGAGATATTCCACATAAATATCATGCTGCCAACAATCAGCAAAGCAGCTGCTAGATAGATAGATAGATAGATAGATAGATAGATAGATAGATAGATAGATAGATAGATAGATAGATAGATAGATAGATAGATAGATAGATAGATAGATAGATAGACAGATTTGGTTTCAGGTTTCAACAGCTCTCCTCCTGACTGGCGGTGGGGTTGAGGGGAGGGTTGGGGCAGGCAGTGGTGCTGGCAGTATTGGACGAGAAGGACGAGGGTGATGAAGACAGCTGGTCGTAGCTTGGCAGGCTGTCCTGGCTGAGAAGGACATTGCTGGTCTGTCCAAGCCGTGGCCTCGGCCTGCCTCCACCTTCGCCCCCACCGACGTCCCTCTGGTCGAGCAGAAAGGCGAGGGACTCTGCGAGGCGGTTCAGCGTCTGGTCCATGTGTGTTATCTACAAGAGTTGAATCAAATATTGATGAAAGAAACCTTTCAAAATTACATGTTGGCCCAGATTTGAATTCACTGCTAATTATGCCTTTTACCCATTCAAACAAAATGTTTGTTTGAGAGTCATTTGTGAGTTCAAACACAGGAGAATATACCAATTATGTCATTCATGTCATTTAACTGTGTTGTGTGAGACAAAATGCATTGCAGTATGCATGGTCTATTATGGTGCATTCAAACAAAATTGAATTTCAAGAATAGTTTGTAATTAACAGGGTCAAATTCATTACATTCATACATACATTCATACATTCATTTGTGATGCAACATTTTTGTTTGGCTTTATTTTCACACAAAGAAATGAAAGAAATACAATTTTAACTTTTCTCTTTTCTCACGGCAGAACTAGCACACACTGAACGGAGAGAACAAGAACGGAGCCATATGTATATGCACAGATATATTTCATATTGTATTCCAGTAAAGAAAGCTTGTTAAATGTTTGTTGCATTATCCAAAACTGTTCACGATTTGAGTTCATTTTGACAAGTGAGCCTGTAAGTGTACTGTCGATATCCTCGTGAGAGAAAACAATTTGGAAAGAAATTTGCTAGTTTGACAAAAGCAAAAATTTTGAACAAGAGACAAACCCAGCCAGATTGACTTTGCTCTTTTACCAAAAAAACAATAAAAGCTCAATGAATATTGCTCTAATTTCCCACTGAGGTTAGACAAATCCCACCTTTTCCTCCATCCTGTTGAGTCTGGATCCAATAGAGTTGTTGCCTTTGTCTTTGGCTCTGTCTTCAGAGGGAGACAGTAGTCAAGTAAAAAACAAGACATGAGGATTAGGACTGTGCTTTGCTCTATAGTTAATATATTTTAAGAGAGCAGTGAAGTGATTCATTACCTGTACCCGACTGGAACAAAGTTATCTTCCCTAATGAGTGGTCCAGTCTGAGAAAAACAAAGAGAGGCTCAAGTCAGCGGAATATATATTTACATGCTCTCTCTGCATCTGAAGCTCTAATTTTCTCACTCTCTTCCCTTAATGAGGTTTTGCATGCAAAAACAAAACCCCATTCGTTCATGCATTACTCAGTTGATCTAATTCATATCAAGTTCATCTAAGTTAAACAATATACCTTCTCTGCAGCTCCTTGATTCGTACCATGAGGTTGAGGTGACCCTGGGAGTATTGCTCAATCACGTCTCGAACATCATACGGCTTACGAGCTTGCTATAAAAAAAAAATTTGGAATTGTTAAATCAAACAATAAAACCTCCAAAAAACACAGCAAGAGGGTTTATGCAATTTTCCTCAGGCAATAGTCGATCTTTTTAGTGAACCTCTTCAAAGTTCCTGCCTACATTTTGCACACGATAAATTATTATAAATGATAAATCAATTCAGTGTTAGTGAGCATAAGGAAATAATGACACTGAAAAACTTCCAGTTAGTGAAACCAAATTGCACACAAATGAATGTACAATTTGGTTTCACAGATGGGTTTTTCAATTCCCGCTTAATTTTTTTTTAATAAGAGATTTTCCACTGCCCATAAATGAAAAAGTTATTCACAGCACGGTATTATCATACTAACCTGGAAATTTCTTTTAGCCACAAAATAGCGCATTCTCTGGATCACCCGGATGGCTCTTCGGTGAGACTCGGTCAGTCTGTGAAAGGGTATCATATGACCATTCAGTGCACAGTATCCCTGCTCTAAACTTGATTTGAGTCTTTGAATTGTTTATGTCAAGGCTAAAAAATGTTGTCAAAGGCTTCCCAGTAATTAAAGGGGTAAATCAACACAGGGTCGTAGCTCTCACCTGTAGCCCCTGGGCTGTGGGCAGACAGTGTGTTGTGTCAGTAGTATTGAAAGGTATCTAAATCGACTTAAGTAGCACTTGCCGATATGTTTACATGCTGTTTAATGTGCTGCAGCTGAGCAGATAATTAGCTATCTAGACTACAGACTGACATTAGCGGTGCACTTTTCCCCCGTGAATGTTTGTTTGGTGGCTTGTTCAACAAGCTAAGGTGCAAGACAAGACGTGTTCCTGTTTGCCAGTTAGATAATAAGGAGACTAGAGCAGGAAAGCTAATGTGGGTTGTTGTTCAGAGTCCGTGGCTGTTAATCAGTGTGACCGTCTGCTCTATCAATGATAGAACACTGACATTACGCACGTGGCTTCAGCTGTCCAAATTAGTCAAATCAAGTCAATATCTGTCAAAGTTACAGCCTTTTTAGTGCAAAACTCCCTCTTTCTGTTAGTATCATTCAAGACTAACTTTGGCAGATATCAACTTGATTTGATTAATTCAGATTGCTGAAGCCTCATATTAACTTAAGATAAACTTTTGAATACATTTTATCATCAAACGAGGACTGTAGATGTTGTCTCCCATCACTTACACTGTAAACACATTTGGTCAGTATGAACAGGAGGAATGACTGCAGCGAACAAAACCTATTTCAATGTTCTACGTCGATGAAATTCTTCATCTATTATTTGGTATTCCAACATATTAATGCAAACACAGGTGGTGCCATCACGAAAACTGTTTTTTTTCTTAAAGAACACAGAATATGTGGTGTTTAGAGCAGACAAACAAATGCTATTTAATTTCATTTGGACTTTTAATAATGGAGCTTAAAGTAGTGAAATGAGACTATTAATTCCTTTCAGAGAATGAACATACTGTATGTCCAATATAGACTGAAGTAATTACTCATTAATTACATTAATGTCAAAAACAAATGTTCATATTTTGTAACTTCTCCAAAGGAATGTACTTTAACAGACTGCAGGATACTGGATTTTTTTTTCAAAAATTCCTGTAGTAAGAAAACAAAGAATAACCCTGTAAAAATTGGGTCAATCTTCCAAAAACACTACTTAGACCTCTGTTTTATTTTTATTGTTTAAAATGTGTCTCTGTGGATCAATGAATAGATGGTTGACATGGCCTTCATACCCAGACTGTTACTGTTCCATCTACATAATTGATTTTAAAATACTGCTGCTGGTTTATAAAGCACTGAATGGTTTAGGACCAAATACATTTCTGATCTGCTGCTACGTTATGAACCACCCAGACCTCTGAGGTCGTCTGGGTCTGCTTTCTGTTCCCAGAGTCAAAACTAAACACGGAGAAGCGGCGTTCAGTTGTCATGCTTCACATATCTGGAACAAAATTCCAGTAAACTGCAGGTCTGCTGCAACTCAGTTCTTGTAAATCACAGCTGAAGAACTTTTATTCATGCATTTTATACCTGTCTTATTCTAATTTAGCTTGTTTTTGTTTTCTATTCTCTTGGCTCTTTAATGACTGTTTTTAATTGTATTTAAGTGTCCTTTTACGGCGTGTTTCTTTTGCACTTTGTCTCGATGCTTTTAAGGTTTTATGTAAAGGTGCTTTACATAAAACATTGTCTTGTAGCTGAAATGTGCTACATAAATAAACTTGCCTTCCCTTGCCTTACATCAAAAGCTTCTCGCTTTTGGTTTATTTGCCTTTGAATATGATCCAAGGTGAGTAAGGACAAATGATAGGTGTTTTGGGGGGGGTCTGTGTGTATCTCTGAAAATCATTAGCTAAAAGCCCAGAGTAATTGTAGCACACTTAGCCTCCATTATTATGTTGTGGGAATTATTAAGGTGCTATTACTCATCAGGGTTGATTACCCTGGAAAGCTGTGAATGAGTATCAGGACTGCAGAGGAACAATGTCTGTGTGTCTCATAATGGGTCCATCTGTTTGTTTCCACGGGTGATGCTATCAACTCATTTTCAAATGCAGCTTTCATAATATTTTGTCAAATTACCACTATATCATGAAATGTAAATACTGTGCTCTGTGAGCTACTATAGAGTAGAAATCCATTTTCCACCACAAAGGGATTATGTGGTGATATAACCAGAAATAGACAGTGAGTTGACACACATTTTCTTTCCTCTCTTATGACAGATGTGAACTATCACAGAAGAGACTGAACAGTGAACGTGTTTCTTATTCTTACTCTAACATGTGTCAATCTGAACCGAACTCTGAGGTTCATATCTTTAAAAGAATAGTTAGACGTTTTGGGAAACACTAGATACCACAATCATGTCTATTTGGTTAATATCAAGCTGGTGCTAGGAGTCAGTTAGCTTAGCTTAGCACCAGTGGTGGAATGTAACTAAGTACATTTACTCAAGTACAGTTTTGAAGTACTTTTACTTGTGTATACTTATATTATTATACATCCACTCCATGGTATATTGTACTTTCTCCACAACATTCATTTCACAGCTATAGTTAATAGTTACTTTTCAGATCAATATTTTACATGTAAAACAGATGATGTATATTTTTTTTACATGTGTAATTAAGAGATTAGATCGCTGTGTAGAGATCTGTTTTCATCTTGACATTAAAGGGCAGTTTTCTTTTGATCAGTGTCAAAAATCCAGCTTATATCCACTTTGATTCCTACATTCCTAATACCTACATGTAATACTTAGTGGGGACATTTTGCATAATGAGTACTTTTATTTTCAATACTCAAAGTACATTTTGCATCTAATACTTTGTCTACTTCTAGGAGTAAAAACGGCAACATGCAGTTTTATGTGGGGTTGTATGTCGAACAATTTCTTTGCCAAGATCAATAACTTCCTGGAGTCTTTGCTGGTTTTGTCCATCAACCTCACAGTAATGAAAAGACTCCTATAAACAGACAAATATTAGAGTGGCATCAATCTTCCAACTCTTGGCAGGAAAGCATGTTACCCAAAATGTTGAACTTTTCATTATCAAACCCAAATTTTGATTAAATTCATGACATTTTTTTCAAAAGCTGTTTAGTGTATTTGCATTCTGTAGTTGCCTCTTTATATAGTAGCTGTCATTGTAACTGATGAAGTGGCCTCCCATGCACAAATGATTCACAGGAAATGATGCATGCACACACTGGATGTGATGTGAAAGCTGGTGCATGCATGCATTTCATTCAATGTGGAAGACAACATTTGAGCATAAGTTCAGTATTACTGCATCAATGTTAACCATCTTCTTTACTTTTACTGTTCTACTTCTTTATTAAAACAATTTGACATCATGAATCCTCTCAGTCAAAGGTATTTTTAGATGCACAAGTTGCTCTTCTTCTGTTGTCTTTCCGACAGAGTAGCCTCTCAGTGTGTATTTGCTGCCCCCAGTGGTTGATAAATGTGTCATTTAAAACAGATCTCTGGGACTTGTCACCCAATTATCCAAGACCAAAATCTGAAGGATCATAATTTCAAAAACCATGTTTTTAGAAGTGTTGACTCTTTAGTTTAATACAATTACACTAGGTGTTAAAAGTGTATCTTCTGTATACATACTGCATGTTTCAGTACTTCCTAAAGTAGAAATGATTTCTCAGCAGGTGCTCTTCTCTTTTCTTTTCTCTTACTCGTCGTTTCCATATTTCTAGAGCAGGGAGACCATTTTTATTACCATTTGTATTTAATATTAATTAACTTGTTTCCATTGATCAACAGTGGCTGCCATTCTTTGATAGTTCAGAGAGTTAAGTTTATGATCAGCATTGAGGATAACACTTTACTTTAACGACATCACATTTCTCAGTAAGCACTAACATTTTCAATAATTACCATACAGTTACTGTCCTAATACAAATTGCTCTACTCTTGCAATATGAGAAACATGAAATATGTTTCAAGGAAGCTTCAACTTTTACCTCCAAACCTACCTAACTGCTACAATCCCAACTTTCTGTTGCACTTTAAAGGCCATGTCTGCTGTGTTACTGCAGGTGCCATTTCTGTGGCAGTTTTGTTAAAACTGTCAATACCCCAATCTTCTTCAATTTAGCAGAAACATATTGCACTGTGATGTCAAAACAAGGTGGACAGAGAAATATGACTTCTACGAACCATTCCACATAAATAACCTATGCTGCATCTTAGATTTACAACAATGATGTGAGCTTTCTCCACAGTTGTAGACAATTTGGAATTCAATCTGCGACTCATCTTAAAATCGAAGGGTTTTCACAGAAATTTGACAAACCAGCTGAAAAGAAACCCATTTTTCAAGCTTATGCTAACTCACTGTTGTCTTGTCATGGATGAAACAAGCAATAGTATTTCATAATGGTTCGATTTAGCATGGGATTTGATGTGGCATTGCTCTATGAGAACAGCTGGTTACGTATTTAGTCAGCAGAGCAAAGAGTGATCTTTGCCAACAACGCTGCTGCATGCAATTCCTACTCTGCATCATTACCCCACTGTTTAGACAGGAAGTCCCACGGGTCAAAACTGTCGCACCATTTGTTTCACTTACTGTGCACTTACATTACGGTGCAGTTACTTAACACTCATTTCCTCATATCAGTCTCAGTCTCTCGCTGTGCAAGTGCCTCAGCAAGCATAATGCTGCTTTTCCCTAATAGAGAATCATTACACAGCAGAGACAGGAGCGCTCAGGGGTTTGGTAGATTACGAAGGTTAACGTTCGTACATAAGCACAGCATCAGTGCAGTGACAGACTGGTGGTGATCGAACTCACTGTGACACTGAGGTGACAGGAGCCAGTTCACTTTCTCGCTCCGACTCCAGCTCCAGGTCGTCTGCAAAACTGCAGTTTCTCTGGAGGGGACCAGGTGAGTGGACATCCAAAAGGCCAGGACTTCTCTTCACTATAGATTCACACACAGAGGTACACACACATGCATGCACACACACACACACACACACACACACACACACACACACACACATGCTGGACTTTCACAATCAACATAGTCAGGTTTTTTCTTATGGTTGCAGGTTGAGGTTTGGTGGTTTTGAACTTTAAGTCATTATATTTCTCTTTCTAGTTCCAAAAAGGAAATTCATACTGAACACTGCATGTTCAGTATGAAATAAAGACAGAAAATATGCCAGAGCAGCAGCTTTGCAGAGTCCCCAATGATTTGGAGGAGGTTTCTTCATTGTGGGAATGTTATGACCTCATGTGACCTGCGACCCATTCTGTGCTGTTTTGGATTATGACAGAACTATCATTTTCAGATGGGAAAACAGTTTTAGACTTTACAGCCTCATTCATAAGGCCAATACTGGAAAAAGGTAAGGCAGATAGTTTATATTATTAAATATAGTAGATACTATAGTGCCATGGCTGATAATTATCCTGTGGAGGCCTGATATATAATACGGTTAATTATTTTGTAGTTTTGAATATATGCTGACAACATACAGAAAATATACATACACAAACAATAAACACATAAGACATAAACATAACATAGATTTCACCTATCTATTAATCCCCCACCCACCATCCAAAAAACAAACACAAGCACAAAAACAAACACAGGAAATGTGCATAACAGAGCTGTGGTACACTATGTCTCATCATTTTGGGTTTCCAAATCAGTTATTGTATATCTGCAAGAAAACATTTCTGTGTTGCCAAAGCAAGCATATAATTTTCTCTTTGAAGAAAGAATAACTAAAATATAACGCTGGTTCAAGTTTGAATCTCAAATCTGGCAACACGTCGGGCTCAGTTGGGGCCTGTCTCATGAAGCGAGATTAGTATGTTAGTCGGCTGTCTTTGGGCTTATCACGAAGTTGGATCACTTTTAACTGGGATAAATCACGATGGCAACTTATGCTGAACAGCTAATCTGCTCCAGAGCAGGTTAACTTCAGAGGATCAGATCACAACCTGTCAACAGCCCTGATACTGGTTATCCAGGACGGCCAATGTTAGGCTCAGTGAAGCCAGCTCACCCAAAGAGAGCCAGACTAAGTTGAACTTGTTTCATAGTACAAGCCTTTGTACTCAGTCTTTAAACTGAACTGACGGTTTGGAAGGCGTCCACTGTAAATGGATTTGAATGGAATGGACTTAACTAGCGCTGTCGACCAGGACAGATGTGACACGACAAGCCATGACAAGCTGGTTTCTCAATAACAGAATACACAGAGATCCTTTAACCATGGTTATTGTACTGGGTTTGTGATACTGTTATACTACACTAAACATATACATATATTCATGACTTACTTTTTAAAAACAGATTTAAATTTGAGTACATTTTTGACTGTGGATGTTTTTTTTTTTTTCTGAGAGAAAATAAGGATTGTTAATTTGTATCCAATAATAACTAAACACATTCACACTCAGAGATATTAGTGAGTTTTGACAAGGTCTTAGTAGTTTTTTCCACCGTTTATCAAATACCAACTTAAACTGACATTAAATATCACCTGAGTTATCACCTTCAACCTTTTAGTCCTACCCAGAACTCTTTAAACTGCAGATGGCCTGACATCTTTCCCACGTGATGCATTTTTCACTTCTAGAGAGACCAAGCAGCATAAAAACACTTTTGTCAACACATGGGAGTTACCTGGAGCCGGTGAGCTGAACTGAAGGGAGGACAAAGACGTCCAGGACTGCTGGCGATCTGAAACACACATTAAGAGAAACACAAATAAAATCTATGCTTTCTAGGGCAACAAAAAGGACAATAACAGTGATTGTCTATCTATGGTGCCAATATCATTTTATTTAAAGGGGACATATCATGCACATTTCCAGGTCAAGGTATACTTTTATTCTGGGGCTCTACTGGAGTATCCTTGCATGATTTACAGTTTTAAAAAATTCCTTATTTATCTTAGACTGACTCTTTATGTAGCCCCTCAGTTCAGCCTCTGTCTGAAACAGGCTGTTTTATCTCCCCGTCTCTTTAAGGCCCCCCTCCCGATGAGCCCACTCTGTGCTGATTGGTGCTGTGAGTGGTGAAGCTGCCTCGTGGCCGACTTCCAGCAGCTCCGGAGGCTACATAAACAAACAATAGGAGGTGGACTTCACTTGTTTTTCTTCTCAAATACATCAGTACATGTTTGAGCCCGAATCTGATCCAAAATATGGAATTGGACAACGCAAACAACCCATAGCAGAACCTCAGCACCAGATGGCTGTTTGTGGGCATGCGCTAATGTTCTGACGATAGTTTGATGGGGAAGTAGAGAACATTGTAAACAAAACAATCGTAGCAAGTTGAAACCTGGGAACTTTGACCATAACATTTTTAACATAGACACCTGACATTAACAGTACAGAAATGAAAGAAAATCACAAAAAGCATATGTCCCCTTTAAATCAGCAACACAACACATCACAACAAGGTCATGCGATGATAAGTAACAAGCTATTGGAGTAATTGAGGCAATAAAGTGACTGAATGGGAGGCTATTAAACCAGACAGTAAGAGAGGACAGTGATTATACTGAAGGATGTGTGCAGGACATGGACACTAACAGCAGCTCACCACATCCTCCCAGAGTGTGGGATCCCGCTAAACCGGGGAGACACACACAACATTGAGAGAAGGAAAGATAACAGAAGGGAAATAAGCAGTGAAGTTGGATAAAAGAAGTCCAGGAAACTACAGCTACAGAAAGACATGAAATGGTAAAAGAGTTTGTCATATCACCAAATCCGTGAACAATTACTATACAGATACATATAAATATACTTCTACTGAGAAAGAACTGAAAAGACAGTGAGTAAATAAGTATTCAGATCTTTTACTTAAAGGTGTCTTGTGGGGTTTTGTTGTAAATAAACAAAACATATGTTTATGTTAAGTCCCCCTCCACTCAAAAATTAGTTTTGCTTCATGTTCCTTCAATTGGATATTTGAGCTTCACTGCGCAGAATGTATATGTGTATGTGCAGAGTTTGACACTGTTTTCACATTCATCTGCTGAAGGAGGAAAGTTTCTCTGTGTAAAAAAGGCCAGCGCCACATGGACTATTCCTCCCTCCCCCTCTTAAAGTGGTATGGTCCATCTCAGACTGCTGTTCAGGAGAGTTTTTCTTTCTGTGTTCAAGGAGTGAAGCTAATGAAGTTCAAAGAAGGGTGTTACTGCCTTCGGTTTTGGCTGTTGTGTGCGTTCATCAAATTGTAAGTATGCTTAATATAGTTACATGTATATTGCTAAAATAATTATAGCTGTTTTTGTTGGCTGTTACTGCTGGTCATGCTAATTAGGCTAGTTTTAGTTTAAGTGTTGTACAAGGTTTTCTTACTTTGTCTTTTTATTTCTGCTTTTAAAAACCACACCCACACATGTAGACACACCTGTGATACACCTGTCAAACCACCTTTTTGGCAATGAAGATTTTCAACTGGAACTTTTGGACTAGTCGTGATTTGATCAGTCACTTCAGTGGTGGGCTGTGATCTTCCAGAACCCAGAGAGAAACTCAAGGAGAAACTCTCAGTGCACATACACTGAGATTGCACTTTTCAGTAAAGTAGCAGACATCTTGTTCAGTAGTGAAACTTTTGTAATGAAAAATGTTTCTCACATTCACAGATTCTGGATTTTTCAGTGAGGGAGAAGATGTTATTTTATGAATTTCTTCTAGTAATTTTTTTGTGGAAAAACCACACAAAACAGACAAATTATTATTGAAAGCTACGTTAAGTAAGTCTTAAATAGAGCTGTGGCGATTAGTCAGTTAATCAATTAGTCAATCGACAAAAAGTTAACCTGAAACAATGTCAATCTCAAATGTGAGGATTTGATGCTTTTCTGTGTGTTTTCTAGATTTTGGACTGTTAGTCGTACAAAACCAGGCATTTAAAGACGTCCCTTTGGGCTTTCACTATTTTCTGACATCTTATAGATAATTAATCAGTTAATCAAGAAAATAATCTGCAGATTAATCAGTAATGAAAATGATCATTAGTTGCAGCCCTAGGGCCCTGTTTTCCTACAGGTGCAAGGCCAGCGCCGGGCCAAACGCAGTCTTTATGCAATTTTCCTCAGGTGCAAGTCTCTTTTTTTGCGTCTGCGCCTGTTTGGTAATTTTCCGGCACCAATGGGGCGCACTTGCACTGACTCCCGGGCAGAGAAGTGCAGCTGAGGCTGTGTTCATGCAGATTAGGCGGCGCAGTGTAATTTTGGTGCTCATTTTGGCATGAAATTGCGTTTGCAATAAAACCTGCTCAGAACACCTCTTATCACACAAGCAAACGCAATTTTCATGGCTTTAGATGGCAGAGGTGCACGCACACACTGTCTCCAAAATCACAAAACACCTTTCATTTATATGAAGTTTTGCCTCTTTCAGTTTGCTGCACATTTTTTCATCTACTGCAGATTGACATGAGATTCAAAACACAATTTTTAAAGAAGATTCTTGCCAATAATATCCACAGGAGTGTAATCTGATGACCTGGAGTTCAGGAATAGGTCTGCGTTCTGTTGGATGAGTGAGTTTCCCACAATAACTTGTATAATGTCGGATCTTTTCCATGTTTATTAAACAGCTTTAGTCATCACACAGCAGCTGGAATGATACGTGTGTTTCATCTACAGTCTCTGATTTGAGAGAGAGGCTGTGCATCATTATACACAGGGATGGCATAGCAGAGGAAACTTCATTAATTATTTAAATCTTCTGACACAGCGATAGGATCGGGCAGGATCTAAGGTAATTAATGTTCTGTATTTCTAAACATCAGACTGGAAAGCTGTTACTCACAGATAAAATAATTTAAAGTTACGCGGCTGTCCTCAGGATATGTCCTGAACTCCATCAAATCTGTCTGGACATTTTTTTATCAAATAAAAGTTCAATCTGAGTTTAGAGAATTCATTATTTTTTTCTGTCATGTAGCGAAGATTATTCCAGTGAGTTTTCAGTTTTGCTACTTGCAGTCAAGTCTCAGAAATATTTGCAGTAGTCAGTTCTGCCCATGGACGTGTATCCGTATAGGCCTAATTCGTGCGTAAAATAGCCTCTGACAACTGGAGGTCCTGTGCCGCGCGCTCCTTCTTAAACAGAGTAATAACATCCTATCTGCCGTCAACAAATAAAACATGTTCGTGAAAACATTTTAAAACAAGTTTAAACAAAATCCTGTTCACTTTACGCACAGCTAGCACAACATGGATACACCATCATTCATCATTTAAATATTTCGATGAAACAGTGATGTGAACTTTTATGCTTTTCAAACACTAACCAGAAAATTTCCAAACCCGATTTTGTATTTGTTTTTTTAAGTATATACTTTTAAACGTATTAATTATCCTTAAGTGTTAAAATAAGCAGCAGCACACTTGAGAACACATCAGCTTTATTTTCTTTCTACCATTGTCATCATATTTGGATCGATGTCTTGTGGCCTCACAGTGCTTCACAGAGGTGAACTCTTCTCTCTCTCTCACTCAGCCTCTCTCCCCCGTTTAACCTGTTGCTGCGTTTAAAGGGGATCAGAGGAGTTCATGTGATTAGCCATTACTAAAGCTCACCCCGACTCCACCTGCTGATTCTGGATTCCTCCCACTAATAATGTATTCAGTCTCTCCTCCACGTTGCGCCTGGCTGAGCCCAGAGTGCGCCAGTTCTGGTAGCCAAGAAAATTTCAAAGATGTGCTGGTCACACACATGCGCCATGTGCTAGGAATTAAGACTTGAATCTGTGCCTGTGCCCTATTTCAGGAAAATAGGGCCCCAAGTCTTAAAACATGTCTGGAGGAGAGCTTTAAATAACTCCCAGTCAAAATGAAACCCTCTCAACAATATGAAGTCACACTAGATTAAACCAACAATATTTAATCAGCACTGAAATTAATTAAATTAAATTTGAAAGACACAGGTTGCGTTTTCTAAAAATCCATCCACAACAATGTTAGCCTGACAACACTGTAAGCAGCCGAGCATTTGAGCCACCGTCACTGTGTGCATCCAGTCAATACAACCACACGCCAGATGGCAACATGGAAATTTAGTTAAATTATTCATAGTTAAAAGCAGCATGCTGTAGATGTAAGATGTGCAGTAAGACCTGTAGAATCAATTTAGCTTCAAATCAAAGACACTGATTTTCATTGAACATGAAGCAAACAGATATGCATACATCTGTACAACCTGGCAAATTAAATCCTGCTGTTCTACTGAGAACTGGGTGCAAAGCAAAGCCATTTGCACAGTTACATGTCGGTGGCAGCACAGCAGTCACGCATTTAGACAGCTTTTCAGGTTGGTGGCTGGTGTAAAAGAAAAAGGTTATGTAACTGAGGATAACAAAGACTATGATCCAATTAGATGTTTACATGTTACAGGCATTCATAAGTAAATGGATAAAAGTGTCCATATTTATCTCCTTTTGAAAAGTACTGTCCTCTCCAGTATCTCATTTTGTTTGTCTATTCTTACGTTGAACAGAGTCTCCATTAATGGCCTCTATGCAGCATTGATGTTCATAATGATGATGATTCATATAATTCATATAAAGCTTTTCAGGCTTTTGGGTTGAAGATGACATTCTTGATATTTGATACCACAATATATTGTAGTTTTATAAAGGTTTGAGACGTTCAAGAGAAATATGTGTATATAGTTTTTATCTTTTACATACAAAAAGCTAATCAGTAGTGTCTTTTTTTCTCCTCTGTCAGCAGGTAAGTGAAAATTTAAGAGTTTTATGTAATCAAAATATAGATGTCATATGTAAAGTGGGAAGCAGACCCAGATTTCTTTGGGTGATTACTGCATTGGTGACCAAGAAAGAAAGAAACAGATTCAGTTTTTTTCTTTCATCCGATTTTTAAAGCAGTTATAATCAATATTTTCTATAATAACACTATACACTACCTGCTAAGCACCAAACAGTAAACAGACCCAGTTAGCTACTAGCTGGTGAACATAGTGGAGCATTTAGCAGCTAAAGAGCCAGATATTTCCCTTACGAGTTGACAAAGACCAAAAAGAGAGCAAAAACAGAGGGAATATTGGATTTACATTCGCCAAGTGGACAGACACACGACACCAAATGATTGGTGATGTCGCTCTGCAACTACTTGACGTGTAAATAAGCAACTGTTTGTTAACACATTTGTAATATCAACTTAAAAGGTTATGATGTGACAGTGCTGTATTCGCAACTTGATCTGCTGCCCCTAAGTGGTCATCAGACATTTTAAGACATATCATATAATATATAATATAATATAATATATACAAATAATCTGCTTTGAATAATAATCTGTCTAATATGGTTTTGGATTCCACTTGGATGTTTTTGTCAAACATCCAATTGAAATAAGAATAAGCAAAAGACAATCTTGAGTAGTAAATCTTATTTTCTAAAAACTGAAGTAAGTTTAAATTGATCTGAGGAGGATATGCAGGGGCTTCCTTAACTGACACTAAGAAGATACAGTATATGATTTGGTTTGCTTCCTCCCATCACTCTCAGCTCTTCATTATTGATCCTGCAGTCCTGTATGTTGTGTGGAGTTTTGTAAGTTCAGCAGTGCAGTATTGGAGTTCATACTCATCAATGCAAACTCAAGTTTTATTGCAGCAACGTGCTCATCCATTTTTAATGTGCGGACTTTGTCCCGTCCCCATCCTTCAGCTACAACCCCACAACTAAATGTGGTTTCTTCTCTAAATGTGTGGTTTGCAACCAATACAGCATCAGCCAGTTCTCTTCTGTGCTTATTTGCATCTTTAGCATTATCATTGATGTTCATTCAAATCAGCTGTTACAGTAACAAAGCTGTGTACACAAATCCAGAAACACACTTGTTTTATGGAACCACATGGAAAGGCTCCTTACAATCTGACGAATTTTTCAGACAGGTTTAACATCTGTGTTGCACAAGTCGATATTTAAATGTTATTCTGTTTTAGACAAAGTTTTACACACTGCAATGTAGTAGTTTGTCTCTTTTTCAGTACCTGTGCCCACAGTGCTGTAAACGTCTGAGCTCATCTCCCTCCCACTGTCAAACACAGAGTCGTAGGTGATGCTGGGAATTGTGGGAGAAGTTGGACCGTTGTCCTTGTCATTGCTTTTCAACTTCCTCCTTATCTTTACCTGCGCAAGAAATGCAAACATCACAGCTTAACAACATTTTCCTGAGGAAAAGAAGGGTTCACACTTGAGTTACACACCAGTGACACCGTGTTCTGTCTGATTTTGGAAACATTTTCCTAATGTGGTTTCCAACTTTTGTGGTCAGATGAATGCATGAACACAGAATAATGATTTGAATGAGAGTCTTAGCGCAGCAGCACAAGAATTAAACATCTATTTTATACTGGTATATTTTACACATTCTATTTGGCTGTTTGTGATATTTCACAACTTTAAGATGAGGCAAAGTTTGGAGGGAACACATCTGACACATAAACAGTATTTTAAAATATTTGCATTAGTGTGGGCATGGACACATGATGGATACATGGAAAACTGACCTTCTTAAATGTCATGCCAATTGGGCAGCTCCCATCAGCTGAAGAGGATTGTGTGATACAATTGAAAGCTCCAGAACAGCCACTGAGTAGACTGTTGCAGTCAGATACTTTGTCATTGATTATCAAAGTCTGGCTTTCAATCCTTCCACTCACAAGTGAATTGTGATATGCTGATAATAATTTGAAATAATTACAAACACCGTGAATATTTCCTCTGATTCTTTATTGACAAAAATTGTACCAATCAGCACCAGTTTCTTCCATCTCAGATCTTTCTGTCTGTTAAGGATTTGGAGACCATAGACCATAGTACATGCTTTTCTTCCCACATTGACTATTGCAATTCTCTGTATATATGAATTAGTCAGTCAACTTTATCTCGCCTGCAGCTGGTTCAAAACACAGCAGTGAGACTCCTCACTGGTACCTAGAAGAGAGACCACATCTCCCTTGTACTGGCCTCTCTTCACTGGTTACCAGTGGAATACAGAATTGATTCTAAGATTATTTTATTTATTTTTAAAACACTGCATGAACTGGCATCAACTTATCTTTATCAACTCTCCATCCCCTATTTTACCACCAGACCCCTCAGATCTGCTGACCAATCCCTGCTGTTCATTCCATGATCCCACTTAAAATCCAGAACTTCGGGTATTTTTCATTGTTGACCCTAAACTGTGGAACAACTTGTTACTCATGATTAGATTTTCCCCTCAACTGATATTTTTAAAACCCATATTTCTTTTCTTTAGCCTTTTAATAGTCATCATGAAGACATGACTGGTCACTCGCTGCTTTTTTATTTGTTCTCTGTGCAATGCTGCTGTGTTTTAATGATTTTATCTCAGTTTTGTTCATTCCATTCTACATTTTATTTATTTTCTTTTGATTCTCATAACTGTGTCTGGGATTTTATTTGATTGTAATTGTCATCTCTCTGTAAAGCCATTTTAATTGTTGTTTTGTGCTATAAATAAAGTGACTTGACTAATTAAATATTGATTATATATTGTCATCTTGCCAGAGACTGGACAGTAGCTTTACTGTTCTAACCATTACACACAGTTAAGTGTAGCAACACTTTCAACACCCTAGAAATGCTATCAGCATGAACATGTGGTATAGTGGTTACAGTAAAATCTATAAAAATCATTACCAACCGATTTCTTGGGCTTTGGGGTGGACAGAGAGGAGGCAGGAATGTTGGATCTCTTTCTCAAAAACATCTTGAATGTGGCAGAATCAAAGTTTTCCACCGCAAAACTTCTCCATGATGTCTGGAGGGGCAGGAAAATAGCAATATATCGGTTGGACAGGACAGATTTCATGCCAACATGTCTGCTTTGCAAGAAAAAAGGAAGGGTTATATGAAAGGATGGTCTCAATAACAAGACCGGGGCCTTGAGACAGTCCTGTCCCTCGGCTGTGTTGCGGTTTGGTTTCAATATTTCTTGGTCAAATACCTGGATGAGACAGGCAGCTGCAGGGATCTGTCTGTTGAAGTGTTTCTGCCTTTGCTTCTGCTGCACCTTCAGGGCGAAGCCTGAGCCCAAGATTCCCTGTAAACAACAGCACAGCAGAGTAACCGATCACTAATTCAGTCGTAATGACACATTTACAGGCAGCAGCGTGATCCAAAAGACAGAATTCAAAACAAAATTAAACAAAAATTAAGGAATGGTGTGCTGTGTAGTGCTGAAACAATGTATCTATCAAACAAGTAACTGATCAACAGAAAATTAATGGATGCTTCCGTCCTAATACTGTTACGTTAGAGGTGTATCTGTCATTGTTGATCTGTCCCTCTGGACTTTGAGGTCTTTTGGCTCTGCTCTGGCTTGTGCACCACTATACGAGCTTAGATGTTGCAGGGGGACAGATCTCACTCAATCAAATCTAAAATATGATGATCCAAATGAAAAAAAAATGATAACCTTCATCCTGAAGAACAATATAGAGGCATTATATGACTTGTCAAGGTCTTTACTGCAATCAAGGCACAATATTATGAAGGCAGGTATGAAGCTCTCAACTCTATTTAACAGTAATCCTTTCAGTTCTTTGCAGAGGGTGGTAAAACATGAAATAACCTTTTGTGTTTACACACAAATCCTAAATACACTTAAGTCTAAGTAATATATGCTAATAAAAGGTGTCACTCATGTCTACCTTCAAGCACATTAAAGCAGGTTGTACAACGTTTGGTTTTGACACATCTGGAGTATTGCTCAGCAATACGGTCTAGTGCAGCTAGAAAAGGACCTCCAGAAGCTTCAGACAGTTCAGAATCAAGCAGAACATCTGGTCCTGAACTATTCATTCAGACAGGACGTTGAGGGAATGCATGCCGGCTCTACAGGCTGAAGATGAAGGAGAGGCTGCTGTGTAGTCTTTTAACCTTCTTCTGGGGAATACACGTTCTAAAACTGCCAAATTGTTTTTTTCTGAAGAATAATCAATACAGGGAATAAGCACTATTACAAAACTATAGAGAAGTAACAATCAATAAGAATTAACGTTTCAAAGAAAACTTCTGTATAAGGCGGCAATTTACCATCATCTATCAGAAAATCCCTGAATAAGATAACCTTTAAAAAACAGTTGAAGAATTTCCTGATGAGTCAAAGATAGATCTAAGGCTATCTGACTGATATGAGGTTTATTTAGTTTGTAGGGAAGCTTATTATTCTGTATTGTTTTTGGAGACAGGGTTGTTACAGACATGAGGACAGTGTGTATGCTGCATTGCTGCTGGCTATATTATAAACTTAATTCGGATTTAAATCTCTGGACCCAGGCAATTACAAACTAGTACAATTTCTTAATTTATTTTACTACCTGTTTTATATGTAAATACATGTATTTGTGTCTGTGCATATATATGTGTGTATACAATATTATTTTTTCTTATTTTTGTTTCACATTATCACATGAAACTATTGTTCTGGTAGTATTATTATTTCTTTGTTTTAAGGACTCCGGGAAGAGTAGCTGTTGCACTGGTAACAGCTAATGGGGATAATAAATAAATAAAATTGTGGTATTTTATGTATGGTAATACTATATATAGTTGAAGGACCAAAGTAATTATGGTTCTAGTTCAGTTGGAATTAATTTGAAATAATAAGTGCCCTATTTAAAACCACCATTCACTGAGGGATTGGTCACCTTTGTATAATATAGGAAACATTAGAGAGGGATTAATAATGTTTAGAAACTGAATACACAGCATAGCAAGTGCATGGCCTAAGAAAGATGCCTTGCTTCAGGAATCTCTCTTTCCACTTACTGCAGGCAGTGCAAAGAAGGAAATGGCAAAGACAGAGAAACAGGATGCAATGGTCTTCCCAATCCAGGTCTGAGGCACTTTGTCTCCATAGCCGATGGTAGTCACTGTTACCTTGAAAAAAAAAAAAAACATGCAAGAGACTTTATTTGTCAACCAGTCTGTTGATTGTTGCATAGTTCCAGCCTGTCCTCACAAGAAAAATGACACTATAGGTCTGAAATTCAGGCCGGCAAAAACGACGACCTATAGTTACGTTTATGCTTTTTTTGCTCAGCTTTAGAAGGAAAATGTTCAAATGCTTTATCCTTTTATGTAATTGTTGGCATGACCGACTTACAATTTGCTTAAGAAGACTTGTGAATTTACTTGGATTTGACGCAAAATACTAAACAGCTTTGGTTTATTGTGATCAATCGTTAAGTCTTTTTTTTTGCTGCTGTAGCCGTCCTTTTCACCTGTCTGACACTCCCACATTTTTATGCACTGAGAGTACCTGATACAGAATGTAAGTGTGAGAGATTGATAAAAACCTTATATAGTGTATAGTGTGTAAATAAGTAAACAAGCCTCCATTTATACAAGAGGAATTGTTTTGACTCTTTTCTGTGTGTTTGTTTTTTAATATCAGTCCCTGAAGTTCCCAAGAAGCAGAGTGGGTGGTTACTTATTGTCTGAAAATAAAACTTCATCCCATATTCTCTACACTACTTGTTTTTCTTCTTGTATTAACAGCCCACTGGATGTGCCCAAGGGTTGTAACAGAACTCCTACTGTAACAACAGAAGTAAAGATATCTTCATGCATGATGGGAAAGATACTAAAACAATATTTGGAAGAACTTGAAACTTTTATTGGAGCAAAATACAATTAGTGTACATGTTAATGTCACTAATATACTTAAACTTAACAGTTGTTCTGTGGAGTCTGATCACAACTGTGACATTAGAATCAGTTCAGGTTATAGACCCCTGAGGGGAATGTGTGATTTGTGATAATGACAATGGACAACAGGAAACCAGAAAGTGCACTGTGTAACCAGCCCAGCTGTAGCTCTGGCGACGAGGGAGGAGAGACTTTCCTCATCAATTGTCAAGGAACTGGTGTGAGGAGTCGCCCTTTCAGTTAGTAAAGGACTGTGGTAAACTGGACTCCTGGGAGGGAGTAACCCTGATCTCATGGAAGGTCAAATTCAGCGGCCGTCATCTTATGTGTGGCCCAACGCACACCGGCCACGATCAGGCCTGCATCAGGGGGTTAAATTTCAGGAATTTGCCAGCATTTTTGTTTGTTTTACTCAGAGTGTGGGCCCACCAGTATTTTATGTGCATGTCTATATTATTAAATACCTTTGAGTTGGTTAATTGAAGGTGCCAGTGTTTAATGTGTCTCTAATGTACATTCGCTGTATCTCTACTAGCGTTTAAGTGAAGTTGAACAGAATACTTCCCCACAGAGGGGAAAAAACCCTCATCCGGTGTATTTGTTTGCTTGTTTATGTGGGATTTGCCTATAACAGCTAATGGGGCAGTTATAATATTTTATTTTATCGCTATTTAGTAATTTTGAGGTTTTTGTTTAATGTGTATTCAGAGGGGGTTTAAAGGTGCATAAGTGAGACCACACACATAGTTTAAGAGTCTTTATTCCTATACAAAGAAGACAGACACCCACTCAATACACATCAGAAGTATATAGTACAGGTAGTATTACTACTGAGTGTAAGTAAACTAATCTAGGGTGCTGTTCATAAAGCCTGTAGAGCAGAACAGTGTTACAAGAAATTTTGACCTGATGAGGCCAGTAGAGTGTTTCCTCTATAAGGACCTTCAATATCTGTAGCAAATTTCACAGCAATCCATCTCATAGTTGTCAAGACATTTCACTCTGAACCAAAAATAAATATCTACCTCATGGTGGCGCCACAAGAAAAGTCAGGAGATCACCAAAGTCAGTGGGATTCATCCTCTGGCAACCATGAATGTTCCATATTTTAGTCTGGATCAAAGTCAACTGACCAACAGACCGACATTGTCATGGCTGAAGCATATCTAAAGGTAAATGTAATAATTAATTTAATTGAATAATCTAAGTAATTAATAAAATGTGTTTGGTTAAACCTGCAGAACTTTTACATATCAATGAACATTCAAGCCCTTGCCAAACACGTTCACACAATGCTGATTAAGCCTATCACTGCCAGATAAACCTCTCTGTATTTCACAGTATACAGAGTTTTTAAATCTCATATTTGGAGCGACATTCCCACACTGGCCATTTGGCTGTTAACCGTATGGCTCTTCTAGACTTTCCAAATGTTACCAGACCGAATAGATCAAATTCTGATAGTGAAACAAGTCATTTTGCAGTTGCTGTGTGACGCTCAAAACAATTTATCCACTGTTTTACAGCCGCAACAATAGGTTATGGCCAATGATGTACTGGCTATCGGGCATACTGTTTTGGGACAAATCCCATTGGGCTGTTTTTGGGGCAGTGGATCGTCAAAACATATCTGTTTTTACCGGCCCTCTCTGTGTGCCTGTCATTCGGGGTGCACATGAGAGCGTGCTGCATGCCTGTCAGGCAATCACAGCCCAGTGTATCACATCCCAGTGTCCCCCTTTACTCTCACTGCCAGAAGGGGGAGACAAAAGTCCCGCACTCCAGCTTTAATATAATTGTATTATATATATATATAATTGTTTTAATTTGCTAATAATTAAAAATAAATGAATTCATACATTTTATGATAAAAGCCCTTAAACTGCAACATATTTACCATGTAACAGAGTGTATCAGAAAATGAAAACTGGCTGGAATCATTTAGGGAATGTATTTATCAAATTGTTAATAATAAAATTTTGACTTAAATGAAAGATAAAAGTACTCCTACTTGTAAAGTTAAGAATAAAAGCTATTTAGTAAATTTATTATGACTTAAAAATGCTCTTAAAGTTAAGAGTGCTCCAGAGGTCCCTTGAGTTAGCAAATACGTTGGGGGCTCAGGGGTCCTGACTGGTTTGGGCAGCTTGGTGTCTGAGGGCCTATTCCCTGTTAAATCCCCCTTCAAATAGAAAGATGCTCCTCAAATGAACGGGCCCCTCCTATAGAGGTGGGGGCTGTTCTAGAGGGTATCTGACCTGTTACAGGCCAGCAACCTCGTACTCTCTCCCTCGAGGGGGAGGAGGAGAGAAAGGGGGGTACGGACAGACAAGCAAACAAACTATTAAAAAAAGTGGTTGGATAGGATTGAAAGGGGAAAGAAATAAATAAATAAAACTCTGTCCTGACTCATCCTGGTTTCACCCTGGCGCCCAACCAGAGATCCCCCCCCCAGCTTCTCTTCCCTCCCCTCTGCTCTCTTCCCTCTATATCCTTACACACAAACACACATAACACCTACCCACGCTAACACACACACACACACACACCATGTGCATTTTGTAGTAAGCCAAAACTGTATTTATTTATTTATTTATTTTTAATTACTTTTTTTTTCATGTTATTGTTTTCCTGAGGTTACTGTCTGGTCCTCTTCGCTTCTCCCATTTGTACTGTCCCGTGTCATATGTGTTTTCATGTTAATCACTTAACCTGCACTCAGTTTGTGTTAATCATATATCTTCCACTAAATAAAGGAAACAAAAAAAAGTCAGCAAATAATGTGAATTTAACACCAATTTAATAATTTATAATATATAAATATATGAATGAAATAATAGGAAATTGGCTGAAATGAAAGGGACTGAGCCCCTAAGACAGTCACACTTAAAGGAAAACACACACACACACACACACAGATTCTTACCACACCCCACCACAGAGCATCAGCGTAGTTTCCAAACTCGGTGGAGCCGCTGCTGTCGACTGCATCTTTCTCTGCCAGGTAGACAAAGTACGAGGAGAAGATCAGGCTCAGAAAGCCAATGTACAAGGTAGTGATCAGCTCCTGAAATACACACGCACAAACGCATTACGTATTTCAAACTCAAAAAACAACACATGGATCATTTCAAAAACACATCATACAATTATATAACTGCTGCCTAGAGATCTGTAAATATTTATACTGACTGCTTACTCATGTACTGAATACATCCTGTTTGCCACAAAATATCAATTATACCAGTTCACCAGTTAGCAGGCTATGATCTAGTGTGGCTGTGTTTTGCTAATAATATGACATAAGGATGTGAATATTCATGCAAATGTGCTGTGAATATGACGATTAAAATCTTTTTTGAGAAGTCTGCTATCTGTTCTGGCTTGTGTCATTTATTTATGTGTGGCTTCATACTGATTTTAAGCTCAGTATCTATTTGTTAGTTTGGTAGGATGATGTACTTTAAGGATAAGGCTGAAATTATTCTGTATTACTTTTTACTATCAACAAATCCCACGAAAAGACCAAATCTAACAATGCAATCGTCCGTTTCTCAATACTTTCCGACTTCTCTACCCTGTCTGTGGCACTCAGCCCTATAACCACTAGTTCTTACTGAAGATGTAAATCTATATTTACATATTTTTTTAAAGGTCAGTCTTTTAGAAGAGCTGGGCAGTGTTTAGCAAACTTTACTCAAACAAGAGTAATTAATACTTTGTTGGGGACTATTTTCAGCCACAGATTACATGTAATACACATTTAGTGTGGTAGTGATGGCGGCAGGACAGTGTATGTGAGATTGATTCATTGATTGATGATCATTATAGCGAAGGCACCACAGCCAGTTGTTAGTAGAATTTATTCATTGCTGGTTTTGGTCTTTTCATGGGATTTGTTGACAATAAGAAAAGCAACCTTATTCTTTAACCTTAGGGGGCAAACATGGTCTGCAGTCATAAGGTAATCATGAAGTAATGATGCAGTACGACTCATTATGGTTATCCGCTTAATAAGAAAGTAATTATTAGTTATCAGTTATCACCTTAAATTAGAAAAGTGGGTAACACTTTACTTTAAGTCTTAGCATTTATATAAACAGTTAATAAAGGGTTTATAACACACTATATTATAGTTGTAAGCAGATATAAGTGTTTATTAATGTATTTGTCAACAACTGTAAGTCCCGTGGGCACACATAGTAAAACACACATGTAATGATGTAAAATATGTCTTCATAGGAGAAGTTATGATTGCTGATAAATACTTTACATTAATAAACATGTTCTTATATCTGCTTACAA
The DNA here is from genome assembly GCA_038419695.1 of Scomberomorus guttatus. Taxonomy (NCBI): domain Eukaryota; kingdom Metazoa; phylum Chordata; class Actinopteri; order Scombriformes; family Scombridae; genus Scomberomorus; species Scomberomorus guttatus. The sequence goes on along the minus strand of CM076445.1, from coordinate 32,335,164 downwards.
CTACATTATAGTGTGTTATAAACCACCTATTAAATGTTTATATACTGATTATAAATGCTAAATAGAACTTTAAAGTGCAGTGTTGCCAGAAAGAAGATTCAGACATATCTAGGAACTAATTATTAGATTATGGTTTATTAACATACAGCAGTCTCTTCTCAAAAATCTTATCATTATTTATATATTATTTCTTATCTCACAACTGGTGTGAAAGTATAACGTAAGTAACAGAAAAAGCTGCATCATTATGCTTTTTGCAGCTATAAATGCAGCAGAGTTTAAATTAAATGTCTGTTTAATGATAATCACTAGTCACTGGTGGGGTATTAAATGGTTGAGTTCAGATGGCCAGTAAATCATCATAAGTCAGTCTGAATCCCAGGCAGTTGATCCCTCCCGCTGTATTTAAAATAACTATGAAGCATCTTGTTGCAGATTCAGTAAGGAGCTGTCTGTGATTTAATCAGGAGGTCTAATTGGGCCTGGCTCTTATCCTGTCTGACTGTAATTGGAATACTGCTTTGTGAAAGAGCTCTTTAAGTGAATGTTCTCTTTGCACTCACCTACTACGTGATTTAACCTGTTTTTAACCACTCACAGTGCCGGAGCACTCACTGCACTAAATTGGACTGAATTCCAGATGAGTGAAATTCTTATTCGGGTCTCGGCCCAAAGCGGTCACATAAGCGCCACGGAGGAGCAGCAGCAGATTAATGCAAAAACGATCCAGGAAATGACTGTTTGCCTCCCTATCCTTACATTACAACACTCAAATAGTACCGATGGTCCATTGGTGCTCTGCAATTATCTGCATTTCTTCATATGGCTAGACAAATTTTTGTTTCTTGGCATCAAACTTGTGTTAGTGGATGTGAGAGCCTGTAAAACCTTCAACTAACATCAGTGCTTACAACTTATTAGTTCATGATTCTTGGAAATAACAGCTTTTATGGCAGTCAGGTACAGCTTCCTTGAGTCACTACCAGAAGTTTAGTAGATCTGGTGCTGCTGCTGTGATGTGGCAACCACATTCAAGAGTCAATACTTTCCATCTGCCACTGAGCCAGCGAGGAGCAACTGTACAAATTGTGTTTACATGCCACTAGAATGCTACTCAGTGTGTATTTAAATGCTGTTATAACACGGAGACTGGATACTGATTGGAGTAAATGAAACTCACTTTAAATATCCAGCTGTTAACACAGAAGGGCTGCAGTTGCACATGTTTATGTTATAGTCTTGTGTTGACTTCACCATCACAGCTAGAAAATCAACAAGTAACAGATAGTGGAGATATAACACACCAGTATCCAGATGGCTGAAAGCAATGTGGCTTCTGCTGTACAGGCTGTTGTAAGAGTTCACACTGTATTTTTCCTTAGAGTTGTTGAGGCTGTGTGGGGCTAAACAGAACATATAATAACTGTCTAGCCACAATAAGAAGTCCACAGTACACAAAACAAACAACACGAGCCCACTTCTAATGGAGAACTTGATGACACACAGTAACAGACCTCTGATGCCTTCAAAGTCCAATCAGAACTTAGTGTAACTGGGCCTAATCTCACTCCAATCCCTATACACTCACTCTTTCCAGTCTATCTCCATTTGCACATTTGCATGTGTCCGCCTACCCCAAACCAGCTAGAGGGGAGTGGAAGTCGACAACAAAACCCTCCAACAGCAAGTCATTCTCCACAACACCAGACCAGAAACTAAGAATCTCATTAATGTATGTTCCATCTTTACTTTGTAAATATTAATTTGGTCATGTACTGTATGTGAACCTGTAGCTACACTGTCCTAACGCTGCCTTTTCATGGTGGGGTTAAAGATCATACAATGTGCAGTTGAAATAAACGTAGGATTTCACTTCTTTTTCTCATTCTTTACTCGAAATGGAAACTTCTCAAATACATCTGTATATGTTCAAGCCCGAATCCGATCCAAATTATGCGAGTGGACAACGCGAACATCTCATGGAACAACCTCAGCAACAAAGGCTACCAATGGATGGTCGTTTGCAGGCATACGTGGACAATCTGACGTCATCACGAGGAGGAAGTAGAGGTAACACAAAGCGTTCAGAGCTGGTTGACTTGCAGGGAGCATTTTTACATTCACCTCATGTTTTGGACCTTGACCATGTTTAACATAGACGTCCGACAACAGTATATAAATAACATAAAATCACAAAAAGCACACGTCCCCCTTTAAGATATGGCTTACCTACATATTTTTGGTTGATGCAATAATCTCTTTTTGACACTGATTCATTCATTATATGTCTGTTTTCAGTGTTTATTATTAGTTATTTAAACTTGAAAGCTGAGAGAAAGATTGATCAGAGAGAAAAAGAGTATACTGTCTATTTATAGTAAACATTAACTGGCTGTGTGACCTTATGTATTTACAGGGAAACAGTATAACAAGAATTGAATGAGCAAGGTGTCTATCAGCATCTAAGAAGACAGATAGTGGCAGGTGCATCTCACTGTTTATTGGTTATTCTATATGCTTCCCCTTAATGCAGAGTCCCCTCCACAGCTGTGAGAGTGGTTTTATACACTCCGGAGAGAAGCTCTAACCCTGGCAGGGATCGGTTTGGCAAAAGGTCCCAATATCTCACTGCCTGACACTCTCTTTCCCCACAGCTGAGGTCAATGGCTGTTGATGACCAGCCTCAGCCGGGAGCAATGTGGTCATCAGCCAAGGCCAATACAAGAAAGCGAGCGGTACTGAATGAGCAACATCCTTGATGCTCTGCTCACCTTCATCAACTCCCTCTTTTTACACAGACATTGAAGACAACTACTGTGCCCACTGGGGATAATCACGGCCACCTCTGTCTCTCAGCTGAATGATACCCTGGAGGAAACTGCAGCCCTCTCTGGCAAAAGAGCCTATTACCCTAACCTACTGCACAGCAGCTTTTTTCTTCTGGCTCTGCTGAATATTCTTTTTTCTGTAGTGTGCATTCCCTCGTGGAGACTCTCTCTACATGCATAGTAATGGAAAAAATAATACATGATGAGGAGCGGCTATAAATCCCCCGATACAAAGCTTCCAGCTTACTAATAATAATCAGAAGCCCTGATGGTTTTGGAGCTGGAATGTGATGTGCTTTTAAAAGCTCTGATTGTGTACCTGCCGATGGATGAAGACAACAGAGCCCAGGAGACGCCAGGTTCCTCCCTGCCGGTCCACGTGAAGCATACGCAGGATCTGCAGGAAGCGAATCCCTCTGGAAAATGATAGTGTTTTAATGCTGACGTTACATGTACACCAAATGTATGTGGTTATATATGCACACATATACACACCACAAGTCCAAACGTATATGGACACTCGAGCATTGCACCCATACTGCATGTGGCTGTTGAACATCCCATTCCAAAACCCTGGGTATTAATCTGATGCTATAACAGGCTCCACTCTTCTGGTTTCAGGCTTTCCACAAGATTTTGGAGCTTGGCTACAGAGATTTGCTCTAATTCAGCCACAAGAGCATTAGTGGGGTTGGCCACTGATGTTGGGTGATAAGGCCTGGCTCTCAATCAGAGTTCTAGTTCATTCCAAAAATCAGGGCTCTGTGCAGGTCAGTCAAGTTCTTCCTCACCAAACTCAGAAAGCTGTTTCTTTATGGACATGGCTTTGTGAGCGGGAGACATTTTCATTCTATGCTTTATCATTAAGATCTCCCTGAATTGAAACCGTGAAAAACAGCCCCCGACCAAAGCACACACAATGTGTAGTTTGTCCTTATAGTGCACACCTCAACATACACTCTCTTACCTTACAGCAGAGGTGGCGAACACCTGCCCTTTGGAGCCCACTGACAGCACAATTATGGAGGCAATGACTACAATCAGGTCTGTATTGACAGAGAATGAGAGCCGTTAATTATAAATATGGCATAAATATGCAGATGATGTACAATGAGAGCAAATGTCCTCCATATCTGGTTTGAAAAGTTAAAGAGGAAAGTGCAGATATTAAAAAGTGGAGGGAGAGTGCTCCATTATGAAATTAGCATTGGTTTTCATTACAAAATTATTCTATAAATCAATTGAGGGTAGAGGGGTTACAAAAATGTTAACGCTAATATTCATTGCTGAATATTTAAAAAAACACCTGGAGCTTCCAATTTTAAGAATAAAAAGCTGAAGATAGAGGGAAAAAATTGCAGTGACAGTTTTAATTTCATGCAGAATTTTGTCATATCTCATTTTGGGAGGAAGCTCAGGATATTAAAGATATTGTTTAAATGTTGTATGTGTGGGAGGAGAGTGACACGTCTGTTTGTGTGCATGTGTACAGATGTGTGTGTGTGTAGTGTTCCCACCTATAATGGATATTGGCTTCCTGGCAAAGCGTAGTCGGCCCAAGATGCCAACATATTTACTGCGGCAACCTGCTGACCAGAGGCGGACAACATATTCCACACCGAAGAACACCACAAGGACGATCTCCTGTCAGAAAAGTGCAGGGAGGAGAGTTGTTGCAGGTTATTTAGTGCAACAACACCTAAACAGCTGGTCAGACTTGGGCAAAGTGGGCTTTAAAACAGATATCGTTGAATTAAAAATGCAACTGTTGCACAACTGTCTCTATTTGGTAAAGTGTGGCTTGTTATACAAACCTGATTGTGTCACAGCAGTTCATTAAGGATTATTGGCTCTCGTTCAACAGATACACTATTTGTCACTATTTAATTTGCACCACATCATTGATTCATTCTCTAATACACTACAAGGACCTGATAGATGGAAAAAGTATTATGTAATTATGTAATAATGATGTATCCTAACAAACAGTTTGAGGATATTTATCTGTATTTTGTTCATTTCAATGTGTTTACTTAAAGGAATAGTTTGAAATTTTTTTTGGGGGGAAAAGAGTTAGATATGAAGATTTATACCACTCTCACGTCAAATATGAATTTGCTGCTAGCAGCCAGTTAGCATAGTTTAGCTCAAAGACTGAAAACGGGGAAACAGCTTGCCTGGGTCTGTCCAAAGATAACAAAATCCACCTAGCAGCACCTGTAAAGCTCACTAAATTAACATGTGACATGTTGTTTAAGTAATCCTCACAAAAAAATGTGAAAATGACACATTGTGGTTTTATGACTAAGACTATTGGCTAGCCCCCACCCCCCCACCATAAAACTAAATAGTTTTTGTATGGATTAAGCAATTTCAGCAAAATATAAGGTGTTAATTTGAGAGCTTTAGAGGTGCTGCAAAGAAGATTTTGTTACCATATCTTGATTACTTCCTCATTTTTGTCTTGTTTTTATTCTCCTAATTATTTTTCTAATTTACAAGACAATCACTAAAATGAGGCACCGCAGCATGTGTCCAATGCTAAACATGAGGCTCTTACAATCAAAGCTTCTCAATTAAGGCTGCTCTATTTCGATTCCATGCAAGTTTCCTCCGGTGCTCCTTGAGGACAAATGAATTTTAAAAAAATCAATTACGGCACACAATTACACGAACATGTGGAAATTAATGAACTGGTGTGAATGAGAACGCAATTACCTCCACACGACTCTTAATCATTGACAAGTGTTTGGAAATGAAGCTGAGAGTGAATCAATGGCCTTTCATAGATTTTGAATGGCGACATGATCCTTTTGCAGTGAATGATGGGGGAGAACTGAGGGATTCAGACAGAAGATGTTCTGTGGGAGACGCTTTCAGCTTGGAATTATTATCAGAGCCAAAGATTAAAACATCAGTGATTACAAACTAGCACATCTTGTAAAATTAAAATTGGATTAATATGTTAAATTGTGCTCCTACAAGCTAATATGTAAATGTTGTATTTATTAATTTATTCACTGAGGATTTCGACTTCAAGGTTGAAAACAAATAGTCTATCAAAATAACCAATGCATTAACAATCAGAAGGGAAGCAGAAACAGGCAGAGTAGAATCACAACAATTGTTTTGTTTTTTTTAGTAAAGCTTGACGGTTCCTTCTGACCTTGGAGACAGCAGTTGACAAACACATCTTATCTCAATGTCCACTTACTCACTTGCTCCAGAACCTTTGACTGTATAACACAATCTTCACCCACAAATGGAGTTTTCTTAGTTGTCATCATCAAACTGTAGATGTTTGTTTAAAAGGGTGAGCTTGACAGTTCAATATTGACGCTGGAAACAGAAAGCCATGTGATACGGTCAGAAGCTCCTGAGCTTTGACTTAAGAATAAACTGCAGACAACATGTAGTGAGTAGTAAAAAAAAAAGGATTAAAGTGCTCTAATGGAAAGTTTGAACATGTTGAATTACAATTCTATGACAACCTAGAAAACCACATCTGCTGATGGGACACAATCAAAAGCTCCACAATAAGTGAGTAAAGTTGACATTGAGTTAACATTGTTTTGTCTACAGTATATGCCTGTGTAAGAACACATTCAGGGACGCACAAATCTACAGAAGAACTGTGGCAAGTGATCTAAGTTCTCCAACCAACCTGCCAAGTACCTTTAAATGCAAAGTGTGCTCACACTTAATATTGATTTCATTTAGGTTTCCTTCTGTTTACTGAACTTTGTATGAAGTTTTGTTCCATTAATTTCTACTGTCAATCAGCCTGGGGAAGACAGCTCCAGGAGATACAGTACGTGCTGCTGACAGGACAGCTGGTCCTGTGGACAGTGACAGCCGAATGGAGGTTGGAGTCGGTGTGGATCGAACAGATAGAACACTTCAATAGCGCTTACATGCTGCTCCCGTCTCGCTTTTGATGTGGATTCTCAGTAAGCCTGAAAACTAGCCTGACCGGGACCAGCGTAGTCTGGAGGGAGAAGTTGCCATGGTAACTTACGTCAGGCTTAATTATGTAAACCACCTTTTAAAAAAAACTTCAAACATCTACTAAAAATAAGCCTGATTTATTGAAGTAAGCCTATCTTACTGTAACTGGTAATCTCGCTGCATGAAACACCACTCAGGTCATAAATTATAAATGAATTATAAATTAGGATCAGGAACAAAGACCACACATAATTCTCATCTAACTTTCTGTGCCTACCTATATAGGTGGACACCCCCCCATCCTCCTTTCTGCTTCCTCACCTCCTCCTCTCATTATAGGAACCACAAGGGGAACAACAAGCTAGAATATTCATCTAGTCATTTCCCCACACTGAGTCACACTCCTCGGGCTCCTCTCCATGACACTTTCTGTCCTACACCCCACCATCAATCCACTTTGTTCATCTCCTTGTGCTCAACCCTAATTTCATCCCTCCCCTCAATCTTAACCCCTTTCATGTCTTCTTTTCCCTAACCCTCGTTCATCCTCCCATTTTATACGTCCTTCCAATAAAGTAATTAGCATTCAAAAGTGACTTGATGGTCTTTGACTACAAGTAAAACATGCTATGTTGCAAGGATTTCTTTGCAGTGTAACCCAGAATGAAATAAAACGTAGCAAAACCTTGTACGAGCTAATAGTCATTTGGGATCCAACAAACAAACAAATTCTTTTGAGAATGTGAATCCTTTGGGCAAACTGCCAGGCATCTGACCAAATACACTGTCAGCCTGTGCTGCATCTCCAAGTAAAGAACAGAGTGGTCTCTGTTAACCTTGAGTATGCAGGAAGAAAGAAACAAGACAAAGAAGATGCTTCTGTGGTGGGGGAGGAGAGAAAGAAAGAGTGGCAGGGTCAGAGCAAATCTCAAAACTAGAAAGCACAAAGTACAAAATAGTCCCTTTGGGATGGAGGACGGAAAAGATTAATGTTTGAGATTTTGGAAGGTTTAGTAGCAGAGCAAATATTAATTATTCATTATCTGTGTAGAAGCGAATAATAAGAAGATTAAGTATCTCCAGAGGGTGAACTTAAGGCAGAAAAACATTTTGCCATGAAATGTATATTTCATGATTTTGTGGTATTTATTAACACAATTCATGCTTTTCTTTTTAATTGTTCTGAGTCATTCACAGGACTCTCTGGATCCAACAATGAACCTGGAGGATTTGAGATTCTGATGTGCCAGCTCATGAAGCACCATGACCATTTCATCCCATTATCCTCAGGCCAAGGTGAACTTGTCACATGTGGCACGCTCTAGTCCTCCTCAAAGAAAATCCTCAAGTCCTTTTTTTTATCCTTTCTAAGGGTTTTCCTTTGTCTGAGCCTGAGTGATTCACCCATCACCCAAACAGTGCCTGTGCTCAACAGCTGATGTCTCAGGGTTAAGTTTATCCCATTAACTATTGATTTTAGAGGAGGAGCCTTCGCCCTCTTAGGCCAGCAGGACACCCTGAAATTGTTCGTAGAAAAAAAGTCTATGTAGTTCCACAGTAGGTTTCCCTAAATTGTTTTTTGTGAGGCAGCAGTTAGGTCAGTCTACCCATGAAATTGCTTTTCAAACAACAGAAACTGGGGGTTGATATTTGTTGTTTAAGCAACATCTTCACAACCATGGTGCTGATTGTTGCAGCACATCACAGCACACATTTATAAATATACAAACATTCTAAAAACTGTGATAGAAATTAATTAAGCATATTTGTTTACTCTCAAATTTATTTTGTGCTTTAATAAATGACATCCAATATATTCATTGGGTCATTTCAAAGAACTTTGTAATTATTCAATGTCTAGTTACTATGTTGTTTTATTTTATGAGCATTATTATCATCTCTTAATTTATTTAAATGAGTTGTTTGACATGAAATGGCAACAAAACTACCTTTTAACTACTTCATATATCAGAATCAGAATCAGCAAAGGCTGAATCTACATCTTCTTTATGAGATTCTTCAAAAGTTCAATCAATCTACTTGCACCTTTTAGACACATGTGCTTCATGGACCAATGATCAGGATACACTGTGGTTTGTTTACACTGGTAAACAAACGTGATATTTCTCACCCAGTAACATTCAGTGAATCCTTAAGGCATAACCAACACGTGGGATGCATCCTAACTCATAAAATATCTATAAAGCTGATTGTTTTTTTTAATGTTTTGAAACCTGCATTATTTACATTGTCTAGCTGTCTTCGTTTTCTCTTCTTGTACTGGTGCATACTTTTAATGGAACATACTGGTAGATACCATCAACTGTAGATACAGTGCGTGTGAAATTGCATGAAAGTGAAGCATACTCCTGTTATCATCATTTTCATTTGGCAGATGAGCAGATTTGGCTTGTTATGCACCACACATGAGGTAGTTTCACATGCCCACAGACTGAATAGATGTTTCCAGCATGAGTAAAACAGTTCATAAAAAATTTAATGTAGGAGATGAATTTGCCTTATTAGCACAAAAACAGTTTTACCTAGTTTTATGCTCAAACTTTATCTAATGTTAACATTTATAAAAGAATGCACACGGTCACATTACATGACAAAAACTCCACAGTTTGCCTTTAATCCCTCTGTATCAGTAACAAGTTTACAGCAGATAAACATTACCAGAAGCTGGAATCCATATAATATTTATGGGAGTATACCACAAGTCTTGCAGAAATTAAGATATTCTACTTTTGATGAGCTACCTGAGGTGGAAGATGGTATTCATTGCTGCCACCTGTGGAGCAGTTTCAAGGTAAAATGTCAAAAAGGGGCGGACAGGAATGTAAGCCTATTTCAGACTGTTATAGTGTTTCCCAGAAACACATTCTGGACATATGAATATATTCTAATGTGACATTTCAAGAGTTAGGAGTTCTACACTGCTGGAAAAGTACAGAGTTGGAGTTGGTGTTAAAAACAATTGTTCTCTGTATTTATTAAGATAAACTTAGCTGTTGCCAGGATCACTCTCATTGCTTCACACTACATATTCATTCTACAGACTCACCACTATCAGTGGATTCACTCTTACAGGCACATTTATATACATATATAAATTTTGATTGTTGACCGATTCAAACCCTCTTGGCAGTGTTGTCCTTTCAGGGAACAGACACCCAGAGAGTCCAAAAAGGAACTGTGATGACTTAATGAACTGTGTTAACTTATTGAGTAGTTAGCTACTGCTACTGCTAGCTAGCCCCACCAGTTGCCACCACGTCGCCTAGCTTTCAGAATCACCTTTATTTTGTGAGGTTGCACACATTAATCTTGCAGTGCCACTCTCTGCTCTGACTGGGGCTTTAAAGTCTCTAGTTTTGAGCTTGCAAAATAATTGTCGCTCATCAGACCCAAAACCCAGCTCTCAACTCTGAGGGTTGGGATGGTCGAATCTGTGCTTAAATCATGTAAAGTGATCTTTAGCTTTTTATCTAAAACCTCCCTTAGAGGTAGATCAAATCTGACAGACAATCCAATGAAAAAACTTTTTTTACGGTAAATCTCAGGCGTTATTTTTCTACTTGATCAAATTTCACACTCACCACCCAGAAGAGAGTTGTGTGAGCCAGGGCCTGGTACTGGTCGATGGTAGAGAGGACGCTGAGGATCAGACAGGCGAGAACTATGAGAAACCTGTAGGAAACAGAGCAGATTATACTGTAGTCTTAATTTATGTTTTATGTTGGTGGTCATTCTTAGTGTCTTGTATTTATTTATTTTATTTGGATAATGATGTTCTTGGTTACTAATCAACTTAATTTTTGCATAACTTCATCATCAGTCAAGACACGCAAACAATTTTTCATCATCCCACCTCATATTTATGTCAAGATCTCAGACTTTGATTCAAACAGCAAAACTTCAGTCAAGTTTGTGTTGATTCAAGTCTGAGCTTCTGAACAACTTTCCAAATAAAGTTTTTAGACAGCATAACATTACTTTATATTTTTGTCATGAAAAGTATCTGACTCAATTTGAGCAAACATTCAAGGACAGCACTCCAGAGAAAATACTGTGAAACCTTTTGAACTCAACTATATGAATGCAAAGCGCATGATAAACTTGTCAAATAATGAGCGCACAGGTTCTACACACACACACACACACACACACACACGCACACACACACAGTATCAACAAACACTAAATTGCTCCTTAACATTCTCCTTATTCCCCCTCAAGGTCACAAGTGTTTCAGCTGCAGCAACAATAAGACGTCTGTAACTCCTCAACCTCCTTAAGATAAAGATATTTTATTTATTTGAGATAACGCTTCAAGCTGCTATGACACTATACCAGAAATAATAATACTCAATAACGTGGCTTGTCTTTCTCCTGAGGTTTTGACTTAAACTCTCCCTCTCAATGCAAATTATAATTTTGAAGAACAGCAGGAATCTTTTTTACGACTTTTGCTTCTGTTATTTGAACAATTCATACTAAAAAACAAAGGCCTAAATAGTGTCTTGTAAAGCAAAATAAATTTTAATGATCATTTTTCACTGCTGTTCATACTGTGAAAGACAAATGGTGAAATCCAGTTTAATTTAATGGTAGTGGAAGGCTGACTGAAATATAAGTAGGTAATGAGCCATTCTCAAACACATGACTTTGCTAATATGTGCTTCAGTCCGCCCAGTTCCTGTTTTTATTTCTTCCATTGCATCATTGCCTCCACTACCAGAGTTGAAGCTGAGGTTATCCTTTCACCCAATTCTATCTGATCATGTTTGTCTGTTAGCAGGGTAAGTCAGAAAATTAAGAAAGAATGCACATGAAGCTTTGAGGAAAGGTTGGCGCTGAGGCAAGGACGAACTGATTAACTTTTCATTTCAGTTGGCAGGGGACGTGGCAGTGAAAGGCATACTTTCTGAATGGAGTCACATGGCGCCATCTGAGTTTATCAGCTTGTAGAAAAGCTGAATATTCCAATGATGGTACAACCAAACAACATGGAGACACAGAAAAGCTAATTCTTTAAAAGCTAATTGCATTGCCAATATTTCTAAACTTGGGACAGTGCCAGAAGTCCTAATACCTACTAAACAAAAGATTGATGAAATGATTGATTATTTTTGTTTTGCGGACATCCATATATGTTTGTATATGTTGATATGTGTACCTGTGAAGCGTTAGTATGGAATTATGAGAACTTAAAACTTTTATGAAAGAAAACTAAGATAAAAAAAAAAACTATGACATTGTTTGCTTGTTCTTAATATAAAAAAAATGTAAAAACGTATATTATTAAATTAAATATTAACCAAACAAAATATGGACATAACTGGCATTAATAAAGAAGTAAGAATTATTCATGGGGGTTTTTTTGTTTACTGTATAGGAGACTGTATAGACAAAACAGGAAATGAGGACAAAGAAAGATGGGGAATGACACGCAACTAGACTCAAACCACCAGCACCACTAAAACCAAGGACACTGCAATTGGTCCAGCATCTTAAAACCTCAGGGCATCATGGTGCTTCGTGAGCCAGGATGCCCTCATGTCAAAATGTCTCCATTTAATACAACATTATGCATTTTAGTTTGACGGTCAGGCTAATTATGGTTCTGCTCATGTGGAGCTCTGGAGCAAATCTGAGCAAGCTTGACACAGACTGTCCCTGAGCTCACAAACACCCCCTGGCAGAACCTGAGATACACAACATTTGATGGACATGAGCACATTAAAAGAATTGTTCCCAGCATGTTGAATGCCACGTGTTTATTTGGACCACAGATTGTAAGAGACAGGTCATGGACATACATGCTTTGAGGATGTACGAAACATGAAACAAAAACATGCACCTGTCTGGCCTATCTTAACAACACTGCACAGTGTTGGTGGAAGTATTTGCTCTAATGACATCTAGTTGATTTAGTAGTTGTAGAAGTTTTAAACTATTGTTCGGAAAACTGATAAGCCCTTAAGAACCACTGTCTTGTTCCTATATGAGCAGGCTTGATGGAAACTATGTGTAGGAGGAGTTATAGTTTCCAGTCAGTGTTTGCACGACGAAGACTCTTATCACCTCATACTACAGCTTGAGTTTATTGAAGACTGGCCAGGAATCCAAATATACAGGCTTGTGCGTGCACGCCACACGTCAACACAGATAAAAGACAGAGGGGAGACCTTGTCAGGGAAGATCGGCTGGTGTGTGACACAGCTAACAAAGCAGCTGGTCCTGTCTGAAACAGCACAACAAGTACACAATACAACAGAATGACTCAGTAGTTTGGTACCTGTCTCTTCAGCAAAATTACATCTACAGTCTGGAAATAGGAGCAAATTTGTCTATTAAGAAAAGCAGGGCACACTGGGCAAAATATAACAAAGCTCATGAGTTAGGGAAAGTAATTTAAAATATCTTATGTTCAAATGTGACAGATGCAGATAAAAAGAGGATCAAAAGAAAAATAACAAAACTTTCCCAGCCAAACACTCCAGTATGCTAATGGTTGTAATTTGTCAATGAAGTTCTGCTTAAATGATTTCAGAGCATTGGAAATGCCAGTAAACATACACGCTCAGTATGCTGACCATATACTTCAGCTTCATTTTTAAGCCATCTGAGACTATCTGACTTGTCAGTACCTCTCTACTAACTGAACCATCATAATTCACTTCCTTTACCTCAAGGCCTATTAGATAATACAAGCTCTGTGTCACTGTGGCACCCATGGGCTTGGTGTAGGAACAGACAAAATAATACATTGGCTCAGCTACACGGGCACAACTGAACACTAAACAAAAGCTCAAAGCATTCCTCCTATCTATTATTGATGGACAGATTCACTTGCAGTCTGTTGTGCAGCCAGTGTAGAGACAAAGCTGGGGACAGGATAAGAGTTAGTAATGACGCCGCTGACCATGTCACTGGCTGTTACCATCAAATATTCTGTTTGGAACAACAACAGCAACAATCATACTTTATTTTTATCACTGTTATGAGGTGCTTTAGAGTGATAAAGGGGGGAAAATGAACACTACAAAGTAAATCAGCCAAAAGAAATGCAATACAAATCAGGTTTAGATGAATATACTGTGATAAAAGAGAAAATAAAATGTATTAAAGTAAGGTTTTATGGTCTGATCACCCCTTGTCTGTAATCTGGACAGGCAATAGGGACCTCCCTCAGTTTAATAGGTCTTGTAAGTGTCTCTATTGACAATCAGTTTTGTAAAACAAGGTTGAAAGTAAGATGTTAGACTGAGGCAGGAGCAGTGAAGTGATTGTCTAAGACTGTTTTTTCATAAATAGCACAGATCCCCAACTAGTTACTTAAATATAGAACAGGATACAAACAGCTATAGTCAAAAATGTTGCTCAAATTGAAAAGAATAGCAACACATGAACGTTTTTCTCGTTTGTTAAATCATTCAAAATTGTGTCTGAATTTATTTCCTAGAGCTTGATACTGTTAGACAGGATGTCTAGTTCAGTTTAATGGAGCTTGGTCTGAAACAACACATTCTGATTTATCTGAACTCTCCTGGCAGACTCATCTACAACCAGCATGTGGGGTGGATCCACGCTGCTCCAGACCCAAATACTGCATTTACTGTTTGACTGTAGCAGACAAACATCAAGGAAATGTGTTAAGGCAGAAATGGAAATCATAAATGAAACATGGATAAATGCTCTGTCTTTCTAAAGTGATATCAAGACAGCACGGGATATATTGTGTTCCTTTACAGAGAAGTTCAGTGTGTTTTTTTTTTCTTCTACCATAATAGACCTGACTCCCCTGTAAGCATACTGTATAAGCACACACACACAAACGGACATACATATGCATGTGCAAACACGCACACACAAGGGTATTTCTGATAAGGACTTGGGTCACGCTGACGTTCTAGTTCTGGGTCAGTGATAAGGCCATGCTTGTCCTTAACTGCTTTCCTCCCACTCAAACACTTGCAAAACAAGGTACCACACTGACCCCAAAAACCTGCTGGATAGTTAGATATCCCAACAACATGCTCTTGCCACAAGCACCTGGCTGTATTGTAGAATTGAGACAAATTTGGAGAGAGTTTTGTCTTCAGCTTCGGAAAGGTGCTAAAATTAATGAATTGACACTGTATATTCTGTGCTTAAAACTGAACAAACACAAACAAAAATACAACTGTGAATACACTGCAGATCAGTGTCCTAGGATTTTTTTTTCCATTTACATCCAGTGCCAACGTCCAGTGCCAATGCAGGAAGTAGTGTGCCCTATATATAGAGAGTGTGTGTGATTGGATTGGTAGATGGGCCTTTTAAAGCATCAGATTTTCATGCAGGAGGCCTGAGTTTGTGTCCCATCATCATTTGTTTTGTGTATTTATTTGCCTAACTTTAGCCAGATGTTTTATTTGCCCTACCCAAAGCACAGCTTATTGGTAATTTGTATCTGTATCTAATTTTGTATTTGTATTTTTGTCTTGTAAGTTTGTATATATTGTGCTTATAGTTTACATTTTCATAGTTTTCATAGATTTATATTTAATTCCCTACTCTGTTTAGTTATCTATCTATCTATCTATCTATCTATCCATCTATCTCTCTATCTATCTATCAGCCCATCCTCAAAAGAAAAACAACAGTATAGGTTGAAAATTCAGTCAGCAAAAACAACCTATAGTTACATAGGAGACCACTGTTCACTTCCTGTTTCCAACAGTGGTGTCTACTGTTACCATGATGATGAAGGTTGCCTAATTCTAAGGAAGTAGTAACTTTAACCCACACCACGTTTCAAGTGATCATTTTAACCCAAACCGTGATCTTTCCCAAACCCTAACCAAGTGTTTTTTTGTGCCTCAACCTAACCAGCCCTTAACCTCATCACATCACATCATAAAACATCATTATTTTTTAACAGTGATTTGTAACGGTTTTGGAAAGCACTGATAGAGGTCACTCTGGAGTGCATGCTACAATTGACCTACATTATGTGGTCATTTAATGATAAGGATGTGTTGTTATCTATCTATGGTGGCCAGGAGGGAGTGCATTGATTTTTCCCTAAACTCACAGTAACCACACCATAGTTACTATGCGCAGATATTTTAGTAAGCAAGAATTTAATAAACATTGGTGTTTGACATAAAAATTGAAAAAAAAAACATTCTCAATGAACGTAATTTGGGTTTTTTTGCAGAATCGTCCAATACTAATTCTTGTCTGTTGATAGTGTTGCACACTGAAGAAAAATGGTTTACTTAAGATATACTGTAGGTTTCTAAAGGTATGACCATCATGCCAGTGACAGGCTGAAAATCAAAGCAAATACAACCTCAAAACACACTTCTATCATCTTCTATAATCTTATTTTCCAAATTATCAAGAGCAAACACACCAGAGGAAGTTACATTTGCTACTGATACCATGGCTTGTGCAACATAATATTGATTTTGTAGGTGAAGAAACACTCTGTGGTCTTTCTAGTCATTGTGTGCAGTCTGAGCTTTCTTGGAACCAGCATGAAGTGGTCATTAAAGGAAGGTTACAGCATTTCTTCATACCTGCTTGCACTTACATGATATTTGAATTGTTGATGTTAAATGTTCCTTTAATCATAGCAGCCACTGGCTTTCCTATTTTTGTGTATTGTGCAGTTATTCAGTGTGATTACTAATGTGTTTCAATTGCACTGTGTAATGCTCCCTCTGAGTCACTGAGACTCTAACCTGCTCCGACAGGCTGCGTTCCCCTGTGTCCCCTCCGACACTGCAGGGTCACAGGGTGGCAGCGCCAGACAGGGCCGCTGCCTCCTCCACAGCACACACACTGCCAAGTTTAGCTGCCTGCTATCAGTGCCAGCAAGTGGGGACAGACAGCACACATGAGGGTGAGCTGGAGATCATATCCTACATTCCTAAAGCACTGCCTGAAAACTCCAGTCTGGTTCCACTGGACTGTCAGATTCACAAATGTGGGTGAAAAAAACTGTGAAATGTCTCTTTTGGCAGTGGGCAGGGAATCATTTATCACTACTAAGCACATTTCATTTGTCAAAAAAGACAGATCTTCAAGCTACCTGACAGAACTGTCACATTGACTTTTTGGTGGTGAAACAATCTGACATCTTCATGATATTGGAGCTTTAGTAGATAAAATCCACCTCATTCTGGACTCTTCTACATTTTATTTTCATAAGACCAGGTAGTCTGACATACCTGTCAAACTGTCAGAAAAAGAAAAATATACTAAAACATTCATTGCAAGGTTGAATAGGTTTTAAATGTCCTGTTGTTATAGACTGCAAACCCCAAACACCTCTGTGTTGCTGCACTCAAACTGTTCTGTAAAATTAAATACTCAATGATGCTGAGACAAATAGTTGTTGCCCCCCCCCCCCCCCGAAAATATGAAAGAAATATGAAAAATATTTATAATATTCCTTTAGTGCTCCTAAGAGAACGTATTTTGTCCGACGTTCTCTTTTCTGGGGTGAGTTATATGGTATTTTTTAATCTCTATGGCTCGTCTAAAATATCGCTATAATATTCCTAGAGGGACCCCCAGTTGTGCCGTGATATCTGTGCAACATCTCTCTAAAATTCACAGGATTAACAGTTCTTTGTAGTGTGGGCTTCCAAGGCTCTGCACGCGCAATTAACTCCCTGTTTAATTAGGATCTTAGAGTTGCAATTATACCCTTGAATACCCCATGGATCTGGATGATTATGAAAATAAAAACACTCACACTGTGAAGTGATACACGAAGCATTTCCAGCCAGATGGCCTTTCCAAAAAGTTATACACGCGTCCTTGGATGTAGGCGCGGGTGAGGACTGGACGGACCCCGGTGCTGTACACCGACATCCGCACAGACATCCGGGGATGGGATAAGTACGGGTGAAAGTGGACTTGGGGTACCTCGGTGGTTGTGTTACCGTCCTCTTGCATTTTGTCTCTTTCAGCAAACGTTTCGTTGCCCACAGGTGTCCTTGGTTCAGGCGCGCTGAACGTGGTTTCCGACAGCTCCAAATCCGGTGGTCTTTTTCCACGTGCCACACCAGAAGACCTCCGTGTGTTCCCCTGATAGGGGGCGGAATTAGACATTGTAGCTTCCCGACTTTCTTCTGTCGCTGGGTTAACTTTTTCACAGTAAGGCTATTTTGCGGTCACTGACTCAAACGGACAAATGTTCGCCCATGTGCTATCACCTTCTGTTGCGCGCCTGATCGCACCAGGGCGCATAAAAGTGCAACATAAAATGGGTTATTAATGCTCCAGATCACCACGATGGTGTTTCTTTAACTTAACTTTACTGCTCTCTGTGTTGTTGAGGATATGGCGAGTATCAGCCCTGAATGAATTTCCCCCTACCTCTTGCAGAGCACTTATCAGCCTGGAGAGCTGTGGGCGCCAGGCGGTGCGCTGTGAGTGGCCAGCTGTTCAGACATAGTACTGTTTTGCAAAACTGCTCTAAAAGCAATGTGCAACTGATGAACTCCAGCCTCAGCTCTGTGTGAAAAAATACCACACCATTAACTTTGTTTTGCCCACAATGCACAAAATGCAAACACTAGTTTGAGTTTGTTTTTGAGTTTTTATTCATGCCCACAGTAACTGAACAGAAGCACAATTTACATTAATAAAAAATAGAAATATATCTATACATGACTGTACATCATAAAAATATAAAACTATACATATATCTATATGCACACATGCACCCATACATTTATACTCACACATATGCATTTACAAATACAGCCATATACTTACAACACAAACAAACCAAAAACAAACCCAAGAGTCGTAAGAAATGGGGTGAGTACCTGAATAAGTTTGCACCACCACTCGATGTTGCTGCAGCCATTTCCAACACCACTAAACGTACAAAAGACACTTGACTTGGCTAATTTTTGCAAACCTGTAAACTTAAATGTCAGTTGATATTATACATATCTAATTAAAGCCTTGCTAGTCAAAATATTAGCTGATATATTGATTTTAGTGAAGTCCTATCACTGTCACATTTATGTATGTAATCATTATGCATATTAAGATATTATCTACAGTGTATAATGGTCTCTCTTGCAAAAGATCTCGATCTCAATGAGATCACCTGATTAAAAAAAGGTTATATAAGATATTAAGATGCACAAATAAGTAGCAACCAAAGCTCCTACATACTGCATGGTGTTGCAACACTGTAAAAAGCTCTCACAGCATTTGGGTAATCATACACTAAAAGTAACTAAAGGCACAGCCCTAACCCAAATGTTATCAAAAAGTTGACCCCACCACCAAACTTTAAAACACGAGAGAGGGACCTGCTCTCATTCCTGCACTTATTTACAAGTCTGTCAATAAAAAAACTGTCAATAAAAAACAGTTATCAGTTATCACTGTTTTCTGATGCAGTTAAAGGATTGTTAGCATTAGTAGGTCTGTAATTTCAATTATTACCAATATGTTTTTAATTTGTAGTTAAGCTGTGCAACAATTTATGTTAATAACCCCCTAATGGCAGATTGGGGTTTTAGTGCTGTATCAGAAAAAATAGGGTTTGTGTGTGTGTGTGTGTGTGTGTGTGTGTGTGTGTGTGTGTGAGACACCAGCTAACAGTACATAGATGGTCTATATGTGGTCGGATAGAATGCATTTGGGGTTAAAAGTCATATTTGTCATAGTTGTATGTGATGTGAAAGACACATTTTCATTTGTTGCTGTTTTCAGTGACAGATTCAAACATAAGCTTTGTGTTCTGAAAAGGCTTTTTGCACTTCACCTGTAGTGTTGCAGACATGCACATGTATCGCCCTTTTCATTCTGAAATGCATTTGTAATTTCCATTGCATCTATAATATATTTTCACATATATCATTTTTTATTTTTGTACATGTTTTCATTCATTTATTTATTATTTAGAAAACATAAATCTCTGAGGGGAAAGAGTTGATTGGCAGAATTCATTTGTGCAGAAGTGTATAGAATAGTCTCCCATTGTTTGAGATGACATACAGACTCAGTGACTCAGAGTCATTTTCTCTCATTAAACTGTCAGCTGGAAGTAAGTTGGAAGTTATTGTGTGAAAGTCTCTGGCATGTTTGGGAACCATATCCAGTTTCCTTTCACGTACCTGTCACCATCAATACTAAGAGGTAAGCATCAAGAACTGCTGAAACTGTAAATATTATTTCAGATGGTGCAACTGGGGTAACTAAGTAGCTTTGGCATTGTGTACATAGGTTTTACCTTTCCGTACTGTTTTTCACCTAAAATGTTTCCTATCTCTTACTTCTATCCACTATGTGCTGTTCAAAATAAGAAACAATAAAAACTCACAAGTGCTTGATAAAATATAGATCTAGTATATTTGCATGGTTGCATGACTGGAGCAATACAACAACATGTTCAAGCAAATTTTGTATGTTCCTTGACTCGTGTGATTTATTACAGTTTGAAAGTAACATCTTCAACCCTGGTGTCAGTGTAATCCAAAGAAACTCTGGGGACACATGCAGCTTAGTTTGATAAGGTTACCCTGTGGAATTTTTTTTTTGTTTTGCAATGACCTTGGCCAAGCTAGTCCAAGGAGGAGGACACAACTCAGCCGCAGCAGATTTTAATAAGAGTCGAGTGGCAGCCATGTGATGACAGCTTCTGTTGCCAGGTAGATATTAAACACAGCTCCAACTGGTTGTTGCTGTTAGAGGCCACCCACTACATTAACGTTTTTGTTATTAGTAAAGAAAGGGCAGTTATTGCTGCATATATTGAAGGTCACCCATATTTGACTTCCCATATTTGATTGTGTGAAAAAAATGAAATATTTAATTTCTAAGGGTATTTCCTATTTAAAAACAAGAATTGATTTTTGAATTAATTGACTGTGTGTCAACTGACACAAACGTACAGTAATTAGCAACAATTTTGATCATTGATTGCCAAAATCATTCACTGCATCAAGTTTTATAAATGTAAAGATGTGTTGGTTTTCTTCTATGAAGGAAGTTTTATCACCAAGAAGTCTTCCAAATTAAATGACCAAAACAGGCTCTTTAATACTGTATATCAACTTGGGCTCTGGGAAATTGCAACGGGCATTTTTACTATTTTCTGACATTTTATTGAGCAAACAACGAATTAATAAATAAAGAAAACAATTGGTACATTAATAGATAATGAAAATAATCATTAGTTATAAGCTATAGTTGCATCTCTTTGCCAGCAAAATATGTAATAGGAAAATATATAATAGGAAAAGTGTTTTTTTAAAGAGTAGACTCAGGTTGGAATTCACACTTCACACTTATGTATATTACTGTTGCTCAAAAGAAGAAAATTGCACTGGTAAGATTTCTCACATCAAACCAAAGCTGTGCTGTATTTGACCTTTTTTCACCCAGGACACGTATTGAGAATATGTCTATTTGACAACTCTACATTCCTCTCCACACATCATCTGTAACATTCATGTTACATCATCCTTAACTCATTCTCCCATGAGGCGAAAATATTATGCATATTAACCCGTATCCAACGAGCAATTTGGAAAACTGACTTTCACCTGTGGAGAACACCCTCTATTGAAGTTGACACCAGAGGGCAGTCAGAAAGCTATTGGAGTCTGGTGTCATTCATTGCGATAAGGTGGAGAAATGTTGGAGCTCATGTGTTTCTCATCTCCCCTCCACAAGGGCATACTGTTTGGAGCAGGCAGTTTTTTATTAACTGTTATTTACCCACTCTGGTCCAGATGAGATGATGATGATTAAGGGATTCTTTTTTGCAAGGCTCGGCTGACACAGCAGCAACTCATAATTTAGTTGCAGGGAGAAACAAACTAACATTCCATAATAATTAATTGATGACCTCAAGTAAAAGAAAATGGAAGCCAGAGAGAAAGAGAGACAATGAGAAGGAGAGCAGAAACACAGACAGAATCCTGAAATGTATCAACAGTTTTCAGCAGATTCATCTTGCCTTAATTGCTTTGAACTCATAGGCAGTTACATACGGTTGAAATGTTTCTGCAGGGTACTCCAAAGACAGCCTTTCCAAACAGGCTCTGTCCAAGCGTTCAGGCCAGTCAGTAGAAATTAGTCATGGGATCTCAGACTGTATTGTCCTCCATATTTATGAGTAATATAAACGCATAAAGGGAAGGGGGGCCATCGCTCGATGGCCTTATAAACAAATTATCAGTGACTAAGCCTATTCATGTAAAGACGTGGCTAATCAAGCCACGGCACATAATGTGTAAAGATGGGTGAGGATTTTGCATTTTTGTGATATAACCCAATTAATAATGATGAAGAGTCTCCAGCATGTGCGTCACTGAGTTGATGCTGTTGTACACATATTCACTGTGGCCCAATTCAGGGGCTGCATCCTTTGAAGTCTGCGTTTCTAGACCAAATATGACAAGAATGTCCCCTTCCAAAGGCTCCTTTGAATGCTGCCTAAGAAATGGGTCCCACTTTTGCCTAAATGTGAACAACACAATTGGTGTATTCTTGACGACATTTATTCTCCATGCAGATAATTGAGGCTGAAATACACTGCCGATTGTAAAACAAAGAGTCAACTGTCATTGACTTCCGTTGAAAGTGTAAAAAAAACTATTTTGGCGCCCATCTTGCACAGCTGCTTTGACTTGCATTGGCTGTAGAATAAAGAAGTGTCTCCCTTTTTTGTTGTAAGTTGACTTTAAGAAATAACAAATTATTTACTAATAACTATTTATTTTTTGAACTTTGTGAAAAATGTTAACTGCTCCTAGCAACTTCGTGATAAATGGAAATGAAGTCAACAGGACAGATAAATTACTCACTTTGATTGGTGATGGTAAAACCAAACAAAGTAACTCTCTCTGCCAACCATAGACTGCATATAAAGATAGACATAGCAAGGTCTGACGTCACATGTTATTTTGCACTAGAGCTGGTTTGAAGCCCAGAGTTGCAATTTATGGTCGGCGCCATCTTTTCTGTTTGGAGCCAGGACCTTCCAAATAAGGAGTACAGGGAAGCAAACGCTACACACTAAAAATCACTGGGTTAAAAATTTACCCAGTTTGGGTCATTATACAATAGCACCAATACTGGCAATACTAGCACTGGGTTAACTTTACCAAGTAGCAATCTGTTATTTTTGACCCAGTGTTACACACAACAAGCTTAAGCTAAAAACTCACATGTTGTTTCTTGTATAAAACGATGTGCATGTGACATTCAAAAGATAGACCACAAGTTATTAACAACTAGTACAGTGCCCGTTCAAAACATGCCTGTTCAGATTGATTATTATTTCTCAAGAACCACATATGTATGTATCAATTGACAAACATATCAATTAAAATGATAATGAATTAATACATTAAATGGTTTAAATCCAGACAGAAACTTCACCAATGAGACTAAACAGAGGTTGTACCGAAGAAGCAGTTAACGGCCTTCCTTTGGTTGATTCTGCTGCCAATCAAACGTGTCTGTGCTACTATTGGCTAGTTTTACTGCTTCTGCCTTTGTTTTTTTCTCCTTTATATGCTTGTTCTTCTCTTTCGGAGAGTTTAACTGAGCGAGGTGTGTGCCTTTGTCCTGCTCAGCAAGTCAGAGCCCAGAAGCCCCGCTCCTCTGTGATGTGACAGTGTTTGTATCAAACAGCCCCCACTGCACTCAGACATGGAGCTGAGCGGCTCGCTGTTCACTTGTTTATTCAAAGCTTATTAATATTAAACGTGCAAATTGCACTGCATGTTCTTGAGTCTCCAGCAATACACCCGCCGAGTGTGAAGTTGATCGGATGAGCAGTTCTTAAGATATGCAAAGTACACACATACATACAGACAGACAGATAGAAAGAGTGCCCGTTCAAAACGTGTCTGAGACATCCTGCAATATGTCTTGCGTGTACTTGCCAAGTTTTGTTCACAGTATACAGTTCAATAGTAGAGCTTAAGTCTCTTAAACTTTTTCAAGTCATTATCACTACAGATGTAATCCCACCTCTGACCACAATGTGGGTTGCAATATGGCCGTCCGTATTTCAAATCTTATTAATGGAGCACTAATTTCCAAAATGACCACCAGCTCACTTATTAGAGGGCCTAAATTTAATGATTGAGGTCATAATATCTTGTTGAAAAAAAAGATTGACTTAGTATTTCTAGAGAGAAGTTGAGCCAGGGATTTTTTGGAGCCAGCATCTACCAGCCGTTTGTGACATTGCACTTTAAGGTACTTCTGCATTGGCTTCAGCCTCAAGCCATGGTAGCTGCCATTTGCTCCCAACAAGAAATGGGGTAACATAAATGCTGCCACAAGGTAGAAGCTACAAGGTTGTAGCTGCCACAAGGTAGAAGCTACAAGTACCTATCTGTAAAAAATCTGAGACAACAGCCACTTAAACAACCATCCCTCTACATTTTCAACCACATTTTCCCATTTTTTCTAAACAAAAGCGTCATTTCCAAGATACACTCATAAATATCTAAAGCCATCCCTTTTCCAGGTCAGGTTCTTAGGTAACAAAGGTAAGCTGTTACACCAATTACCAACAGCTAAAGCCTCACTCTTTCTTCAATTTATTTTGGCAGCTGACACAGCCTCAAAATCGTCAGCAATTCTTTCCAATATTGTCATATCATTTTGATTATTTACAAACACAACCACATCATCAGCATATGCAGATAAAACAATGTTATTTTTTAAATCAGTTATGGTTAACCCCCTTATATGATTCCATGTTTTTTGTAACAGGTTCCAAAGAGATTGCATAAAGCATTCCAGAAAGAGTACAACCTTGTCTAATACCCCTTTGCACTTCAAATGGAGCACATAAACCACTATTAAACTTTAGCACACTCTCAATGTTCTGATACAACACTTTAATCTTAGCAATCAGACCATTGCTGAACCCAAAACTCTGCATAACCTTCCAGAGATAATAGTGTTCAACTCGATCAAATTCTTTCTCCTGATCTATTGAAATAAGAACTAAATAAGGACATAAGTACTCAAACCCAATGATCCAGAGACACCCAAAACATCACAAATTAAGTAGACATTGTCTACTATTGACCTGCCAGGTACACAATATGTCTGGTCCCAATTGCACGACCTGGTCCATTACCTCTCTCAGCCGGGTTGGCAAAGGCCTTTGACAGAATTTTATAATCTGTGCACACCAGTTCCTGATGTCTTTCAAATTCCCATTTTTTGGCAGCAAAGTAATCATTGCTCTGTGACAGGAAAGCGGTAAAACACCGTCAGCCAGGCTTTTATTGAAGACTTCTAGAAGATTGTCTCTTAAAATGTCCCAAAAGGTTTTACTCCACAGTCAAACTGTCAATACCAGGAGTCTTCCTGCCATCCATGCTATGTAAGGCAGAGTGGTAGATCCAAAGGTCTTTCAAGCAGCAAATTTGTATCACTTGGCACATTAGGTAATTCTTCACAAAAGGTTTGTAGAAGTTCTTCATTTTCAGTGTGCTCACTGCTATACAAAGCAGAATAAAACTGGACAGCCCGCCTTTGGATCTGCCTGGGAACAGTGATTTCCTGCCCTGTGTCTGAAAGAAGAGAGTGAATGAATTTGTTCTGTCCATTCTACTTCTTTAGGCTGAAGAAGAAACTAGAATGCACATCCATTTCAGTAGCATTCAGGAAACGGGACCTCACCAAAGCTGAAATTATACCTTTCGCATCCGCGAGTACACAAGGGTCTGCAAGGGTCTGCTAGGGTCCGTGTGATGTACATTTCATCATCAGAGGGTGTACACGTAGACTCTGTGTGGACATCTGCGTACCTGCAATTTGTTGTGACCACACAGACCTGTCCGCACCAGTCCATGTGGTCACAACGCTGTCTTCCTGTAGACGCTGATCTACTGCGCATGTGTGGAACGTGTCCTCCAAGTGGACTCCAGAAAGTAGTATAAACAGAGCTCCTACACGTCCGTGGTGTCTGCAGCTGTCCATGTATGCTTCTGCTCGGGACTATATCTGTAGCTTAAAGCTCCTTGAGCCTTCACACTTAGCAGGTCTGCTAAGGCCATTTTTTAGAATTAAGGATTTCAAAATGTTCTTGATTTCCTGTGGACACAAACATTTTCTCAAGGTCCACTATCTCAGCCTCCAGATCTTTCATAGATTTAATGATGTCTTGAGTAACATTGAGAGCATGCTGTTGACAAAGCAATTTAATTTCTATTTTATCACAGTCCCACCACTGTATAAGAGATGAAAATTTATTTTTTCCTACTTCTAAATATTTTTCAAAAATAGCTAAAAGCATCTCTAAAGTTTTTTTTCATGGAACAAAGCTGAATTAAAATATGCCAATATGCACTTCTAGGCAAAAAGAATCTTATGAAAAGCCAACAGGCAATATTTTACATATTTTAAAAACATTAAAATGATGTTTGAAACATTAAAAAGGTCAAGTCTAGCTAAGAAGACAACATTATCCCCACAATGAGACCATGTATACTGGTGCTCATTCACATGAAACCTCCTCCACACATCTACTAAGCCATGTGTTTGTACAAACTGTCATAGTGCACTTTGAGAAGATGGATGGGGTTTATTATAATTCTTGTCTAAACTGCTATTCTCTGTGCAATGTAAATCATCACCAACAAAAATCTTCTGGTTTAAAGTCTGTCAACTTGGTACACACAATTCCAGAAAAACCTTCCTTCAGCCCCTTTAGAAGAAGAATAAATGTTCAACAAAACCACATTAAATTGTTCAACTTGTGCTTTCGCTGCAATAAATCTACCCTCCACAACATATTCTACAATATAAGAAGCAGGAACAAAACATTTTGAAAATAAAAAACCCACTTCACTGATAGTTGTAGTATTGTGACTTAAAACTACATTTCCTTCCCATTCCTTCCTCCATTCTGCCTCATTTTCCTTGTCACTGTGTGTCTCTTGCAAAAACAGAACATCAATATGCTTTAATTTTACCAATTCATACAGTATTGCACGCTCTCTCACATCTCTTGCCTGTTTAAATTTCAATTTCCGACTTCGAAATTTTCCATGGAGAGAAAAGAAGTAACTAGAACAATCAATAAAAATAAATTTGAAAAATTCTCATTTGTTGTTTTTCCTTCATCATGGTTAAGTTCTCTTTTGACCTACAGCACTATACCTTTACACCTCCTGATCAGTAAAACCTTCCCATCTTTGTTTCTCACTGAAACCTGGCTGATGTGTAGAAAGCTTCTTTATCAGAAAAATAATCCTCAATTTCCATGCCCTTTAGAATTTTTGCTTCTCGCATAAAAGTTGTTTTAGTTATAGTTTTTTTTTCAATCAATGTCAGATTCATACCCTCACTAGCACTAGCGTCTGACTGTGGGACCACTTTCTCTGTCTGGCTATTATTGGTATTTTGGCCCTTTTTTGCCTGTGTTGCCCATTTGTCACTCTTTGTTTTATGTTTATGAGGTACAGGTTATGGAACAACATTCTCATCTACCATGATCTGTCTACACCTCATCCACAGATCATGGTAGATGAGGTGTAGACCGACACACCTCATCTACCTTTATCTGTCCACCAGCCGATGCAATGTTGTCCATGCCCTGTTTATCACACACACCACTGTCACTTGTCTCCTGTGTGTTACCCTCACACACAGCACTGTCTGCTTCTGTTTGTTTCTTACACCCAGCACTGTTCACTTCTGTCTGCTCTTCACACACAGCACTGCCTGCTTCTGTTTGTTTCTCATACACAGCACTGTCCACTTCTGTCTGCTCTTCACACTCACCGCTGTTATTTGTTTCCTCTGTCTCAGTATTTGATGCTTCTTTGGTCTTTCTTTCCTGTCCTTCCTTCCTCCCTCCCTTCCTCCATCTGTCTGTCCACTAGTTTTAGCAGTATAGCTGCCAGCACCCTTACCTGCCTGATCACTAGTTTCCTCTCCTGAGTCACCGTCAGTCTCTTGACCCTTCTTATGTGGACATGCTCTGGACACGCCCCTCTTCTCCACAACCAAAGCACTTCATGGTCTCTGTGGTCTCTGATGTTGCATACAATATGTATTCATAATCATCCACTTTAACATGAAATCTCACGTTGAACTCCTAATTGTGAGTACTTTTTTGATGAGAGAGACTATCTTTCCATGTCTGGACAGTCCTTTTTTTTTTAAAATTCATCGGAAATGAATGGAGGGACATTAGACAGTGTGATTTAAGTTGATGGTTCTGAAAGTGGCAAAAGGGAATGTGCAGATCCATAACAGTAATACCATGTTCAGTTACATCGTTAACTTTCTCAACTCGATCCAGAAAGATAACCACAGCACTATTCATCTTTGCAGCAGATTTAACGCTGCTGTAGTAAACCACTTCTCCCACTGCTAAACTAAAATCCTCCACTGAGCAGGGAAACGCGGTGCTGACCTTAACTCAGCTTGCTCAAATCATCAGCCATGCTGCCAACACTTGGCTGGCCGGAAGAAAACTACAAAGAGAACTCCAACTCTGTTTAGCACAACACAACATAAAACTAACTAAGTCAATGTCATGTTGCATTTTCATCATTTTCAGTATCCACTTGGAAAAGGGTAAACTATGGCTGCGAGTGGATGCTCCTGGTTAGCATATTATGCAGTTAAATTCAGGATATATACTATTGATATAGTGACACCTTTATTATTTACTTCAGTCAAGATAAATTAGTAGATCAATTAATTTCCTGTGAACCCCTTTTTCATTGTAGCTTTGCACTGGTGTTCCTCTTCTTTGTAAATGGAAACAACATACTCCTGACTCTCTTCCCCATCAAAGATCAAATTGAGGATTGAAAAACATGAAAGAGGTCCAGTTTCATGTCATGTAACAGAAAGAGACTACAAAACAACCCCATTAAAGACCCGCGTCATCCAAACATGGTTTCACAACCCTTCTTCTGCTCTACAGTACTTCATTTTATATCACTATAAATAACATGGCCACAGAAAACACTTGTTTCTGATTGGCTTGCAGTTAAATATATCTTATTTTGTCCAGCATGACTGCACTGCATACTTGAAAAACATTCAGAATTGGTATATAATATGCTATTGAGACACAGCAGATTAGTACCAGCTGTGCAGGAAGTCAGGCACAAGGGGCAACACACTGAGGATGACTAGTGGACAAGTGGGAAATGTCAGCATCTGAAAAAAAGAAATAAACACAAACACAAAGGGAGGCAGGGATGTGAGTGATGCAGGAGCTGTGACATACAGAAAAATTATAACTGCATTGTGGGAACTAAAGAAATTATTGTAAGCACGGAAACAAGAGTTACAAGGTGCTGTACAATAAAAACATTAAAGAAAGTAAAATAGAAAGAAAGAAAAAAAACTGGAAAATAATATAAAGACTGCACACAAGGCAAACACACACATTACAAAACAAAGTGCTTATGAAACAAGTGAGTTTTTAACAGCTTCTTAAAACTCTCCACTGACTCTGCGTTTCTTATAACTAGGGGAAGATGATTCCAAAGAGCGGGAGCTACAACTGCAAAAGCTCGGTCACTCTTAGTTTTTGGCCCAGATTTCGAGAGAGCCAGAACGCCTTGGTCAGGGGATCTGAGGGATCTCAGTGATCTTACTGTGGCCAAGGGACACAATAATTCAGAAATGTAAAGTAGAGCCAGTCAGTTGTAGTGCTTTATAGGTAATTAAGAGAATTTTAAAATCAATTCTGCAGTCAATGTCAACCAATGTAGAGTGGCCAACACTAGTGTAATGTGTGACCTATGTCATGTCTTGGTTAAAAGTCTAGCTGCCGCACTTTGAACCAACTGGAGCCATGACACAGAGGAACGACTCAGGGTGGTGATCAGTTCATTGCAATAATCAAGATGGGAGGAGATAAAAACATTAATGACTTTTTCCAGATCTTGAAATAAAATGGATAATATAGATTTGATTTTAGCAGTGTTTCATAGTTGAAAGAAACAGGGTTGAACCACTTTCTTTACATACAACTCAAAGTTCATGTGTTGGTTAAAGAAGACTCCTAGGTTTTTTGAGGCTCGCTTAATGTTTGCTGCAAAAAGACAAATACAGTGCTGTATTTTATGAGGAGACATAATCATCAATAGCCACAGAAAAAGTCCTATCTGACAAATAGGAGGAAAAACAGCCCAGGGCAGTCCCAGTTATACCCACCCATTGCTGAAGCCTACAAAGGAGAGAAGAGTGGTCAACAGCGTCAAAGGCTGCACTTAAGTCAAGCAGCAACAGAACTGAACACTCCCAGAATCAGCAAGCATTAGGATATCATTTGAAACTCTGAGAAGAGCAGTTTCAGTACTGTGCCTCAGAAACCAAACTTAAAAGATCAAAGATGTCATTGTTGTCCAGGATGTAGGAGTAGCTTACATAACTACTTTTTCTAAGACTTTGGAAATGAAAAGAAGTTTGGATATAGGTCTATAGTTATTGGGAAATAATAGGTCAAGGCTTGTTTTTTTGGCTGAATAATTTTTTTAAAAAAGCGAGGCTGGAACAATGTCAACAGGATTAGTGAGGGGACACATTTGGGAGACATTGGCTGTGAGGTCTTCCAAAGAAATTGGGCTAAACTGGTTCAATAGAGAAACATGGGCCAGACAGTCAACCCCAGGGGTATAGGAAGGCAATATCTTAGACCTTATGTCAGTGACAATATACACAAAGAATGATTTCACACATTTCACAGTTGACATTTGAAAAGACCGGTACAGGAGGAGGGGCAGAGTTCACCAGTCTATCAATTGTGCTAAACAAAGCTCTAGGATTTTTCATATTACAGTGAATCAGGTTGGAAAAATAGGCAGTTCTCACCTCTTTCAATTTCTGATGGAAAGGACAGTTTAGTGTTTTTCCACCTAAGCTCAACCTTTCTGCACTTTTAGACAACATATGTTATCGGTCATCCAAGGGGATGAGTTGACAGTACAAATCGATATGTTTTTAAAAGGAGTGACGAAATCTAAGGTTGACAAACAGGTTGTTAAATGAGCAGACAGGTGGCCAGGTGGGTGGTAAATCAGCACAGAGAAGAGAGGATTATCCAATCCAATCCAATTCTGAGCATATGCACCTCAAAAATGTTGAAATCACCAGTTTCCACAGAGCAGCAGTTGAACTGTTTGGTAAAAACAGCAACTAAGCCTCCCCCTCGTCCAGGCATCCTGGGTGCACTGACAAAGTCACAGTCTGTAGGACACAGTTAAGTCAAGATCATGCTGTCTCCACATTTCACATTTCAACTAGGTCCCAGTTATAAACAGAAGTCAAGATTATGAGACACAAAGAAGTCCCTCAGGATAAACGACTTGTTACACACCGACCTAGCGTTGGTTAAAGCCAACTTGATCGGAGTTTAAATTATTAGCATTTACTCCACGCCAAGTAGATTTCCAATGGACCGTGTTTCCAGGCTGGGCAGGTGGCAAATGAAAATTAAGGTTAGACAGTCTGTTGGTAATATGGACAGGAATAGGAATAGCGGCACTATGATCATTCCATTCCATACTTGTTTGAGTGAAGACCGTCTTGTGTAAACAAAGAAGAGCGATCCCAGAATAAGTTGAAATTGTGAATAAAACCAATGTCGTGGGTAATACAGACAGACTGGAGCTGGGTATGAACCTGAGGATCATGCTGAAACGTCCAACTCCATGACCCAGTGTGGGAATTGGACCCACGATGAAAGCACTACTTTCCACTGCTGTTGGGCAGGTGAAAGAGGTAGAAGTCGGCTTTCATCAGCTCGGATTGCTGATGAGCTGTGTCATTGGTGCTGACATGGACCAATGAATTTTCTTGACAGTCGTCGGGAGTGAAGCCAAGAGTCCGGAGAGCTTTTCAAGGATGTTGGCGGTCATAGCTCTGGGAAAGCAGTGTGTGACTGCATTAAAGATGCAGATATTTGTAACTATGGAATTTCCAACTATCAGTGTAGTGGGGGGGATGAGAGGAGGCAGTGTGGATGGTTGTGGAGAGTGCCGTGTTGCAGCAGCCATACATGGGACCTTGGGGTGGAATAACACACAGTGGGGCATAGTAGCCTTGTGTAGTGATTTTGTCGATAATGAAATTGTGGCCAGTGAACCACCTCGATGTTGACATTGCCTGGGGCGTGATGGAGGGGTGGAGAGTTCTTTAGGGAAACCGGGGTGATGTGCAGTGGCCAATGGGGAGCACCTTACAACAGGCAACTGTGAGCCAGGTGACGGGACAGATGGAGGATGGGAGGACCCTGTTATGAACTCATTCATGTCCTGGATGTCCAAGCCATTCACAGGCAGCCTGAGGGAAACAGCCTGAGTTCAGCCTGCAAGCAAGCAAAATCTTCCTTCATTTGTGAAAAGGTAAGATGGGAGTTTGCATACACAGCCATGGTTGTTGGCAGGACTGCATGCAAAGTTAACTTAGCCACCAGGCAAAGGCAAGCCATACAGCTAATGGTTGGTTTTTTTTGCATGTTTTTGCTTATGTAGATTAGATATACAGCCATTTTAGCAAGAACCACTGCCACCAAGAAGAGATTCAGTCTCGAGAGACTCCAAGTAAAACAAAGCTTTAAAAATATATCTATAGTTCTCAATGAGTCTGTCACATGTTGGTCATTGGTTTGAACCACATATTTCTGCATGGTGATAAGCATTTGTGACATAGTGTACACAGTTCATACAACTTGGAGTGCAGGAACAATAAATATCTGTTTATTGACCTTCCAGTCCTTTGAATGGATATTTTCAGTCCCCAAATTGCCATTTTAGGAATTAATGGGGAATTAACCTCTGTTTTCCTTCGCTATACCTCGATTGTGTCGATAAAGCACAAAAATATCTACACAATGCAGGAGCTTGCCCCTACCCAGAGCGATCTATGTACCTTACTAAGCCATAGAGTGTGAATCCATTTCAAAGGGAATGATTTTAAACATCTTGCCCTTGAAATCAAAACTGACGAACTGCCTGTATCTGCTCCACAGCTGGAGACTTAGCAGTGGTAAACCCATAGTCCACGCTGATATGTTGTCTCATCTAGTTAGCATGCTGTGTCTCAGAAAGCAGATTACCAAATTTGTTGAGCCCTCTGAAATGCACACAGTTTCTGTTCAAAATACTAACTCAACTTGCTTGTTGTACTGGCCTAGCTCCCTGATCTCCCCCTCAGGCAAAGATTTTGGCACTTGACACTGCTTTGTGCTACAGGTTATTTCTGAATCAGTTTTCTTGTCACTCAAATGCCAAGAGTTAAGTGTAATTGCTGCTGCTGTGTCCTCAGGGTGCTAGTGCTCACCATGCCGCCCGCGCTGTGTGGCCTGCAGAGAGAAAGAAAGGGCAGCCTGGGTGTATGATTCTGTCAGGAGAGAGACAGCAGCTGTTGAAGCATGTTGCTAAAGCTGGTGTAAGACTACAACTAGCGTACATTTCAGATGCAGCACCTGGAACTTGTAAGGATAGTGTCCAGGCAGTGACAAATTGTTTTGGTCAGTTTAATGAAAACAATAGTGACACAATAAATTCATGCTCACACAACATCTCTAGATCCTTCAGTGTGAAGTACGTAAGAAGATTTTAAAAGGCAGCAAGCAAATTTTAAAAATAGACATTAAGTAATTAAACACAGGCCATATTACATGTGCAATATCTATCAAATAATTGTTGTGATGACACCTCTGCTGCATTAGGTGTCCCTGTGTCCTTTGTTTTGCTGGTTCTTCTGATCTGGGTCAGGGTGGAGGGTCATCATTAACTTCATGAATTTTACCAACATCTCTCCTCCACACATGTTCAAACCATCTCAATCTCGCCTCTCTCACTTTGTCTCCAAACCGTTCAACCTGAGCTGTCCCTCTAATATACTCATTCCAAATTCTGTCCATCCTGTCACTCCCAACTAAAATCTTAGCATCTTCAACTCCACCTCCATCTCCGCCTTCTGTCTTTTTGTCAGTGCCACCACCTCCAAACCATACAACATAGCTGGTCTCACTACCCTCTTGTAAACCTTCCCTTTCACTCTTGCTGGTACCCTTCAGTCGCCGAATCACTCCTGACACTCCTCTCCACCCACTCCACCCTGCCTGCACTCTCTTCTTCACCTCTCTCCTGCACTCCCTGTTACTTTGAACAGTTGACCCCAAGTATTTAAACTCATCCACCTTCGCCACCTCTCCTCCTTGCATCCTCCCGCTGTCATCCCTCCCATTCACGCACATGTATTCCATCTTGCTCCTACTGACTTTCATTTCCAATGCATACCTCCACCTCTCTAGGTTCTCCTCAACCTCCCTACTCTCACTACAGATCACAATGTCATCCGTGACATCATAGTCCATGGAGACTCCTGCCTGATCTCATCTGTCAAAATGTCCATCACCATTGCAAACAAGAAAGGGCTCAGAGCCGATCCTTGATGTAATCCCACCTCCACCTTGAACCCATCCATCACTCCAACTGCACACCTCACCGCTGTCACACTGCCCTCATACATATCCTGCACCACTCTTACATATTTATCTGCCACTCCTGACTCTCTCAGACAATACCATACCTCCTCTCTCTGTGCCCTGTAATATGCTTTCTCTAGATCCACAAAGACACAATGCAACTCCTTCCAATCTTCTCTATACTTACACTCCATTTATACTCCATCAACAGTCACATTCACAACACATTCAAAGCAAGCATCGCATCTAGAGTGCTCTTTCCTGGCATGAAACCATACTGCTGCTCACTATTCATCACCTCTGTCATGCTGTAGTTTATCAACTTAATACCTCTGTAGTTACTACAGCTCTGCACATCACCCTTATTCTTGAAAATCTGTACCAGTACACTTGTTCTCCACTCAGGCATCTTCTCACTGCCATCTCTCCTAAACATCTCCATGCCTCCACAGGTACATCATCTGGACCAACCACCTTTCCACTCTTCATCCTCTTCATAGCTGCTCTCACTTCGTCCTTGCTAATCCACCACACTTCCTGATTCCACATCATCCAACCTTCTCTCTCTCTCATTTTCTTCATTCATCAGCCTCTTATCCATCAGCCTTACGCCGCATCCCCTGGTACTCTTCTCTACTTTCTTCATCTCTCTGGCTATCCCCAATCTCTTCCTCAGTATACTTTCCCATACTTCCTCATGCCACTACTAAGTCTCCTCGTCTTCCATCCTCTGTCCAGATGAAACACCAAGTACCTTCCTAGCTGTCTCCCTCACCACTTCTACAGTAGGTACCCAGCCATCTGGCAACTCTTCACTACCACCCAGCGCCAGTTTTAACTCGTCCCTGAACTCCACACAACACTCTTCCTTCTTCAACTTCCACTTTTTGATCATTGGCTCTGCCTTCACTGTCTTCCTCTTCATGGTCTCCACGGTCATCCTACAAACCACCATCCGATGCTGCCTAGCTACGTTCTCTCCTGCCACCACCTTGTCTCCAATCTTGGCTTGGAGGCTTAGCTTGGGACTGGCACTAAGAATGCACTGGCTTGTGCATCCCAAGTGGCTGGGTTCCTCCCTAAAAATATATAGTTGATAAAAAAAAAAAAAGATGAATAGTCACCTTCAAACTCATGTAAGCCAACTAGTCATCAGGCTTGAGAATGTCTCCTCTGCCATCATTGATCGACTGTGTTGTAAAACTGGCACCCTGCAGTTATGCAGTTATGTTGCTATCATCATAACAACATAACTGGTAGAGAATACTGCCATTGCCTTTTTTTCAAACCAGTTCCATATTTAGCTTGTACCTTGTGTTCTTCAATACAGTTTTATGCAATGTGAATCCCATAGAAATGTGCCATAAGAAAAGATGGAAGGAGAAATACTAGCACTTAGCTATATGTTTTTACACAATAGTACGTTATGTTTATACGTTCAAAGGGAACAAAATAGTCCCGGTTACTGCTGGTTTTCATATATGTTATCAAGATATGGGAGCTGGTCCTCCTGATTATCCCAAAATCTAATACTATGTGTGATTTTAAATATAACTTGTGTCAAAATAATTATGCTATACTTGCAATACCAGTGTCTGATTACTGTGCTTTGCAATGACTCATAGCCAATTAAAAGAGCACTGTCTTGGGATTTCAGGCTGTGCACAACCTCATGTTCCGAACTAGACAGATAGAACTGTATGGATAGAACTGTATGAAAGATATTGTTAGGGGCCACATCGATTCAAGCATTAAAAATGATCAATCAAATACTAAAATCAAATCTAAAGCTAACAAGCAGTTATTATGAGTAATATAACCAGTATCGCATTACCTACTTACTGCAGAGCAGTCAAGATTAATCAGATCAAGATGACATGAAAGCATTAGTCTGTGTCTTTAAAAGACACAACTAATGTAATCATTACCAGGTTTCCAGGATGATAGAATGTTCTGTATCTGAATTAGCCTCTCAGTATATTGGTCAAAGATTAAACATGACCATGAGCAGCACTGGGATATGGATTGGGAGAGGGGTAGAGGTTTACAAGACTGTGAATCACTGTACAATTTTTGCATGTAGGGCACTCAGATTGCACAGTTATATGAATGGTTTATCGGCTGTATAGTGGCTTTTTATGACATCTCACTGATTCAGCTTGTCAGGCTCTGGCATGTTAACAACTCACATGTGACTCACACCGTTGACAACATAAGAAGGAATTATGCTTCTCCAAAGATACATGTAAATGCCTTTATGCAGAAAAGGTTGTATAGCACTTTAATCAGGTAATCTCAGTGAGATCAAGATCTCTTTTGCGAGAGAGACCTGAAAGAAAACAAACATGGCCAGGCATAACAAAAAGGACTAAGATACACTGCATCACTAAATGGACTCGAAGTTTAAAGTTTAAAATCGGCCAGTGGGATGAGACATTCAAACCTTTGTAATTCATTCCAGGTGCAAAGTAGTGAAAGACCTTCTTCTACAAGTTCAGTATTTAACTGAGGGGTAACGACCTGTTCATCAAGATGATTGGTTGATTCAATTCCTGTCCGAAGGTACACATTTGCCTATATGCAACCTAACTATACACATAACTGCAACCCAAAGCATCTTCCAAGTACATGATTGTGTATTGGGCTGTGAGTTTAGTCGAAAGCTTCAGGTGAGTTCAATAAGAGAGACAATGTTATGATGAGCTTGGTTCTAGAAATATTATTGCCTGAGTTGTCAGCCCTTATCAGTGGTTAGAAGGATTAAAATACATTTGACTTGCACTGTTTTTCCACTAATGTGACACTGATTTTATTTGTCCAGATTACTGTGATCAACAACTAAATATCAAATTCATATTCTCTAACAGTAAGAGATGCAAGACATTACCATAACAATTAAGATATTTCTCTTAAAACATGTTTTCAGGCATAATGTCCACTCTCAGTATGCCACAGATTTCATTTCATTGTCCTGTTTGCAAGACAGAAAATAAAGGAAACAATGCCTCAGCTCCTTGGCAAAGCAATTTGTAAGACTCTGGTCCTTAGCCCAGTGCGAGCCCAGTCAACATGCTCAGCACTCTGAGATGTGCATTGTATGGGGATTTTGTCTTGTGCTATGGGGCAGAAGTGGTCCCTTCCTATCCTGACATCACACAGCACTGTTCTGTCTGGGGTGGAAGATGAGCAACTGTGGGAAGGAAAGTGAGAGCCAGAGAGAAAAGAGGCAAGATGACAACAAAGAAATGGAGAGAGTTATGTATAATGAATAGTGTAAAATGGAACAAAAAATGAACTGAGAATTTTTCAGAGAGAGAGAAGAAGGGAAAAGGCAAGAGCAGCAGATTGTTTGCATGAGATAGCTACAGGGAGAAACTGCAGTAAGAGAACAAGGGACTGACTGAAGTGAATGTGACTCACTGTGTTTTTATTGCGATCCCTTTATTCAAAACTGCTAAACTAATTGGATCAAGTCTATAAGTGGATCACAGACCAAACCTTGACGAAATCTCTGATAATCCGAGGTGCTGCTGTAACTGAATATTCCTGAGGGAATCCAAATGTTCAGTTCCTCTACCATTAATTCCTAATAACAGTGTTTGGTTTTGATACTATCTATAAATGTGACCCAACAATCTGAAAACAAAAATCATGAGTCTAAAGGCACCAATGCCTCTAGAGGATTTTGAAGTAAGTTGACGATTTGATGCATTTAAATAAAAAGCAGCTGAGGATCTAAGGAGGGTTGATATTGACTCATTTGCTTTGATTTCAATGGATGTTGGAAAAGTGAGAGCTCTATATTTATATTTTGAAAATAATGTGGTGTATCTTTTACTTATTTAAGCCAAGTACATGGCAAGTGGGGATAAAGACCTGGAAAACGTGGTTCAGACATTTATCCAAGACTCCAGAAGTGACAATATGGGCACAGAGGGGTGGACAAAATAACATGTACCGTAGACAAAATGGTATCTACAATGAAGATAAAAAAATATGATTTGGGAGAACCCTCAAGAACTGTCAGGCAGCATCCAGTACTACTATTCCAATATTAGTAGTAAGTTAAGCCATAGGAAACATTGTTTTGTAGCCCATAGTGGCTATTTTGCCATCCGTGCCCACCTAGTGTGCAAAGGCATATCTTTGTTTTTAAAGCATCTTTGTGTTCCATTTAATTAAAAGCAACATTCCAGTGGATTAGACCGTTGCACTGACATGTCCAGTAGGCTGGGAAAACATTAAATATGTTTTTTTTTTTTTTTTTTTTAATTTACATCTCAGATGGTCCATTACTGATTTAAATGTTCTATTCCTTATTACATGATGTTATTAACATAAAATTACACTATAGTACATGGTCAAAGCAGCAACTCCCACGGCTTGAAGATGAAGCCAGTGCGGAAGTACCTTATACAGTCTATGGTTTCAGTCCAATTTGCAGACTTCTTCACATGTTAACTAGAACCATTTATTTCCTAAACTTTTGTATACCTGCCTACCAGACTGCCTTACAGCACCACCACTTATATAAATAATGAAATATACAGTATGTACCTATATTCTAGCACCAAATAAAGAATAATATCAGATATAAACATAACTTTAGTTCACCTAGAATTCACTATTCAAAATACCCATAAGACTACTGTAACTTCAGTGATATCTGAACATACAGTATACAACAAGTGATGATATAAACAGTTTACTAAATACAAGTATGTGCTTAACTGGCAAAGACCAAAATCTTCTTTGGCTAATCTATACTGGAAACTCCTTTTCACTGCTGACTACATAAGATGTCCCCAATTTGCAGACTTGAGTACCCTTAAAAATATTCCATTATGTCCACATAATGAAGGGTTGCAAGGTAACATTTACATAACCCACTATGCAGAATTTTGTGATGATTAAAGGCAGTTCTGTTCTTTTGTCAACTGTCACTGGCTATTTAAGAAAGTATTCACTGTTCCTTTTGGAAGTGGCTTGCCTCAGAGTTGAAACGGTCAGTTAATAGAAATAAAAAATTGTGCTCAAATGTGTGTGGATACAAGCTTTGAATGCTCATTTATTCTGTCCTCTCTGTGAATGTATTACATTATAAAGAATATCTTACCAAAGAGAGACTTCCCGTGGGGTTAATGTGTGCTAATTTTATGCATGTATTTAAGGCGTGTATTAAATTTAAAAGATTTGAATTTAATGCCAAAAGTAACAAAGATTAGTGTAATCAAGAATAATGGTGTAGCCTTTTAACATTAAAGTCATGTTCATGTTATGTTTTTTGCACCTTTTCCAGCCTGTTTTCTAGAAGCTGTTACAAAACCAACCGTATTCATCTGCTTATAATGTAGCAGACAAACAAGTATCGTTTCAAAGTGGTTGTCATGCATCCTGAACTGTGGAATCAGCTAAAAAATATTCCATGTGAATAAATTGTGAGAATTTATACTTCTCATGAATGGGGTTAAAAGTTGCAGTTTACATCCATGTCTGTCCAGATTCATATAATATTTGTAGTGAAGACTTTGAAGAAATTTAATAAAAGGTATTAAGTGTATTTTCCTTGTATGTGTTCACATGCTTGGCCGGTAAAGCTGATTCTGATAGAACACAAAGTTGTAGCCATGACAGTAGACAAAGCTTCAGATATGGATGTTGCTGCAAAGAAGCTACAAATTCTAAAACATGGATGCTTCACACACATCTTCAATCCGGCAGCACA
The DNA here is from genome assembly GCA_038419695.1 of Scomberomorus guttatus. NCBI lineage: Eukaryota > Metazoa > Chordata > Actinopteri > Scombriformes > Scombridae > Scomberomorus > Scomberomorus guttatus. The sequence goes on along the minus strand of CM076445.1, from coordinate 32,295,185 downwards.
GAACCTCTACACAGTCACCACAGTCTCAAGGTGAGCACCCAAGATTAGTGTCACCAATTCAGTATCCAACCAAATGTGAAATATGTCACATCTCCCCTTCTGTTCCTGAGTTATGGCGTTGAATAATGGCCAGAAAAGTGTGTTTGCATAACATTATGATGTTACAGTGAAGTTGACCTTTGACCTTTTGGATATAAAATGTCATTACCTCATCATTTTATCCTATTAGACATTTGTGTGAAACTTTGTCATAATTAGCGTATGAATTCTTGAGTTATGGCCAAAAACATGTTTTGTGAGGTCACAGTGACCTTGACCTTTGACCACCAAAATCTAATCAGTTCATCCTTGGATCCAGGAGGACGTTTGTGCCAGATGTAATGAAATTCCCTCCAGGTGTTCCTGAGATATCACGTTCAGAGAATGGGACGGGGGAATAGATGTAAGTATGTATGGATGGACAACCTGAAAACAATGCCTCCGGCCACAGCTGTCGCCGGTAGTAGTGGAAGTGTGGGTAGAACAAAGATAATGGTATGTAATATGCATAAGAAGACCAAAAATAACAGAATGTAATGTAAATTTCACTGATGTGATGCAATATGTATAGAGGTGCAGAAGAATGCAGTGGAGTTGAGGAGCCTCACAGCCTGAGGAAAGAAGCTGCTCTCTAGTCTGGTGGAACGGCAGCAGATACTTCTGTATTACTTGCCAGACAGCAGCAGGGTGAACAGGCTGTGGGCTGGCTCTTGTCTTTGAGAATCATTTGGGCTCTGTGTAGGCACCTCATCTCACTGATACCACTTGAAGTAGATTGGTGCTCAGTGGATGGGTACCAATGATGTACAGAGCAGTTTTAATCACTCGCTGCAGAGCCCTCTGGTTCTGGACTGTGCACATCCCATGCCATTTTGTTATGTTTCCAGTCAGGATGCTTTCTATTGGTCCTTTATAAAAGTGAACTTAGGAATGTTGCCTTTTTAAGTTTCCTTAAAAAGTACAGCCATTGCTGAGCCTTCTTTTCCAGTGTGGATATATGTGATGTCCATGACAGGCAATGGTGGAAAGTAACTAAGTACATTTACTCAAGAATTGTACTTAAGTACAATTTTGAGGTACTTGTACTTTACTTGAGTATTTCCATTGATGCTACTTTATACGTCCACTACATTTCAGAGGGAAATATTGTACTTTCAACTCTACTACATTTACTTGACAGCTTTAATTACTTTTCAGATAAAGATCTGACACAATGGATAATATAACAAGCTAAAATACAACACATTGCTAATATTAAACCAGTGGTTTCCAACATTTTTGGCTATTTCTACCAAATAGTGATTTTTCCCTCTAAACTTCTCACATGGTTTCAATTCAATAAATGTTCAAATGATCCAATATTTCACCAAAAATCAAAGATTAGGGAAAAAGCCCAAAAATTGAAAACAGATTTGTATATCAGAACTTAGTTTTTTCTTCTTTCCTCTCCCATTAATCATCTCACGACCCCTCAGATTTATCTGGTGACCCTTTGGAGGGGCCTGACCCCTAGGTTGGGAACCACTGGACTAAACTAGCTAACTGTATATAAAGTAGTTGAAACTAGCTCCACCTCCAGCAGCTACAACAGTAACATGCTGCTTACACACTGATGCTTCAGTATTAATAATCTAATGATGTCATATATAATAATATATCAGTCAGAGGGACCAAACCACTACTTTTACTGCAATACTTTAACTACATTTTGCTGCTAATACTTAAGGACTAGGATTTGTCATGCAGGATTTTTACTTGTAATGGAGTATTTTTACATTGCTGTATTGGTACTTTTACTTAAGTAAAGGATCTGAGTACTTCTTCCACTACTGATGACAGGTCTTCTGTGATACCGATTCCCAGGAATCTAAAACTGTTCACCTGCTCCACATCAGCTCCACTGATGTAGACAGGGGTGAGTGTCTTTATCTCCCTTTTCTTAAAATCAACATCAGCTCATAGGTTTTGCTGACACTGAGCAGCAGGTTGTTAATTTCTTCCCAGTATGAGATCTCATCATTGATAGGACAGGATAAATGACAATACGATAACCAAGCAAATTGGCAAATCAAAACATACATTATGAGCACATTATCTTGTTAAGAGACACTTACAGAAAAGTGTCAAAGACAATTAATATTCCAACTAATCAATAGACAGCATTAGGCTGGTTTAATTTAGGATTTCTGTCCACTCCCTCAGCTGCCCTCATCTACTCTTGTCTACTGTAATATATTTGCATGCTGCTTGGCGCAGAAGTAAAAGAGAGCTGACCCTTCAGAGGAGGATTGTATTTGACAACCTATTGTTGTCTTGAAATGATCTGTGAAAAAATACCACTCAAAGAGTTAATTTTCAGCAGAAAAGTTACATAACTTGGTACAGAAAGCACTAAGAAAATATTACCCAAGATCACTGGGAAAGAGAACTGTTATGGATTTTTTGTTATTTTATTATTTTATTATATTATTTTATTATTAAAATGTGGCTTGGTGTGATAAATGCACACACTGAACACTTATTTTATCTGGAACTGAAGTCAGGCTGGGCCAAAATTACACTCAGGGTAATGGGTATTGCCATGGGTCAATATTTATACACTTTTCTCCCTACCCCAGTGGAGAAAAGTGTGTTTTTTGTGGCAGACAGAGTGTGAGCTGTGAAGTGCAGGGAGAATGGTATGCTTTACTACTTATTTTGGCTGTGTCTGGTGCATGGTGCTGCTGCCAGCGTTGGTGCTTTCTCTCTATTAGTTTGACCACATTTTGGATTTGATCTGATTAGCCCTGTTCCAGCCTGTCTGGCCCGCTGTGTGGGAGACCGTTCTTTATGGTTCCCATTAGAAAAGTTTAGGGAAGTAGCTGCACGCTGCTCCTTAACAGAGGTGGGGTGGTTAACCAGACATACATTTTCCAAACCACTTCACTTATCACTTATTCTTAAAAGTTCTTTTCTCTGTAAAAGAAAAAAAAATACACTAGCAATAAAGCATAAATCTCACCTCTCATAGTATGTAGAGGATCAAATACAGTTTCACAGCAACTGAATTCAATTTCATAATATTGCATTTATAGTTTCAAGTTCATTGGGCTAGCTCCAAACTAAATTCAATTTCAAATTATGCCATTCAGATTCAGATTTTCAATGCAATTATTCAAGTTAAACAATACAAATTCAAATTATGTGATTCAAATTTTTTAATGCAAATATTTAAGTTGAGCAATTCAAATATAAATGATTTAAATTCAGTTTCTAGTGACACATATTTCTGATCATATATTAAAAGGCCTTTAGAAAGAAATGTGCTGTCAGAAGCAATTTTTAAAAAGCTCCCAGTATATTTTTACACTCCCACATGACAAACACACGCACTGTAACATATATCAAACGCACCTTTGCTGTGAGGCGGTTTATTTGAAGCGTCTTTGCCCCGCAGACTCTTTGACTGCGGGTTCACTGCAGGATTCACCTGCTGCTCCTGAAGCCTTTCATAAACAAGCGAGCCGTGCGCAGTATCTTCAACACGTTTTGTGGAGGTGTATATTTGTGTTTTTAGCTCGCTCTCCACTGCTGCTGCTGGACTTTTGTCAGCTGTTTCTCATATCAGCTGTGGCCTTAAAAACCATTTCAAGACGCGAGTGGATTTTTCGTGTCTTGCTGTTGGACGTTTTGGACAGTTTCAACTCTTCCGATACCAGGAGTCACTGCTTCACAACAGGTAAGAGGCTGTTTGGTGCTTTTTGCTAACGTTTGCTATGACTGGGTGTTTTCACTGTGTTCAGTAGGTGTTTCTGTGTTTGGTAGTTACGATTTTTCCGAGGCTGCTTGTCATTTTAATGCTGCTCTGCAATGCTAATACTGGCTGCTTATTTCTGCTCTTATGCAGTATTTTAATTGGTATTAACTGGTGTTAATATTAATGGACTTCTATCTTATAGTGGCTGTGATTTTTGCTTTAGTTGTGGTTTGACATACAGTGGTGTTGTGATGATGTTGTGGTGAAGTATGGATCATTTGAGTATTATGAGTGTTATCAGCTGAATTAGTTTGTTATCATATTCCCTGTATCAGGGGTCAGCAATTAGGTTCAACAATGGGTTATAAAATTGGTTCATAAAACTGTTTTAAGTTTAGCATGCTACAACAGTAGCATGTTACTGTTGTAGCTGCTGGAAGTGGAGCTAGCTAGTTAGCTAGTTTAGTCCAGTTCCCAACCTAGGGGTCGGGCCCCTCCAAAGGGTCACCAGATAAATCTGAGGGGTCGGGAGATGATTAATGGGAGAGGAAAGAAGAAAAAACAAAGTTCTGATACACAAATCTGTTTTCAGTTTTTGGACTTTTTCTCTAATCTTTGATTTTTGGTGAAATATTGGATCATTCGAACATTTATTGAAATGAAACCATGTGAGAAGTTTAGAGGGAAAAATCACTATTTGGTGGAGCTGTTAACAACTCATAGACATCTGAAATGTGACCCCGACTACACACTGCTTTTTGTAAGACGACAAAAGCCAAAAAGGTTGGAAACCACTGGTTTCATCTTTAACAATGTGTTGTATTTTAAAAGCTTGTTATATTATCCAATGTGTCAAATCTTCATCTGAAAAGTAACTAAAGCTGTCAAATAAATGTAGTGGAGTAGAAAGTACAATATTTCCCTCTGTATAAAGTAGCATAAAATGGAAATACTCAAGTAAAGTACAAGTACCTAAAAAATTGTACTTAGGTACAGTACTTGAGTAAATGTACTTTCCACCACTGGTGACGGCAGTTTATGTTAATACTCAATATGCTAATTATCTGGCAAAAAATTACATATCAACATGAACATATCCTCAGTAAAGAGTAGACCGCTTCATGGCTTCAAAGTGCTGTTATTGACACAAATCTGTTTTGCTAAGAGTCATGTGAAAGATCTGTTGTCATCTTCAAGAGGAAAAACTTCATCTTTTGTTATGGGGTCAAATATTCTTTTTGGAGGCCAGATTTGGCTCATGGGCCACTATTTTCCCACCACTGCTCTCTATGTTGTTGCTGTTGTTTTGGGAAAGTCTACAGCAAATGTTGGTCGTTATAGAAGGTAAGATTTGCCTCATGGATGTAAACATGTTTGTTGTGCTACACACGGTCCATACATAGAATTATTTATCTGTAATATTGGCTAAAGGTGAAACTCAACATTGCCAGATAGCACATTCTTTGCCACACACTTCATATTCACTGAAGCATTGGAGAAATACTTCAACTCAAAGTAATAGGTTTATGAGACAGCTTGCTTTACAGTTCTTCATATCATAATTACATCTACACTGCTGAGCTCCTGGTCTTGCACTGCTGTTACACTCCGCCGCACTCATTGTCAACCTTCAGCTTTTATCCATGTACTGATGGTCATCGGCTGCTTATCAACACTACACAACATTTCATAAGAAGAGAAGCCATGAATTGTTGCGATTTTGATATGCTCAAGTGAATAATTATCTGTTGCATAGCTGGTGTGTCTTAGCCTGCTGCTGCATATCAGATGGATTTCAGGCCTTAGATTTATACATCCCACTTCACTAGATATTTTCCACACAATGGTTGGTGGTTCTTTGTTTATTATCGTTACTTCTCAGTCTCTGCTGTGCTGATTTTGGTGTATGCTTACAGCCAGCAACTAGAAGCCAAATATCAACTCTACATATTCTATATTCACACTATAAATCTACGTACCTTTTGATGGCTGAACTAATGCAGTGTTTTCAGCGAATGTTGTCTGGTGAATGCACACCAAAAACTAGAAGCAGGTCATGGCAGTGGCATATACTGAATGGAAGATGACCGCACTCAGGTGTACCCTTGTAACTTATTAATAATGTCACTGTTGATTATCAGGTGCTGCTATCCTAACTGTATGTTCAGCGGGTGTCTGGTGTTGAGTAATGGGAAACATTAATTCTGAAGGACTATGAGTTAACAGTTTGAGTCAAGCATAGAGGCTGTATTATGTGTAGCTTGTAAAATAGTGATATGGGGCACTGAATTTTTCTTTCTTCCTTGTCAGATCTCTTTTCCTTGGACTGCTGCTGCTGCTGCACCGTGGAGCCACACAGCTGCACGCTGGCCACAGCGCACTGCAGGAAGGATAGACATGTTGCCGAGTTCCCCGTTTGAAATGTAGTTTCGGGACGTTTTGGAGGTTTGCAAAGTCCAAAAATAAAAAGAATCACAGGGCACCCTGGTGCGGTATCAGTGCTGGTAACTGAGGCGAGAGCGGCCGGTGCTGGTGGACGGTGCAAACCTCCAAAACGCCCTGCGGTGTGCTGTGGCCGGTGTGTGGCGGTCTGGCTCCTCGGTGTAGCAGCAGCAGTCCCGGGAAAAGAGATCTGACAAAGAAGCAAGAAAAGGGCAAAAGGGGATCCCTGAGCTGCCAGACGGCTGTCTCGCCTTTAAAAAAAAAAACTGACAACTGCTTTTGGTTAATTTATCTCCAGCAGGAGGAGACGGTAAAGAAGAGAGCGAGTGAGAGAGAGAGTCGGTGTGTTGTGCTAATTCTTGTCTCATTTGTGGTCTGATAAACAGTAAATTCATCAAATTCAGGGCCCCATATTGCTATTTTCCAAGCTACACATAATACAGCCTCTGAGCCTAACTCAGACTGTTAACTCATAGTCCTTCACAATTAACGTTTCTCATTACTCGACACCAGTGACCCACTGAACACACAGGGAATAGAAAATAGTAGGCCAGCGGCGCGAGCATGGACGTCTGGCCAGTTGTAGTGCTTGAATGCTACGCAGAGCGTGTCTTGCCAAGAAAAGCAGTGGGATCCATAATAACACGTCTGTCCTCCCTCCTGCTCTCTGCTGTCAACACACATAGCTGTTAATGAGCAGCTGCTCTCATGTCTCCCCAGATCTCAGTGCTTGTTTTCAGCAGAGATTCTCCTGCTCTCTGCCTGTTATGCCTGCTGTCAGTGTGTTCCTCTCCGGATGGCAGGCGGGTTGCTCTGGGTTCTGGTTCTAAGTGGCGGTCGTCCTCTGGCTTGTCCCCGTGTGTGCCACGGACTGGTGTCTCTCTCTCTCTCTCTCTCTCTCTCTCTCTGTCTTGACCACCATTTTTAAATTCCTGATGCTTAGGTCTGGTGAGGGTCAACTCGGGGGCTTGCAATACACTGGCAACAAAATGTTCTTATTATTTATTCCTAATATAGTTATTAACAGGAGTGACTCAAACTCAACTGGCCTCACAGATGGGGCCATTAAGTGGATTGAGAGCTGCAAAGGATACACCTGTTCTGTCTTGTAAATTCGGGTTAAAAAAACCCTGCATTTTGATATCTCTTTGGAGTGGGGCAGTCATGTTAGGTTGTTTTGACAGTCTTGAAATTAAGACTTAAAAGGACAATGAATGTATGAATGAAAGAATGAATGAATGGATAAACCTTTGAAGTCCAACTGAAGTGGAGGTTGGTGGTGTTAGTTGGTTTGAGTGGGGTGAGTGTGTGGCATGTGCAGTGCTCAGGTAAATACAGCATGCTTTGTTGATTTGCCTACTGAGAGGCTTCAATAAAACTGATTTGTCAAAAGACAATGAATCAATGCATTAATTACAGTAATCAAAAACATTCATGCAAATAGCTGACAAATAAATACTTAAGAGTCCTCATACTTGAGGAACTCCTAATTTTTATATTGACTTTATTCATAAGAGTTTAATAAAAAAGTAAATAAAATCAGTTCTGCTATAGCATCACATCCTACAAAAAGCCCAGAAATTAAGACTGTTATCTACTACATAATAGCAATGTCTGTTTTTGCATCATTTGGTAGGACACAGTGTGTTTACTGGGGGCTGGTACTATTTTTGACATCCATGTCTTGCCTAATCTCCACATTTAAAATTCTTTTAGAAGTATACTTTAGCTGCAGACATGTCCAATAGCCTAAACATATTTTCAAAACAGTGAAGAGACTCATAATTCTTTAAAGTTGTCTGTGCTGGGAAAAGAAAAGAAAAGAAATTATCTTGATAATGGCTATAGCTGACACATGTGCACTTATTTGGTTATACCATAAGAAAGAGAAATGTCTGCTGTTCTTTTGGTTCCCTAACAGCATTTAATAACCACGTTTTCATTGCTGTCATGCATGAATATGAATAGACTAAAAGAAATCATGCTTGTTTGAAAAGAGCACTATCTCCTTTCTATCATTAAAAATTACCATGGCAATTAATTCTCTACAGACACTAATCTGACTACCTTCAGCTTCGTTATGCTCTTCCACTGCTAAATCGGATGTGATAACGTCATATGACTGCACCTACATCTGAGATTTTCACCACACACTTGAGGATTGCGCAGGATGAAAATCCTGACAAGGACAGGACCCAAGTAACCAAAGACATTCCCCACTGCCTGACAGTCAGGCAGTGGCATAATGTGGCTTGAAATACAGTACAGCCTAATTTATTTTCAGTAGCCTCAGCTCATGCTGCCAAGTCCCCATATTTTCTGAAAAATTAAAAAAAAACACAGTAACTTAAGTGGCGTTGAGTGTTGTCACAGAGAGAGACAGTGAATGAAAGTATTGTTGAAGCACGGAGGTGGCATCTAATGAATTTTGACCAAATTCATCAGGCAGTTAATGAAAAGTTACACTGTAATCTATCTAAGTTTCATACTGAACCTTAAAGACATAGTTTACTTAAAACAAGTAGAACAATTCTGCTAGTTGACTGTTGCTCACACACACCATTAGTTACTGGTGCTATGACTGTAAAGCTTTCCGTTCTTGTACGGTTTGTATACAGTTTAAAATGATGATGGTGGCAGATTTACCATTTAAAATTCTTAGTAATTTTTGAAACAATGGGTGTTGGATTTCAGGCAGAGGAAGACATGCAGACTTCTCATTTATAGCTGGCGACAGGCGAACAATTTTGCCAGCTAAAATAACAACTGGCAAAGTTTTATCAGCTGTAGCTAGCTAGCTAATTAAGCTAACGTTATCGCCATGAGCCGAAAATGCGAAAACACATTCGGACAGTTCCATATTTTTTGTTCTTCAGGCTCTGTGCTTCAGCACATTCAATTTGAAAAAAAGTTATCTATACTATATCAAAATACCAAGTCTCAGCATTAATTTGAGTAGGTTTATGAATGTTTATTGAAAGAGCTGTGCGGGACATATAGCCCATTTAACACATAGTGCCCTTACACGTAGTTTAGTGGTACAAACATAATTGGACAGATGCACATGAAGATGAAGATTGGAATCAGGTGATTGTCTCTGCCAGTCAAGGATATTCCATCTCTTCACCTCTTGTGTTATGTAAAAATAATGTCCAAGTGGTTTCTTCTCGAACTCCTGTCCAATGATTTAATTAAAATGAATATAATTATCTATTATTTAACATAAAAAGCAAAGAGAAATGAATGAATGAATGAATGAATATGATATGTATGTTTTTTTAATTCTTTCCTGTCCCATAAATCATGTCGAGACCCCTCAGATTTATATTGCGACCACCCTAAATGGACTAAAATACCAGCTCCACTTTAACCTGCTTCAACAGTAAATGCTGCTTATGCATCAGTTATTCAGCATTATTGATCTAATAATAACTATAATAATAATAATGATCAGTCACAGGGGGCATTTTTCTGCTGAACAAGTACTTTTACTTTGATACTTTAAGTAGAATGGTTGCAGGACTTTTACTTGTAATGTGTGTTTTAATATTGTTGAATGGGTAATTGACCAATTGATCAGATAAATACAAAAACAGACATTTATTCTACCACATGTCAACAGTAAATACAATTTAAGTGAAAGCGAATTCATGCTGGAAGTGAAGCTCATACATGTAGAAATGTCATGTCACCATCTATCTACATCATCTCTCTCTCTCTCTTCCCATCTCCTGTATAAGTGTATAACTCATCAGTATGTTGTGCAGTCAAGTGTAACATCTTATAGTGCAGCTCTGCTCCCGCTGACAGATTATGATCTGCTGTTATATTGTGATAAAAAGAGCAATGCTTAGATTTCAAGTTGATGACATGCAGGAGGGCTTAAAGAGTGGCAGGTCAGCATTTCCCCTGCAGTGATTCTTCTTTTATCTGACGTTGTTGTTATTGGTTTTCCTTTTTTTCTTTTTTTCAAATTCTTGATTTGGAAATGTTTGATTATGTATGAAGAGGATGAACATAGAGGTTTAGTTGTGTGTGATGAACACTGGGGCAGATAGTTGGACTATGTAAATCTTTAAGTTGATTGGTTAGTATAGAATAAGGTTAGAACTAGACAATAATCATGTATGTGTTCATTGTTCATTTTATTGGTTATTTAGTTTTATTTCTACTTATATATTTCTTTTTTTAATGTTCGAAATGGGTTATTCCATTCAATTCAATCTCAGTGGAGACGGGACAAATTCATTACTTCTTCACTGGCTCCCTGTTGTGTATAGGATCCAGTTTAAAATATTAATTCTCACTTACATTGCATGGTCAGGCTCCTGCATATGTGGCTGATCTACTTCACCCTCACTCATCAGCTCGCTCTCTTGGGTCAAATATGCTAAATTTCCTGTCTGTCCCACACGCACCCGCCTTAAGACCCGTGGTGATCGAGCTTTTGAGGCCTGAGCTCCTAAACTGCTCGCACCCTGATAGTCTGCTGACTTTGTGGATTCTTTTAAACAGCAGCTAAAGACATACCTGTTTAGACGGGCGTTTGGGTAACCTGTATGCTACAGGTCAGCATTTTATATTTCTTATATATTGTGTGTTTTAGTTTAGCACCTTTTTAATCGTGTCTAGGGTGGTCACTTCATCTGCTATGATTTCTTTCTTTTTTGTATGTTTGTATTATGCCTTGTAAAGCACTTTGTGACTAATGTCTATGATAAGAGCTATACAAATAAAATGTACTTACATACAGTAGTTTCAACATGGCTCCTGCTCACCCCATAGTTAATGAGTGTGAACAAAATAAGTGATACTTAAGACTGTAAGAGATTTACTAGCTTGTGAACCTGATGGCAGCGCTATAGGAAAAGCCATGGGGTCACCAATAGTAAGTGAGATCCTGCTGAGTATGAATGTGCCCAGTAAATGTTTATATGTGTGTTTATATCAATCAATCAATCAGAACATAACTTTTGGAGATGTCTCGGCTCAACATTGGTGCTAGGTGCTACTGTAGATTTTTTTCTCTTTGGAGTGTGAATGTGTAAATTAAATTTCAAGTCAATCTCAAAATGGTGACAACTTGGTTCACAGCCAGGTAGCAACAGTCCAACCAGTGAAATGGAGCTCATGTACATCATTATTTGATTGTTTTTGTTGGAACTATATTTTCATTAATAAAATGTTAGGCAATGAATATACTCAGTTGCCACTAGGGCTGCACATTGATTTTCTGATGAATTGATTAATCGTTCTGTCTATGTCAGAAAATAGAGAAAAATGCACCTTATAATGTCTTACAGCCCAAGGTGACATCTTTGAATGTCTGATTTTGTCTGATCAACAGTCTAAAATCCAGAGATCTTTAGTTTTCTGTCATGTATGACATAACGAAGCTTAAAATCCTCACATTTGAGAATCTCCAGCCACCACATGTTTGGCATTTTCCTTAAAAAATGACAAATGATTATTTGATTATCAAAATAGTGGCCAATTAATTTTCTGTTGACTATTTAATTAAGCGACTAATCATTGCTGCTCTAGTTGCCACGTTATTAGGTATTACAGCAGCCCTGCAATAAATCCTACAGTAATGAATATTATAATGTTCAGTTTTTGATAAAACTGTTTTAGAAAGGTGTTAATTCAACTTAATGATCATTTTGGAAGGTGTAGTTTGTGGTGATGTTGAATTGTATTGTTATACTGGGAGGTTTTTCCTAATATTATGTTCACCCCACCCCTTGTATATCAAGGATGGTAGACTGACTCCATACAGCAGCAATATTACATGAATGATGCAAATTGAGATAGAAATTTCTTGTGACATCCAGAACTTCATCTACAGAAAAGGTAACACTGTATATGATCTTCTCTTCTTTTACTTCTGCTTTGTATGCATACGTGTGATGTATTGACCATTTCTCGATACCTAAAAATTCTGCTCCTGAGTAACAGCCTTCAAATTGTCTTACTCTGGTATGTAATCCTTCTCACCCTGCTCTTTCATTATTTATCCTCATGTCTTAATTTGTTCTCATAGTGTTTTTGGTGTCTAAAGGATCAGTAAAGGGAGACCTTTCAGAAATCTAGCAGCATGTGTAAACAATTTGTGAGCAATTTGTAGCCATCTACATCAGAGTTACTGCAGATTTATTTGCCAGATATCCATGCTGCAAAAATATCCCCCCTCCACTGAAGGTTCCTCTGCTGTGTTTAGATCTGTAGAGTGTGCATGGCATTTATAATAAACTGAAGGCACTGTCTTTTCACTGGAATCATCTTTGTGACATAGCATTTTATCATGCTTAAAGTGTCAGTTTGAAAAAGGCTGCAGTGTAGCCATAAAGGAATTCAGCGGGTCACCTGCAACAATTCCTGTGTACCATTAAAGATTCCTCCTCTCCATTCCTTCACAAACACTAACAGCCTGTATGACGTCAGGCAGGATGGATTCATGCTGTCTACCCACCGTCCGAACTAGAGATTTGTCACGTCAATCAACTTCTTCCCACTCGTCACCCAGTGTTTGCAGTCACATGACCATTGTAACATGTTCTTTCTCTTGGCTAACAAGATCAGGTCCTTACAGAAGTGGAACCCAGATGGTTCTCTGTCACTGTAGCCCATCTGCTTCAGGGTTCAATGAGTTGTACATTCAAAGATGCCTTTCTGCACACCATTGTTGAAAATGAGATGTTATTTGTGTACTTGTGGCCTTCGTGTGTCCAGACAGAAATAGTTTGGCTATTCTTCTCTGACATCAGTCATTGACAAGTTGTTTTTGTTAACAGTGCAGCTTTTATTTATGCCCATTGTCTGTAAATGAATGGGATTTTCTTGTACCACAGTACAAGAAAATCCTAAGGGGCTGACGGTTTCTGAGGAGCTGAAACCATCAACCTACATCTGGCACCAAAAATGACAACACATTCACTTAGATCATCTGTCTCACCCATTTTAATGTTTAGCTGAACAGTAGCTGAATATCTGCATATTTTACTCTTGTTGGTATTAGGAATTAGTATTACTTACAGTCTACCTAATAAAGAGACTACTGACTACTGAGTGTACTCATGCATCTCTTGATAGCTCCAAAGAAGGAGATGTATGTGTGTGTGTGTGTGTGTGTGTGTGTATGTGTGTGTGTACAGTGCTTCCCCTATAATTTTAATGCTAAAAATAACACCAAATATCCAATCATTCGGAAATCAATAGTGTTTGGGAGCCTCTGTGCAGCGCCGTTCCGAAATGTGAGTCAACCTCTGTGTCGTTGCCTGCAAAAGTCTTGGTAGCATGGCTGCTTTAAGGAATAGGGCAGTGCGTAGTGTGTGTGTGTGTAGCAAGTGTGTGGTTCAACGAGAGTGTGAACGGCAAAAAAATGACGTGAGTGCGAGCAGAGAGGAAAAGGTTAGCAGTAAGTTGTCAGTCTGGCAGTAAATGTACAGTACAGGCTACAGTGTGTCAGTTGATAAATGCTGCAGTTTCTCAAGACCGAGGAAAAACCACATCTGTTGTTTCCCCAACTGCTGGAAAAGTGAAGGGGGTTAGCCCCAAACTTAGCGACAATGGGTTAGCCTAACCACGCTAACTTAAGGTCGACTGACCTATAAGGTGGACCAGCTATTCTCATTTTAGTGTCACTCGAACGGAGAATGGAGAAAAGTCTGGCTGCTAAGTCTATTCCGAATTTTTGGCAGCCCAAGTCCGACCCCACCCCCCCCCCCCCCCCCCCCAGCTGCGGGTGCCACCACCCAAAAGCAGTCATCCCAGGGGAAACACTTGTGTGTGTGTGTGTGTGTGTGTGTGTGTCTACAGATCTCAGAGGAGACAGGTCTGCCCCTGCACATTTGGTGGAGGCAGTAAGGGTCTAAGAGCTCAGGATAATTGGAGACTTTGTCCTTAAAAATGAACCTGACATGTATCTGTGTGAGGGATGTATTGAGGGACTGCAACAGCACTGAACAGAAACACCAGTAGCACAGAGCAGACTGGCTTTTTACAAACAAACCAAGAGATGTAAACATGAAGTCATACTGACTGACAGGTTACTAATTGATTGGACAGTTATGGTGACTCTTATCTTGCACCATCAGCACTACACTGACCCACGTGGGGAAAACAAACTCTGGCGACTGACACCAAGTCATGCAGGACATGCTTCTTCACCAATAACCAATTATGATAACATAATTAGTATTGTTAGACTGCACATTGAGCACACGTAGGGCTGGGCAATATGGCTAAAAAATAAATATCTTAATATTTGTATTTTATATTTAATTTTTTTTCAAGGGGTCGGTTTTTGTTTGCCTGCAAAATGCAGGATTGAAACATATTTTTTTTTTAGACTTGAATAATGAAAGCCCTGCATCACCTGCAGGGCTGTCTGTCATCATTATGCATAAAAGACAGGTTATTCTACACAACTATTGACTGCAGCAGATGCTTCAGCTAAGTAGAAATGTCAGCTCACTAATTGATCTGCTGCTGTTTGTGTTTCTTGACAAGACATCAGCCTGATATCTGCAGACTGCTGGGTGGCTAATGTTAGTTACCCGGCAGGCAGAGACAGACTCATAACCAGAGATGATATCTCACTGCAGATCAGTGTGCAGCCATTTTCAGTCTGCAAAATGCAACTGTTGAATTCCCTATGAGATAGCCAGAGACAGCTAGCTACCTGGAGTCACTACAGTCCTGTAAACTGTGGCAGGTGGGCATGTAGTGTACCTATTCACATCACAGTTTGTGGGACTGTCGTGACTCTAGTCAGCTAATTTAGCAGCTATCTTCTACGTTACTTTTTTGTCAAAAAGATTTTTTTAAGAAAAAATTCCAAATTCTCTGATTCCAGCTTCTCAAATGTGAATATTTTTTCAGGTTTCTTTAGTCCTTTATGGCAGTAAATGAATATATTTGGGTTGTGGACTGTCAGGACTAAACAAGATGTTTGAGGATGTCATCTTGGGTTTCGGGAAACAGAAATCGGCATGTTTCACCCTTTTTTGAAATTTTATAGATCAAACAACTAATTGCTTAATCAAGAAAATAATCGACAGATTAATTGATAATGAAAATAATTGTTAGTTGCAGCCCTACACACCACTGCTGGACTGTGTCATTGACCAGGGAAAATTCCAGTGCTCACATGCTGATATGCATACGTGTGACCATGGTTACCAAATGATTTGAATGAATATGTGTACATAGCATTTTTCATAGCTTATTATAAGATCACTTTCTGAAGAGTTCACAATCAGCAGATGGATTATTAGTACTTCAGTACTAATAGTACTCTCATAATTCTGTGGTTGGTCTGTTTGCTTTCAGACCACAAACAAATTGCAACAGAGTTCGCTTAACGGATTGATGCCCTTCTTTTAAAGCGGTCTGGCTCTGGTTGTTTGGTCCACACAAAAGGTCTATTAACAGCTTTCACACCAGCACAAATGAACCGCACTAAACAGGCAAACACACCAGAATTGATTTTAACTACACCAAACAGGTTAGGCGTGAAAGAGGTAGGTGCTTTCAGTTACCCCATTAATTTTTGTAGTTGTATGTCTTAATTGTGCCCTTGAACAAAAGTTCACCTAATGCATTAAATATTATACTTTCGGGGGTGTGAAAGCAGAGAGCCTCATTATTCCTCATTAGATGTAGTTATTGTAAGTGCATTATCATACATTCAGAACATTAACGCTGCCCTGCCTGATAAAATATTTGATTTCCCAATGAGATGGACCTTCAGTATAAGTAATAATGAGCAGTAAGATACTCATTACATTCAGCAGAGGGAAGATAACCCTTGCTTAAGCTTTTTACTAAGACACTCTCTCTTAATGATAAAATGGCACAGCCTCTTTAATGTTCGTACTTTACTACAGACCAGGAACAAGCCTTGATAGCTTTCATAACATTGGTCATTCCCATGTACTTCAGCAACTGCATAATAAGCTCTTTATTCGGGAGTCATTTCAAATGTATTCAGTGACCTCATGCATGTCACACTTTACATGTGCTCTTGAGGCTAGAGATTCATCACAAGATGCACAGCCATGCCACTGATCCTTATATCTGATGCATCCTCTTGACCAGAGCTCCCCTCCTGCCGTCCTTATTCATAGATTCTCTCAGGGAGAAGATTTAGCACAAATACAAAAAGTAGAATGTATTCAAGCTGGTCAGTCTCTCACTAAATCTGAACACATTATAGATAAGTAATTGTTTTTTAAAAGTTATTATAAACAAATGAGGACACAATGACAGTGCAAACAACATCCAAAACAATAAGGATGTTTTGATAATCAATTAATTGCTAAAGTAATTTTTAAGCAAATATCCCAAATATTTCCCAGTCACAGCTTCTCAGTTGGGAGCATTTTCTGCTTTTCTTTGTCTTATGTGGTAGTAAACTGACTATCTTTAGGTTTAGGACAAAACAAGCAACTTGACATCATCACCTTGGGCTCTAAAAAATGTAGATTTTTGGCATTTTTCACAATTTTGTTTCATTGACAAAATGAATAATTAGTTAGTAAAGGAAAGAATCAGATTAATATAAAAATTAAAGGTATCCTATGCAGGAATTGTTGGTGAGTGCCTGGTCCTACAAATGAGATAGAGAGAGCGATGGTCAAGCAAGCTAGAGAGTGAATGAAGAGAGCGAGCGGTGCTGGCGAGAATGAAGCTGTGAATCAGAGTAATAAAACGTTATTTTCTTATTGTTTCACAGCAGTTGTGTTCTAAAGCACAAATAAACACGCCCACCCTCTCCTCTGCGTGTGTGTGTGTCGGTCAAACAGGCACACCGACAGCAGAGGAGCAGCACACAGCAGCACACAGCAGAGGAGGGAGACGGAGAAGCAGGGGAAACACTGAATCAAATAAAAACACAGTGATGTAACCTGGTCGCTACGCTTGTGCACTCTTATTGGCTTGGGGCTACACACCCGCTGTCCAAAGGTTGCAGCCCAGAAGCGTCCCGAACACAGCTAAATAATAAGAAAATAAGAAAATACAGGCAGAGGGCAGGGTCTCTGTAGATAAATACACTGCCACACTTATGACCCACTTCTAGTGGGTCATAAGTGATGGTTGAGAGGGATTATTTTTGTATGAGTCTATACATTTTTTTACATACATTTTTAGTAAAATCCTGCATAGTGTACCTTTTTAAACCTTTTCAGTTGCAGCCCTATAATGTAGCACAGTTAAAGGACAGCTGATATAAATGTTGTGGGTAAGTTTGAATTGTTTAAATTAGTAGAATTTCTGAAGGATTGGAAGTATTTCATGACCCAGATATCATGTCACATCATGTCAGTAAATTGTGCCCTGCTCATGGGAGAAAAAAACACAATGGAGCAATCGTTTTTTTTTAAAGAGAAATGTTTGCAAATTTCATTTTTGGAGATTTAATTAAAACGTGACTGGTTTGCTTGTCTGATCTCTAATGTCTAATGTTGCTGTTACAGTTGCAATTATAACAATGATACTGGTAAGGCAAAGCAAGCTTATTTTTATAGCACGTAGTATAAGTATGACAGCTAGACTCAGGTTATTAAAAAAAACAAACAAAACAACTGCGTTTGCCATTAAGTGCAGGGCTTACCGTAAAGAGATCTTTTGTGATTGGGAAGATATTCTGGAGGCATATGCACACACTCTGATGCTTTGAGTGTACAGCAGCTGGGGAAACTCTACGTCTGAAATTGGAAAGCTGGCTATCTTTCATTAAAGCTTCGGGGACATTATATCTTTGCCAAACAATAGTCAGGTTTCCAGAACATGTGCATGTTTGTGTGAGGAGAAAAATGTTTGGAGAGGAATATTCTTTCATCCTGTACCCTAGGTGGTAACAATACACACTGGATCTATTTCAATGAGAATAGGAAGTGAATTATGAACCTGAGTTGTTACTCAGAAAAACTCTGTCAGTCACCATTAATTTCTATACTGCAGAGTCTTGTTGAAGTTATAATGGTTATACTGCTGAATAAATCCTTTGCACACATTGTCTGCAAGTGAGAATTTAGAAGCCTGAGTGCAGATTTATCATGTTGACTCTTTGCTCTCAGTGGTATTTCTTTCTGGCAGTTAAAGCTTTCTAAAGCAGCCAGGCACCATCTAGAAATCTGGAGGTTAGGTATAGACCATTAATTCAATGAATTTTGTTAATTAGCCTACTGCCTCATGCCAAACCCTTAATAAAATACCCAGGGACCTATAGTCAGAGGTTGCAAATAACTTTCTAATGCAGTCTTGCCCTATTTAAAAGCAGGATTTGTTATTTTTTACACCGGCGTAGGGGGCTGTTGTGGAGGTTGTCTCATTTAGAAAAGGATCAGTGTTGGGGCAGTTTGGCAGATGTTCTCACTCAAAAAAGCTGTTATGTCAAGGTGATTCAATATTCAATACCATCTGTTGTTGAACTCTGACACATCTAGAGAAAATCTGGGGGGGATCAGTTCTTCATGAATCCTATCTTACTGATCCAGGTTAGGTACCTTACCTGCCTATACAGACTGACTATAGCACGTGCCGCTCAAAGGTAGGTTTATTGCTTTGTGTCACACTTCGCTTTGTGTGTCTTTAAAGGGTGTTTCTGTGTTGGCTGGGAGAGGGTTAAAAAACAGAGTACTTAACCCCAACCTTGAAAACACTAACTGCCAGCCTGACATGAAGAGGACTGCTTTAATAGAAAAAAAAAATCCAATGGAATTTAGTCTAAGATGTGCTTACTAACGTGAAACGCTGTATGAGAAGGACAAAAGCTACATGAAACTCCACTTACCGAGCTTCAGTGACATCGTAGATTTCAACTTATGTGTTACTCGAGTGGCAACCACCATGGCTGAACATAAAGCCACAGCAGAAGTGCCATTAAATGCAGTTCTTCTAATGGGCACTAGATGCTACCCTCCAAAAAAAAAATGCGAGTTACGTTGAAGAGAATGGGAAAGTCCATAATAAAAAAACAGTGTTACTTTTTACTTGCTCTATAACGGGCCTTGGTGGACATTTGACAATGATTATTCCATTAGGAGGACATGTAAGTCTGGTGATATTCTATATCTTTCTCAACAAATCCCCTAAAAAGACCAAAACCAACACTGAATTGATTCTGATAACAAGTACTTCCTGTGTAGCCAAAGCCTAATATAGCTTGTTCCTCTGTGTAGATTTCAAAATTTTGTCCAAAAACTATTAAAAATGCATTAAACAACTACACTGTTGCACTCGGTGATATGTTCCTTTATTATGATGAACACAGGTACTGTATTTTCTTTCTATTCAATACCACACACATAGCCCTGCTTCATAAATACTAAGCAGTGCACCAAATGTGTATTAATCTGCTGCTGAAAATAGTCCCCAACAAATGCACTAACATCTGCTAAAACTACAGTGCCCAACAGTTTTAGTGAATCATTTAGCATTTTAAAAATGACCCTCCCAGATTCCTGACTCATGTAGACAATTTGAAATAGGATGCACACTCTACTTAAATATGTTGTAAATTCCACTTACTGTATGTATTCAGGGCTTCATGTAGGGCTTTGTACTGAGCATCAACACTTTTTTTGGTATTGTCATATTGCCAAGTCTCAAAATCTGTCAAGTACCGCAAGCTGGCATCAAATGTCTGGTCTGATTCATAATTTTGTTTCATTATTTTTTGAAAATATAGTTTCCAATTCAAATCAAAATTTTGCCAATTTTAGATGGGTAGAAAGAATTGTACAGCTGCTTGTGTCTAGACAACATTTAACAGATGTTGGGTGGCTTCTTCTAAATGAGAGTTTTTGAGAAAAACATGTTTATACAGTATGTCACGAAGCAAGGTTTCGAAAAAGTATTTGTTTGATTTTGGCACTGAAGCTCAGGTATTGTATCGCACTAGTACCAGTACAATGCCCAGCCTTAGCTAAATCATAGGAATAACTTTGTCTATAGCACTATTTTCTTAACCCAGTTACAAAGCAAATGAGAGACAGTAATAACATTATACAGTAAAAAGTAAAAGCAGATAAATTACATAAAAAATATTTAATAAAAAATATAAATGTAATATTCACCAGAAGATATAAAATTGTACAAATCAGTTCAAAGCCTATTTAAAAAGATGAATTTTTAGCAAGAAAATAGTGCATGGAACGAGAATACAAATAAAATAGGTGTGCAAACGCACAGTCACCTTCGGTTGGAAGTCTAGACTTCGGAACTGCGAGAAGGTGTATTAAGCGTCCACCCTTGGACTTATTTAGCAGATCAGAAATGTAGCTTGGAGCTAATTCATTTAATGCTTTGCATGTGATTAGTATAATTTTGAACTGTATTCTGGAAACAATGGGAAGCCAATGAAGGGAAGATAAGATTGGAATAATGTGCTCTCATCTTGTGTTTCAGTTAAGAGCCTAGCTGCTGCAATTTGGACTAATTGTAGATGATTGGTTGCTTAGCACAAGTGCTACACCTCACAGCATAAACTTCTTGGATTCAAATCTCTGTCTTGGTCTTTCCTGTGTGGAATTTCTATGATCTTGTCTCAGTGTGGGTTTCCTGCGGTTGCTCCAGTTTCTGCTGGCAGTACAAACACATCTCAGCCCAGGTGAATTCAAAGACACTCCAGCTCCCGTGTGACCCTGAATATTTACATTATAAAATATTTATTTACATTTATTAACTGCTTGTGATGCTGCTCAGTATTCATGATTAAGGAATGACTATCACATCAAGTTAAGCCTATACATATGTTTGTGATTAACTGTCAGTTCAGTGCACCAAAACAGTGTTTTTTTTTTTTGTTTTTGTTTTTTTTCAGCCAGAAATCTCAGCATCCAGTGAAGCAGTTTTTCAGTGCTATTGATCAACAGCCCTATCATACCCCTGCAGCTCTATTGTAGTCAAAAGACAGAAATTGCACGGAACACCAATAGTGTTTTTTTTATTTGTGTGTTTTTGAACCACACAGCACTGGATTCCTGCAGTTGTTTCAAATACCATCATTGTCTTCCACCCTGCATTTTCTCTTGGGAATCCTCACTACCATCTTAAATGCTGTTCTGTTACTCTGAAAACTCCAAGGACCTTTTGTGAGATAGTCACTTCAATGGCTGAGGCACAAAAAAGGAGGCTGAATCTTACCCAGAAAGCACTGTATGCATTTATTGTCTCCTTTACACAGGACACAACAGTGATATCTAAGCATGAGCAAAGAAACCACACTCACTGGATTTGCACTTATTTATACAAATAACTAATCTGAAACACAATATTTCTCACTTTAATGTGTAAATTTTACCATTCCTTATCATTCTCAATAATGAGGCCTGCTTAAGGGCAAGTTAGTTCCATTTTCAATCCATTGCTCCCTCTTCTGCTGCTCTGCTGCTTTGAAATGGGCCACTCGCATTACGAATTGTGCTACATATTACCATGCGCCAACATGAAGTGAAGGATGGCATGTAGAAACGCAGCATAGGTGGGTTTGAAGGAGAAGAGAAATGTATGAGATGAGCAAACCTGAAAACCCAATAACACCATTTTATTCCTTTTGGCAGATCTGTATTTGTAGCCCAATAATCTCGGCATCCATGTGTGAAGGCACTAGATGACTGGCTCAGTTTAACAGGCTTCACAGCAGGCATATTGGGTGTGGGTCAGATGCCTGTAGGCTGCTAATGATTAATGAATTCCATCACTGTCATTCTGGGACTGTGGTCACATAGACAGAAGCTGTCTGTCGACCTCAGCCTGCTCATATCGTTGCAGAATTAGCTTAAAATATGCTCTCAAGGTTCCATGAAGGAAAAAAATACTGGATATTGTTTAACTGAGGAACAACACTTAATTAGGGATATAAATAAATTGCTGTGTGAATTTCACATTCTCTTGAAATTCACTCATCAATGCATTGATTATATGACTGCTGGTTGTGAGTTTTCTATTCATTTGCCCTATCTGGGAGTAGTTTAGTAGTTGTTTGAATGGCAGCAAGAACGGTTGCTAACAAACCTACGCCCCTTACATTTTGTCAAGGACACACCTTACCAGAAATGATGTTTTCCCCCCATTCTCCTCCATAGTGAACTGCATGTCATTATGAAGAGCTGCCCTAAAGACTGGATTGGTTCTGCAATGCAAGGGTTTTTTTCACTCTCTAATTGTTCCCACCCTGTATTAACGAGACCTGGGAGACTGTCCTCAGTCTCTATGAGCAAAGAGACTGACCTGTGAGTCTAATTTGGGACAAGATTTTCTAGATTTTGTCTCCCACCACTTACATTGAAAGTGATGAAGTGATCACTTCCTGGTCAGTATGAACAAGAGGAATGATTACAGCAAGCAAAACTTGTTTCAATGTGGCATTTGACTGTTATGGTTTACAATTTCATTTAGCAGATGCTTTTATCCAAAGCGAACAATGTGAGTAAGTGCCGTAAAGCTAAGTTCTGTGTCTCTTGCCTCTGTGCAAGCCAACAGGCAGTGCACAGAGGCAATGCAGAGCGTGTAGAATGCATAGAAGCAGCTTTTTTTTTTTCAGTCCATCAGGTGCGGAGGTGTTCTTTAATATGCACATATAAAACATTATTGATACATAAAGCAAACCTTTTTGGTAGCTGCATAATGGCAGATTAAGTAGGCCTATTTCAAGTCTGTTACAAAGTGCAATGTAATTATTGGTGCCATTAAGTGCAATTACAGAAGACCAAAGCATTCAACTGTCAACTCCCAGTAAACACAACCAGAATCACAAATTGAACGTGTATAAAAGCCACTCCACAGTCTGTCACCCCTCGCTAACAAACTCATCTAGTGATGAGTAAAACGCAATATTCAATTTTGTGGTCATACCTTACAACAAATCTACAACTGATTGCTCTCAAGTAATTTCCTGGAAATAATAAGATGTACAACATTGAAAAAGCCAAACAGTGTGGCCGGTTTTACCTTAGTGATTTAATTACACTCACTATTTGATAAAGAAAAAGTAAATAGTCCTGTAAACACATTTGTTAAATGGATAACAACATAGAATTAGATCAGTCTCATTGAGCAACCAATGAGTGATTTAAAACTGTGTGTAGAAAGCTGTAAAATATCAGTGCCTTACAGAAATGTCAGACGCAGTTATAAGGCCACCAACATACTGGATTTGAATCTTAATTAGCTGATGATCTTTCTGCATTTTGTTTGTTTCTTGGATAGCACGAAGTACTGTACTCACTGTATATGCTATATATGACATAAAAAAAGCCCAACAGTAATCTATTTTCATGTCAGACTTCATAAAATTATTATTATTTTTTTAATTATATAGTTTTATTGTTATGTTTTAATATATTTTCGGATCTACAGGAAGCCTATTCATTCACTGCTATCCTATCTTATGGTATTAACAAAACCTTAAAGTTGGCTCAAAAGGCTTTAAACTGTTGTACTGAAACATGGCTAAAGATTTTAGCAGTATAGCTACAGTGTATGTCAGGTACAGTAGTGCCCTCTAAACCTGGCAGTGTTGGTGCCTTACTCTGCCAATTGAAACTACTTAATTTTATTTCAACTGTTTATTTTAAACTACTTGTACCTTATGTTAAATTGTTTTGCTTAAAATGTGTAGTGACATGTGGACGCTTTTTCCTGCAGCACATTGATTTGTTTGTATTTGGGAAGTGTGTGGAAGGACTAACGAGGGATTACATCTTTTATTTGGACTGTAATGTAGAATTGTTTATTATAATATCTTGTTGATGTGACATTATTTGCTGAATAAAAAGTAAAACTCATTAGTTCATTAAAGATGAATAAATGATGGGTAACCTCCTTTACTGATAGTAGATGGCTTCAAATGGCTGTTGCATTTTTTGTCAATGTGTCATGATGGCAGTCAGTTAATAAGGAGAAAATGTATCTTCAACAAACTGAGATAAACATAAACAGAGGCAGCAGTGGAACCGGTGGTGCCATAAGTGGTACAAGATCTGTCTTGTCAAATTAGGATTTCTTTTTCATGTAGCAATTAACTTGAACCACATTCATGTTGGTAAATAGATGCACATCTCAGCAACCTAATGTGGAGCATCAACAAATCTTACTTATACGGCAAAATATTAAGCTTTAACCAGAGAGAGGTGTGAAAGGAAAGTAACCAGACACGGCCATTCTCATGTCATAACAGATTAGTCCACACACAGCCCAACCTCCTCAAACACCCACACACACTCTGCTTCTCTCAGATCTAATTTTTATTCCCTGGTTTCTTATATCCAGTGGATTTGTGCTTTGGGAGTTCTGAGCTTTTAAGCAAACATGAAGCTGTGGTAAAACCTGAACTTGAAAATGACTGTATACTTAAAAATATGCCGTCTTCCTGAAAATGAATGCCTTGACCAGGTTAAATAAAGCAGTTTTGACAGGGGTATTTTTTTCCTTCACCATATAAAGAATAATGGTACATCTTCACCTCTGTGTAAAAATGATATCTCAAAATGTAATAAACACATTTAACTGAAATTGAAGGACACCCAGAACTATTATACTGCATTCATACACTGATTGCAAAGTCCCAAATTATACTATTTATACTCTGATGTAAATGAGGGGGTTGCTGAACGAAACTCGGTAGAGACTCAGCAGCCAGACATTTTTCTGTGGGAACGGCTGAGATTGACACTAAAATGAGAATAGCTGGTCCACCTTAAAGGTCAGTCCACCTTAAGTGAGCCTGGTCAGGTTAGGCTAACCCATTGACACTTTTCTTGGTCTTGAGAAGCTGCAGAATTTATAAACCGACACACTGTAGCCTGAACTGTACATTTACTGCCAGATTGACAACTTACTGCTAACCTTTTCCTTTTGCTTCGCTCGCATTCACGTCACTTTTCTGTTGCTTGCTCTCTCCACTCGCTCAACCACACACTTGCTACACACACACACACATTACACACTTCATTATTCCTTAAAGGAGCTACGCTACTTTTCTAACAGTACCTTGTTTGTGTGAAGCAATAACGTTACTCAAACTATGTTATTACTATGCAATGCACATCATTACAATAGCTTTTGCCTGTTCACAAATTCAATATAAAATTGTGACAATTTCAATTTACGCCTTGACTGAACCTGCTTCTTTCTTCTGTCTTATTTGCAAAGTGGTGTTGATAATTTCTTCACAGAGCTAGGCTCTGAAGAAAATTGGAAAGCGATCCGGTTGTCTTTGCGTCAGCAGGGCAAACAATAATACCACTTGGAATCGCTAGGGGGTGGGGGGAGTTAAAGGTGTCTGTTTCCACTTTAAGTGCATGTAAATGCTCTGAATGACTTCAAACTGGAGGACATGTGGTATGAGTGCTGTCCATGGTGCTGATAGGAGTGCGTGCTCTGGGGCCAAACAGCAGTCTAGTTGGGATTCCAGCTGTACAGTTAACCACTGCACACAATACTAACCAGCCAGCTTAATAAGATCTGTTTATACTACCTTGTATAAGTTACTTTGTATGATACCAATACACTCCGCTCAGATCACTTTGGCTTCCGACTCACTCCTTGTAAAGATAACACCAGCATCTGTGTACCTCTTGTAAATGCACCAAGCTCAGTTTGTCGATTTAAGTAGGTCAGTCATTTGTTTTTCCTATACCTGTTTGTTTTGCCAAGACCTACAGCTATGAAATCAGTTCAGGGACACTCATTCGTGCATCATAGAAAATCCAGGTATGATTTATGCCCAACTCAGTTAGTCTGTTAGAAAGACCGACATAAATTAATTTATTGCCCTGTCATACACATGCATCTGTAAATTACTGGCTGGCAAATCTAACTCCTACCAGCCCAGATGGTAGTTAGCCCTGGTCATACATGAAGTTACACACATACATGAAGTTTACATTGCCTACCTCGAGCAGTATATTCCATGTAGTCAGGAATCAAATTCACTCTGTTGCATCTAAAAAAAATATTAGTCCTGCCATAATATGCAGATAAGCTGTCGAGAGATGCATTAAACTCTGCCGCACATTGAGGTCAAACTGTTGTCAAGCATGTGCGCTGTTTACATGAGCTATACATCCACTCCCACTTTGAGGTGAAATAGGCGTCTCTTTGTGAATGCACAAGAATCCTTGCTGAGTGTAATGAAGTGCCACTCCACCCTGCCCTAACAAGAAAACAAATGGTCAAGGTCGCCGTGTCCTTTCAGTCAGTAAAACCAAAGATTGAGAAAATTCTCTTGTTGTGAGTACAGTCACACTATATGGTGATACTTTACAAAAACCTTTGCATGAATGCTATTGTGAAACTGCAGAGAAACTTCCAATTACTGTCATGGTTTTACTTTGTTGTATGACCTAATTCTGTCACAAGAATTCCACCATTGACAGTTATAGGTGGTAATGACAGTAATGCAGTGTTAAAAGTGGCTGAAAAGTAGCTTCTTCTTTTCATTGGCAATGACATATACTGTGTTTATTTCTGAGTGTATAGAAGGAAAATGAATTTCAGAAATGTAAATATATAAATAAATGTGAATACATTGATATACTAAATGAATATGCAATGAAAGAAAGTATATGTTCAGCTGTGACAGACTATTGTCTCATTTGCATGCAGCCACTCAATGCATTTTTGGCAGAATGACATAACTATCCACTGTGAAAAAAACTTAAGTGTAAATGCATCCAAGAAAAATTGAGAGATTACTAGCCAAGGTGGTTTGAAAGGCATTCTAGTCAGATGTTGAAAAGGTTTAAATGCATCCATTTCTCTAAGTCGCATATTTAATCTTAATTCCCCACAAGTGTGAAAGTAGCCACTTCCGTGGTCATGCTTCTGTAAAAATGACGAGGTATAATGATGATGAATTCATCAAAACACTGAAATTATTCAATGTGCAACATTTTCTAATGAGACCGGCAGAGTAGCTGCAGTGCTTTAACTGTTTGTGGTAATACAGACATGCTAAAGTGCTGTTATATGGAGCGCTTGTGTCATCCCTGAGCAGTGAAACTAGTGAATGATCCATGCTGAGTGTGTGAGTGCCCATATGGTGAAAAAAACGTTTCCTCCTTAATATGTGTGAGTCATCCATGTATTGTGTTAGTTGCCGGGGTTGGTTGTTAGCCACCTAGCTAAACCATTTATGGCACATGTCATGCAGAAACATTAGGCAGCCAATGATTTCCTCTTTTTTTGGGGGGTCTGCAAACAGCTTTACGTGCATTACCTTCACTGTCTGGACTACAGTGTGTCAGGGCCCACCCAGATACATCAAGCATGAACAGGTGCAAATTGGAT
Source organism: Scomberomorus guttatus (assembly GCA_038419695.1). NCBI lineage: Eukaryota > Metazoa > Chordata > Actinopteri > Scombriformes > Scombridae > Scomberomorus > Scomberomorus guttatus. The sequence goes on along the minus strand of CM076445.1, from coordinate 32,267,668 downwards.
TTCTTATCTGGCTAATGGAGACACATGTGGCCAAGTATAAATGAATGTATTCAATCATTTGTAGATTTTATCTGGACGTGAGACATAACCCATGAAGTGACAAGTGCAAATTGGTTCTTAAAGATCTAATAGATTAAAAGGTTAATCAAATGGATCAAAAGATTAGATTTACTAACTATACTTTGCGTGGTACTTAAAAGGTATTTACTGCTGGTCCCAGACCAGTAATTCTTTTTAAACAACCCTTAAAGGTTTTTGACAGGAAATCATAAAATCACCATCATTGTAACATGTTGTCAAAATACAACCTCTTCTTAGGTTTTGAAAATCTCATTCTGTTTTCAGGAGTTTGATTTGTATTTAAGATGATTCACAATGCTGCTTCTCCACCACTTAAAAGCTTTTTTCAGCTCCGCTCTGAGCAAATGAGCAGAACCTCTCGATCTGCTCTAAACTCAGACTCAAACATCCCTCTGTGGCGGGCTGCCTTTGCACAATCTGCCTTTTCATTATAGCCATCAAACATTGCAGAATGTTTCCAGCTGAGCTTAAAACTTGCACAGACTTTCATTCTTTTTCCCATGGTGCAAAAAAATGGATATTGAGCAACCAGTCATGTCGACATTAATTTGTGCAATTCAGATTTTTAATGGTAATGAATTGTAATTTTATAGTTGTACTAGATAAATGTGCTGGTATTTATATGTTGATGTGTGCTTGTAGATGTGTGTGTATAATTCTTAGTGTGATGGAGACTATGTAATGGTGTTGCATGTAAATGAATGTTTTGGTGTGGTGATTGTTCTGTGTGTGTACCTGCCCAGGGACTGCAGATGGAAATTAGCTTAGGCAGAAACTTGGGAGTGTTTTTTCGACTCTGATTTAAATTTCAATTCTCATTATAACACGGTCATTAAAACATCCTTTTTTCATGTCAGAAAAGAAATAAGCCAAAGTCAGACCTTTTTCAACTCAGAGAGATGCTGAAATGCTCATTCACGCTTTTATTACTAGCCGTTTAGACTATTGTAATTCCCTTTTATAACCTAAAAGGTCTATAAGAAAACTACAGCTAGTTCAGAATGCTGAGACCAGAGTCTTTACTAAAACAGAGAAAATGGATCACTCCCCCCCCCCCCCCCCCCCGCTTAAGATACTACACTACCTGTATCTTAGAATTAGAATTGATTTTAAGGTACTCTTTAAGGTACTCTTACTTGTTTATAAAGCCTTAAATAATGTTGCTCCTCCCTACATCAGAGATTTTCTTTTTTATTTTATGTTCCAGCCAGATCACTAAGGTCTTCCACCACTTCTCTTTTAAATGTCCCTTATGTGTCCCATAAAGGTACCGGTGAGGCTGCCTTCGGTTTTGATGGAACACACTTCCTCTGGATATTAGAACGGCAAGCTCTCTCTGTATTTTTAAAAGGAAATTAAAGACCTTTTTAATGTGGCTTTCATTTTAATTTGGAGTAATGTTGTAGCTTTAGCTTTAGTTTTTAAGTTTTCATCATTGGTTTTTATATCATTTTATCCCTGGTGTTTATTTTATTAACTTTTATTCTATTTTATTCTATTTTTGAAACTTTATTGTTTTATTATTGTAATTTTAAGTCTTGCAAAATTGCATTTATTTATTTTTGTTTGTGTTCTAATCTTGCTATGTGAGGCACTTTGGGCTAAATGTTTGTATGAAAGGTGTTTATATAAAGTTGAGTTGAGTAGCTAAATCTGGCATAAATCTCTTCTCATTTTGAGTTGAATGATTTTTGTGCATGATCCTTGTTTAATAAAGAGAATAAATAAATAAAAATTTGGGCCCTACTCTGCCAATGCACTATTTCAAAATGATTTTAGAGTGAAGGTTTAGTCCCCAGATGTACTGTAGCTCCCATTTTACCTGTCATAGAGAAACTGTTCAGTCCTTAGTCATGTATATTTCTACTGCCTCATTATTTACTTGTAAGGTACCTTTAGTTTTCCTCTTTAGTATATTCCTTGGCCATGCTATTAATCTTAATCTCCTCTCCTACAAGCTACGGTGAAAATGTAATAAAAAAAATATTTTTTTTTTCACATAACTGTAGCCATTCTTGATGGCCGGAAAACATCTCCAGACAAATTGGTTTCACAGCCCCAAAACTCTACATCATAACGTTATGACTCAGATTTTAAACTAGGGCATTACTTATGCAGATTTAGAATACTGGATAGATGGAGCAGACTTTTTTTCTTTTTTTTTTTTTTTTTAAAGAAAACTGGATTTTTTTTTTTTTTTTTTTTTTTTTTTACAATAATTTTCTGTTCATCAACATGATTTGGCACAGCTCCAGTTTGTCTGTAATTCTCTTCGCCATCATGTTGCTTATCATTGATGAAGACTAAACACATTCATCTATATCGGCCTCTTTTTTTTTTTTTTTTCAGCCTTTCTACGCTGTTTTCATTTCAGAATCGATTTTAAAGTTTCAGTGATTACTTGGCTCGGCAAGGTCTGGCTGCTTACTGTTTGTCTCTTTATGAGCCAGAGCGCAGCTGTAATTCTATAAAGTGTGGCCTGCAAGCTTCTCTCGTTTGAAATTGGGGTGTAAATAAGATTCTATCCTTTAAATGCTCTTACAAACCAGGTACTGGAGAGCCACTGATAACTGTCATGTTTCTAGTGAAGCTGCAATGGAGTGTGGTAGGGGGGAAAAATCATCTATCATAGTACTATAGATGGCCAGTTTTGATGTCAGCCCATCTGAAAAATAAGTTTCATTATAGACGTACTATTTTAAGTCCGTGTTCAACAGTGAGGGAGTTTTCTCAATTGACAGCAGAAAAACATAACAATAAAGGTTTTTTGAGTAAAGGATGTTTTTTCCTTCTTGAAACTCATTTTCTTGTTATAGTTATTGGTACCATTTATTGCTTTATCCGTCTAAAGTATAACACAGATGCAACAGATTCAGGTGAGTTCTCTTGGGGATGTTAAAGGCTTGTTCTCGGAAATGTGAGGCAACAAAAAGATAAATGGTCATTTTTTCATTATAAAAAAAAACGTTGGAAAAGCATCAAGACCTGCACTCTGATGATGAACTGTACAAATGAGGAATATATTAGAGTTAAATCGTTTGTGATGCTGTTAACTTTTTTATGAACAAAGTATGCACTTAAAGGAATCCTTTACTGTTATTTCAACCATGTCTCCATGTTGTAGACATAATGATAAACACATAATATCCTAGAACGAATGTAGTGACGTGATTAAGTAGACGTGATAATATTTAACAATTCTCCTCTTTGCCATTATGGGTAACAGCCAGGCTTGGGGTTCCTTTTGTAGCCAAAGCCATATTTCATCCACATGGATTATTGGCTTTGGCAGCATAAGCAAAATTACAAAGACTTCAAAGGATATTTCATTGTATTACATGTTTCATTCAGAAAAGCATGAGCTCTGTTAGTTAGTGTTACACAGCCCTTCAGAAAGTTTCATTTCAAGTTGCTTCTTGTTTCAGGAGCCTTTGGTAGTCAGTATGCCTGAACACTTACAGACGCTACTCCTGGAGTCGATTCACAACGGTCTTATCATTTTGGAAGTGTAATAAACATTTTTCTTTCCAAGTGAATGAACAAGACAGATGGCTGTTCCATGTTGGGTATTCAGACAAGAATGATTACTCTGACGTCCCCTGCATAAGTGTTATAGTTTGTCAAGCAATATCATGTGATGTCATGTTTATTTCATGTAATAAAAAAAGAAACCTGTCCACAAGCAGATTATTCTTTGATAGCCTTGTGATTTAGATCAGGCTGACAGTTACTGCTTTAAAACATGACCAGGCGTCTTTATGCCTTCAGTTCTTGTCTATTGTAATGTCACCTCCCCCAGTCTCAAGCTGACAGTGAAATTATACGTTCCTGTCATCTACGGAAGCCCTGAGAGGCAAATGAGAAAATACAATTCTGGTGATCCATTTTCTAAGTCTGATCTAAATTGTTTTCTCTCCTGTGTTTATGACTTAAAACAGGTGGGGAAAAAAAGGTTTTATCAGGATAATCTTTCAAAGCTCCTCAATATTTTTTTTCATGTGAAACAGGTGGAGAAAAAAAAAGTTTTGCCAGGATGAATTTTACTAGTATTCTATTCACTAGAAGTTAGTATAAGAATGACTGTTCTGATCAGAGGTTTCATTGTCCCTGGGACAAAAATCTTATCAAATGGGGGTCCATGGCTTGTTACATATCAATTTGGGTGTCCTTGACATGAAACTATTTGTGACCCAACTGTCTAAGTACCAATGGTTCAACTGTTAACTGAAGGACTGATTAGGAATAAGCTTTGCACTATAATTGAAATATTCAATAAAAAGTATCCGATTCTATGTCACAAATATGAATAATAATCATATTAATTTAGATTGCCAAAATCAAAATGTATCCAAATAACTTGTTATTATGTTATTCTTATTCATAAAATGTGATTACAGCAACAACAAATACTTGATCCTGATCCTGACTATTTTTTTTTTCACCTGCCAAAACTTTTTTTTAGAAAACAATTTAGATCAGACTTAGAAAATGGATCACCAGAATTTTTTTTCTCAGGGCTTCCGTACTCATCACTACAACCAACCATTAGCTACAGTTATGGCTGATAAGAATTACCACAGCTAACACACTTACTGTGCTCAGTATTCATCAGTGTTATTCTGTGTTGACTTGCAGTCCCAGATAAAACTCAATAAAACTTTGTTCTCTCTTTGTGACCTGTAGCTAGGCATTGTGCAGACATTGTGAAATTAAAAATGCAATATTAGTCACGGTAATATGATAGCATGAGCTTGTTAGCATTAAGCTCAAGGGACAGCTGAGGCTGATTAAGTAAAGCCAAATCTGACAATAGATAGCTTAGATTGATGAGCAAAGTGTGACTAACCATAACCCTAGCAATAGGACATGGTCCAACAAGATCTTACTTTGACATACCATTGTAGTTTACAGTGCACAATTACATAGCTCCCTGGCCCTTTAGAATCTGGATATGTGTGGGCAGTAACATTATTTTTTAGAACCACATTAGAACTTCACTGTATGTCTTTTCTGCACAGGAGTTCGCCTCTCAGAGATTAAAAATGTGTCTTTACATTCCTTTTTATAGTAGACTAGAATAAAATCAGCACCCGTAGTATAAAATGTTATTTATTTTAATAGAATTTCCACCTGCCCATCCCCTTTTTAAACAAGTATTTTAAGAGTTTATGAACACATTCTCTTCAGAGCAGACCTTGACTGTGAAATTAATCAGACAACATAAAATCCTTATGAGGCTTAAAACTCTTAAAACTTAATAATGTCACCATTTTTTAGATGCACCAGTGACAATGTAACATCAGGACTTTGACAAAGTGTTTATGCTCATTGAGCTGCCAAATGGGTAAACAAATTAACCTTGATAATACACCGTTAATCTGATGATTTTCGAGGGTACTCTTACAAACTCTGGTCAATAACAATTGTCTCTCTTTTGGTTTAGTTGCATGAAAAACTTGTTTACTGAATATTTAATCTGCTCTTTAGATTGCAATATGTTCAAAACCCACATCCATTAAAAGCATTACTATTGTGCAATAGCATAATGTACAAGGAAAGAATAAAATACAGAAAAAATATGTATAGCTGAACATGTCAATACATTTAATGACAAACTTCCTTTGTTGGCAGAAAGGAACACATATTGTAGGACTGTCTTATATTTCTTATTCAGTGTGTTAACATGTACAGTTTGCACACTCTTAATTTGATTGTAACCAGATTAAGGAGATAGTCCAATTATGGTAACTGATAAACCCAGTAAAATTGAAATCAAGGTAAGTGTAATCCACTTTTCAAAATTACTTGTCTGTGCCGGAGTATAGAGGCTACTGTCCGAAACTTTGGACATAGTTTCCTCTAGAGGGCAGTGTCAAAGTGTGCAGAGAAAATATCAACACAATTCAATTATGTTGGAAAATAGGTAAAGGCCACTGCTCAGTCACATATGAGGTGCACTGACTTCTCTGTCTCCAATTCACCAACTAACTCTTAATACTGAAGCTTCATTTTCATACATTTTTTTCTCAAAGTTTCTCAAGTGTTTTGTTAAAAAAATCAGAAATTTTCTGGTAATATTACAACTCTCATATTATTATTATTATTATACTCTCAAAATTATGACTTTATTCTTGTCATATTATGATTTTTTTCTGTCAAAATATAACTCTTTATGACTCTTTATGAAATATCACTTGTTCCTTGGAATTACATCTTTATAGTGTTAGTTTCTCTCAAAATGTGACTTTATTCTCTATTTTTATCTCGTTTTCTTTTTCAAAATAAATAAATTGCTTGTGATGGGACAAAAGAAAATGGAGAAACTGCTTTGAGCTAACATTTCAAGTAACAGGGCCTGGGTTCTAATAGTGGGTTATTGTGCTTTGTAAATCAGTAAACGGCAACAAGATCCTTAATTGTGCTGATAATTTTTTGCTGATAAAAAGATTATTCCTGCAAGGTATTAAACACATCTTGCCTGACTGCAACCCAACTATTATTTAAACTTATTAGGGAATCACTGTAATGTGAAGCATGTGCTTTACTCCAACTATTACCTTAATTTGGTTACACGCAGTAATCAGGTTATTGTGTGCATGTTAACATACCGATTGAGTATTGCCAATACACATTTACAGAAAAATTTTGAAAATTTGAAATTCAACATTTGCTTTTAACGATTCAGTTCCTGAAGTAAAAAAAAGTCAAGGGTATAGTGTCAAGATGCGTTTGCTGCTGTGCAATTTCTATCGCTCATAAACTGAGTACATATTTGAAGCGAGGATAGTATGCATCCCGACTGCAGTTTGTAAGCTTACATGACCTCCTTTTTGAGGTTCACATGATTTTCATGTTGAATTGTATGGGTGCCTCATTTGGACTGGCCTCCTCTGTTTCCTCTTTACGTGGCACGTATTCAACCTCTATACTTGACTTAGCATTGTCTTTCCCTCTACTCCAGAGGAACAGAATTACAAGACAGAAGAGGACAACTCCGAGGAAAGAGATAAATCCCATGGTGGTTGCAATAATAAGTGTCTTTACATCAAATGGAAATGGAACTGTGGCCCGGGTCACATTAGCACCTTCATCGCTGGGCTGGTTGGAAATGAAGGCAAATGTCTTGTTTGGCTGATGAGGCCAATTGGGGGAGTAGCTATGCACAAAAAGGTGAGCAGCTTTGGTGTCATTGCCTGCTGCATTGCTTGCAATGCACAAATAGGTGCCGTTGTCCTGGATTTGGGCGTAACGCACCTCTAATGTGCCCTCATTCGACACAGAAAGTCTTGACCCCACAGTTTTGGTAGTAATGTATTCCTTCTTAGGGGAAAGCCACATTATCACTGGTACTGGATCACCCTCAGCTTGGCAAGCGAAATGGACCGTAGTCCCTTCATCCACATGGCTTTCTTGAACCTTGTCATTCATGATCTTTGATTTCTGGCAGATGAAATGGCCAGAGGGGAGGATGTCGGGAAAGTCCTTGAACTCCTTTCCTTGCACAACTTCAGGTGAAGCACATATTGGCTGCTGTCTGTTAAAGTTAAGTCTCCACCGCCGGCGGAAGACCCAGAGCAAGCGACAGTCACAGGCCAAAGGGTTGTTATACAAAGCCAGGGTCTCCAGATTTCCCACTGAGTGGAAGACGGACTCTTCCAGGGTGCTCAAGATATTGCTGGATACATTGAGAACGCGGAGGTGATTGAGTCCTCGGAAAGAGTATGGCTCAATGGCAGCTAATCTCCCACCAGCCAAATGAAAAGCCTGGAGCTTCTGTAGATTGTACAGTTGGTTTCCTTCCACAGTATGAATGGGATTGAAAGACAGATTCAGAAAGCGAAGATATCTTAGGTGACTAATGGCTTGGTAGGGGATGACAGTAAGATTACAGTTTGTGATAGACAATGATGTGAGGTTAAGTCCAAACAAGCATTTTTGGGTCATGGTATCCAGGGCAGGCATATGAGAAATCTCCAGCACTCTGAGCCTATACAGCCTCTTAAAGGAATAATCCCTTATGACAGTGACGTTCAGGTAGCGTAATCGAAGTGACAGTAGATTATGCAGATGGCTAAGGGCATCAGTGGGCACTGAGGCCAGATTGCATCCCTCAATGTTGAGGCTTTCAAGGTTGCTGAGGCCATGAAATGATCGTGGTGAGATAAATACTAGGTCATTGTCACCAACCTCCAGAGCCCTCAGGTTGTATAGCTCCTGGAACATGTAGTCGAGCAGAATGACAATTTTGTTCTCACTAATATCCAGCTGGGTGAGGTTGGTCAGGCCTGTGAATACCCCCAGTTGAATGAGCTTCAGCTGGTTGTTGCGCAAACCTAGAGTTCGTAGGTTCAAAAGGTTGCTAAAAGCCCCAGGCTCAATGGATGAAATTATGTTTTCGTTAAGTTGAAGCTCTTCCAGCTGAGGGTAATTAATGAACTCTTCAGGCCCCAGAGTTTTCAGACGGTTCTTGCTGAGGTCCAGAAGCCTTGTTTCAGTGGGAATGCCCTCAGGAAGAGCAGCCAGTCTCCGTCGATGGCACACGACCGAGCGCTCCTGAGCGTTGCAGTCACATCGGGAGGGGCAACCGGTGGTCGAGCCAGAAAGGACAGTGCCTAGCATCAGGATCAGGATGGGCTGCCAGCACGCCACCAAGTAGCTGTGCCCTCCTGCCTCCCCAGACACCATCCTACTGCTTACCTGTGGAGACATGAAAAAAGAGGGGTTGGTAGAGTGAAATGATGGTACAGAAATGGCTATGAAGAAAAATGCCATATCATACTTCCATACATTTCCATGAGTTAAACGGATAGAAACATACAATGAAAGGAGTTATAAAATGATATCAAAGTTTGGCATTGGTTCTGTCAAAAAGAATGTGCCATATGAGACCAAAGACAATAAAAGGAAAGAAAATGAGGATTCCATTGAGCTTTTTATTACATTTTATTTTTTAAATAATAGTTTATAAACCATGAAACTGCTTTTGGGAAGAAAAAACTGATCTGATTTACTGATAAAGTTGTGGATGTAGATATGGCTGTCCAAATGTATAACAATAACAATAATGTGTGTAATTGTTTTCCTGAAATACTTTTATTACATTTTATAAAAAGATGATGATGATATAATTGTAAAGTTTCCCATGACACACACACACACACATATATATATATATACACTTACTTTTGCAAAGTCAGAATTTTGCTTTTATCTGCACACTTTTTTTTGCTTGCATAAAATTTCATTATGGTGACATTCCTCTCACAAGTAAGAAATCAGCCGATCAATAAAAGGGCTTGGTCACACAATATAACCACCCTGCTGTGCTTCTCACTTCTGAGTATGCTGAAAACAATTACTGCCACTATCAGTGACACATTGTCCCTCCTCATACAAACCATTTTTAATTAGCAGCCAAAAATGCCATGGTCCATCTTTAAATGGCTCCCCAAAACATTTGCAAACTTAACACATCCCATGCCACTGCTAAGCTGTTGACCTTGCAGTGATATAAAACAGAGATTGCTGCCAAGCAGTGATAAATGGAGAGAGGGAGATTGTCAGAGGACTTCAAACCTCTATTTGATTTTGACTCAGGGGCACTTTAACTTGCTAAAACCTTCAAGCTCTACTTATCACATCAATCATGCGATTTAAGTCACAGCTACAGTATATCTGTAGGATGCACTCTTAGAAGAGCCTCTTGCAAAGTAAGAGACATGATACTGTGATTTGTTTTTAGTGAGAATACTGTTTTGATTACATAATGAATACTTGGAAATAATTGATGTTTTCACTTGGACATTTTTATCTGAGCAAAAAAAAAAGCATCTGAAGGCCTGAGGTTGTAAAAAAAACAAAGCAAAACATGAGTGTATGTACATTAGTGTAACTACTGTATATTGTTTTACAATTGGGAAATTAAATTCAAAACAATCATTAAATTATTAAACCCTATACAGTGATGCATAGTGATGTATCTGCTTATTTTCAAAGAGGAAATTCCATTTTGAGAGGTTAATGAAGTCTCCATCCAAAAATTGATCATGTTCTCATAATTTGTGAAAGCTGAATAATCACTGTGGATTCTGTCCGTAACTCATTCACCACAGAAGTGTTTTTGTAAGAGCGCTTCAAATTATCGGTGTAGTGCTTTTTAGAACCTCTTTGCCTGTCTACCACATTTGTAGCTTTAAAAAATATTAACCTTGATAGTGAAGATAAGAATGATGCAGCTTTATTGCATCAAAACAAATTACATACCACTCCCAGTGAATTAAAGTCATGGGGCTGTGGCAGCTTGGATTGTGGTCTGAGTTGTTCCAATGGAGCAATAATTGCAGCTTCCATTTTCACTTCCTCCAGAACTGTTAATTTCTGTTGGCTGCATATGTCAGGCACATTGGGCTTGAGTCTCGTGTGTATGGGGCATTGTAAAAAGCAGACTGAAAAAAAAAAAGCAATGGTGTCAGTATTAGTATCTCCTTTGTGACCTCCCACTCTGTTTTGTCTCCCACTAATTACGTGAATTTACAATGCATAGCATGAAGGCTTTTCCAATGGGATGGTGAAAAAATAAATATTTTCTAAAACAGCCGTTGAGTGAATTCAAAGACAAAAATCTCATACATAGTGTAAGCACACATCTAACGTTGATCCACCGTGTCAGATTCTAAACTGAAGTATCATTAAGATAGTCAATGCAGAAAATGGGTGACATGTTTATCTGTTTGACACAGAATATGATTTTTATCTTGTCAAGTCAGGAATATGTATGAGGACGAGGCTCACTGATCTCATTGCTAATCGAAAAACAAGCAAGTGCAGTTTGTGGTGATTTTCTTACCCGAGTACCATGCATGATTTATGATTCGGAGTGTAGTGAGGGCAGGGGTACTGCTCAGTGTATCACCACCGTGATTTGACCTTGAGCTACAATTCTGTTAAAAGAAGTTAGCAAACAACCTCTGCATTATAATAGCCCAGTACTTAATATACTGTTTTCCATCGCCTTACATGTTTAGAGTGGGGTTTAAAGTATTGTCTTCTTTCAACATTGGAAGAAAAAAATGGCCCTTGATGCATCGCTCTATCTTTTGTCCCCACCCTGATTCTTTCTATTCCTCTTTTGATAGTATTGTGCAGGTGAAGAATACGAGTGGACAAGCCTTTTCTCTCCTGCCCTTCTATGCCTGCTTGCGTTTTCTCTGTGGACCTCTCTCCCTGTCACAGTCTTCTCTCAAAAGCATGTCTCAGCTCACCATTAGTCTCTTGTTGCCTTGAATCTCTACATCTCCTCTCTTCTCAGTGCTATGTGGTTTGGGCAAATATAGAGAGTGGTGTGCCCTGCTAATGGGTCACTGAATGTCTGCAAGCTGCATGCAGACAAATGAGCTATATGCATCAATGCATACATGGCCTTCAGTTGTTTTTAGTTATTGTTAATTACAGTAACTTTGTTGTGCAGCGTGATGGTGGCAGTACTATTGGGATTATTGAACCCTTTCTGCATACGTGACAAATACTGCAAAGGTTTGTCATTTGTTACAAACCAATTAGAATTATTTGTCACTTCCCTATGAACTGTATGCTGTATTTGTCTGCCATTTCCCTGTTGGACAGTTTCAACTTTTGACTGCTGTCATAAATCACCAATGCAGCTTGAGTTCTGAGAGTATTTCCCTTGATATATTAAGTAGTTTAGCTTTTTGTTTTGATTGATGTGTCTGCTGTTTGGGCACAGATGATTTGTCTATTTTTTTCCTCTTTGTAGCTGAGAAATTCTGCTTATATTAAATAATGTGACCCACCTTTGTAGCAATGTTTGTAATTGTGATTGAGTTACATCAGAGTTCAAGGCCTTTTTTCTGAAGGACTTCAATTTCTTTCACCATTTTATGAAGTGAAAAAAGCTGCATTCTGCACGGTTGGTGATTTATTTGGTGGACAAAGTTTGTTGCTCCTCGTTTGATTTTCAGTTTATAGTATGTACTGCAAAATTCAATCTCATTAAGAGAATAAGAAACATATACAACCATCATATCTTGTACACCCCACAAACGTTTCAGTAATGCTTCCATTTCTGTTCATGACAATTCATGAATGATCGTGCTCAGTAGATTACGTCTAGCTTCAGTTTTCTTCATTATAGTTGTGAACAGTGTGCTCATTAGCTCCCCTCTTATATGTAGCTTGTTGTTAAGCAGCAAACATGCCCAAAACAGCTTTGATCATTCTGCGATTTAGATAGTAGTGAGGTTGAAGCAAAAAGAAAGCTACAGCTGCAAAATAACAGAATAAATATGTATAGGATTTAAGACATGCAGATTTCTTCCTCTGTTATGTTTGTGTTCAACTGACAAATTTAAAGCAAACATTTAAAAGTCGAAAAGCAAACAAACAAGAAAATCTTGTGGGCTGCATAGAAGTGACAATGTTGATGGGAGATCACAGTGGAGAAGTCTTCTGGAATGACTGAACTACACCTGCAACATGTGATATCTATTCAGCAAACATTTTCTGTGATTTTTGGTGCATACTTTAATTATCAACACAAACGTTTCCATCTTCATATAACTGAATTTTATTTGGATCCTTACTAAATCAAAATTTCCTAGGTGTTTTGTTTACTTCTAGTGTCAAATTTACTGCATCATCATTGGCATGAAAATATTTAAATGAAAGCCAGATCTTGCACATGTACAGATCTAAACATGCATCAGCTTAACATACAAATATATACTGACCTGCAAATTATAGTAATATTACAAGAAATACTTTGATATAATAGTAGCTCATTACTAGTTAGCGTTAATCAGCCTGGTTAGGTCAGTAGGGCCGAGAGGGCAGTTGGGAGAACACAGACACTTCAGAACTGTATTGCAGTAAGGGTTGCCAACTAACTGACATCCTACAGGAGAATGAGCAGTCAGATATAAGAAATCTCATGAAAACAACACCTCCACACAGGCCTAAGATAAAGGGAATAACCCATGCAAACCTAAAAAGAAACTGCATGGTCTGATGATCAACCATGCCAGGATCAAATGCTTAGAGAAGGACAAAATACTCTTAGATGCAGAAACACACCTGCATGGGGTCAGTGAACCCTTGATCTTTCTTTTTTTGACAGCAGTATTTTCTAGCCAGCAGGGCTCTTAGCCAGAAATGCATATATTTCCCCTAAGAAGTTACTGCACAGACAAAGGAAGGAAAGGAAGTGGTGCCAAGAGAAGAGTCAGAATAATTCTATTGATCACCGTTGAGGACAAACAAAAGCACAGATGCGCCTTTTTGAAGGAATGGCTCATCCAAAAATGAAAATTTTAGACAATATTTATTTACCTGTGTCAGTTTGTATTTCAAAAAAATGCACAGTACATACCCATACTGTAGCTCTGTAACAACCTGTTTGAAAACAAGCAGGGCCAAGCAGTGATAGTTTAAAGTTTAAAGAGGGAACAAATTACTCCAAATCTACTCAAAACATCTCATGCCCCATAATCCAGCATAGTAAGTGTTCACAAGACAAACAAATGCATGGAGTTAAAAAGATTTATGCCAGTACTTAGAGCAAATTTTCACTAAAACTAGCCTTCTGCAGTGTTTCTGCAAAAAGACTTGTTTGGCTCTTAATAAGCAGTTCAAGGAGGCCTAAGAGGTGGAAAGGTATGCACTCACAGAGCTCTGTGCCATTGTGGGGAACAATTATGTTATTATGTAATTATGATGCATGAGGTCATACAATAATGAGAGGACTAATTAAATGGAAATCTATTTGCATTCCCCTACCAGTTGCTTTGGCACAAAAACTACCAAAGGTGTTCAAGAATTGCCCAAACATTTAGTTCTGGTTTTGGAGAATCTTAAGGTGATGTAGAGCTGAGGTACAAGAATTTATTCATATAAATGGATACTCAGATATTCAGAACAAAAATGCCTTTGCACTTCTCAAACTAATTCAGGCAGATAGTGAAGCACAATAACGGCCACCCCAAGTGGTCTACAGAGCAGAACCCAAAAGGCATATCTCTGAAATACAGTATGGGACATACACAATGCAGAACAAAGACAATCAAAATACAAAAACTATGGAGTGTTGGGAGGAGAAATCTGTGCAACTAGCAGCTGTTAACAGCAGTGTTCACGGGTGCAAACAGCAAAACCAATTGAAGCAGCATTAATAATCAGAGTAATTGTGCAAATATGATATGTGCAACTTCAGTGTTTTCAGCTTTGCCTGCTTAACTAATGTGTTACCAGTGCAGGTGGGAATCCCACGGATCCATCAGGACACTTAAGTAGCTTGAATTTATCAATTAATCAGTTCTTTTTGGCGTTCCTGCTGAATAGTTTTCAGTTTGACATGTGACACTGTAGATGAATGTTCACAAAGTTACCGAGGGACATGGAATACTTGATCATAGAAGCCTGTTCACTAAATACACTCCTCTGCTCTCTGCAGTTCAGTGAGGGCGGGGCTCCCTCCGTGAGTGTGTTAAACACACAGGGCAGCAGAGGAGAGACGGAGTTGATGACAACTATGGTCGTTACGTTACTGTAAGTGCAATAAAAGTGTAAAAAAAAAAAAAAAAAAAACCGAGAAGAGTAATTTATTAATGTAATCTGCGCAAAAGACTCCAGATGAAGAAAAATATTGCCGTAAAGAGCGTGATTTGCGACACAACAAAATAAATGATAGCGCATCATATGAAACAATACGCGTTTTTCTATCATCACACAATATATATCGTCATATTGCACAGCTCTGTGTGAGCATATGTGTGAATGGGTGAGTGAGCAGCAGAAACACTGTAAAGCGCTTTGGATATAAGTGTTATATGAATGCAGCCATTTACCATTTACTGGGCTCTGACCAACACAGTATTTATCCAGTTGTCAGGAATCATTGCTGGTAGTGGTTGAGGCTGGCCAAACAGTTTGTAGGCTTTTATTGTAATGTAATACTAATTTAATTCCAACTCTTATAAAAACTGTTAGTGCACCATGTGGAAATCTGTTTTTTTTAATTGCATAAATACGTACAAATAAAAAAAACAATGATAAAACAATAAAGTAAAAATAATGTGAGCTTTTTATAGTGAATACTGCAACGCATTTCACTGCTCACCCCTTGCTGTGAGGAGTGAAGTGCTTTTGAAAATGTATTGTTCATGCTGTATTCCTGCAGGGGCATGCCCCCTCACATTAAGGTTGCAGACTGTGTACGCACCTCCACAGGACCAGTGCCATGTTCAAAGACACCCCAAGGGTGCTGGCCAATAGCAAGTCAGTAAGAATTGCACCGGTCTCACAAGCTCGTCCTCTATACTACTGATCTGGAAATAACCAGCTTCAAGATCAGAAGGCCTCTCTTCTCCTGTGTGGTCAGTGGACGAGACTAACCTAATCATCTTTGATCTTCTGTAGTGCATCTAAAACAATTCAATGAACCCTTTTCTGTGTGAACCACTCACCTTATTGTGACCTGATAAGTGTCAGCTCACTAATTCCTGCCACAACATTTCTAAATACAACCCAAGAGCCAAAGTCAGCTGGCACCAATATTTTCAAAAATTATACAAATTGGCCTTTTCACACAAGACATTTTGACATGTTGCAGTAGCAAAAGCACAGATGTAAATAATATCAATCAAGTTATTGATGGCTGAAAATACATCTAGGGTCCTAGTATATAGACCCTTTTCATGGCAGACATTTTGACTTGTCAAAGCAGGAAAAGCACAGGTGCAATTACTAACATTAATGATGGCTGCATTGCATTTAGGCTCTGGTATTGTGCATTCTCACACAGACATGGCATAATGGAATAGTGCCATTGTTAACGTTATTTTAGTCAAAATGTCTGCTGTGAAAGTGGGCCTATTGTGCATCCATTGTTAATGTTGTTGGTAACACCTGTGCTTTTCCTACTATGAAAATTGAAATGTCTGCTGTGAAGAAGGCTTATTATGATTCTCTGGAATCACAGTACTAGATAAAATAACTGATGTAGATCACTGCAAAAACAAGCATAAACAAGAATCATTTTTTAATTTGCGTGTATTTATGAAAATTTAAACCAGCAGTTTTGCTTATAGATTAGTTTAAGACAGTTTCACAAAAATAAAGACTGACTTATTTTAAGCCTACGAAGTTAGCCACCCTACCTCCAGGCCAACTCAGAACAAAGAGCCATGTTTCCATGGTAACAATCACTGACACCTTCTGATCTATAGTTACATTTATGCCATCTAGCGGCCGTAGTAATTATGGGAAACTTTAATGAAACACAATTATTATTTTACGATTACTGGCGATGGAGACTGTATATAAAAAAACACTCCTATGAGTCGTTCTGGAGTGCAGGTACAATTGAACTATGTGATCGTTTCATTATGAGGATGTGTTGTCTGACCAGTAGTACCAAACTAAAGAGGACTAAAAAGGAAAACATAGCTCACAGGCTGTGGCTGCTAACAATGTTATGTAGAGAGTAATTAGAATAGAAAGTTTTTAGAGACCCCTTGGAAATATACAGAGGTGAGGACATCGTCAGTCGCTTTCGCTTGCCCAAGGAAACCATCTTTAGCCTGAGTGACTAGTTCAGAAGTACTGAGCCCTGCAGGCTTAAGAATCCACAGCATCAGATCTGCGCTGGGTTGAGATTTTATGACACCGGAGTTTCTTTTAAAGTGTGAGACTCTTTGCTTAATTTTCCGAGTAAAATGTTCTTGTAACTGCTGAATTCTACCAGAACCTTGCAGTGTGTGCATTCACAAAGAAATTGTCAAAATGCCAAAACAACATGAAGTGTGTCTGCAAACACACATGCACACATAATTAGAGCACATATGGCCTGGATCCTCTGCCATGCATGCACACAAAGACTCCATTAATCCATAAATACAACAACAATCAACATGGTATGTTGGCATCTCAGAAAGGGAAAACTGGAGTGCTATTAAAACAAAAGAAAACCAGTAAAAAATGATTTACAAAGCATGACTCTCAGCAAACAAAGTTGCTCTTTGGAGTCGAGAGTTAGAGGCTTATGTAAAGGGAAGTCACAAGTACTTAGTGTTCTGAGAAGACACCTACGTGTCAGGACCTGAAGAAGACTCCTGATGAAACATGGGTGTCAGCCATGCTTGGATAAAAGCTTTTTACTACACTCAGAACTCTGAGCACTGTGGATTTCAATGTATATATTCAATGTATATAAGCATACATGTTGCGTGAATGTAATACTGTATGTATTGTATTCCTGGAAATTGACAAACACAACAACCACTTTTGGAGCCGTTCATTTCAGGTTTTGTTTCAATCTGCTCAATATATCCTCAATGTACTACGTTTGTCTTTTTTAATACTACCACTAGAAGTCATCGAAAATCTTGAAACTCTAAATATAGAGTCTGATTTTCGTAAAAAACAACGATTTTAACAATAGTAACAAACAGCACTCCTAAATCTCCCAATATGGTGAACTTTGTGTATGCTAGCAATGAATGACAAGGTCATGTGACAGACAATCACAAGGACCGGTCATAAGAAACTAGAATAGGAAGAGCTGAGGTGGTTAGGCTTATTCTGACAAACCTTTATTTTATTTTTCAAGAACTTATTATATTAACTAATGAAAACAGTTTTGCTGAATTGTTAGTTTTGTTTTAAAGTTAAAGCTGCATTAAGCAGTTTTGACCAATAGAAAGCAGGAAGTAGGCTTCACAACAAAGCCACAGCCTATTGTTGTAATTAACGTGTTAGCCTCAATATCATGGCCCATATGTTGGCTCATGGTTACTTATTCATTCAACAAAAACTTGGATTCTACACTTAAATTATACTGGACTCTCTTCACGACCATGTGAGAAATGAACCAGTCGTCACTTCCTTTTTAGCGCTGGTTTGACCTTTGGTGTCTTTTTCAATTCCTCGATGTCTGACTGTCTTTAACAGGTACTCGACTCTCCAAAAGGTACTGTCTCCTACTGTGTTTCACACTGGGCAGGTAGCGTACATTTAGTGTGTGGGAGCTAGAAGCTTTTGAGCTGCCCACGTTTTTTTAAATGGGGGGTGGGTGAGAGCCAGAGGGACTCTACCAGACATGCCGGTGGACCAAAACAATTAACTGGGAGAGGCTGAAAGCTGCGCAGAGCTGCAAACTGGGCTATTCATCCTCTGAGATCAGCAATCCTACCAGCCCTTCACATTACAGAGAGTGATTTGATTTAGTGCTGATATCAAACATATTGCTTGATGGAGCTTTAATTTGGCATTTAGTGACAGTTTTTTCTATTTCATATTTGTTTAGATAACTGACATAGATGCTGTCTGTTGCATGTTTTCATCTAATTTACTTATGTCCATTTGGCCTGGCAACACATTATTTGTTTTTACGAGATTTTATTAAATACATGAATTGGAAGATAGTTGAATCATATTGGATTTTCCACGACAAGCGATGTTCAAACAGCAAAGTCATTGCGATCCACATGAATTTCTTTGGAAAAACAGGCCCTAGAATGAGCTTGCAACCTGTTATACAGTATAACCGTGAAGATCTGTTTCTCGGTTCATTGACAAAGTCTAACAGTAATACTACAAAAGAGGCTCCTTTCTTCATTAACACCCATTTCCTCTTCAAAGTCAAGTAGGATAAGCTGGAAATTACACAAACCTTTATCCCCTACTCACCATCAGGGAATATAAGATGTTTTGGACTGGAATTGAAAAGAAAGGGATAAATGCCATCCTAAAGGCAATTTACCTCAGACAAGCCTATTACAGCACTTCATAGAAAGCACAATGAGATATTTTGAGAGATTGTCTCACCAAATCACTCGGACAGCAGCCACAGTATAAATATGAAGTTAGAGTGCTTTGGCATTTTTTTATACTGATACAATTAAACTTGGACCATTAATTTTGAGTATTGTGTTCAAGTTGCTTTCACCAGTTCTTTGCCTCTCAGTTTCCTGATTGCGAATGTTGTACACCACAGTGTGTTGCAGCCTCCTTAGGCAGTGCACCGGGTTTAGTGTTGATAGAGAAATATGGTATTAAGATTCCAGTGGCTAACTTGAATGAGTTAGTGCCCCAGTCCCCAGTTTTGATAATACAGTGCAATAATTCATCATTTCCATTCTTTCTGTTGGAAGAAACCTGGCCAGTAGTGTCAGATAGAATATGAATACCAGCCACACAAAAAGGATGGGATGGACTGACAGATTTCCAGTACGATCAGTTCAGATGTATAATATTGTGGGTTCTGCTGTGATGGAGCATGAAACCAGCCGGGAGCATCAACAGGAGGCAACCTCAGTCCTCCATTCTACTAGCCCCTGACTCTCATATTTTGCATAAAGCTGTTATAATTAAATTGAAATGAGGAAGGCTGCTGCAGAGCGGCAGTACTGTGACCTTCTGAATACATTTGTAGAACGCAAATTTGAATATCCTGTGACAGATCTGCCTCCGTCTGTCACCTCACCATCCAGCAGACACAGAATAAACACGTGGTCTGGCAGTCTCCACCACTATCACTTTCACCATTTCCTTTTGAAGGTGGCTGATGTTACCCATTATGTGGCAGATGCAATCCAGATGGATTTTGTTTCAGAAAAGGCTTTAACACCTTATGTTTTTCTGACCAGTATATTATTATATATTATTATATTGCTCCTTTCGGGGGCATCACAAATTAACTGTTACGTGCAGGTCTGCTTTTAGCTGTAAATAAAATAGGCATGAGAAAAATACACCTTAAGACACCGTGCTTTAGATAAGGTTACATTATGACATTATAAATCATTGTTAATGCTGGAGAGCATAGGATGCAGTATATTTAAATGTCCCTCTTTGAATTTCCCCACAAATACAGTATTACTAATTGTAACTTCATCCAGCATGTTATTTGTCAGCTTGACTATTATTCCACTTGAACAAGGAAAAAATAACTTAAACTCTACTCTAAAAACATTACCTTGGCTTTGATGATCCCTATTTGAAAGAAAAGTGGGTATTGTTCGGCGTTATGTAGTTTGCCACATCACAGAATATTAAGCATGTCACAGCATGGAACAAAGCTTTGTGAAAAATTGTACAGCAGCACTGCTTTGATTGTGTCTGGCTGTTTTGTTGTGTTTGGTATGGAAAAGACTGAAGTATAGGCTCCATGGTTTTTATTGTATGTGTGTGCACTGTCCTAATCATTTCATTACTGTTATAGTATTATAAGTGCCGGTAAAGTGAATGTGTCATTTGTCACATCTTAATATAATCATGTAATATATCAGTTAACTATGTCAAGAACCTTTTTCAGCTTGTTTTGCTTGACATGTTACAGTGAAGCATTCTTTCACCAATATACTTATTATTTAGTTTAGTTTGGTAAGAATAAGAATCTTTTTAGATCCTACGAACTTCATGAGCTCTTACAGGACCCTAAAAAAATTCAGATATTTTGCTTCAGTGTTTAAATGGACCACAGATGTTAAATGGACTGCATTTTCATATAGCGCCTTTCTAGTCTTCCAACCACTCAAAGTGCTTTACACTACATGCCACATTCACCAATTCACACACACATTCATACACTGATGGCAGAGGCTGCCATGCAAGGTTCCAACCTGCCCATCAGGAGGAGTTTCTAATCATTCACACACACACACTCACACACTGATGGCACAGCCTTCGGGAGCAATTTTGGGTTCAGTATCTTGCCTGAGGACACTTCAATATGTGGACCGGAGGAGCCGGGGATCGAACCACAAATCTTCCGATTAGTGGACGACCCAGTCTACCTCCTGAGCCACAGCCGCCTCTTTATAGATCATTTAAATGTGTTAGCGTGGTCTCTTACATGCACACACACAAACTTGTATTATTCTTATTCTGCTGTCCACTAAGTGTCCTCAGAAGACAGTTGGGGATTATGTGCTTTGCTTACAGACCTAAACAATAGATCCTGATTCCCAGTGGAAGCGTTTGAATTAAGAGCATAGGCTACTGTCAATCTAATATACGCAGCTGTCTGAACTTAACTCCAGTAAACTTATAGTATTTATGTATAGTACTATTTTGGACAAGATGAATAAAATGTGTACTGTAGCAATGCAAAACTATTGTGATGTTCATTAATTTGTTAATTCCATTCAAATTCTGAGTAATATATATTCTCCAGTCTTGATATACAGTCCTAAAATGCACTTAAATGGCCCGTATGTTGTATAATTATCAGCTTGTGCTGGTATCGCATGTACATACAAACAGACTGGGATACTTTTAGAAATGCAAACCGAACAAACTGATCAAAACTGTGGTTATTGTTTTTTTTTGTTTTTTTTTAAACAATCTACATATTGTCAGTATCAATCAGTTTTCATCAGATGTAATCAGGAATTCCAGTCATAAACATGCATTTCTCATTTCAGTCTATTGAAATCGTGTTGAGTACGTTGGAGCTGCAGACATGCATAAATAACTTGCAAAGAAATGATTCCAATCAGCCATCACAATTAACAGCTTTGTCTAGCTCATAAAGCCTAGATGTGATGAGCAGACCCTTCACTCAGAGACTGTCGGAGGTCTGTGGCTTTTGCAGAGGTTGTTAGTGCACTGTTAAAAAACAGAGAGGAAGAGACCCCTCATAGCTGTCTGCCTGCTGGAGCATTGCAACCATGATTATGAAGATGCCAATATATCAGGCAAAAGAAATTAAAGTATGAGAGATTGTTTACTTGGCCTGCATAAATAATCATATAAAGTCTTTCCCCCATCCCCCCACGCCAGCACACCCCCCCACCACCACCACCACCACCACCACCCATCTATCTGACCTGTAGCAAATCAAACACCTGCATAGGATCCCTCATCGCCCCTGGAAATAGCCAACAGCAAAAAAGCAGCAGGGAATGAATAAGTGTGATTCTAGATGAGTTTACTGGCATTGGAAGGAACATGAATGATAATGAGGGCAGATTAGGAATCAACAACCACCCTGGCAAAAGACTCAGCGAGAAACACAAAACAGGCGCTTTTCCTGCTCAGCCTCACACCTTTTAGCTGTGATTAAGAAAAGGCAGGACATAGGTGTGTTTGCGTGCCTCCGTGCACACACATACAATATTAATATTTATACCTGTGTTTACATAGACACCATGAAAAATATCTAAGCTAATTACTATACATACTTACGCTACATACACACATCATATGTGTGTGTTCCATACACAGTACAAACCCAGATTGCAAAGCACAGAACAAAATGAAACCCATCTGGATGACAAAGCACAAATAAGATCTGGAGCCCTCCTCAGTGAATAATTCTTCTTCTTCTTTCCATCCCTACCATTAACTACGATACACAATTTTATTCCTGACATTAATTTGCTCCCTGGCGATCCCCTGGCCCCACCACTGCACCATAATAAATCTGATCCATTGCCTCAGTGCTCAAAGCCCACCATAGAGACAGAGTTCTTACCAGGACTGTCATGCAGAGAATTCTAATTCAGGCAGCTCCATGTTGCCAAGGAAATTCAAAATGCCTCCAAAAGCATGGAGACAGGGATGCAGGATACAAGACAGCCTAGATTCAAATGGGAAAGAGAGATATATGCAGCGATGAGAATCCCTTGTCTGAGGGGCATTTGAGAAATGCCTTCGTCCTCTCCAGATGCGCTAAATCCGGCTGCACTGATAGGCTGACATGTAAACACACAGGCGGCTCTGCTGGCTCACACACGCTCACATACATGCTGCACCTAGCAGAGACAGAGAGGAAGAGGGAGGGGCAGCTGATGAGAGAGGTGGAAGGAGGAGCTGCAGTGCACTGGGAGAATGAGAGGCACAGAGCAGAGGCAGCGAGGAGAGTTGAAAAGAAATAGAGAGAAATTTTCTCTGATTGCGCTGGCAGCATCTGATTTTTGTTTACTGTAGTTTTTCTGTTTATGGCAGGATTGGGATGATCTGGTTAACGGGAAGGCTGCGTGAGAGAGGAAGAAAATCAGACTGGTGTGTGGTGGCAGAGGAAAGGAGGTTAGAGAGAGAGAAGTATGAACGTGCAAATAAAGCAGAGGGATGAAGATAAGCAAAAAAGTGAAGGGGGTTATGAAGGGAGGAGGGAGTGCTGACACTACAGAGATATACAGCAAATGAAATTCAATTTATGCAGTCCTGAAAACCTATGCTGGTAATGACAGGCAACTTAAGACTGTGGTGGATAGGGGTGGATAAATACTTTTTTTCTGTTTTCAAGATTCCTTGCCAGAGTTACGGATTAACGCCACCCGTAGTGCAAAGTGCGGTAATCATCACACAAAGTCACCTATGCTGTGAGGAGTGGGGGTTGGGGGTGAGAAGCAGAGGCTTAACGGTGCTAATGGGTATATGGGGCTGGCACACACATGCTGGCAGTGCCAAGGAAGCTCCACAGTTGGGGACTGTTTATGGGAGATTAGGGGGCCAAGGATTTAGTGGAGTGGTGGTAGACATGAAGGGCTCCTGGCCACTGAAAGAACCATGTCACAATGTTGGCTTAGAAAAAGACACGTTTTATTTTATAGATTTTTTATTTTTTACAGTTCAGTTTTTACAGTACTTTGACTTATTTATATCTAAATATTATTTTATGTTAAGACTAAGGTAGAGCATAAACCTTCTACAAGAGCATCAACTTTACTTTTGTACTAAATCTGTTAGACAAACAGCAGTACACAGAGCTGAAGACAGCCAACGGTGGAACATCTCTGCCGTACAATAAAACATACAGAGGGGAAAGAATTATTCAGGCAGTTGGAAAAGGGGAAGCACTCTACACCAATACAACATAAAAGAAATGTATGGCTCATGTTGGCTCACCAACTAGAAGCTAATCTAAAAGAGATGAGTTATGCTCCATAGAAGAAATAAAACCATATGAGAGGTGGGTGTTGAGGAAATTTGAATGGATGACGCCCAGGAGAAAAACCACCCGACATGGAGCAGGATGAATTATTCTCATTTTTTACATTTTGAATGGTGTCCTGCTATGGCCACTTAGAAAAGATTGGACAGCTGATTCATGACATCTGCATTCACATTCAAAGCGAAAGCATGGTGCTGTGAATCTTTACTTTTTTTTTGTGTTTGTAGATAAGGGCCTCAGTTACCATGTAGTGGTGACTCAGACCTTTAATTTGTGACTGTTTTTGTTGTCATACAATTTAAATTTCAAGTGATATGTGATTTTTAGAGGCAGATGAGGGGCTCAGAAACCATGTAGTACTTAGAACCAAGTGACTCAAGCTATGATTTCTTCCCGAGGCAATAGAAAGAAAGGATTGCGTTCGCATTGTGTTGTTAGGTTTATATCAGTTTTTAGAAACAGGGTTTTTCTTCATTAAAATATCCAAGCACCCTATTTTTGTAATTAATGTATGTTAATATGTGATAATGCCCTACTAAAATGCACATTTTTGGACTAGTAAAGACCTACCACACATATGTGAGTTACTTCCTTGAGGTGAGTCTGCCAACCATGTAGTAAACATTTAAAGTTAGTGACCTGCATGCCTTTGAAAGCTGCTCATTCTGCACATTATGCTGTCTACTTCATTGCATGCACATTAGTGTCTTTTGCTGGCTCTGCTTGTCCGACTATTAATAAAACCAAAACAATGTCATGTGGCTGTCGGTGGTCTATAAAATCTATATTGGACTTAATGGCTCAAAATTTTGATGATTCAAAGAGAAGCTTTTTAATGTGTGTGATGATCAGTATTTTTTTTCCTTATAGTTTTACAGCTCTTTCTTTTGTATAATGTGCATCCCAAAATGGCAAAATGTGGGTTTCAGATCACCCGCAGTTTAGATTTTAGTCACTATACAAGCACTCAGTGCTGTCCTCAGGTACTTTTTGCCAACTGATGAGCTACTGCTTTTTTTAACCCCACATACTTTATTCACAAACTGAATGAATGCTGTTTAGGAACACAAAACTGCACTATAAGCTGGTAAACGTCTGTGCTTTAGCTTTTTAGGTGATGTGGGGTTTGCGTCTGAGTGTGTTTAATAGCTGACTTTATAAAAACTCCACCTGCAGCAACAAAATGTGTTTTTGTAAATAAGGGAATCCCTGAACACAATATTAAATTCATGCTTTCATGCTCACTCCTTTAGCAGTGTGCATGGCAAAATGCGTTATATTGCAACAAATTAAACAACAAACACAAAACCTTAGATGTTTTTCCCAATCACCTGATTCCTAGGAAAAGCATTCTGTAGTGGCACTGTGCTATATGCAGCCATGAACACTTGTCAGTACATTACAAATTCATGATCACTTGAGTGGTTAAATCTCTGGCACTAGACTCTGTGGGTACATCCCAAGTCCCTTACATTGCATCCACGTTTCCCTCACTTGTGTCCTTTCCTTGCGTCTTAGTCCCTCCCATTAAGGATGCATAGAGAGATGCAAGGAAACCACGCAAGGAGAGAGGAAACGAGGAAATGTGTTTTTAGAGAAATGAGACGTTTCCTCTGAAGCGTCATGTGAAGCGACGTCTGTTTCTGATGACGGCGGCAGCTGATCACAGCTGATCACAGCTGGATCAGCTGTGATCTTTAACAGCTGTAGCAACCTTTTGATGGAGTTTGTGTCTGCACGCATGTGCACTGTGCTAATACTAATAAAGGTGCACAGTTATCACTGCCACAGCAGCAGTGTTTTCTCTGCAGTCTGTTACCTGTTTGACAAACTCCTGCACATGAACAACAACCTGCATTCTGTATTTATACTGTGCACTGTGTCCTGCTCAGAGGCACAGGAACCATTTCTACTGGCAGAATGCATTTATACTATTTCTTAATTATGTGTGTCTGTATTTATTGATATTCTGATAGTGAATTCATTATTCAATAACCCAGAGTATGGTTAGGGTGTCTTTTGAACACTGGAAATTATTTATTAGGATAAATGTTTCAGGGAAAATTGAAATTATGTAACTCATATCAAACCCGACGCTCAGGAACTTTCAGCCTCACATGTGACTGAATGGAATGAAATTATGTAAAATATAAATGTGTTTATTTCTGACAGACAGACTCTCCCTGACTTTAATTGTATCCATAATAATAGTTAATGGGGGAAATAACTGATCTTGAAAAGAAAAATCTTTCTAATAAATGAAGAAAGTTGTTTATGGTTCTTTTGTTGATCAGACCTACAATTAACAGATTTTTATCTAGATGGTGAATGAAAAAACAAATAACATATAGGGAGAGATACACTTGAGTTTAATCTGTAATGTGTCTCCACTCAGTGATGTTGTGATATATCACATCAGTCCAATCCGCTGCAGTGTTCAGTCAATAACTGCTTTCCAATAGGGAGGCGTGTCGGCCGGTTAAAGACTTCCACAAAGGCTGCTCTCGTGTATCCTCGCTCATGGCTCCTCAGAGATCCCTCCTCACTCCTCAGAGCAGGAATAAGCTCTCTGGGACGGCCTTGAAAATGGTGGACCAGAACAACTACCAGTTCAAGCAAGGATTGAGGAGCGAGGAAAGATCAAATAAGGGACTTGAGATGTACCCTGTGAAACTACAACCTGGAAGGCTCTTTTCACCTCTCAGCCAATTGCAAGTCTGCTGTCACTTTATGAGCCAAACAACTTCTCAAAGATACAGTCCCTTAAATCTTTTTTTTTCTCCCAGTTCACTGTTGACATTTCATTTTAGAGAGACTGTTGGGTTTCAAAGCATCAACACTAAAAAAAGATGTAAAGGGACATCACCACTGACTGCTTTGTTGGTGTTTATGAGTTTTAGGTGGATTTCTCCATTAAGCCTGATCAGTGAGAATTTGACACCAAACTGTATCTGTTTTCAGACTTGCTATTTCTGGTATTAAGTGTCTCCCTGGCATCTGCTAACATGTGGCAGGGTTTTCCCAAAATACACACAGCAGCATCCCCTTAAGTCTTTCTCTGTATAATGATTACAGCCCGATGAAGAACCGAGTCAATCACAGACAGCGTGAGTGGTCAGCTGTAAAGAGGCTTCTGCTGATTGCACTCTACACTACTTCCACTACACATGGAAGCCCAAAGGGCCTAAAGAGTCATTTTGACTCATTTGTCATCTTCAATCATGATGATGAGAAAGAGTTAGCACATGAGTTAAATGTAGAACTTTAGAAAACAAGTTAACTGTCCATAGCTCTAAATCAGATTTCAGTTTGTGTACAAAAAAATAAACATGCAAGATGTATTCAGAAAAAAATGAAAAGTTCACTTAGAGGGCTGCATGACATTTATTTGACTATTATTCTCTATTATTGACTGAACTGGCTGTCTGAAAAACATCAAAGTCTGTTTCTGAGTTTTAATGAGAGCAAGTCTGGGTTTGTTATATTTGGCCTCCATGACTTCATCATTACCGTCACTAACAACCTTGTCAAGCCTTTTGCCAAAATTATTGAGATTCTTCACTTAGCTTCAATAAACGCATTCAGAAAAACAAAAAAATCACTAGTGAGATCTTATTTCTTCCAGTTGACGATAATATCTAAAACCCCTGACATATTTCTTGCTCTATTGGCTACTGTATTCCCCTTTATTGGGTATTAACTGTCCAAAATGCTGCTGCAAGGGTTCTTGCTGGCATCAAAAAGACAGAGATAACATCTCACCTGTGCTGGACTCTTCTCACTGGCTTCCAGTGTGTCAAAGAATTGATTTTAACAACTTACTGGGGACACTTCATACTGTATATCTGAGATCTCTTAACTCCTCAAGTCTCCTCAAAATCTTTTGGTCATGTGAGTTAAAGCTGCTGGTTTGTAGAAGTATGTGTTTTTTTGTTGTTTTTTTTTTTACCCAAAGGTGAACAAAACCTTACCTGAACCTAATTTAACCCAACTTTATCCCAAAAGTACTGAACAGAAATTTAAATAAATAGATGTGGTGACAGGTGAAAATATAAGAGCCAGATGTTCCAAAGCAGAGCTAAATGTGAGTGAATATTGTACTTAAATGCCAGCTGGTCAGAAATGCATCTCTAAATGAATTCTAATGGTAAAAAGGCAACTGTTTTTAACACATTCATCATATGAAATTTATAGTGTTAATATGTCAATGCATTGTTTACAGTTGCGATTCCCCCAGATGACCAAAAGAAAACAATTAATGCAGGTTAAATAATGTCTTGGATGGCTTGGAGTTCTTGTACTTTATTAATCCCACTCTGGAATTTCTTTTTCACCATATTATCACGATATAAGACAAAAAAAAAAAACAGGGCATACAAAAGCATACTACACATTAATCGCCCACCTCTGTGTACTAATCAGACAGACGTCATTCCCCACTTTCGTCACACAGAACAGAAGACATCTTTGTAGATCCGTGGGTGATTTTGTTTTCTCGAAAACAAACAAACACATTTTGACATGGTGCTGGTATTGTACAGGACACATTGTGATTCCAGATTACATTTAACAGCTGAATAAGTTGACATATACACACATACCTGAATCATAAAGTCACATTTTCACAACAGAGACAAGCAAGCTGGCTGATTAGAGCAAATCCAGGAGAACCGCTTGTGAACAAAATGAGTTGCGAGGACTATCACTCACATGTGCCATGTAGGTGAACAGTGGTAGTTTGAGCCAGAAAGAACATGTATGTTTACACGACACTCTTACCCACCAAAAAAACAAATTTGACTTGCTTACAAGACCAAAGCAGTTTCTTTTGTCGTGGTTCATGATCGGTGCCAAAGCACAGATTAAAACACAAGGAGCCCTCACAGGACTTCGTCAGTATTCGGGTAGCAACTGTTAAACAGCGGTAGATATGGTGCTCAATTATTCAGTCTTTGACAGATGGTGACTAAGAATGTGTGAAGAATGGCAATGGTGCAGCTGGATAAGAAGACAATGAATGATTGGCAGCTGGATATGCGTGGAGTAACAAGGCTAATGTTTTTCAAAGTGTAATTAATTGTATCTAAAGACGCAACGATGATTAAAGTGTACAATATATCACTGTGGTGTAAAGTATGGATGGACAGTGTGGATGAGATCAAAATGGTATTTATGTTTTAATTTAAAGTTCAGAGTTTGTTTTTCAGAGTAAAAACAAGCCTGTATTTATTATAATATTATGATCAGATGAGAAATGTACAAGTGCTTATTTTTTAAAATCCTTACATGCACGTGTACTGTATACATGAATAGAACTGTAATATGGTAAAAAAAAACTGATCTGGTTTTTAATCAAACCTTTTTGTACAAGAATCCCCTCTGTAAGGAACATTTGTTGACACAAGCTTCAATTAGGTGTCCAAAACTTATGAAAGAGCACCACCCTGTGGATCAGCACAGCAATGACAAATAATAAGTCAATGAATAAGTCAATTTATTTACAGCTGCTTACCGTAGGCCTGAAGTACAAACCAGAATGAGAGCCATTACATCCAGGACAACGCATATTATTGTGTACAGCTCATTACAGCTTAAAATCATGTAATATTATACACAAAGTACATATACATTTACTATATTTACAGGACTCTATGAGGAGAAGAATCATATATTTTATTTAGCAGCAGTATTATCATTTGAAACATCCAGCTGCACAGATGGATACCAAAACAATCCCACATCGCTGCTATTATTACCACATGCAGCTGAGACATTTTTGCAGGGACACGTGCAGTTTTTTTTTGTTTTTTTTTCAGCGAATAACCCTCAGAACAGCGAAAACAGACAGCCTCTTCTGGCATGATGCTGACTGCACTGGGAGCATGTCAAAGAACAGCTTATGTGTGCGCTACTTGAGCGTGACATACGTATCTGCTGAAGACGTTTTTTTTTTTTTTTCATTTTCTGCTGCAGTGAGGGAATATGGAGAAGAAAGAGAACACCTGTCCCTAAAATTACGGAGAATGCCAGTGAGCACAGCGCTGATTGTGTTCAAAGTGTGTATAATTGTGTAAGCTGTGAACCATGTCCACCTTCCATGCTTGGCAGTTATGCACCGTTTCATATGACCTTGATTTAGATGAGAGAATCTAAACTTATTTTGTGTATCATTTCACTTGCCAGTTGCCTGTGTAATTATATTCAGAATGTATAATGTTTTGGGCTCATTCTGCTCAGATTTATGCCATATTTAATTTGCTGGAGTCCAACCTTCAGTTTAGTGGGGTTCCTACATTTAGATGGATTAATGTTCTTCTTACACACATATTGTATTAGTTGGTTTTTTTTAGGGGTTTTCTCCACAGTAAGCCAACATAAAAACTAGAGTATTGTCCTTTTTAAAATATTTAAGCTGGAAAAAGCAACGTTAGCAAGCATAAAAATGTACCAAGCATAAAAAAATCTTTAAATTACGTGGAAAATATATGGCCATTTTACACCTGGGTAGCCAGCAGATACCAGTTGTAGATGGTTTATCTGGACAGAAAATCACACGTTCCCATGTTTATCAGCAAACTGATAAACCTGTTTCTGTTAAGAAACTTCTTGTGTCATCATTGATACAGTGTCATTTTGACTATGCCTGTTCTGCTTGGTGAAGTGGTTTGACAGCTAAGTTTAGCAACAAACAGCAGGTGATGCAAAATAATATTTGGTATTTTTAAAACACATCCCCTCAAACTCATGTTGATAGTGATAAATTCAGAAGGGTGGGACTGCTGCCAAGTACAGCTCAGAGTAGAACAACAGAAGCTGCAACATATGTACAATATTATCAATGGGTATGCTCCTCAGTACCTGTGTTCTCAGATAACAATGGTCTATACTCAGCATGGCTATAACACCAGGGCCAGTGCGTGTTCATGTAAAGTGCCTCAAGTGAGTAATGTAGCCAGAAGTTCCTTTTTTTACACTGGTGACATATTGTGAAAAAGCCTTCTGCTACACATCTTTTTTTCTTTTCTTTTTTAAATGAGAGGGGCTTATAGAGGTCAGGACTTTTTTATGGAACAGGGTCACAGATCTATAATGAAACCTGCAATGACAATTGTACTTTAGCTATCAAACAGTCTTTGTATTTTGATGTGTGAGTTATTTTTTATTTCTTAAATTGTGGTGATGTGTTTTTGGATTTCATGATTGTATTGTTTGAATGTTGTTGTGTTTCTTTATGTTTGTCTTTTAACATAATGGGACTATGTTGGAAATAAGTGTTTTCACTTTAACATGTTTTTTCAAAAATCATGGATTTTTGTTTTTGTGTCTAATCCAAATAAATCATATCATATCATATCATTAGATAAACACTACATATTTTCTGCTGTTGTAAGTCACACGATGTATTTATGTATATTTTTATTTTATTAATTTAATAAGAAAGTAACTAATACATCTAAAATAACAGATGCTGTATAAAAATATATATAAAATATAAATAAATATAGATATAAAGTAAGGGCAAAGCAAAGAAAAATGGACTATAAAGAAAAAAATCCTCATGCCCTGATATTTTGCATAACTAATGCATAATGTATGGAGAGTGGTCAGACATTTTCTGTCTCATCAGGCTTTTTTAGGTCCCAAATTTGACATGACTTTGAGGGTATGGAGCTCCCAATGGATGATAAAGAAATGATGGCATATTGTGCATTTACAGCTTGCCTGTCTGCACATGAAGCCATATTAGGAGCCTCTGTTGTAGTGGGACGTATTGCTGTATTGGACCTTATTTGACCCAACTACTTCTCTTTTCTGCAGAACTTACCAAAAAGTTTCAAAAAAAACTTTTGATCTTGTAACTGGGGAACAGCTTCCTGGTGCTTTTGTTGAATTTGCATATCAACAGTTTCTAGGGGCTTTATTAATTTAGAATATGGCAAATGTCATGAGTGAATAGAGTTTGTGCCATAAGGTGAACCTGGCCCTTCAAAATTGCTCTTCATTCATTGCTTATTGGATGACCATTCAGAGTAATCACTGACCTAATGATTCCATTAGTCCACTCCATTAGACTCTGTGATCATCGTTTGAATAGGAAGTAATTACAGGTCTATCTTCTGCTAAGACAGAGTTAGCCCACGAAGAATAGAAAAATGTAGAACTCAAGTGCTGCTATT
Source organism: Scomberomorus guttatus (assembly GCA_038419695.1). Lineage (NCBI taxonomy): Eukaryota > Metazoa > Chordata > Actinopteri > Scombriformes > Scombridae > Scomberomorus > Scomberomorus guttatus. Next base: position 32,235,499 of record CM076445.1, on the reverse strand, counting down.
AGTTTTAGAACAAAACCAAAACAAGGCTCACAGGGGTGGCAGAAAGTCACAGATAAAGAAATTATTAAAAGGGTTAGTGTCAGGTTTTGAACATAAATTAAACAAACTTGTGTTTCCATTTTCTTTATTAGTCAATAATTTACAGGCAGCTGTCGAGTACAGTCAGAATGCATAAATGAGTTTTGTACAACATAGTTTAAAAAAATAATTAAAGGAATTTGTCATATGCATTAAAATGCCATTAGTGCATTTTTCCACAATGAAAAACTGGCTGCTCTCCAGGCAACATGTGCATAGTACACAGTCATGGAATCACACACAGTTTTGCATACATACCATATAATTAATACACATGAAAAAAATAATAAAACAGTGGTGCTTTGAGCTAAATGCTAGCATGCTAACATGCTAATCAGCTGTCTGGACCAAAGTGGTGGACTGACAGACAGACAATGCCATCCCTAGAGCCATGCAGATTTGTTGCATTAAATCTCCATGACTTCAGCCTTAGCTGAACTACTCATCAATTGCTCGATAAACTTCTCCACCCTCTACAATATTTTTGTCTATGAGGAAAAAGAGAACAATACCGTATCATATAGCTGCAGGAAAAATGCACCTCATAAGCCTCACAGAGTGCAGGCTGGTGATCCATGAGCTGAATGGAGATTTAACAAACTTGAGTGTTTTGATGAAGTGGGCAGGATTGCTGACTATTTCCTCTCTGGCTACTTAGTTGGAAGAAGAGTTTTTGTAATGCCTCATCAGTCTTGTAAAAAGCATGGCTGAAGTAAAGCTCACGGACCACCATCAGTATCTGACACCAGCTGAATTACGTGACAGCTGCTTCAGGCTACTTGCTCTAAGTATTTCTCTCCCCACATCAGCAAATAGGCCTGTGACTGCTCAAGAGAGCCACAGTTGGGACTGCATGCCTTCAGAACAGTTCAGTTATGTAGGACCCTTGAGGGGCCAAACCCAAATTTACTTGGACCTGTCACAGCCACACAGTGGCAGGTTGTCAGGACAGTCAGATCCATGCTAGAGTGTCCTCCACATCTCCTTAATAGGGAATTTGAGTTTCTTCCCTCTGGCACAACACCTGGTTGAACAGGGTGAGGAACTATTTCTCCATGCTATGAGTGTGCTTAGCTCTGCTGCAAGCTTAGCTTTGCTGCAAGGAGAATTTATCCATTTGAGACAAGTTGAATTGGATAGAAATTGACTGAAATGTACTGCTGCCAACACATTATCACACCCTCAATTTACATCTTCTTACTGGTTAATTAGACTAAAAATCTTTCTCTTTTCGCTGTCAGTTGTGCCATTATTTGTTATCTTGGGGGCCTGTTGAAGTGACCTGCAGCTGGACTAGCTTCACTGGTTTTCCCTTGATTTGCAAATGTGAAATACCTGAAAAACAAACAGGTAGAAGTCCTCATACAGTATAGTTTACTGTGTAAAGTCTATAGTGCTCTGTAAAAATACTCCATTACATATAAATATGTAATAGGTATGAATGTATTAACACGAATATCTTCTTTAAGTATCGAAATGAAAGGTTCCCATTATAAGGAAGTTTCTCGCACAGAACAATATCACGTTGATATTGATGTATTAACCTGCAAGCAGCATTTCAATATAGTCAAAGGTCCAGGTGGCACTGAGTCTAACTACTGCACTAAAATACTGGTTCATCATATTTTATGGGCTTATCGTATATTTTGATATGTACTTAATCTACAGCATAAGTAACTAGAATCTACATCCACCATATAAAGGTAATTGATTAAAAAGAACACTGAGTGACAAAATGAAAATTGTTAAAAACAGAAAGCGATTGTGCTTAAGTACAGTACTTCACGACTTTACACCTCTGGACAAATGTACAGACTTTGCAATACTTTTTGTGTGCTTTTGGGAAACGTGAGATTAATATTCACAAAGACGATCATCACAAGAAAAAACAGCCTGGCATTTCTTAAATCATTTATTGTGTTATCACTATGCATTTTTTGTTTTTCGTGTGTCATTTCATGCCTTTGGGGTTGTAAATTCAGTCACCAAAAGCGCCCTATAGTTACATTTGAGTGACAGGGAAAGTGACGCATTTTAGATGATGTCGATGTAGTGTAATTTTTTTATAAGGTGTATCTTTGGCCTATTAGGAGGAGGCGGGTTGGGTGGATGGCTGGATAGTTAGTTGGCAAAAAGTTTCTAAAGCAGCAGGAGAGCACTGTTCAAGACGTTGGGACATTTTATTACAATTAAACTGGACATTTTTATAGAACGTGGATTGGACTAAAACATCTAGTTCGGCATCCACATTAACACGTCCAATTTGAACGTCTTTTTCAATTTAATTCAATTCAATTCAAAACACTTTATTTAATGCAAAAGCAAGATTTAAGGCATTTGGACCATTAAGGCTTCCATACTATTGGTTGATGTCAACATACCCACCCCCTTTTTGACGTAGGGGTTGTGTTGAACCGTATCTATGCCTATGTTGTGGTCTTGTGGGCTCATGCTAGTGGGCACATTTGGGCTACGTACCTGTCACATGTCTTATATGCAACTGTGATTTAGTATTCAAAACTAAGACAAAGACTAAAAACAAATGTAGTGTTTTAAACACGAAAAAAATACCCCTTGGCTGCACTAAAAATGTCACCATTAATCAGAAAGGATCTTAAAAAGTTTACATTGAAATCAATGGCTTGCAGAATACCACATTTTTTACCCCAGTCTACTCAAAATTCATCAGGTTGCCATTTGTGTTCTAATACTGCCATTTAGTAGGCACTCAATAAGTAACCATTCGCCTACAAAAAATACAGATGTTCATAATGTCAGCATAAATCAATATTATTTCTAAGCCCAATCAATCAATATTATTTCTTAACCTCGATTCGTACAAGGTAGATTGAGTGGGGAATTGTTTTCTCTCTTGCAATGATTGTAGGGTTTCCCCTCAGAAACTGATGAAATGGTAGCACCAAATTTTAAATGCCTTAAGATGTTCAAAACGGACGTGTTAATAGGGTATTTTCTGTCGTCTTAAAGGACCAGTGTGTAAGATTTAGTGGCATCTAGCAGTGAGTTTTGCAACCAACTGAATACCCCTCCCCTCACCCTCCCCTTCCAAGTGAGTAGGAGAACCTACGCTGGCCACGAAACTCGCGAACAACACGAAAGAGCCTCTAGAGCCAGTGTTTGGTTTGTCCCTTTTGTGCTACTGTAGAAACACGGCGGTGCAACATGGCGGGCTCTGTGGAAGGGAACCCGCTCCCTCTGTAGATATAGAGGGCTCATTCTAAGGTAATGAAGACACAACTTTTCTTAATTTTATGGGATTATACACTAATTAAAACATACTTCTGCCAAGTCCGTTCCGCTAGATGCCACTAAATTCTACACACTGGACCTTTAAGACGTACAAATTTGACCTGTTAATGCGAACACAGAACGAGACGTTTTGGTCAAATCCGCATTCCATACATTTTTACTGTAACTTTGGGCATTTTACTGCTGTTAAACTGGACATTTTTAGTGTCACGTCGAGACATTTTTAACGCATTTTACTGATCGTTTGAACCCAAACTGATATTTCCTTAACCCTAACCAAGTGGTTTTTGCGCCAAAACCTAACCAACAGTGTTAAGTGACAAGCGAAAAGCTTAAAATGCACAGACATGATGTGAAATGTCCTTAAAGTGGTCTGCTATTTATATGCCATCCCATGAGATCACGTTGGAAAAAACAGCATTTGTCCTTTGTTCAAATGCTTAAAATTACCTTATTTAGCTGACTGGTACCTTTTAGCAGCCATATGAATTATGTTTCCTGTCTGTTGGAAGTAAAGTCAGAAGTAATGTAAGGTTATAGCATCACAAATGGGTCAGCAAAGCATCTGTCTTGGACACAAGAGACCGCTTTTCATTTTCTGTTATGCACTAACAATCAACATTTTCTTTTAATCATGACCACAATGTTTCCTTTTTGTGCCTAAACCTAACCAAACCTTGACCAGCAGTAGCAGATCAGAAAATAATTTTAAAAGGCAAAACGAGTGCATTAAATGGTGTGGGTTGTTTTTATAAGGAGTGTATTTAGTTGTTTAGTTTGGAGTACATTGCACATTATGATTTAGTTACTATTAGCAGCTGCTAGTTATTGTAGCATCCATAACCACAGAAAATGGTACATTAGACTTGAAGCCCTAAACAAACATAGCTTAGGTTGTAGAAACACTTATTCCCAGTGGCAATTGTTTCTTTCTGTTTGTCTTTGAAGAAAGTGCCAAGCTCCAAGTGCTGAGTTCCCTCTGTGCTGCCATCAGCAACACAATCTGACAAAAACAATCACAAGTTAGAATCACTGCAGCATATTAACTTGGTTCTGCTGGTTACAACTGTTGGCTCCCATCAGCAGAGTCTTTATCTTCCCTACTAGTGGCGCAGCTGCACTTTGTCAGTCTTTATCATTTTGTCAAGCAGTGCGGCTAGCTCAAAGATGAACAGATAAACCTGCATGTTTACGTCCTCCTGGCACATGCTGTAGTTGGCTGACTGGAGGCCCGTGTTTCTGTTGCAGCTCTTCCTGCAGTTTATCATGTAGCCCTGTACCTACTGTTAGTCTGGACAACAGATGATCAGTTACAGTTTTTGACCCCTCTTTTCACAGACAGTAGCTCCTCTTCACTGCATTTAGGCTTTAATGTGTATGGATGGATTTTTGAACCAGTAATCCCAAAGAGTGGTCTTGAGAAAATGCTGCTAATGATGTGTTTAAAAATGCTTCCTAAGATTTTCAGATATTACCAGAAACTAGAATCAATATATCTTAGCACGTACTTCAAATTCTGCACCTCTAGAGGATATTTAGGTGCATGTTTCTTTTAAAACTGACAGTTTCCAGTTCTAATTTGGATTACTCGCAATGTGACTTTCCACAGCTGCCTATAAAGCCAGTTTATAATGTAAAAATACAACGTAATGGTGCATATAATGAGGAAACGGTTGTTTAGAAATCGAATTTCTTTTGACAGCCATCAGTATTACATCCGGTGTAATATGTAGTGTAGTCCACTAGATTGCAACGATTAGTCGAGTGATTGATTAGTAAAAAAATAATCAGCGACTACCTTGGTAATCGTATAATCGTTCTAGTCATTTTTTAAGCAAAAATGCCAAATTTTTGCTGGTTGCAGCTTCTCAGATGTAGTGATTTGAAGCTTTTCTGTCTCATACATGACAGCTGAATATATTTAGGTTGTGGACTGTTGGTCGGGACATTTGAGGACATCACCTTGGGCTTTGGGAAAGAGTGATCAACATTTGTTATAATTTTCTGACATTTTATGGGCCAAACAACAAATTGATTAATTGAGAAAATAATCAGCAGATTAATTGGTAATGAAAAAAATGATTAGTTGCAGGCCTGTTTGTAACCAAGTTAACTTTTTACATATCAATACACTCAATAGTGGGTGTGTAATCAACTCTGTTCAGTAAATAACATGAACGTTTGTTTATTGGACTCTTCCTGGATCAATGAAGATTAAGAATTATTTTACATAGGGATGATTTATATTAGAGGTGATGTAAATTTGCCTGTGAGGTTTCCGTACATGTTGTGCTTCAATTATAGAGTAGGTTAATAATGTAAGAAGTGTAATAGATAAGTTAAATAATAGTTTGAGGGAATAACCTTTTTAAATGTTCACTATTGACTTTCAGCATTTAGCTTTATATTACCTGTGTCCCTGCTAGTGTCTGTGACAGAGCCACAGCAGTGTGTTGTTAATATTCCTGTCTGCAGGGTTTTGTTTATCCAGGTCAGGCAGCAGCTGTGTCACAGAAGAAACAAGTATTTAAGATGCCTCACTATCACTATCACAGTTCAGCATTTTGAGAATGTAAACAAGCAACAATATTAACCAAAGGCACAGGATAATTCATTTTGTTATATACTTTGTTTAGTGTAACTTTTATTTTCATCGTATCACATTTAAATACTGTTTCTATAGTCATTCTGGGCATCACTTGTAATTTAAGGAACCTACCTGAAGATGGTAGTAAATATCCACCAGTAAATTTAAAAAGGGGGCTGCATTTAGAGCATTGTTAATCCTTACACCCCAGACAATTCTGTTTGTATTCTTGTTGTACTTCACTGTTCTCTCCACTCTAGAGTATTGCATTAAGGACACCCACCCAAGTGATGGCACAGCAGTGTCTAGATACCAAAACAATTACTTGAAAAGAATGAGAAGTTGAATGTGGCTTTTTTTTTCTCTCCATCTTCCATTGGTTCATACAATAGTTCTACCAAGAAGGACACCTCATTTCAGGGAAAAGCAGGTACTCAAATCAATATTATATGCATTCAGAAATTCAATCTCACAATTCTGCATCTATGGAACAATTCCAATTTGTATTTTGTAGCGTGACAGATGAAAATCTTGGCATCTGTCTGGTTTCTTACAGTCTGAAATTGAAACTGCAAGTTAATGTTATAATATGCAAACTGAAAAGCCAGTATCCATGGGAAACAAAAACAGATTATGTATTTTGATGGATGTACTGCATATTTTAACAAGTTTTTAAACTTCACCAAGAATGCATAATGCTATATATTTTTTGTGAACCTTGTGCCAAAAAATATTGCTCTCTCCACTCTCTTAACACTCCTGCCACCTTTATACAGGCCCTTAGCAATTTGTCTTTATGGCAGACCTGACATTACAAGCATTTGAGAACAATGGTCATAAACAATAATTCACCCATATAGCCCAGTATTTGTCCTGCGGGGTCATCCTGTAAAAACCAAAGCCTATTCTATAGAGAGAATAGTAGAAGGGGAAAATGGTGAAAATCTGTCCCAGAAATGGTAATTTAATGGTATACAGCCAATCGAATATAGAACACACAAATGTTCTAACATAAAACCTGGGGGTGACCACATGGCAAAGCTGCTGACATTACAGGAACAAGAAATCTATACATTTATAGATCTGCAAATGAATAGATTCTTCGCCTGGAGCAGTGGCACATACTATTAAGTTAGTCGTATTGAAAAGGCCATCTCCATATTTCTTTTCAAGGGCACAAGTCCTGAGACATGGAGTAAGTGGGTACTGGAAAACTGACAGTTTTTCATACCTGCAGTAGCACAATGCAACCACATAATGGCTGTTAAACATTTTTGGAATGCATGCACAACATCATCATCGTCTTGACAGTGTTGCAGTACATCTACGTTGCTGACCTTTTGACAGTGAAATCAAAACATGTTGAGCATGTTTGACAGAAGATACTGTATATGACATTATGTGTGAATGGAATCACAATGTTGATAAAGTTACGATCTATATTACCCATCATTCTCTCCTATATATTCCTCCTACGCCTGTGAAAGCACTCCTACATGCAGGTTAAACATTGTCATTTCTTTCCTTATCTGCCTGCGCCTTTGTGATTTAAAAAAAAAAAAAAAAAAAAAAAAAAAAAAATCCTCCTCTCGACCACAGGAATATTTGTTTTATGTGTTATCATAAGCTATGGCTGCATCACTTCTACTCCTAAAAATGAGATGCATGTACTGTAATGTTGCTGATGCAGGACTTGTTCTGCTGCAAGTAAGATAATCAACGATTAAAATATAAAGTATAATTAGCATTTAATTATACTTGATTATACCTAATTAACTTAATTAATAGAATTATTTGTATAACAATCACATGGGTGAATCATTGGTAGAAAAAAGCTGTTTAGCAGTTTTTTGCCTTTTGCTCAGAGGATGCAGTGTAAGTAGCTCACTGGCTAACAACCCGGCTGAATCACAATAAACTGAGGCACAATCCCCCACAAATGCTCCTCTCCAGTGGCAGCGTCGCCGTGGTTTAAGGCCAAGGATCTGCTCAGAGGGTCTCGCTGGAACATCACACTGTATTGGAGTGAACAAAGCCGGACTATGACTGAGGTTTCTCCTTACTGGTTTGAATTGTGCAGTGTTTTAAATGTGCTGTTATGTGTTATTACAGTTATACAAATCCATAGCTGCTCCGCAACTGAACATGGATGTCCTGCTGCTGTCTTACCGCTAAAAGTGGGTGTGCTGGCATCTTACTACAGCTTCATGTGGGTTTCCTGCCAGTTTGCTGGCTTTAAACGTGGGTGTCCGGGCATCTTGCCTCTGATTGTGGGTGTCCTGCTCCAGAGACATTGGAAGTAGGGGGTGCTAGGGGTTTATTTCTGTCTTTCATATTTCCTTACAACATAAAGAATATATGTTTTCATAGCCTAGTGATGTGATTGTCAGAAATGATAAACCTGTCTCCTTCTCAAAGCAATTCATGCATCTTTAACTATGTAAACAAATAGGCACGCCAGTGCGGTTCGCATCATCTTGAGCCAAGAGGCTCCTTAGCAACCTAGCAAGAAAAACTATTGACCCATGTTAATAAAGTTTAATACAATATATGCTGTAGACTATATATGCAATCATAAAATATGAAATAATGAATGAAAATGTCTGCAGTCAGTAAATGGCACATGCTAACATGATGTGTACATACGTGCAGTCTGACGTAGTCACATAGACGTATACACACAGACCATTTTTGCTTGTTAGAAATTTTGATGCGTGCACACGTTGACCTGGTCAGCTAGCAAGTGGGGTGAAATCAGGCTACCGGTTCAAGGCAATGTCACAAAAGCGAATATATTCGATTTCTTTTCAAAACCTCCCTTTGAGCCAGCTAAGCACCTGAGAGAGAGACAGAAGACAGCTGACAGTAAAAGTATAGTTCTGAAAAGTTCTGAAAAGTGAAAAGTGATGTGCAGGGACCATGGACCAGCTGAGCTAACTGCTAGCTTTTTTTATTTTTGCATATTTTCGTTTGGCCTCATGTTCTGTTTCACACAATTTATTTTTGATATATATGACTATAAGGAGTAGCCAGCCTTAACTCAGAAGGGGTCTCTCGTTCAAGTAGGCTACAATAATTGTACCTTCAAGGGCCTATGATTTGCCTAATGACTTTTGATTCTGCACTTTTTATTAAAGGATTTTATTAAAGTTTCATGATCGATATGAGCATGCGTGACATTGGCTATGCCTCTTTGAACAATTTTTTATTGTTATAATAATGAAGATGCTTTGTGAACATATAAATATTACTTTCTAGTTTCCTTAATAGCTGTATACTTCTCAAATTATTTGAAATCAAAGCCTTCGGTTGGGCTCATTAATAGCTCAATCTAATCAGGACCGCTGTGTTGGACAGAACTGTCCAGGCTGGGGCACTACAAAAGAAGTGATAATGGTGTGAGGGGTGAAGTAATGTTAGTCTATGTGTGACGGGTGAAATGGTCCATGCCCCATGGTGTTCCTAATATTTTGTTCACTCTATTAACATACAATATAATGCACCCCAGAACACCACCACCACCCACTACGACCTCAATAATAATCATGAAGTAGAACATTTCTGACATTTCTGACATTGTCAACAACAACTAAAAATGTATAAGCTTAATAAAAGTAGAATTTATGGCAGAGCTGAGAATACAACTAAAACCTTAAACTGTAAATCTGCAAAATGTTGGGGGGGTGGGGGATTACAAGATGACTAATGCATTTCTTCTTGCCTTTCATTAGCTAACTACTGACCAGCAACAGCTGTCTGGGGAATTGTATTAACAGACTTTGAGGTTGTTTTTCCAGTATCTCCGTTCATTTGTTCTGAACGCTTGTTGACAAAGTAAACATTCTAGACATGATGTTCAGAGCTTATTTCAGCACCAGTTCAGTGAAAGCACATTTCCATACTCCTGCACCGAGAGAATGAACCAACTGACAGGGAACTGCCTTAAGCTTCAGCTTTGCTGCCAGACTTCTCTCTTTTTTTGTTTTCTCTTTTATTTTCCACACAAAATGTTGAATGGCACATAGATGTTGAGAATGGAAATTTATGCAAGGGGATGCTAGGTTTTTTTTGTCTTGTAGTGCAAACCCTCTGCAAACATACAGTACATAATATATATGACTGTGGAGATTTCAGCACTCGCTAACTTATCTTCTTGAGTTGAATATTCATCGTGAGGAAAAGGTATGAGAGGCATCTTTGCAGAAAGAAAACAATCATCTGTAAAATCGGCAATGTTGCTGACAGGCCATTATTTTAGCTAGCTCAAGAATCAGGATATCTTGATTTACTCAGGCAACTGTCAGTCAATATGGCTGTCCTTGGATATGTTATTGCAGACAAGTGGAAACATTGTCTGCTGGGACTGTGGCAGCCTGAAGGTAAAGACAGGGGCTTGTGACCAGAAGGCAAAAAGAGAACATTTCTGGAGTAAAAATGTGGACTAAAATGTGATTGACTCACACTATGCAATCCCTCAGAAATTAATGTGCTCTTTAGCAAGCCACTTAAACCTCAGTTTGTCCAATGCAGCTGCTTGGTGGAAAATAGTATTGGTTTTACTTGTCATCTCCATTGGTTAATGTGCTTGAACTGTTTAAATGTGAAGCAGGGTGTTGCTGAATATGAGCTCTACTGTATGTAGCGAAAATCTTTCATGGATAAATAAAGGGTTTAAAAAAGAAAACAAAAACATTTACTCTCATGGCCCTTTATGCTGGATTCAGCTAAAGCAAATATGGCTTCAAAGGCTCGTCGGCCGTGCCTACTATATTTTGACAGCTGGTAGGCAAGCTCTGCCTTTTCCTTACTTCCTAAAAAAATTCTCATAAATCCTTGCAAACACACTTGTGTCCCTCTATACTTCTGAGAACCCTCACTGACATAAAGAATTCCCTGGCCCCCGTCTTAACTATCGCAGCTTTTTAACCCTAACCCTTATCTCAACAGTAAGCTAAACCTAATTAACCAAGTATAAAGTCCCAAACACCCGTTTGAAGAAGTGAAGACCAGCCAAAATGCTATCACTTTTCAAGCATGTCTAAAACTCTAAGTTGTCCTCACAAAGATATAATTAACAGTATAACACCAGAATAAATACAAACCAGTGAACTAGCAGTTTACAGGACTGTTGCATCTTTCTGACTCATGCAAACCAGCAGCACACTGTTCTATCAGATAATCTTCTACCTTCCACCTGAAGCCTGATTGTGCTGCTTAAGTCCAATATTCATCATGTCATCTGCAGTGACCACAGTGGGAGTAAAAAGCTGATTTTTTAACTTTATACTTTTACTTCATTGCCAAAATGTTGAAAATTGCCTGTGTAAGATTTTTGTTGCATCACTCTTGGATGTTTATGACTTGGACTTGGCTTACAGGCATTAAGAAATGATTGGAGGAAGTGCGAGAAGAAAAATATGCACTTCTAATTTGTGTATACCTTACAGAGCACCACAGCAGCCTTTTAAATTTTTTAGTTAATGTAACACACTCAGCTGGAATGCTGTGATTCTAAGCAGCTGTGATTATGGGAATCAAACACAAATCGCTTGACTTCTGTTGTAATCTACTGTATTTGGAAATATAAAATCATTTGTTTGTCCAATGCTAAACTGTCACAAAGCTATGAAACCTTTTCTGCAGCCAAAGCTGATTTAAGGACTGAAAAAAATACAATAAAAAGTGTGAGACTAAGTCATTGGGACACAGTTTGGCTGTGTAACTAGTAGATAAGCAAACTATGATTTTACAAAAGCATGTTTTTCCTCCTTGGAGATTTAATAATAAACATTAAACAGCGCCTGACTCTGACTAAATCAAAGCATCCCATTTAGGCATGATCAAAATTCAAATGAAGCATTTGTAAACAAAATATACAAATCAATTGATGTGACATTCAGGCTTAGCTATGGGGATTTATCAAAATGTAATATCAACAGTTCATGCTCATTTTATGGTAATTATTCTTCATTATGATAAGATGCTCAACAGGTTGGCTCAGAGCACGACGACTACAAGTTTCTGGCTGATGTGATACATGATTGAGACAGATTACGGGGGTCCTCGGAGGACTCTCTCCCCGGTAACCGAGGCAAGCTGCAGTCTAGCAGACTCATTACAACCGGTCACCATGGGTTTCCATGCATGAACTTCTAATTAGACCAAATAAATTGGTGGAAATCTTTCAGTATGGAGAATGGGCAACTACTGGGGGACAATAGACTCCAAACTCTATTAAACCTGTAATGGAAATCATTTATCATGCCTATGGTTTGTGACCTCCACCTTTTGTATGGACTGCTTAATATTCTACCTGTATTACATGACTCGGAGTCTCGCTTGGAACATCCTCTCAGTCCTCAACATTTTGTTCTTGAGCTGTTCTTACTTTCATAAGGTTAACCTTGAATTTCAAACAGATTCAAGGGGCAAGTGAGGCCGGGGGAGAGATGATCTCATTATTAGACATTTCTGTTTTTCTATCTGTTTGGTTGGAAAAAAAGAGAGCTTTCTGTCTTACTTTACAATGTGCAAAATGATCTATATCAACAAGTTCCCTCAGTTAACATCTTCTTCTCACAAGAGATAGAAAAATAATTGTTTTTTGCACATTTTGTATGGAGTGTAGTCTTGCTAGGATGGCTACTTTCCTGCCACTTTTTTGCAGGGTTGATGGGCGGTATGACAAAATGTACCGTGAGATTATATCAATTTGTCTACAGTCACAGATTTTGCTTTGCCATTTATATCATTACCACAATGTAATATGTCTGGGTGTATGAGACCATTATGGGCAATGTTGGAAATAAATGAGCAGTGTCATGGAAATATTGGATTTTAATTTTTGACTCAGTGTGTTGAAATTTCTTGTTTTGTAGGTATTTAATTCACTGGATTAGACACAAATAGACATTCCCTTCTGTTTATTTTATCCATAACTAGTTTCTCTATAGATTCTCAATATTGTAACATAGCATTACATTTACCATGACATATTCCCCACTCGCACTATGTAAGGATGTCATTTTAATGTGTTTGCACGATTAAAAAAACACACATTTTAATGACTTTTGACTTTAACTTTCTTTCTTTTAGAATCTCATTTTATTAGTTTGTTTTGTTTTCTGAGATGTTTTTTTTTTTTTGTATACATTTTTTGTTAATATGTATTTTAGTAAGCCTTTATTTTTTTGCACTGATGGGCGCTGTCATTTTTCTAGAAAGAAAGTGAGAAACAGTAAAACCTAATAAAGACAAAAATCAAAGACAGACAATGTAAAATAATACTTGGCATCACAGACTTTTAGTTGGGGATTTTTCCTCTACTGAAGGTAGGTTATTCACTAACAGCCCAGTTTTGCTTCCTGTACAGTTTCATAACTAATTACACTCTAAATCTATTAGTGTCTTTCCTCAGCTGAACTGCGACTTCACTCTTACTGAACTGTTAATCCCTTGAGTGTTTACTTGCGGTGACGACCCAGTTTGTCCAGTCTTACCACTAAATGTTTTACTGTATCTCCACCTATCAGACTGCTGGTAGCAAACTGGCAGAATGAAATTAACGGAGAGGTGTATTGTTGGAGGAACAACCGGCACCAAACAATGGCAAGAATGCCTCTCACCAATAGCTGAAGCTGCACGGGCGCTGACATCATATCACTCCCACATCTCCCTCTCTCTTGATTTCAGCCCCACCCGCTCCTTTCCATTAGCAAGTCGGTCCGTGTCCCTGTGTTATTTAAAGCCAGAGATCCTCCCTCTCGCCGAGCCACTGTGTTGCATCTGTCTGCCTCGCCGCATGTGTGTCTGGGTGCGTGTGTGAGTGCGCTAAAAACCCAGGCAGCCAGTGGGAGAGCTAGAGAGCGGAGAGAGAGACGCGGGGGAAAGGCAAAAGGCATCTGAGAAGGGAGAAGGAACGGGAGTGTGAGACAGCTATGAAATTCATCCAAGCTATTTGCTTACTGCTTCTCTTTCCAGCTTTGAGCCTCAACACCAGGTAAGTGATAAATAAGAGGAGGGTTTTTTTTTCAGTTTTCAGTTTCACCCTGCAAGAGACTCTGAAACAAAAGGGGTATACAGGTTCAAAGCATACAATGGGCAATCTTAGATTACTAATCTGAAGGTCTGTTCAGTCCTGCCAAATACTGAAGCCTTAATTTGTCCTGGCAGAGGCTCTCTGTCTGCTAAGCATGTTGGTTCAGGAGACTGAAAGACTTAAAGGAGGAAGGAAGAGCTTATCTGTTTAACTAGGCTATTATCTTTCTCAGTTCGGGGCAGGCTAAGAGACAGTTGTCCTTTTGTGGTGGTAATTCACTGAACGCGATGCCTCCTGAATAGTGGTGACATTGCTTTTTGGGACTTTTGCTGTCCGCTAGTCTGGGAGGGAGCAAGTTGAAGTAAAGGAAACTGAAAGAAAGGACAAGGCTACTTGTGTTGCAGTGTTGTGAAAAAGAGCAGGTGTGTGTTTCTGTCTTGTGTGTGCGTGTGTGTGTGTGTGTGTGTGTGTGTGTGTGTGTGTGTGAGCGAGTGCGCGCAATGTAAGGCTTTGGAAACAGCAGGAGGAAGAATGACGGGCAAGAAGAATGAATAAGAGAGAAATGTGTGGAGAGGGAGAGTTTTGATGATTAATTAAATCATTGATAAAATCATCCTTCTTCTCTGCCAGTGCCTGACACTACTGCCTTAATGAGAGCCGTGAGAGGGAATTCAGGGCTTTGGCTATACCACGGAGACATCACACGCAGGACGGCATGCATTATAAAACTTGCCTTTCCTTTTTCTCCTCAGTACCTAAAACATATCAATACTGTTTTCATCTTTTCTTTGTGAATTAGTTGAATGCAGGAATACATGCACAGCGAGGAACATGGCTTTGAACTCAGATGTTGTGTTGCTGATATTAACTGAATAGACAAATACCTACATGTGTGTGTGGTGGGATACCAAACACATGAATGGAATGTAAACTCGCCTCAGGAGTTACAGTAGGCAGAGATTTGTAGAGAAAGAAGTCAAGGTTATTGCCTACGTCCAACATATTTGTCAATACCAGAAAGGTGCACTGATGATGTATGACTCATATAACTAGGGGCTGTATTGATGTATTAACCTCTAGCATTTAGTAGTCAGCAAATGAAGCACTCACAATCCCTTTAACACACCTACAGTTTTAATGCTCACATAAGGTAAATGCATAAATAAACAGCCTTCAGCCGAACAGCTTTGGAAAAATTCAATCAGTTTTATCACCTTGTTCTTTTTTTGATTGTGCACGCAGACTTGTTTAGCCATTTTCGAGGCTAATTAAACTAATAATGCTCTTGTTTAGGTTTGATTTATTAAAATACAGTTTGTCTGTCAAGGTTTATTTTTAAATAGTGTGTACTCATCAGCCTTCGAGGTGATCTTTTGGGTGCTAATTGGAGTGAGAGGCATTACGGTGGTAATTTGGCAGTTCAGCACAGATTGTATGCTACCTCTTGAGGGGGAATGTCATGAAATGTAATTACTGGAACACACAGATATAATCAGTGTTTTATTAGATAGTTTATTTCTAAACGCAGAATAAAAAGTAATGTGTTCACAAGGCTCTGTGTTGTTAAAGGCAGAGGGGCTTTCAGATAAAGGTGATACCTCAAATGAGACTTGCTGAGCCTTAATTTACTTTTTTTTTTTTTGAAATAGGGAAATAAAAGTGAGGATGTGCCAGGTGCTAAACAGATCTGCAACGCCTCATCTGCCTGCTTTGCCTATAGGAAGCAAACTCTATGACCAGCTAATCTTATAATGCTGTAACTGGGAAAAAAAAAGACCACAATGTGTGATTTGAATAATAGATGAGCTCTGATTGCGAGTTAGTGAAACAATAAATGTTACAAACAGGGTCTTTCTCGGACCACTTCATCTGTCAAGTGCTGCCCAAAGAAGCTTAAAATGTAGACTGAAATATAAATAAATAGGTGTACCTATTAAATCTAAAGCAATTCCGGCTCTGAAATAAACCCTTTATAAAGCTTATCTTATCTTTCTCCTTTGTTGACACTTTGTTAGAGAGATGTTGATTAAACTAAGCATGGTCGTTTTGGAGGCTGTAATTTTTAGATTATCATACGCTGAAAGGTGTCTCTTAAATTTTCTCTACCGTGGCCAAAATATTAGAAAATAAGGGGGAGGGCAGTAGGAAGCACAAAATAATCTCTTGCAAACGCACAAATAAAGTGTTCGTAAATTGATCCAGCAGAGTGACATGGCTGTAGCTTAAATTCAGAAGTATCTCGGCTAGTAGCATTTGTGTTGTTGACGAGGTTTCAGGTCAGGACTAAGATTCCTGGCTGTGTTTTTAAATTTAACAAAAGGAAACCAATAAGACATCTGCAAGGACATCTAAATGTTATCTTCATGTCTGTCTTCACCGCAAGCATCGAATTACACAATCAGACAAATGTCACAATTGAACAGGGGAACTAGTTGATCCGTAACACCTGCGCTCCGTCTGCTCCGTCATTGTTTCCCTCCTCCTGCAGCGGTTGACATATATTCTGTCTACTGTTAGCCCTGTCAAATACTGAATTAGCTAAGCTTTTAATAGCTAGCGCTAATTAGCTAGCGTATCATCCTGCTTTTTGTCTTTTGATCTAGCACCACCCTAGAGTGGTTCTGCTGAGGCAATTACAGTTGGAAATGATGCATTTAACACAACACTTTTGAAATAGGTTTAGTTTTTGCTGATATGGTCAGATTTTGGTTAAGGCTGCGCCGAAGTTGAGATTTTCACCTCTCCTCTTTTTTAGATCTGCTTTCAAGCTGAAAATATTCAGCTTTGATTATTTATTTTTTTATTTCTCTTTTTTAATATGCTCGCTGGTCATCAAAACACAAACACAGCTAGGGAATAATATCCTGGGCAGATTTTACTTTTGATCTAGCTGGTATTCAGAACCTTTTCCTGAGTTGATGGGTTTCTCAAGCAGAGGAGGCTGTCATATTTTTGTTGTTATTCTGGAGGTCATGGGCTCGAAAAAGCATTATCATTTGTGACATGCTCATTTTTGTTGTTGTGATAGTGTATCATTGAAGAGACTGACTGTGTATCTGCAGCAGAGAAATGAATTGTGACTTGCGCTGTCGAGTTCTACGTATTGCTCTGCCTCGCTTTGCTTGATTCACTATCGTCACATCAGTGGTGTGTGAGAGAATCCATTTCATATGTTAACCGCAACCTCCATTGTGTGACCTGATAGAGTCGCCTTAAGGAACAAGAATTAATGAAATAGGAGCCATTTCAGTTTTTATGTATGATAGCAGCATTGTGCAAAGCCTTGGGTCTATGCTTAATTCTGTTTTATATTCTATATATTCTAAAATGCATCTCATAGGCTTATTCTGTGTTATTATCATCGCAGGAGCATGGATAAACATTAAGAATACATATCGGTTGTAGAAAAGATACACACACATTCACAATTTTGCAAATCATAGAAGATTATTTCTCATTATCACTGTAAATTAGATGTTTTGGTGCCAACCCCTGCTCATGTAAGAGTTTGATTAAGAAGGATTTGATTTTAATGAATTGAGTGGGGTACTCAGGCCACAGAATGGTGGTGCAGGGCTATGTGTCATTGCAGGAATCAATTGGTACTTAGGCAGAACACAAGGCTGCATTGACACTAGTCCCATGAGATATGACTCTCCACCTCCGGGTCACTGTTGGGTGGATACCACAGTAAGAATGCGCTTCTGCGTCTGGCTTGTTTTATTTCCCCCCCCCCCCCATTCTCTCTACAGATCAAACAGCTCCACCTTTTTACACTTTCAAATATTCCCTTTCAGAGCATTTCTTGAAACACATTTGACATTCTCTTGACACTATCTTTGATGTCTCTTACCTTAGCAGACTCTTCTTAGGAACGGTGATATCTGGTGGGATCTCCATAACATCAAATATTTATGAGTATTTTGGACGGCAATTAAAAGGACTACAGAGAGCCTTGGATTATACATAGAGCGCAGACATGCAGCCACATTGATTTATATCTTAACATCTGCCTGTGGATATGAGCTTATTGTAATTTAAATTGAGTCTCTCTTTAACGTTACACAGGGTCAGACTTGAAAAGAAAGACAGTTTAGATGATGAGATGTAGCAATTAATGATGGAGCTGACCTTATTTTTTGTGATAACCTTTTGTATTGATAAAGTGTGTTGTCCTTATAGCCACGCATGACACTCTCAGTAATCAAAACCAAATATTTTGTTGGAATTCACACTCAAATGATAAACTTAATGTGTGAGAAAATGGTCCGTCCTTGTATATTTTCACTGTCAGCGAAACTGTTAGCTGAAGGAGTGCTGAAAGGTGCTCAGCCTCCTATTCATTTATTACAACGGCAGATGCCTTCTTTGTCTCAATCTGTCATATGTTTGCTGAGTTGAAAACATTCCGCGGATCATCATTTACATCCGATCAATACTTTCTTACAAGTGACAATGAATAAATTTAATCAAGATGTACAGCAGCAGAGAGAAACTGCACATGATATCTCATCGAATGAGCACTCGCAGGCTGAATTTTGTTTTTGCATTGCGCTTCAAAATGAGATAGATAGATGTTTATATGGAACAGATTGTTCTAAAACATTTTCTGGCAAATTGGGAAAGTTTAGAATTGAGTTGAGGTCAAGCGTGGAGCAGATGTGGAATCAGACCTAACTTTGAGTAGGGGGAGATGGCAATGTCAATCTATACATTGATGGATCGCAAATGGTTAGCAGGGATAATGACTAAGTGGAATCAATCCACCTCTTATCCCTGGGAATTGTTTAGCAGTTGAGTAATAAAACAGCAAGTATTTTGAACAACGGCATATATGGAGTGCAGAGCTTGTCTATATTTTCTTTTGTTAAGTGAGGCTTGGCTGTGTTGCCATTTGTCTTGATTGTTATTGAGTGAGAGCCCCAGCATTACCTAAATGAACTGGTGCTTTATTTATACTGTGGAAGCTTGGCATGTTTGAGCTGACTCCACTGCATAAACATTTATGTAGTTTGCAGAGCAGCAGTTTGGTGGGAAGTGGTTAAAAAACGTTTAACTGAGGTGATGGTGCACCTTACAAGATGGGCATCTGTTTAATTACAGTGCAAAGGCAACCTCTGAGTGGCTTTTAATGTGCAGCAGTGATCTGTGTCATGATGTGGCCTCTGCAACATAACATATTTTTCTATGCGTGAAAATGACTTGGGGGCGGGGGATGCGATTTCCTCTCTGCACAGTGTTTTTTATGCCATCAAACAACATCCATAGCAGATACATGATTATAGATGTGTTTCAGGGGTGGGGTTTGAGCCCTCAAGATGAGAGAAAATGATATTTGTGCAGCCCGGTAACGTCCTCCTCGGCACAAATCAGACTGTGAATGATAATTGAAATTCAAAGGACATGGCGTAATGGTCACACCATGGCAACCACATTGGCCGCATGAAAGTAATGAACTGGGCTACAATAAACAGAACCTTGGGTGGCTCCTACAAATGAGAAAGTAATTAAAAGGACCACAACCAGGGTGAGGGGGAAGAGGGGCCTGACGTTTTATATTCAAGACTGCTTTTCAGGTACTGCGCTGTTGCTCTCATTGCTCTCAGAAGACATTTGAAATGACAGTAGTGTTTGTTCTTCAAGCAATGAAAGCGTGTCATAGATTACTTCTTATTGCACTTCCTGGAATACAAAGTTTTATTATTGAATAGCATCATCCTTTAACATGGCATAAAATAAACTGAATATGTGCTTGGTGTAAAAATAAGGATGTTTGGGACCCAAGAGAGAATAATCACAAATTACAAGGCATTATCAGAGTCGTATCCACTTCTTATGCAATAAAGCAGTCAAAAATATTTATGAATGATTGACCAGTGAGTATAATGTCTTGACTTGCAGTGAAACGTATCTGACCTGCCATTAACCTGATCTTAAAAGGCTTTAAAAGAAAAACAGGATTATCATTCTCCTCAATTAACAAACGTGCTTTGCCATTATTATCAGCTAAGAAACTAGTCCCATCATTGCATTAAACACGAACAGAAAGATGGATGCACTTCAGATGAATTGCAAATGCCAATTGTCTAAAGCTGTGCAGCAATGGAAAATAGACCATATTAATAATACAATTATCAATACTTTATTTTTGAGTGAATGATGTGTTCTGCCTTCTTTGCAACGTACCAAAATATTTGCAGAGGCAGTACAACATTTTCTGTACAGCTGTATTTTTTTCTGCTGGATAACTGACTTTGGATAATCTTCAAATATATTCAATTGCAAAATATAGACTATATCCCTTTAATCAGTTATTACAAATAGACGAGTGCTGACAATCAAAATGACGCTCTGCTGCATAAAAGGTGCACCAATATTAAGGGAATATCCAAATCCACCATAATTATTTTGCCGATTATGTGCCTTTTTTTAGGTTTTTAACATTAGTGGAGCAACTGAAAGTCTAGTCACCATATTTCTCAAATATGAAGATGC
Source organism: Scomberomorus guttatus (assembly GCA_038419695.1). Lineage (NCBI taxonomy): Eukaryota > Metazoa > Chordata > Actinopteri > Scombriformes > Scombridae > Scomberomorus > Scomberomorus guttatus. The sequence continues at coordinate 32,215,031 of CM076445.1, read as the reverse complement.
AGTTACACTGTGTAGCACAGTAACATTAGTGATTAAAAAGTAAAAATAAAAACTTGTTAAAGCTGCATAAACTTTTTTTTTGGACACTGAAGAGAAACAAGTTGAAATTATATCACCATATAAAGTTGTTATGGTGAATGTTAGCAAACAAGTGTGCTCATTATCACATTCATTTGTGCCGTGTTTCTGGTCACACCCCCCTGGCTGCTGCCGTTTGGTGCTGAGCAGGTAGAGTACAGTGGGTTTATCAGAACGTTTGTGCTGAAAACAGCTGCGTCTGGAAATGAGGTTGAGAGCTGAGTTTGATGGGAAACCAAAAGAATGAGCTGAAAGATGCTAAAACACTCTGTGGGGCTGAGGGGAACTGGATGATAACTCTCTGTGGGTTTGTCACTACAAGCACAAACACCTTTCACGTAACGCAGTCATCCGATCAATTTTTAATACAAAAATATTGATCAGTGCAGATCCAGATCCATCATTGATCCTCAACTCACATCACCTCAATGAGTCTTAATTTCTTTTTCATTTTCTATTGCTGTTCACATGCTTTTTTTCAACTAATTGTGTTGCTGTCTTCCCGGTGCACCTTGAATTTGTTATAGCTGTTGATTTAAGGAAACTATAGTTTTGATGTGAATATTTATTGCTGTATCAACCGGCACTTGATTCTACTTTGCACCTTTGGTGCTGTCAGAATAGATATTAGTGTTGGGTTGTCACAGTCGCTGTTGTAATGGCAGGCACTTAATTGCCTGCCTGTAAACATGATGCTCATGTTCTTTTAGGGATGAGCCATTACTGGAAGGCTTCTGGATTCACACCAAATCCGGCATTAGGACGCAGGGGACTAAAATAGTGGGGGCGTGTTTTTTGAGGTACCGGTGAGTGAAATACAATCCAGGAAGTTGAGTTGGAGTTACAGATTAATGCATTTAAGGCCTTCAGAAGCCAAAACACAGACAGGATTTTACTCTGGAAAGTTTTCATGGCGGCAACTGTTTTATCTTTCGTCGCAATCATCAGGAGGTAAACAGCCAAATACAGCGTTCACGTTACAAAGTGATCCACCAGGAATGTGCACTTGCGTGTATGTGATTGGCCACCGCAGCGTGACGTCAGGTTGCATTTTGGCAAAAGTTGTGTCCGGTTCAACTTCTTGCCGGACGGCCGCTGCATTTTTTTGCTGAGCACTATGCAGTTCCCACTCCTGCAGCGTAAACGCACTACCCCCATTCTAATGAATGGGAGGACTGCCGTTTTTCACACATCGCCGGATTTGGTGTGAATGCAGCCTAAGATGTATAACCACAATAAACTAAAGCTGAGCGTTACCTCTCGTCTAAGTGGCACTGTTGTCTTCAGTGAATTGTTGCTGAGCAGCTATGAGTCAATTCCCTTTGAAGCTGAAGGAGAATTTCACACTTGCTTTGGCAATATAAATGTGTGTTTCCCATGCCAGTAAAGCCCCCTTGAATTGAATTGAATTGAACTGAATTGAATTGAACTGAAAATTGAATGCATCAGTTGTTTGCTCATGTCACAATTGACTAATGCGTAGAGACTAATGCTCAGGACCTTTCATATGTTCTTTAATGTAGATGTCGGTCATGGAATTAGATTAAAGTCAAAGTGTCATTATCTTCCACCCTTTACAATTTTATTCAGTTTGAAACTGACATCCGTGTCAGTCCAGATCTGTTATCCCTCATTATGATTTAAATAAGGTCTTGGCTTTTATTTTTATTGTTCAGTTCAGACATTCATTTTAGTGATGGGCTCTGAGCCCCCAAGAAAGGTGGCATCAGAATCAGTACAAATAACCGGAACAGTGAAGTTTGCATGAGGCTGCTTGACAGGTGCTATCAACTGAAAATCTGGAGCCAGAAACTTCTTCATATTGCGATTCAAAAGAAAAATGAATAAAAATGTAGAGTAGAATAAATATAATTTGGATAAAATCATAAAAACTCAGTAGCATTGCACACTGAACAAATAAATAAGAAAAACAGAGTGTGACCAGTCATGCCTTCATGATGACTTTTAAAAGGCTAAAGGAAAGAGATGTGTCTCAAGACGGCTTTTAAAAATGTCAACGGAGGGGAAAGATCGAATAACGAGTGGCAAACTATCTAACTAACTTGGAGTCTCATTTCTTGATTTCCACACTTTTGACCGCTGTATGACCACATTCATAACGACATAAGCATTAATGACACAAATAATAATATGTAAATACAATAAGGGTTGTGGCACATTGTGTTATATAAAGATTTACATTGTGTAGTGTGTAATACAGTACAGGAGGTAGATGAATTGTTACATGTTGGCTTAAAAGATAAATCTGTTGCTATACTTCCTAACCTGTCTGGGGCTTTCGGCTCCAAACCCAATTGTTCCTACATGACATCAACAGAGTTTTAATGTCATGAGACAGTGTTTCACATAATCATAATCAGAAATACAATTTAAATGACACTGATCTTCGTAGTCTAATTACTGAATGATACGGAATTGCATCTCCAGGGAGT